>CM060945.1:417778558-418489558 GCA_030765085.1 Allium cepa | reverse complement strand
GGTTATCCTTTCGTTCTCGAAAATACCCGGTCTTCACCACCGGTCTTCAAATGCTATCCATAACGTCATATCGTTATTCGAAATGGGTTATATGATACAAGGTCCTCTCCTGGCTAAACCGAATAATGAGCACAATATTTAAAAACATATAGATATTGGGATTTCAGTTAATTCGCAACTTAAAACCCAAAACTTTTCTTTTCAAATGGTTTAAACAAATTACCATTTTCAAATCTTTGAACAAAAAGATTCACTTCACAAAGTTCACCCATTATTTCACAAAGATTTATTCACGGCTTTCCAAAATAATTCCATTTCAAATTGGATTAACTCAACCAATCAAAACTCAATTCATAGCTTTCAAAAACAATTCCATTTCAAATCTTTTATATAAAAGATACACCTTTTAGATCCTTTTCAATTTCAAAACAAAATATACTAATCTTTAACAAAGATCCACTCATATCATTTCGAACAATTTCCCTTTCAAATTGGATTAACTCATCCAATCTTTAAATCAAAGATTTAATTCATAGCTTTCAAAATCATTTCCAAAGGTTCATTCATAACTTGGAAACCATTTTCATTTCAAACTTGAAATCCCTTTAACAAAATTGGAAATTCTTTCCTTATATGAAAGCTTTTATTATTTGAAAACAAATAGTTTTCATTTTCAAAACAATCTGATTACATTTTTACAAGTTAAAGCTCTTGAGTTAAATTCAAATTTTCAAATCAATGCCTTTAAAATGGTTTAACCCATATAAACACATTTATAACTTGTATAACATCTTTAAACAATAGTTTCCAAACATAGAATTCAATGTCAAATTTTGAATTCAAATTTAAATCAAATTATTTAAATTTCAAAATTTTATAATGTTATTCAAAACAACTTTTATCTTCAAAACTCCTTTCAAAAGCTTTTCAGTTCAACCCCATTCCATTTCCAAAACCGTTTGGATTCAAAATTTCAACTTTAAAACTATTTCAAGAATCTGTGGCTTAACCAATTTCCTCGTGCAATCCATATT
Organism: Allium cepa; assembly: GCA_030765085.1. NCBI lineage: Eukaryota > Viridiplantae > Streptophyta > Magnoliopsida > Asparagales > Amaryllidaceae > Allium > Allium cepa. The sequence goes on along the minus strand of CM060945.1, from coordinate 418,488,524 downwards.
TGTGTGTGTATAGTGTAGTCTAGGGGTTTCACACAGTAGTGCAACATCATCAATCATCACAGATTCAAGCGCATTAATATCGATAAGAGGTATATTCCTATAACGCTTGTCTTCCTTCCGCAGATAAATAGTATACATCCATCGCAGATAAAATAAATTACATTCATCAAGCTTGAAATAAAACAATTCATATCACAAAACATCACACAGTAGAGATAACAAGTAATTCACAGCAGTTCATGCAATTCAAACATCCATAAGTAAGATTAATCTTTCATCTGATTAATTTAATCAGATAAATCCCTAACCTTGGTTGATTAACGTTAGTTAATTATAATTTGTGTTAATTAATTATCCTTTAATTATTTATTAATTAACCGTAATTAATGAATTAATCAACCTTTAATTATTAATTAATTATCCTTAATTAATCACATTAATTAATTATCCTTAATTAATCACGTTAATTAATTAGCCCTTAATTAATTATCCTTCAATTAATTACCTTAATTAAATAATCCTTAATTATAAATTAATTATCTTAAATTAATAACGAGTTAACCTTTAATTAACTATTAATTAATTATTTAAGTAATTATAAATCATCTATCTTGATTTATCATTAAATCATTATCAAAGTCTTTAATTAGCCTTATGATTAATCAACATTAACATAAGAGATTAAGTTTAATTAAGAATTACAAATCAGTATTTCATCTTAATTTACTCTTAATTACATTATTTATTTAAAATGATTAATTAAATAATGCCACGAATTAAATAATTTAAACTTAATTACCTTTTAAAATATCTTATTTAAAACTTTATTAATCCAATACCTAAATTAAAACCATTATCTAAAACATGGATTTAAAATGGTTAAAAATTTGAATTTTTGTTTTATAGTCAAGAAGACTGTTTCTATATCAACCCCTAGACTCACTCGAGTCCACCCCGAGTCAACAAGCACTTCACTTCGGGTTTCCTCCTAATCTCACCCATATGCTTTTCAACTTTGAAAATTTGGTTAAGTTTTCTGAAAAGACTCGATACAACGCAAATACACTCGAGTCAATCTATCGTATCCCCGAAAATCACTTCGTGCAACATCCTCTTCTTCTTTTAGTAACAATCCCTAACACCACGACATCAATGTGCACGTGCACCAGAGCTCCGATGAGCTCTGGTCGACTTCGCCACCTTCCACCAGTCAACGACCATCCCCTTGCATCATCTGACCACCCAGAACATTAAAACACTGTCGATCTCGAATTCCAACTATTCGACCCAAATCTGGAACAACTGCGATCACCAAAGATCGCCTCAAATTCCTATCTTCGACCATCAGACGTCATGCCATTGCACTCGAAGCTTCCTCAACATCCAACATCTTGAATCCCCTAGGTCTGGTGGCACTCGAACCACCCGAAGTACCGCAGTAGATCAATTTCCGATCTTGACCCAAATGAGACTTAAACCCCTATATCGACATCGCCAAGCCACCACGATGAATAATGAATTCACTAATGATTTTTTCGACAACCACCATCCCATCAGCCACCTCCCACATCAATTCTGAGACCCCCTGACCACCGTGATCGCCAGTAATTGCCCCAGATACAATTTCCGTTAATTCTAAAAATTCTCGACATCAAATTGCTTAAAAATCACGAGACATGTATCTTAAATCATAAATTCGTGATACAAACTTGATTATATAATCAGATTTTAAAGTTAAGATGTTTGAATTTTCTAATATACTATGATCTTACCGTGTATTACCTTTTTTCACAAAATTTATTTAATATTTTTGCTTGAAATGACTTTCAGAAACAATTTTACATTCAAATCATCATTTTATCATTAATGATCTTATTCTAATATCGATTGTATAAAGAGTAGTTAAATTTTGTTTTAGTGGGTTTAACTCTGTAGAACAACAGAGAGTTGTATATGTATAAACAAAGACATGCCCACATCAATTCACACACATACATGCCGGTATATTCATACGATCACACAGGCATATATTTCGAGTACAACCTAAGCATTCAAAAGATAGAACAGGTCAAGTTTTCTCACATTTTTTGATGAAAATAGAGGGCAAGAGTCGAGAAAAAAAACTGGAAAATGATTTGGAACCTTGATCCTACTTGCTTGATTTCTTATTTTCTTGATATTTTTTATTATACTGAGTTGCCTGAATTTTGCATGCTTTAGATCTGAGATGCTCTGATCTTCTTAACATTGCTTCAAGTTTGTAACTTCAAGGTTTGTAACTTGCTTCTGGTTTGTTCTTGAATTGCTGTTTGATTTTATTTTTCTTCAGGCTTTTAAATTTGAAAGTTGTTGTTTTTACATTTTGTTTACTGGTTTTTCTTTCAGATCTGAGATAATGAATTGTTTTCAGGCTGAATTATGCAAGGACTTGTTTTGATTCATTTTGATTTGAATCTGGAACTGAAACTAATCTTGAATCTTGCTTGATTGCTTTTGGTTTTATCACCGAGTTTTTGATTTTGATCTCATGCATTTTGTTTCTTTGAAAATGAATGCTAAAATTTTGAGAATTTCTTTTGCTTAGTTTTGAACAGGCTTTTGTTTTTCGATTTTTCATGTTTTACTTTGAAAATGAGAGATGAATGAAGTCTAGTTCCTATTTTCCTAAGCGTCAAGTATAGAAATTCAACGCCACTTGTTGAATTAAATGAACACTTGTCGTTTGCATGTTTTAATTTGTTTACAAATGTTTACATGTTTTTAAAATAAATCACACTTGTTGAAATAAATAATTTTATGTTTATATCCTTTATTTTGTTTAATTTAAATTTTTATCTTGAACCCTTATGTTATTATATTTTATGAAATGTATTTTCTTATGTATATATAATTTAAAAAAGTATTAAATCTTTTTATTCATTTTCAAAATGTTATACTTTTAGATAAATATTTATCTATATAAACAAACAAGCTTGTATACATATACATATACATACATACATACATACATATATATATAAGAATTTATTCTTTAAATAGCTTTTAGAAATTTATTATATTAAATTTAAGTGATAACTTCTAAATGAAAAAGCCTACTTATATTTCAATATATTTATATTTGAATTTTAAATCCAAATTCCTTTATATACAATCTTTTGATATATATATATATATATATATATATATATATATATATATTCAAATTTTCAAATTAATCCACAATTAAAATTATAATTAAAATATTATTCAAAATATTTATTTCTGAATTTCCAATTAGAAATTTTATTTTAAAATCATATTTATAATCATTATATTAATAAACAAACAAATATCAATTTAATCTAGAAAATATCAAATTAATTCACAATTTTATTTCAAAAATTAAATTAATCTCCAATTTGAATGAGATTTAAAAACCAGAATGTTACAGTTTTTAAAAGAGGATTTTAATCTACTAATTTGGTAATTTTAAAAGTGTTAAAATATTCGGGGAAATTATTTGTTTCATTTATTTTAAATAATTTAAAACCTATTTTATTATTTACCAATAACCTTACAATGGTTTTGAAAGATTTATTACTATTTAACAAATAGTCATCATTTTTATTTAAAAGATAATTATTAAATATCAATATGGCTTTGAATGATTACTTCTTATTTAAGTATATTTATCTAGTTTAAACTTGAAAATTTATTTTTAACTTATAAGCAATATTTTAAGATAAATATTTAGATTTAATTTATTTAAAAATTTATTTTAACAAAGTAATTTAAGTAGCTTTATTTTAAATATTTTAAGTATATATTTTTGGATAAAGTCATTTAATTTATTTAAAATTTGAATTTAACAAGATTTGGTGTTTTCAATGAAAAATGGAATTTTTGGTTGAATTGATTGTTTATTTGATAATTAAAAAACTGACTATCAAATCTGGACCCAAATATAACTTTGGAAATATCTAGAAGAGATGCGGTAATTATATGGGACCGTTATCGTTCGAGATATTATACTGTATGTATAAACTCGTTCTTCAAGGTCGTTTATAAGGAAATCCATCTACTAACGATTAGGAGGTGATCTCTGATCTTATTTTCATCTGTGCATTTCCTAAAGAATTGAAGTTGAGTTTACCGGTAACAGCAAACGTTGTTTCGAAGAGACCGGGATCAGATTTTTGATCCAAAAATCACTTCGATCCAAAGAGTACGTTTTTCGAAAGGAAGACAATAGCTTGGAGTCAAAGATGGAGTGGTGAAGTGCAAGGGCTAATTGCTACTAATCCTGAGGGTATGCCCAAAATGGATGTGGCAGGAGTAGTGCCTTCAGTTCCGTTCAGACTAGGAATGGACTTGTATGGACGAATGCTATCAGACCATCGCCATTGGAGGAAGATGAGCATTCTAAGTGAATGTGTTCTAAAAAGGTAACACTTAGCCTCGAGCTTCATCAACAGGGAATGACTGAAAATCATGGGATATGCAGCAAGGCTAAGCGGGTAGCACCCCAGTAGGGTAAGATCTCCCCTGTCTAAATGTCCCTTTATTCGGCTGTGTGGGCGGTTGCTGATCCCAAATGTAGGATGATCTTATTCGGTCTATCCAGTAAGGGGTAGCTCCGGTCTTGTGTTGCAGAGAATCGGGAGTGGTCCTCGGTATGCTAATCTAGACCAGGTAATATGACAGATGGTACCCCAGTCCCTAGTTATTAGTTGGAAATCCATTCTGCCTACGTGCTCTTTACGGTTTTGATTGTAGAGCTAGTATGCTGGAATTTAACGAATGTAACAATTTTCGCTATTTGAATAAGTATTTGTTTAGACACTATTATAATATCAAAGGATTTTGATAAGAAATGCTTTGGTTATCGTAAGGTAAAAACCCGACATGTTTATTTGTGGTGGTCTTACGAGATACCTTTGATTTCCAAAGGATTTTGAAACTTTAATAATTAAATTAGAGTGTGATTTCACACTAGTTTTCTAGACTGACCCGGGTGTTATTTTACTATAATGTTCGGGTCAGACCAAGTATTACAGGTTCAGGATTGGATACTATAGAGCAGGCGTCAAGCTGAAGATTGAGATGTATTACTCGCACTTGTTTATTTCCACTGTAGTGTTTTGTTGGAAATTGCCAGCAATTACGAGGGCAGGTTGTTATAACTGTCTACGCTGGCAATTTTTGATTTGTGTACTCTGATGTGTGGTATGTATATTACATTTTTTCTGATTTTTGTATAGACCTGTTACTATTATATGTTATTCTATTCCGCTGTAAGATTCTGCTATTGTTTTAGTTCCTTCTTTCTTCGACCTTCTTTCTTTTCCCTCAACAATCTATCTTTCCGACGCTCGATCGTTCGACATGTTATACAGTGTGCGTAATTATGTCATTTATCGAGTGTTGCGAAGGATGGGTCGTCACAAAGGGTTGCTTGCTACTAATCCTGAGGGTGATTCCAAAATGAATGTGGTAGATGTATTGCCTTCGGTTTGTCCTTATCGTGGACAACTTGTATGGATGAATGATAACATTGCATTGATGCTTGGAGGGCAATGTTAGCATTCCAAGTGGGATTGCTGTTCAAAATATTAAATGTAGACTCGAGCCACATCAACTGGGAAATGACTAAAACAGGTCATGTGCGACGACGCGACTTTTCGACGCTAAAAAACCGACATCAATACGTCCACTGTATCAACTGCCAAGAAATCGAATGCCGGAAAACCGTACCGTTATGGTTAAAGAAGAAGAAAAAAGATAGAAGAAGAGAGGAAAAGATAGAACATAACAGAAATAATAGAACAATATCAGAATCTCACAATCGCAGCGGAACAACATATAGTAGATAAATGAATAATCTTTAAACAAAGAACTATACCAGTTATTACATTACATCACATTACATTAAATCATCAGAGTGTACAACAACAAACAACAACAAACAGCGGAAAAGAAATACTATATACTAGTGAATACGCCATGCCATCTAGCTTGCCTCCTGCAACTCCTGAATTCCAGAATATCCTGATAAACCTGACTCTTAACTGCCCGTGTGTAAATTGGTGGGCACCCAGAGTTTAGGAAGGAAAACAATAAACTCCGAGTCAGTCATGTGACTGGTGTGAGAACTAAAACAGTTTATCTTTAAAACAAAGTACAGGATAATTTTAAAATAGATTCGCAATGCTTTTTAGAAAATGAGACTACCATAAGGCCTCCCGCACACACACAATGCAAACGCAGAATCGGAGGAGATTTCTCCTTGTGATAGTCAAAGATGCTTGATACGCATTAAAAAGAAACATTTGATATTATTACTAGTGCATAGTGTAGGCAAAATCATTTCAAAAGTAAAGATATAAATCTTAGCCAACATACGACCATTATCGTATGCCTACTATAGCTACCATGTTCAATAGCAGGTTACCGCTACATTCCATGGCAGGTTATACAACTAAAACCGCACAGTGTTCATATTGTTTCTTTGGATTTCCAACAAATGGTCAGGCAAAGGAACTTCCTACACCAAAATGGGTACACCTCTGGAAAGACGCCCCGAGAACCTAACCGGATCTCTGCTGACACAAGGCCGAGTTACCACACGCTTCTGGGTGCAATAAAGCTGTAACTTGATAACTCCCACAAAAAAGTATGCCATCCCCTGGTCGTTACCGACCTTTATCCGAGGATCCTCAATACCAACAGCAACAAAGTAATAAATTTGCAGCAACCACATAGGTTAAATATCTTGGCTCCATACCATGATACAACCTCTATCCAAAAGAAAATGGACATACCTTAGGGGCGCGACCCCTAAAATAAAACTTGTTGCAACATTCCTGTTTCGACCATTTCCGAGTTGTGAGGCTCGACGAAGTCTCGTCCACAAAGCTACGCTTTTTCATAAAGCCACGCTTTGATCAACAAATGATCAATAAATAATCATCACACAGCAACACTCAGCATTCCACATTACCAAATTGGGAGTATATCGTTGATAACCATCAACTACAAAACCTCTGAGCTCGTACATCTCAGAGAAGGGTGCTAAGCTAAGAGAATAAATTCTCCGCCACCAACAGAGATGTATTTGAAAGAAATCTGCTTTATATCTCAAAATGTAATGTCAGACACGTAACCATACAAGTCCGCTCCGGGATCGAACGGAACCGAAGGCACTTCCAAAGAAGCCCTTGCAATCGGGATATTCACTAATTACATCCGGATTCCCATCACAAAGGGTAATAAATCTCTATATCGGAGATCAGCCGATGCAGAGACATTCGACGGTAATCCTTCCGTTTTCAAAAATATCCGGTCTTCAACACTGGTCTTCAATGCTATCCATTACGTCGTATCACTATTCGGAATGGGTAATCAGAATAACGAGCGCAATCATTTAAAAATATGTGTAGCATTCAATTTCAACCAATTTACAACAAATACGTATTTAAAGGTCAATATTGGTAGTCGGTTATTTAACTATCAATCAATATTCAGAACATCACCCGATTATAAATAATCTTCCCAAATTATTTATTTTTCAAATTATCTTTACAAGATATATATTCCACACTTTAACCATTTGAAAACCAATTTCAAATCAATTTTAAACTTTACAACTTTCATTTCAAAATGGTTCATTTAAACCAATTAAATAAATCCTTACCGATTTATTAAATTTACGTCCTAAATTCGTAAATTCATTTCCACACTTTAAAAATAAGTCAATGTTTATTTTTAAACAAATTTCTATTTCTTTTATAAATTCCGTAGTGAATTTACCTTTCCAAAATATCTATGAATATACGATTTCCAAATCGATTTCTAATATTCATTTTCAATTTATCTTTAAAAGATAAAATCTCAAAACATTCACTTCATATTGGAAATACATTTCCATACTTATTAAATAATAAGTGATTCACAAAACTTTTTAGTTTCAACATTTTGAAAATATTCAATATACTTAAATTCAAATTAAGTATATATTTTATTCTTTAAGGAAAACTTCCCTTAAGCACTTTTATTTGGGTCAAAACGAATGTTGCGTAAAACATCGTTACGACAACCCAAAATCACTAGTATAGGGATTCAAAATTAAGATAGATATATAAATCCCAATATTATATAAAATATTTCCTTTCGGATATCATTTACTATAACAACAGTGTTATAGTCCACCATTTCCTTATTTCTTGAAAACGTCTATTTCAACAATGAATGTTGAAATCTATGTGTTCGATATTTAATGCATTTTAAAACATCTTTAAATCGTTTTAAATTCTATTTAAAACGTCGCTTCCCCAAAACATTTCTTTAATATATATTCACTGTCCAAAATGGTGAATATACTTCATTAACCAAATTCAACATTTTCTACACATTTTATCTAAAGGATTTTCCACTATCCAAAATCGTGGATATACTTCCTTTAATAAGCTATAATAATTAACTTATCAAAATAAGTTGATTTCGGATTTATAAAACAACGTTTATATATTCCACTTATATTTATTTTATAAAAAATTCCTCTTATAAAATCCCTTAATGGACAAATTCTATTTATATCTCATTTAAATGCCAAAATCCAATTAATAAGTGAATTACTTATAAATCCTTTATTTTACAAAATCTATTCATTTTATAAGTTCACAATTTATAAATCTATAAATTTCATTCACTTATGAAATCCGTTTATGCTTCATTTTAACACTTTTAAAAACTCGTTTTATAATTCCAATATTTCTAATTTATAAATATCAATTTCACAAACCTTTTATATAAACCGTTTATAATAATTCAAAAAACCCAATTTAAACCATTTTACAAATTTATCAACTATTTATTTCAAAAATCCCATTTCGGTTATATTTCACAAAAATCATAATGTTTATAACATTAAAATTATAACGTTTATTTATTTAAAATGAATCAATTCCAAAATTAAATTTTATTATAAAATCTCAACTTAAATTTTCAAAAATGCAATTTTATTTATTTTCGGCATCTAACGATACCAAAAATATATTCAGCTAAATTTTAGCCTTTAACGATTTCAATCACAAAGATAATCACAAAGATTATAAATAGATCAACACACAACATTGAAACCAATTCAATCATTCGAGGAATCCAGTTGGATCCCTCCAACCTGTTTCCCTGCATTCACAAATGTTAGCACAATACCAATTCCGCTTCAAGACGGAATATCGCGGTATATGGGATTTATAAAATACTATCCGCTATTATGCGGCGCAATAGGGTCTCATCCGCTATATAATGCGGGAAAATCAACTCCAAGTACATATATAATACCAATTCCACTTCAAGGTGAAATATCGCGGTATATGTTTTTAATAAATAACCTCCGCTTACTAACGGCGCATAATGTCTATTTCAAAATAATAAATAGCAATTTATCATCCAAGCATATAATCAACACAATCAAGCAATTTTAAATCTAACTATTTAAAATTTAAATCGAAACTAATTCGATTGAGTGAGAAGTTCTCACCTTATTTTCAATTCAGTTTTCGCGTTTTATTTCGAATAAAATTAAACGTGCGTTTAATTTTTCCCGAAATTCTCACTAACTCCAAACGACTCCAATCTAGCTCCATAGCGTAGTGCTCGATGAAACGAACCCGACGAAAGTCGTTTCATCAGATTCCGACCTCGTACGACAAAGATACACATTTTTAAAGTTTACACGAATTTAAAACATATAAATTTACAAATTTCTTTTATATTTCTAAACCTAACAGATCCTAGCCGTCCATCTTGCATCCCCAAATCTCGGCCGCTCCCCTCTTCTTCTCCCCTACCCAGTAACGCGCTTGAGAAAAAGAACCCACGGACGCCTATTAGCTTTGAATTATCGCCACCTCCTCGAGCAAAATGAAGGTGATCGGCGAGTGCCATACGAAAGAACATCACATGAGCCACCCTCGGCCATGATATGGGCAAGCTCGGTCATGAATTTCCACCTAGAAACGCGTGCGAACGGCCAGAGAACGCGGCCCAAATTCTCCTCCATCGTCGCGCCATACCCCATCATCTCCGTATGGATTCGAAGCCCCCATCGTGCTCTCCAATTTGTTAGTTGATGACTTTTGCTAATTGTTCACGGATTGGAAGTAATTGAGAGAAGAAAATTGGAAATTTTTGGCCATTGTTTTATATGGAGGCGGCCGCTAACCCTAGGGTTTCTAAATGCAAATGTGAAGAGTAAAGGGGCTTTTATAGAAAATATTCCAAAACACTATTCGTCCCGGATTTTCCGAACTCCAAACGAAGCATGCAGGTTGGCGTTCCTAAGTTTTACCCCAGGTTCTGAACACAATGGAACGTGTTTCGGGAGCTAATTCGATTATCTGTGTGAGTTACGGTAATAAACGATCGATTTTAAATTAAATCGGTTTAACGAATTTTCTATACGTTTTGGCTTGCCCCGGACAAACCGTAAATCCAATTGACACGAAATTTGAAACCTTACAATAATATTACATTACGGATCCGATAAAACTGGTTTCGTCGAAATCCGAGACTGTTTGAAAAATGGCTATTTTAACTCGTCAATTAAATATTAAAATATTCAATTTTCACAATTTAACTTTTAATTCGATTTTAAAAGTTATATAACATTGTTATAACTCCAATATGATTAAATAAAATTTTAAAAATCAATTTTAATCATATTTAACCCAATTTTCAATTATTTCTGTATTTTCAACTATTAAATTATCGATTTAATTATCCAATTAAAAAAAATTATTCGAAATAAAATTTATTCGACTTATAAATTTCACTTATTAATATTTAAATTCAATTAAATATACAAATTTTAATTAATAGAAATTCTGGGTCGTTACATCATGCATCAGGGCTAAGTGGGTCTCTCCCATTAGGGTATGTCATCATCTTTCTAGATTATCCTAATTTTATGGATTTGGTTCTGCATGAGAGATCTTGATTAAGGTTGGTAGACAGGGATGATGACATATTCGTTACTACTAGTCAAGTGGTAGACCAGTTCTGTATGGCAGGGTATAAGATGTTCTTGTCATACCTGGGTTCATTGTTCTGGAGATGTACCCATGAGAGGTAGTTCCTTACCTAGACATAGTATGGAATCCATTCTCCTATACGTGCCTTTATGGGTTCGATTGTAAAGTTTAGTATGCTGGAATTTAATTAATGTGGCAATTTCGGCTAAGATTAATAGGTATTTGTGCTTTAAACATTATTATAATTTCATCGGATTTTCTATAAAAGTGTTTTGGTTATCGTAATGTAAAAACCCGTCCGTGTTTATGAGCAGCATGATTTTACGAGATAAATTTGATTTTTAAAAGGTTTTGAAATGTAATAATCAAATTGTTTGAGTTTACTCACACCAGACCTATGTCTGACCTAGAGTTTTATTTTCTTTTAAAAAAACTCTTGAGTGCTTAAATTTTTATGAGTAGCCAAGTAGTCTAGGTTTTCTACGGATGCATTTAGAATAGTTTGGAGCAGAAGCTTCACGATAGATAGTTATTACTTGCTTCCCCTTTATATAATATACTTTATATCTGATGCATAAGGACAGGTTGTTATAACTATACTAGGTTAGAAATTTGTATTTATATAACTTTGATGTATCATTTTTGAAATGACTTTGTAAAGTATTATTTTGTTTAACATATGCTATTCCATTGCGTTGTGAGATTCTACAATTGTTTAGTTTCTTCTATCTCGTATCTCCATTCTTTCCTTTAACAATTTTTCTTTATGGCACTTAGTTGTTCGACACGTGAATACTGTGGATGTATTAGTGTCGAATTCTGAGGTTCGAGAAGGCGTGTCGTTACATGTGGTATCAGAGCACATGGTTAAGCAAGAACCTTGGCCCTGGTGGGGTAAACTCATTCGAGATCGGATAAGTGAGACCCTAGAATTAGTATTAGAATATTATATACAAGAGCTTGTATTTGTTAATGATATAAAAATGTTTTATATTGTGTCAATTGGATTGTTGAGTGGCTTATGAATTCTGATCAATACGCAAAGCTAACGTTATTGATAAGAATCTCTAAACACTTATACATGGCCATTCGATATAGTATTGTTTTGAAATTGGGTAAATGAAATAATTTTACCTAGGATCTATTTTATATATAAAGAATTATTTTCAAAATATTGTTGTGTTTTGAGATGTTGTTTGCTAGGAGATAATAATATTTGTCATTATTATATAAGGCTTGTTTAGTCATGCTCATCCGGTTGAGCATTGACTATTGTTAGTTTGTATAAGTTGATTCCCTTTTTAAGATTTGGGTTAGGTAAAGAGAAATATAGGAAATCATTGAAATGAAACCCTATGAATTATGTTTCACAATTTTTCTATAAAGCGTTCGATGTAAATGTTGGGGTAAAAATTGATTTAATGAAAGATGTTTATTTATAAGCTAGAATATTTGAAATAAATATCTAGAAATTGTTTTATGACAATTGATCTTATAAAATGAATTTATAAGAAGTTGTCTTATAATAAAAAAAGAATTTAAGTCAAAACTTGAGGACTAAAATTTTAAGACTTCTGAAAAATGTATTTCAAGGATTGGAAAAATATTAATAGTACTATTTAGAAGTATTTTGGTTCAAGTATGAATTTGAGAATGAAATTTAAGTAAGAAGTGTGTTCTTTATATTAGTTAGGGGGAATGAGTTATGATTATTTTGTGATAATCACAATAATCTTCTAAGTGACGAGCAAATGTTTGCCTAGGCGAACTTTGTCGTGCACTTAGCAGACTATTCTCTTTATCATTTTAAAATCGAAATGAATTCAGCCCAGACGTATCCAAAGTAAGTTGGTGATAAATGTCTTGTTGGAAAATGTAAAGGATTGTTTAAAAAATGGGATTTTGAAATAAAAGTTTTTTTAAGTTAATTAGTTCGACTGGCTAGGAAACTTAAAATTTGGGGAAGTGATGTGTTTGGATGGTAAACACTTCTCTTGAGTATTACCCTTCTAGGTAAGGGAATGCATGATACTGTTTGGTAGTACCCAGCTCCATAGTATTCTTTAGAGTTACTCGGTCTATGTTTATATAGTTGCATAATTTCAAATAGAAATATAGAGTATCATTTCAAAAAAATTTTGAAAAAAAGACAGGTAATTGGATCTTGAGTTTTCTTAGGAAGATAAATTCAAAATGGAATGGTGAGATCAAATAGAGGTATATACTCTTAGGTTATGATGAAGTATTATCCAATTTAAGACTAAGAGTTGTTTATGAAATATTTTCATAAATGATTTAGTGAAGTAGGATTGGCATTAGGGAGAATCAATATGGTAAGTGTGCGGGGTGGACGTAGATCAATTCTTCTTTTCATAGAATTTTGATCTAAGATTCAGTCATATTTGCACCGTTCTGAATAAGGATTGATTACTCGATTTTTGACGGTGAGCATTTGATATAGTTTTTTGTTTTGGTACCAAATTTTCTATCATAGTTTCAACTATGTAAGGGGAACAGAGGTTCTAAATCAAGGAGTATGATCGGAGTCCGCACTAGAGAATCGAGTAAGCGATACTAGTTTGGAAGTGAAGTTATATATTCGAGTTGTGGTCGAGTCAGAATTTGCATGAGAATGATATTTGTGCATCCTATGGAATGATGTAATGTATTGAATGTTTCTGAATAGGTTATGAGGTGTAATTTAGGGGATGAAATTCTTTTAAGGGGAGAGGAATGTAACGATCCAGAATTTCGCTGCTTTGATTTTCGAATATTTAATTAATTTTAAATATTAAGATAAATGGTTTTATAATGAAAATAAAAATCTTTTTAATAATAAATAATAATGGTGAAATAGTCTTTAAATTTTTTTATAAAAATATATAGTTCGATGAAAAATAGAAAATATGAACGGAAACTGTTTTCCGAATTTTCCATATTTCATCGTGTATAAGCTGTTTGAAATGTTGTGCATATTTCTTATATATATATGCATGCATTGACTAGTTATATAGTATGGTTTAAGATTGTATAATTAGTGTTGATTAAGTTAATTAAGTTGAGATAATCATGATGTGACACTTTGGTAATTAAATAAAAAATAAAGAGAAAATAGTCACATCAGGGGAGACGTTATTAGACTTGATGGAAACTAAAGAATATTTTGCCATCTATTTATGTTTTTCATGATAAATTAGCAATTAAGAAAGGGGGAGACAAGAAGACGTGGCATGGTAAGGCGGCGTAAAGTTATGGAGGGTAGGGTATAAGGGCAATTAGGTAATTCGACTTGTTCACATAATACATATACTCATTTTCTTATTTTATTTTCATTTTTTTTTCAAACTCTCTTCTTCTTCATTTTCTACTTTAATAGCTTCCTTAGCATTCTAAAGTTTTATATTTTCAAGTTTAAACTTTTGTTTAGTTTCTTCTATCTCGTATCTCCATTCTTTCCTTTAACAATTTTTCTTTATGGCACTTAGTTGTTCGACACGTGAATACTGTGGATGTATTAGTGTCGAATTCTGAGGTTCGAGAAGGCGTGTCGTTACATGTGGTATCAGAGCACATGGTTAAGCAAGAACCTTGGCCCTGGTGGGGTAAACTCATTCGAGATCGGATAAGTGAGACCCTAGAATTAGTATTAGAATATTATATACAAGAGCTTGTATTTGTTAATGATATAAAAATGTTTTATATTGTGTCAATTGGATTGTTGAGTGGCTTATGAATTCTGATCAATACGCAAAGCTAACGTTATTGATAAGAATCTCTAAACACTTATACATGGCCATTCGATATAGTATTGTTTTGAAATTGGGTAAATGAAATAATTTTACCTAGGATCTATTTTATATATAAAGAATTATTTTCAAAATATTGTTGTGTTTTGAGATGTTGTTTGCTAGGAGATAATAATATTTGTCATTATTATATAAGGCTTGTTTAGTCATGCTCATCCGGTTGAGCATTGACTATTGTTAGTTTGTATAAGTTGATTCCCTTTTTAAGATTTGGGTTAGGTAAAGAGAAATATAGGAAATCATTGAAATGAAACCCTATGAATTATGTTTCACAATTTTTCTATAAAGCGTTCGATGTAAATGTTGGGGTAAAAATTGATTTAATGAAAGATGTTTATTTATAAGCTAGAATATTTGAAATAAATATCTAGAAATTGTTTTATGACAATTGATCTTATAAAATGAATTTATAAGAAGTTGTCTTATAATAAAAAAAGAATTTAAGTCAAAACTTGAGGACTAAAATTTTAAGACTTCTGAAAAATGTATTTCAAGGATTGGAAAAATATTAATAGTACTATTTAGAAGTATTTTGGTTCAAGTATGAATTTGAGAATGAAATTTAAGTAAGAAGTGTGTTCTTTATATTAGTTAGGGGGAATGAGTTATGATTATTTTGTGATAATCACAATAATCTTCTAAGTGACGAGCAAATGTTTGCCTAGGCGAACTTTGTCGTGCACTTAGCAGACTATTCTCTTTATCATTTTAAAATCGAAATGAATTCAGCCCAGACGTATCCAAAGTAAGTTGGTGATAAATGTCTTGTTGGAAAATGTAAAGGATTGTTTAAAAAATGGGATTTTGAAATAAAAGTTTTTTTAAGTTAATTAGTTCGACTGGCTAGGAAACTTAAAATTTGGGGAAGTGATGTGTTTGGATGGTAAACACTTCTCTTGAGTATTACCCTTCTAGGTAAGGGAATGCATGATACTGTTTGGTAGTACCCAGCTCCATAGTATTCTTTAGAGTTACTCGGTCTATGTTTATATAGTTGCATAATTTCAAATAGAAATATAGAGTATCATTTCAAAAAAAATTTGAAAAAAAGACAGGTAATTGGATCTTGAGTTTTCTTAGGAAGATAAATTCAAAATGGAATGGTGAGATCAAATAGAGGTATATACTCTTAGGTTATGATGAAGTATTATCCAATTTAAGACTAAGAGTTGTTTATGAAATATTTTCATAAATGATTTAGTGAAGTAGGATTGGCATTAGGGAGAATCAATATGGTAAGTGTGCGGGGTGGACGTAGATCAATTCTTCTTTTCATAGAATTTTGATCTAAGATTCAGTCATATTTGCACCGTTCTGAATAAGGATTGATTACTCGATTTTTGACGGTGAGCATTTGATATAGTTTTTTGTTTTGGTACCAAATTTTCTATCATAGTTTCAACTATGTAAGGGGAACAGAGGTTCTAAATCAAGGAGTATGATCGGAGTCCGCACTAGAGAATCGAGTAAGCGATACTAGTTTGGAAGTGAAGTTATATATTCGAGTTGTGGTCGAGTCAGAATTTGCATGAGAATGATATTTGTGCATCCTATGGAATGATGTAATGTATTGAATGTTTCTGAATAGGTTATGAGGTGTAATTTAGGGGATGAAATTCTTTTAAGGGGAGAGGAATGTAACGATCCAGAATTTCGCTGCTTTGATTTTCGAATATTTAATTAATTTTAAATATTAAGATAAATGGTTTTATAATGAAAATAAAAATCTTTTTAATAATAAATAATAATGGTGAAATAGTCTTTAAATTTTTTTATAAAAATATATAGTTCGATGAAAAATAGAAAATATGAACGGAAACTGTTTTCCGAATTTTCCATATTTCATCGTGTATAAGCTGTTTGAAATGTTGTGCATATTTCTTATATATATATGCATGCATTGACTAGTTATATAGTATGGTTTAAGATTGTATAATTAGTGTTGATTAAGTTAATTAAGTTGAGATAATCATGATGTGACACTTTGGTAATTAAATAAAAAATAAAGAGAAAATAGTCACATCAGGGGAGACGTTATTAGACTTGATGGAAACTAAAGAATATTTTGCCATCTATTTATGTTTTTCATGATAAATTAGCAATTAAGAAAGGGGGAGACAAGAAGACGTGGCATGGTAAGGCGGCGTAAAGTTATGGAGGGTAGGGTATAAGGGCAATTAGGTAATTCGACTTGTTCACATAATACATATACTCATTTTCTTATTTTATTTTCATTTTTTTTTCAAACTCTCTTCTTCTTCATTTTCTACTTTAATAGCTTCCTTAGCATTCTAAAGTTTTATATTTTCAAGTTTAAACTTTTTATAACATTTTAAACTTAGCTTCAATGCATTTTCTTTTCCATTCAAATTTCTTTATTTTACCCGAAATGGTTTCGGCTACAACTTCTTATAACTCCAAAACCGAATTTTCTTAGCGATAGTCGCTATAGATGTAGTTCGCTTAAAAATTTTATTTTTGGAAAGTTTGATTTTTATACTTCAAATTTTTTTGTGAATATTTCACAAATAAATAATAATGTTTTTAAAAGTTAATTAAGGATTTAACAATTAATTGTTAATTAATTAGGTCTTAGTAATTGATAATTAATTAAATGTTAACAAGGTTTGTTAACTTTAATTAAATAAAGATTAGTTCTTAATTAATTATCTTTTAATATTTTAATTAATTATTAATTAAGTTAATTAAGTATTGGTTAATTAAATTATTTATATTTGATTTATAAATAATTGAATATAGAATTAATTATTAATCAAGGGTTTATTTATTGGATTAAAGATTTAATTTAAAATAAATTACTTATTAAAGGTTTACTTTATTGATTAAAATTAAATATTACTTAATTAATTAATAATTAACATTTAATGAAGGTTTAATTAGTTATTAAATAATTAATAAAGGATTAATTTGGGTTTAATTAATATTTATTTATTGTTTAACTATTTAATTAAATTAAGTTAATTATGATTTAAATAAGGATTTAGCTTTTAGCTAAATATTTTTAAAGCGGTTTAAAAGTTTTAAATCCTTTGGTTTTCAAAAGTAAAATGGTTCAAAAGCACTTCTTTTTCAAAGATAGTTCTTAATACAAGTGATTCAAGTGTTGATATCATTAAGAAACCATATAACTATGAATGAGTAATAATGTAGATTATTGGGTTATTTGGACATGTGTTGGTAGAATTAATTCCCATTTCGCTATAAATTGTTTGTTTGTTTGTGTGGACATGTGTTGGCATAATAAATCACCGTTTTGCTATGAATTGTTTGGACATCTATTTAGCAGGACAAATCACCACCCTACTATTATCTTATTTGGATATTTTCATGTTAGTTAGTTCATATTGACATGTTATTCATTGATTTGGATATGAGTGTATTTACATATATGATGCTATATGTAAATAACTGTTAAGTGAATTGAAATGGAAACT
Organism: Allium cepa; assembly: GCA_030765085.1. Classification (NCBI taxonomy): domain Eukaryota; kingdom Viridiplantae; phylum Streptophyta; class Magnoliopsida; order Asparagales; family Amaryllidaceae; genus Allium; species Allium cepa. The sequence continues at coordinate 418,470,251 of CM060945.1, read as the reverse complement.
GAATGGTAATTCAAAATAGCACCATTGGGATTGCTAAGCCTCTTTTCGAATTACTAAAGTATGTTTTCGAATTAGCTTTAATTCTTTAACCAATTTTGGTTTAAAGGTTATAAATGATTTTTAAATTTTATTATTATTTTATAAAGTTATTTTTAAATAATATCTTGTTTTTAAAAAGGGGTTTATTAAATAAAAGGTTTTACATAAAGTGATTTACAAACGATATCTTGAAAATGATATTTTGTAAAGGAGATTCTATAAAGGAATTATGAAGGATAAATAGTTGTAAAAATAGAAAGAAAGAGATATTATAAATCATTTTAGATATTTTTGAAAGACGTTTTAAATCAAGTTTGAAAAAACGTAAAGTAATTTGAAATGTGAGGTGGACTTATAAAAGAATTTTTATAAGGAATAAGTGAAGGGGAATGAGTTTTATAGTTAGTGATGTTTTGAAAGTGGAATGGTTTAGCCATTTAATATGGAATGTGAGAAGAGAAATTTTTCCAAAGGTTTTTGGTAAATGTTTATATTATTTTCCAAGTAAAATGGATGTAAGGGGTTTCAGAAAAGTGTTTTAGAAAAGATCCTTTGATAAATTTTTATAAAGTGATTTTATTAATTAAAGATTAATTAATAAAGGCTTAGAGGATCTCTTCTGAAATTGAATCAATATTAGATGGTTTGTTTATTTGATAGTTAAATAACCAACTATGAAATCTGGACCAAAATGTAACTCTCGAAATATCTAAGAGAAACATGGAAATTATATTGTATAGTTACCGTCAGTGTTGCTATACTATACGTACAAATTGATTTCGTTCTTCTAGGATAAATGATAAAGAAATCCGTCCACTAACGGTTAAGAGGTGAACTTCGCTCTTATCTTTTATCTGCTTTCTTCCTAAAGAACGGAGGTTGAGTTTACCGAAAATTATCAAAAGTAGTTTCGAAGAGACCAAGATTGGATCTATTATCCGAAAACCACTTTGATCCAACTCAAGCATTTCGAACTGAAGACATCAATTAGTATATGGAATCGAAGATGGAGCATTGAAGTGCAAGGGCTACTTGCTACTAATCCTGAGGGTGATTTCTAAATAGATGTAGTAGAAGTAGTGCCTTCGGTTTATCTGTATCCTGGATAACTTGTATGGATGAATGCTAACATTGCATTGATTCCCAGAGGGCAATGTTAGCATTCTAAGTGGGATTGCTATTCAAAAAGGAAAATTGTAGCTTCAAGCCTCATCAACTGGGAAATGACTAAAATAGGAAGTGCGGTGGGGCTAAGTGGGTCGCTCTCATTAGGGTATGTCATCATCTTTCTAGATTACCCTATTTTTATGGATTCGATTGTGCATGAGAGATCTCGATTAAGGTTGGAAGACCAGGATGATGACATATTCGGTACTATTAGTCAAGTGGTAGGTCGGTTTTGTGTGGCAGGTTACAAGATGTTCTTGTCAGACTCCGGTGCATTATTCTAGAGTTATACCAATTGGAGGTAGTTCATTATCAAGTCATAGTATGGAATCCATTTTCCAATATGTGCCTTTGTGGTTTTGATTGTAAAGTCTAGCATGCAAGAATTTAATTAATGTAACAATTTCGACTAAGATTAATAAGTATCTGTACTTTAGACATTATTATAATATCATTGGATTTTTTATAAAAGTATTTTGATTTTCTTAATGTAAAAACCCATCCGTGTTTATGTGCGGCATGGTCTTACGAGATACCATTGATTTTTAAATGGTTTTGAAATGTAACAATCAAGATGTTTGAGTTTACTCACACCAGATCCTTGTTTGATTTGTAGTTTTATTTTCTTTCCCTAAAACTCTTGGGTGCGTAAATTTTTATAAGCAGCTAAGTAGTCCAGATTTTCTACGGAAGCATTTGGAGGAGCTTGGAGTAGGAGGCTTTATCGATATGTAGTTATTACTTGCTTCCGCTGCATATTATATACTTTATATCTGATGTATAAGGACAAGTCGTTATAACTGTCCTAAGTTATAAATTTGTATTTGTATAACTCTGATGTATCATTTTTGAAATTACTTTGTAAAGTGTTATGTTGATTAATACATGTTATTCCGTTGCATTGTGAGATTCTGCGTTTGTTTAGTTTCTTCTATCTTCTCTCTCCTTTCTTTGCCCTAACAATATGTCTTTCTAACACTTAGTTGTTCGATACATGGATACCGTGGATGAATTAGTGTCAACTTCTGGGGTTCGAGAAGGCGGGCATTACAACATGCATCCATGAAAACCGTAAATGACTTAATTCCCTTAGGAATAGTGAGCACGTGTGCATTAGTCAATGACTTCTTATGCTTCTCAAATGCCCTGTTGCACTTATCATCCTAAACAAAGACTAGATTCTTCTTTGTCAATCAGGTTAATGAGGAGGTTATTTGTGCAAAGCTCTCGATGAACTTCCTCTAGTAGCCTGTCAACGAAAGAAAGCTTCTAACTTCTGATGCATTACTAGGAACCATCCATCATTGGACAACTTCCACTTTAGTGGGGTCTACCGCCAATCCTTTTTTATATGCTCAATGAACTTAACTTCAATTTTTCAAAAGTGGCATTTAGAAAACTTAACAATGAGTTGGTTTCTTTGAAAAGTATCCATTACCCTAAGATGATCCTCATGGTCCTTCATGCCTTTGGAGAAAACCAAGATATCATTAACAAACACCATGATAAATTTATTAAGTTGCCCTCTAAATATTCAAGTCATAAAATCCACAAAGTATGTTGGGCCATTTGCCAGTCCAAAAGGAATTACTTCCTACTCATAGAGTCTATCTGGCGTAAGGAATGCGGTCTTCGGCTTGCTTTCCTCTGCACTCCCCAACTGATGGAATCCCATTGCTAAGTCGAATTGGCAAAATACTTTAGCTCATATAAGTTTGTCGAATAAGACATCTATTTTGGGTAGAGGGCACCTATTTTTCCTTGATAATTGGTTCAACTCCCAATAATCGACACAAATTCTTGAATAACCATCTGCATTAGTAGCAAAAATGATAGAGGCTCCCCACTCAGAAGTACTTCTGCTGATGAACCCTTTCTTCAATAGCTCTAGGATTTTCTTTTCTAATTCCCTTTTATCTTTCGGGGTCATATGTCTCAAAGGCAGAGCGACAGGTCTTGCGTCCTTCTCTAAATCGATTCGGAACTCAATCTCCCTATAGGATAGGAGGCCCGAGACCTCCTCGAAGACATCAGGAAAGTCACAAGCTAGGGATACAAATAGTGGTTCTTGCTCATCAGATAGATTTAGTGAGTATAAATGGCTTAACTCTACTAAAGCATTGGGTGTACAAAGAACCTATAGGTTACAACCTCAACGAATCCTTAATCGTACTACCCTTTTATCACGGTCAAGAATGGCTCCATATTATAACAACCAATCCATACCCATGATAAGCCCGTACCCCAAAATTTAAAATGTACATGGTACATATGAAATCAACCTTGCATATGTCTAACACTAGATCTTTGCACATAAGAGAAAGAAGGCTCGATCCCCAATGGGATTGGAAACCTCTATTGGGCTGTTGACCATCTAAGTTTTAAGTTTGAGGAATTTACTACATCCCTTACTATAAAGGAAAGCGATGCCCCCAATTAAATAGGGTACGAATAGTAACCCTAAAAATAAGAGTTATACCTTCCAGATCTGCTTTTCCTTGGTCCATTGGTGGTTATTGGCAACAGGGATAGCTTTAGTAGCATAGGCCTGCTTGCTTGGTCATTCCTTATCCATCACGGGACATTGATTCTTGTGATGTCGTTCACATGGCAGTTAAAACACTTTACTTTAAAGGCTTCCTTCATCGGACTCGCCTTACAACTTTAGATTCATGACCCCTCCTTTGGAACCTCTTACACACCTTTACATCCTTCTTAAACTTCCTATTCGACTTCTTGTTGGTCCAAAAACTCACTTTCTTGGACCACCTTGCTTTGAGTCTGTGCAGACTTCTCTATCGCTCTCTTATCTTCCTCATTAGCTACATGCAACATTGCCGTTTCTACCAACATCTCATATGTGGCCCTCATAAGTACTTGGGTCAACAACATCTCTCTTGATGGGGAAGTTAAGCCCTTCATGAACTTCATGGTTTTTTTTCATAGGTGTGTCTATCAGGTTCATCCTGAATTTCACCAATTTAGTAAACTTAGCTATGTACTTATTAAGGGTAGAATCTCCTTGTCTCGGTTGAATGAAAATTTCCCATTCCAAGCTAATCTCTGCTCTGGACAAGAATCTCATCTTGAATTGGTCCTTAAATTCTTCCCAAGAGAATATCCTTCTTGAGTGCTCATTAGTCACAAATTCCACCAATTTAACTCTTCTTCTCTGAGGTGCCAAGCTACCCTTTTTTTTGTAACTGATCATCCCAACAAAGCTCTTTGAATATTTTCTCATAGTTATCGATCCATGATTTAGCTTTCGAATATACTTCAGTTCCAAAGTATGTCTTCCCTCCCATATTAAGAAAGTCCTTACATATCTTTGGAAAGTCGGAAGGATGGGGTGGTGCACCAGTGGCTGGGGAAGTGGGTGCTAATGGTGTAGTTGAAGGAATAAGAATCTGCTCGACAGTCCTAAGATATTGTTTAAACCATTCGGGCAATCCATGAATGGGTGGTCTTCCACGGATAGGATTCCCTTATTTTGAATAAGATTGATTATCATCCATATCTACTATCTGTAGGTTAAACCTTTAGTGATGATTTCTTAAGATAGTATTTATGTGCTAATAGAAAAGAATTTACCTAGTGTATATGCGTATGTTTAAGAAGAGAGTTGTGTGTGTGTGTATTAAGAATTCTATTGAAAATTCTTTTTGAAAAACCTTTTTCAAAATAAAAAATACATCTCTCATATGTATAGTTTCTCCGTGTTGACCGATAACCTAGAGCACTGATACTAAATGTAACAACCTACCTTGGAACATGCCTAAATTTCAACGTAGAAAAATCCCATCGAAACTTAGATCCATTCTAAGGTAAGTTGTTGGTGGTAAAATGTTATAACATTGCAGAGCTATAACTAAACTTTCAGAACTCATGACAGATGAAAATAAATATAATAGTAAAGTGTACCTATTTATTTCAAAACCATAAAAATGTCATAATGCAAAATCCCTTAAAATCCATAATATAATATTCGTTACAACAATTGTTTAAGTCCATGGATACACATGAAATCAAATAATAAAAAATACTACCACTTGCCAAGCTTCCTTACCTTTAAGCATCATCACCGTCATCACTCCATCCTTAACCTGTGTTGTAACAGGGAGAGAGTCGGAACAACAAGTTTTTAAGGAATAAAATCTCGAGTCTTACCTTTAAAGTTCTTGGGCTGTATATTTCGAAATAAGAATACATCTACGAACATAAAATCATTTAATGCTCCTTTATGAGGAAAGGAGGTAGATTCAACCACTTAATACCTTCCATTCCAAAAGTATATCTCATATCCCAATCAGACGTCATAAATAGCCAGCAGTGTAGGAGACGATATCCAAGCCACTTAATACTTTCCAGCGGAAAATGGGTAGATCCCGTAATTTAAGGCCTAATTCCAGAAGCATGCTCCTCAATGGTACTATCATGCTGACAACATATGGAATCTTATAGGCCACTTAATACATCGAAGTGAAAAATGGGCTGGCCCCGTCATTTAAGGCCTAATTCCATAAGCGAACCCATGTAGAGATACCTCCTAGCGTAACCACTTGGCCATTCAATACTTCATTTAGGGAAACGGGTGGGACTAACCACTTAATACCTCAAACCCCAAAGCAGGACCTCCGTCAAATGGCCCATACCTATAATGACATCTTGCATTAGTCCACTATTCATATGAATAGGTAGCCAGATTAACTACCCTGATTTCCTCTATTGGATTTGCAACTATCCTAATTTCATCTAGGGAAAAGGGTTGGTCTAACCACTTGATACCTCAAACCCCGAAGCAGGCCCTTCGTCTTATGGCCCATACCTATAATGACATCTTTCTTTAGTCCACCATTCGTAGGAACAAGTAGCCAGATTAACTGCCCGGATTTCCCCTATTGGATTTGCCACTAACCTCGCACTATTACAAATATTTATCATAAGGATATTAACATCAATAAAAGTATACACAACTTCTGGATGCCTCAATGTCACGACCCAAATTTTCGCGTTCGAAGATCGACACCCGTACTTCGCTGTACTCAAATGCCACGGATTCAAATGTCGAAATCCGATTCGTGTTGGAGCTTATAACACACTAAGTATAATAACACAATGGAAGAAAAAGATAATATCATTGCAATACAATATTCGATACAATAGAGATACAACTGAATATCAACATCTACCTGATATACAAGAAAATAGCAGAAGAAATGACATTAACAACGGAAAGGTATCTCCAATGGAATCTCCAAAAAGAATCCAACACCAAAGATAGCTTGAACCAAAAGTTTGAACCACCATCATTGATGCATTAAGCAAGGTCAGTCATGAATGTTGAAGAGAAACAAATGTTGTCACCAAAATCAAAGGCTGGATGCTATCGAATCTACTCCTACCATTTGATTATCTGAAAAACTCAACTCTAGACTGCCCGTGTGAAAAACTGTGCGCACCCAGAGTTTAGGATGGGAACAATAAAGTCCGAGTCAGTCATGGGACTGGTATGAGCAAACAAAAACAGTTTTAAACATAAACTAAAAGAAGAATTTAAGATTGAAATCTACAATGTTTTTTGGAAAATGAAACTACCATAAGGCCTTCCGCTGTAAGCACCATGCAAATGCAGAATTGGAGGAGATTTCTCCTTATAATAGTCAAACATGCTTGATATGAAGAAACCATTTTGATATTATTATTAGTGCATTGTGGAAAACATTTGCAGGTATAATATTAATCTTCGCCAGCATAAACATTTCGAACTACATCTACTGTAGCTACCACCTAAACAGTGAGGTGCCATTATAAGTAAATGGCATGTTATCCAACTAAAACCGTACAAGGTGCGTATTGGATGATTGGATTTCCATTAAATGGTTAGGCTAAGGAACTTCCTATTGCCACATGGGTACGCCTTTGGAGGGATGCCCTTAGAACTTACACAGCTCTCTGCCAACACAAGGTCGGTTTACCCCTGCCCGAAAGTAACACCTACAAGTATACCATCCTCGATCGTTTGCGACCTTTATCCAGGGGCCCTCAACCACAAAGCAATAACCATAAAGTAATAAATTTTTAGTGACCACATGAGTTAAGTATCTAGGCTCCATTCCGTGATACCACCCTTTTCCAATAGAAATGGACATACCCTAGGGGCGCGACACCAAATAACCTTGCCGCATCTTTCCTCTTTCGACCATTTCCTGTTTGTGAGGTTCGATGAGGTCTCGTCCACAAAGCTACGCTTTTCACAAAAGCCATGCTTCGATCAACAAATGATCAGCAACACTCAGCAGCACTCAGCAAGCCACACTATCAAATTAGGACTGTATTACTAGTTACCATCAACTACATAACCTTTGAGCCCATACGTCTTAGAGAAGTGTGTTAAGCTAAGAGAATAAATCTCCGCCACCAAACGGAAATGTATTTGATAGAAACTAGCTTTACATATCAAAGTTTAATATCAGACAAATATCCATACAAGTCTATTTTGGGTTCGAACAGATCCGAAGCATTTCATAAAGAAGCCCTTGCAATACGGGTGTTCACAATCCGGATCGGACTCCCCATCACATATGGAGAACTCTATACCGGTGCGACTCAGTGTAGAGACATTCGATGGGTTATTCTTTTGTTCTCGAAATACCAGGTCTTCACCACCGGTCTTCAAATGCAATCCATTTACAACGTATCATTATTCGAAATGGGTTATATGACACAAGGTCCTCCCCCGGCTAAACCGAATAATGAGCGCAATATATAAAAACATATGGGTATTGGGATCTCAGTTAAGTCACAACTTATTACCCAAAACCTTTCTTTTAAATGGTTTGAACAAATTAACATTTTCCATCTTTAAACGAAAAGATTTACTTTACAAAGATCACCCATCTTCCATAAAGATTCATTTACGGTTTTCAAAACAATTTCCTTTTTAAAGTGGATTAACTCATCCAATCATTAAATCAAAGACTCAATTTATAGCTTTCAAAACCATTTTCAAAGATTCATTTATAACTTTCAAAACAATTCCCATTTCAAATCTTTTATATAAAAGATACACTATTTAAAATCCTCTTCAATTTCAAAACAAGGTTCAACCATCTTTCACAAAGATTCATTCGTAGCTTTCAAAACTATTTCAATTCTATTTCAAACTTGAAATCTTTCAATACAAATTCGAAATCCTTTCTTTATATGAAATCTATTATCATCTGAAACAGATATTTTTTGTTTCGGACAAATCCGATCAAATATGCACAACTTATCGTCTTTAAAGTATGAACTTGGGTTAATTTTAGATTCCCAAAATAATACTTTAAAAATAATTTCAAGATGGTTAGAAAGGCATATATATATATATATATTATATAACTCGTATTAACCCTTTCCAAACCATAATAGAAATCTTGAATTCAAATTCAAATCAAATTATTTTAAATTTTCAAAACTATATTAAGTTATTCAAAATAACTTTTATCTTTTAAAACTCCTTTTCAAAAGTTTTTTTGTATTTAACCTAACTCCATTTCCAAAACTGTTTTGGATTCGAAATTCAATCTTTAAAACCATTTCATTAAATTCAAATATTTGTGACTTAACCGATTTCCTCGTGAAATCCATATTTGCATGTGTATGGTGTAGTCCAGAGGTTTTACACAATAGTGCAACATCATCAATCATCATAGATTCAATCACAGTAATATCGATAAGTAGTATAATCTATAACGCTTATTTTCATTTACAGATTTACAGACAAATAATGTAAATTTATCACAGATAAAAAAATTATATTCATCAGATCACACCAAAATAATTCACAGCACAAAGCATAACATATCTAGGATAACAAATAATTCAATAATCAATATGATTCAAGCATCCATAAGTAAGATAAATTAATTATCTGATTAGTTTAAATCAGATTAATTACTTATGAATAAACTACTAATCCTGGTTAATTAACATTAATTAATTACAAACCGTATTAATTAATTATTCTTTAATCATTTATTAATTAACCATTAATTAAACTTTAATTATTAATCAAACAACCTTTAATCATTAAATGATTGTCCTTTAATTAATTTACTATCCTTTAATTAATTTTCTTGATTAATTCCATTAATTAATTACACCTCAATTAATTATCATTCCTTAATCGCCTTTATTAATTAATTAACCTTTAATTAATTAATTATCCTTAATTAATCACATTAATTAATTAATATGATTAATTAGTTATCCTTAAATTAATTATCCTTTGATCACTTGGTTAATCAACCTTTAATCGTAAACAAATTACTTTTAATTAAGTAATTATGTCTAAGCAATTAATTATCATTAATTACTTAATTACTTAATTATCTTTACTTATAAGTCTATCCTTAAATACTTTCATTAATTAATTAATCTTTAAATCATTATTTAATTAACCTTAATCTTGTAATTATTTTACCTTAATTCTTAATTGACTAACAAAATTAAATCAATCACCTTGATTAAAACAAATTACCCTTTAATTAATCACATTGATTAATTAATCACATACTTTAATAATTAATTATTAAATTCCATTTGAAAGCATTTAAAAATAAAATCATAATATATTATTTTAAAAACAAATAAATTTTAAATATTTAACTTAAAAATTAAAATTTGAAACTTTGTTAAAAACTTATTTAATTTTTCATTTTAACTTCTAAAACATGATTGATATATTTGAAAACTTGATTAAATTCATCATTACCTTTTTAAACTTTGTTCACCCTCATATATTTGTTAAAACTTGGTTTAAACATTTATATATTCTAAAACTTTGTTAAATATTTTCCTAAAATTCTAAAACCCTACTGTATTATCAACGACCCGAGCAAAACACTCGTTTACCCGAGCTCGACTTCGGGTAACCTGCTTCTATCCATTGCTTCGAGTCACCCCTTATGTTTTCACGCGCGTTACCCCGAGCCAAGTATCTTCCCTATTGCCTCTAATTCATTTGATACCAGTGAACATTTGTGCACATGCACAGGCTATCGGATCGTCTCCAGCCATCATCGCGATCACCTCCACGTCACCGATGACCCATATAAACATCACAACCACCCAGTTTCCTTTGAAATCGCCTGAAATCGAATTTGAACCATCGACCTTCACCTGGAACCAAACCCGAACCACGAATCCATCTTGCCAACGACAATTTCGGCTACGAGGAACCACGTCGTCCCATCCACAGCTGCACCACAGCCTGCGAGTCGATTCCCCCCATATCGATCACCTCTAGTCCTCCCACGGCGACGCAGCAACCACGAGAACCCAGCCATAACAAACTTGTCCTTAAACCCTACAATGACTCCGCGTGGCCCCCACGGCGAGTTAGAATTTTTCTGATGATCACCGATGCTTGAGCTATCTTCACCAAGAATCACGACCTTTGAATCACAACAGTTTGTCGAAATTTGACAAAAAATCCAATTTTTATTAACTCAAAATTACTTACTCGATTCTAAACTAAAAATTATCATTTTATCTAAAATTCATCATTTTTGATGATGATTCTAATCATATGATCAATTCGTAAAAATCTGATGATCGAATTCTTGACTTTGTTTTATTTTTACTGTCATTCATAGATTTTGGAATAATTACTCAATAAATCCTTTTGTATCTATTTTTAAAAAAGATATCAACATATTACAAACATTTTCCTTTTTGATATGAAAGTCTAAATTCGATTTTACAATGAGTAATTAAATTTATTATGATGGGTTAGAGCCTGTTTATTAACAGAGTGATGTTATTTATGTTTATACAGACATGCACCCCACTTTTTCTACATATATATAAACACATGCAGGCAAATTAACACAATCATACAAGCAATATTTAACTCATCACTTCAAGTATAATTCCAAACATCAAGAGATTAAACTATGGTCCAGTGGTTTTCTCACCAGTTTCTTAAAAGAACAAAAGCAAGACATTTGTGTTTTCCTGGAACCTAATGCTTTTAATTTCAGTTTTGACTTGATCTTGCTTTTGAATCTGGAATCTGATATTTGCATTTCTTTGCTTAATCATTTGACTTTCTTGAGGCTTGGTTTTAATGTTGAGATGCTTTAGGATTTTCTTGAAGTTGAATTAAATGTCTGTTGCATGCTTTACGTTCAAATTGATCTCTGCTTTGATCTTTGTTTTAATTTGTTTTTCTGGTTATTTCAAGTTAAAGCTTCTTTGGTTCGCATTTAAGTTTTCCATGTTTGAAATTGTGTAGGGTAGTTTGTTTTCAGGTTTCCTAATAAAAGAAAAGTGAAGCCTGGTTTATTTCTTTTTCTCATACATGTAATATTTTTTTTAAATTTAAGTCAAAAGAATTTTTTTTTCTTTGCCACTTGTTAATTCCCCACATACTTAGGTTAACACTTGTTATTTGCATGATGCTAATGTTCACAAATGTCGTTTGTGGGATTTTGTGTTTAAGTCCTTTTGTTAAATTTTATTTTAAAATTTATGTTAAACCCTTACCATATTATAAACTGCTTTATATCTCCATATGTTTACATTTTCAATTTAAAAAAATCCATTTCCTTTTATTTATATATGTATTTAAAATTTAAAGAATAGGGTTTAAATTAAATTAATCACAAATAAATATATATTAGGATTTAACTTTCAAATTATAACTTTCAAATATAAATATGTATACACATATATATTTAAAATTGGAAAACAAACTTTCATTATCTTTTTTTTAATATAAGGTTTTCAAATCCAATATGTTATTCAAAACATTATTTTTAAATTTCAAATTCAAAAACTAATATACAATCAATTTGTATTTATGAATAAATAAACAAACAATATCCTTTTATAAATATATATTTTTTCATTCACAATCTATATTTTTTTTTCAAATATTTATTTTCAACATATATGTATTTGAATTTCAAATTCCAAATTATAGTCTATTTATAAAATATTTAGATTTTCAAATCAAATTCTTTATTTAAAACTTTTATATATATATATATATATATATATCCCCATATTTTCAATTTACGTTTACAATTAATATATTATTTAAAATATTTATTTCTGAATTTCCAATTAGAAATCCTATTTTAAAATCGTATTTATATACATTTATATTAATAAATAAACAAATATTTATTAAATTCGGAAAATACAAAATTAAATCATAAATTTATTTTCAAAAATTAAATTATTTACCAGTAAAATTTGATTTAAAAACGGGAATGTTATAGATTCCCCTTTAAGAAAATTTCGTCCTCGAAATTTGTTGGACGGAAAGACAACAAAGGATGGATACACAAAGATAGAGAAACGGTTTTCTAGGTCAAACTGAGATATCCATTCTATGCTTGGCTTGCCAAATCAGAATATCAACAATAGCTATGAGAATAAACTCATTCAATTTTACACAGGATACTCGGGTCATCCAGACTACGAAATATGCAAGGGCATCGGTAAGTCCAAAGGATAACTAACTATTCATAGAATATATTTGGACCCTAAAGAACAAATAATGGACACTCAATCCAGGTTGGAATATCCCAAAATATACATCAACTTGTCCCTCTTTGGACTTTGATCCTCACAAGAAATTACAACAGATTTCCAATTTTTGTTTTAATCGAAATCACTTTATAAATACAAGTCTTCATATTTAAATTCATATTTTTGTTAACCAATTTATTTCAATTTCAAATTTCAAATTTATTTAAGTTAAAACGAAAAGCTGATAATGAGAATATGAGATAGGAACTTATCAACAACGATTCATAGAGCCACCACCACATCGAAGCTTCTCCCTTGAGCTGCCATGAAGCAATCAAAGAATTTAAAACTGGATCAAAGGAGATTGATAGAAAAGATTGTTTCCTTGTTGTTGCAGAGCATTGACCATTTGTAGTGGTACTTCTCTATCCCCTATCCTGTCCTCTTCTTGCACACATACTCACTATCAGTGGATAGTAAGAAAATTTACTAAGGCGCACGGACAAGATATCTTAGGGATATTGTAACGACCCGATATTTTCAACCATTCACATCCGCACATGTCAGACTTGAATTGCTCAAAATACCACGTTGTAAATAAAATTTGGCAAATCTCAGAATATATAGTAAATAAACAATCACAAATCACAGACACAGAGTAAATAATAGTGCAGTGGAAGTTAAAAGAGATAGAAGTTCATGATGCTACTATATATATAAAAGATACTCCAGAGTTAGACAAGATACAACTGAAGAATAACAACATACATCAAGCACAAATCAGAATACATCACTGGAATCACTGGATACTGAATGAAAATAAATGGCTAGATATTCAAAAAACGCTCCAACTCCGAAGGTGTGTCTTGAATGCTGAATCACTCAGTCTGACTCGAGCATAAAGCAAAACACAAAACACTCGAGTCAGGACATAAATACTTATGAACTGTAAATCAACTCAAGTGAACAGTAACAAAATGTATCAGTAGCTTAAAGGATGCTTGGGATCGCCGATCCTTTAAGGATCCATTAAACTATTTACTATGTAGTAATATTGTATTATTATAATAATATCTACAATAAATTAAACTTACTTTAAAATAGCGTTAAGGGGTTACCCATATAGCCCTTAACACATAATAGTGCCAATAGTCTATACAGTACATGCATATCTCCTGATCGGGAGACTATGAGAAGATACTCCATAGGTACGAAACAAGTAGAAATTCGTAGTAAGGCTCGCTATGGTAGGTGACACGGCACACGAGGCAAAACCAGGGTAGATACACCAATTACGCACACGGGCTGGTGGTAACGTAGCCGCCACATACGCCCACCTTGGAACACGCTCCCAATCAAAATCAGAGGATAGCCATCAAATCAACCACAAGTAAGAGTATAGCATCGAAGAAGTGTGTCCGACCAGAGGAGCAACCCCTTTTGGCTCGAGATCGCTCCTATTTTTTCCACCTTAAGCCAACTCACGGGAGTCGGGTCCACGTACATACCTCAATAGGATGGTCACCACCATCATACTTCATTCTGGAATCCCCACCGCGTACGCAGTTATTAAAGTGGTTTTCAGAGTTGGCAGAGAGTATGACAACTTCCGATCCGGTCTCTTTAACAACCAAACATTATTATAATGCCATGGTCATTCCAAAATAGTTTATACTTCAAAATTAAATCATTTCATTTCTAAGCTATATCCCTTTCAAAATAGTCTATACATAGAAACCAAAACCATTTTTTTATTTCAAATTATATTCATTTCAATATGATATCATTTCCATTTTCAAACATATATTCACCTTCCAAAATCATAATACTTTCAAAGTTATAACTCTTTCGAAATAAAATACTTGAAATCATTACACTTTGAAAATCATAACATTTCGATATCATACATTTTAAATCATGAAACATTCCTTTAATTCTTTACATTTTACAAATTTATTCAATTAAACCCAAATTTCCAAATTTCCAGTTTAATTCAATTCAAACCATCAGTTTCAATTCAATTTAGTTTTCCAACAAACCATTTCAAATCTTATAAATTTCAAATATAGATTTGATTCACAAAATAAACTATTCAATTTTTAATATATTTCAAAGCTTTAATATCCCACATTTCAAAACTAATTTTATAATTTCATGTATATCTTAATTTTAACTTCATTATTACTTAGTTTTGAAATATTCATTTCATAAATCCAATATTATTTAAATAAACTCAATTTACAAATAAACTCAATATCTTTCATACTAATATAAACTTTAACTATTCATTTATCAAAATAAAATATCATTCTAAATTCGTATTCTTTATCAAAATATTTGGAGTTTTATCATTTTTGAAAAATTATAATAAAATTTGGAATTTTATTAACAGCATTTACCAAAAATGCTGTGGTCATATGACAGCATTTTCAAATGCTGTTGTTTTTTGAATTTAACTATGTTGTAATAACTAAATAACTATTACGGCATTTTATAAATGCCGTTATTCTTGAACTAAACTATTTTGGAAACTATAAGCTACGATAGCACTTTATAAATGTTGTCGTTGCTATAATTTGACAATGTTTTGAAATATTATAGATTTTAACACTATTTGAGTTATATTTTAAAGTGTTAAATGATTTAACTTTTGAAATTGATTATTTGTGGAATTTAATGAGTTTGAATATATGTTTTAATATTTAAATTTGAATTTTTAAGGAATTTAAATTGAATTTGAATTTGAATAAGGTTTACTTGGCTATGTGTTAAATGGAATGAAATGTAACGAGATAAATGAATTTTGAATGGAATTTTGGAATGTGTTTTGCAATGATATTTGGAATAATAAATGAATGACTTATTTGACTTAAAATGATATTTAAATTTGAATATTTGAATTTTAATTCAAATAGTGATTTAATAATGAGGTTTTGAAAGGATATGATATTTTGATGATTGAAATGGTTTGGAAATGATTTGATATTTTCTTGTTATTTAAATTATAAATCATATTTCTATACTTCAAAATTTCACATTTAAATAATTTTAACATATGATATATCACAACAAAATTTAATAATTAAATATACAATTTAAAAACTCAATTCAGTTGTTAAATCAAAATTCATTGTTTTCTTAACTTATAAATTTCATAAAACTTAACATTTTATTCCAAATATCATTTCAAACTTTAAATTTAAATTACATTATTTACTTACATTTTAAAAATGTAAATTTAAAGTCAAAATCACAATCATTTCAAATTTACATACTTAAATTCATAATTTTAAGACTTAATATTTAATTTTCTTAAAACCATAAAATATATATTTTTAAATCAAAATTTCATATTTTAAAAATACATATCTATATAAAAATCATTTAAAAATATACCCCGGGGTCTGTATATAATTTTCTAACATAGGTCAAGTGATACAGATATGCATCATTTCAATCCACAGTTTAAAAAGAAAACCGGGTTCCATCATTTCAAACCCGAAATCCCAAGTCAAATAAAATACAATAAAATCACTCAGGCCTATCATTTCAGCCTATAATGATTTTTCCTTATTCTAATGTTTGTTTGGGCATGTATCATTTCAACCCATAGTGATTCTATTCTAACAGGGAACTTGCTGTATGATCATATACATAAACAATATAAACAATGTCAATGTCGTAACATAATGTCATATATCATATGTCAAGTGAAAATTATCAAAGTAAACATGGTAATAACATGGCATGGTATATCATATAATCATCATTTCCTTGCATAACATTTTAATTACTAAACACTTGTCATCAATTCACTATTTCATAAGTAAAAATGCCAGAGTGAGAAGGACTCACTTTTTCAAGCTGGAGTTAGCTAATCAAACAACACAAATGAATTCCAGAAAGCACGGTATGGCATGACACAGCACGACAATGATTGAAATGAGAGACAGAGCCAAGATGATCTTGTAAACAACCAATAAAGCAAAAAAAATATACATAAATATATAACACAAAACAATATCGAAAAGACGTGAAATAAAAAATAACAAAGGACAAAGTGATTCGACCTTTCTCTAACCATTCACGAGCTCGACCAAAGGGGTTCTTTTGCTCGGCCATGGCTATGTGTTTGGGTCAAGTATAGGTCCATATGGCTCGGCTAATAAGGAAATGAAGGGTAGTGGTGATAGCATGAAACATACACACGGTCAAAGCAACATAGTATGGTTTTGGTCACATTTCTTGGCTCGGCCATGGCAAGTGGTAGCTCGGCCTTGCTTGGCTCAGGCTTGGTGATGGTGCAGCAATGGCCAAAGTTCATGTAGTAGTTGGTGGTGGTGGTTCTAGGGGTGGCCGAGAGGGGTATGTGAGAGGATATTGGCATTAAGGCTCGGCTAGTTTTAAGGGTTGTTTGCAATTTTGAGGAGTTTGCATCATAGTGGAGGCCACGACTTGAGGTGGTGGTCAGAGGAGGAGGTAGTAGCTGCTGTAGATGGTGGTGGAGTGGTTGGTGGTGGTTTTGGAGAGGCCAGTGGCCGAGCAAAGCAAGGTAGAAGCCAAGCAAAAATCAATTGAAAATATGAAAAGAAGAAGTAAAATGGATGAAGCCATGGTATTTTGTTTTTAGCCGTGAGTTTGAAGAGGAGAAGAATTGTTTCTTACGTGAAAAATGAGATGATAAAACACATCTATCAGTAAATAGATGCACGGCTAAAATGAAAAGTCAGAGGAGAGAAATGAAAAGGCAAAAACTATATGAAAAGTCGCTAGAAAATGAAAGGACTTTGACTCTTGAAATTTCCTTTTTCTTTTAATCAAATAGAAAAAAAAAATGAAAATAAAATAGAAATGAAAACAAATAAATATTTTAAGGAAAAATATAATATAAATAAGAAAATAGCTTAATAATTGAAACTAGACTTAAAAATTGTAAACAAAATACAATGAACATTAGAAAATTATAACTACACTTTTAAAATGTTTAAAAATAAAAATAAATACATAACATATCATATATACATATATACACAAATTAGAACAAACAAAAATATTATTTATATAATTAAAATAAACAATTTTGTTAAATAAAACAATTTACACACAATATTCTAAAAAGCATAACTTTCACAATATAAATCGGATTTCAACGAAACAAAATGCAGTATTTTTGAAATTTAATTTATTTTGATAATAAAAGATAAAATTAAAAAATTCAAATATTTAAATTTTAAAGTCAAAATTTGACCTTATTGACCAAAATTCACATTTCTGGACAATATTCAATATATTCCGGTTTGAGGTTATAATTCACATACAAATCAAAATTTATATTTAAAATAAAAAAAACTATTCATTTTGATAGATAAAATAAAGTTTTTAAATCAGGAATTTAAATTAAATAATTAAAATATACAATCAAAATAATCACAAAATACAGGGTCTTTACACTCTCATCCACTCAAAATTTTTTGTCCTCGAAAAGGAATGTGGTACGGGAAAACACAGAAAAGATAGAATGAAATAGGATTAAGATAAGATGACAAGAAAATTGAAGTTATACCTGATAACTGTTGTTATAGGTAAGTTCGACAAGGTGGAGATGATCTTCCCAAAGTCCTCTACAATCAAGAACACAAGCAGGAAAAAGATCCTCTAGAATCTGATTCACCCTTTCCGCTTGACCGACGGTCTGTGGACGGTAAGCAGTGCTCAGATTCAAAATGAGTACCAAAGATTACAGAAATGTTTCCAAACAGACAGGTATAAGCAATAGCCTTCCCATTCTATAGTAGGATAAGGAAAATAAGGACAACTAAAAGATAGATTGAAAAACAAAATAAGATAATAAATTTGAAACCATGAAAATTTCAACTTAAATTAAAAATTAATTTTACATAAGTTAAATAAATCTTAATCATTTCTACTTTCATTATTTTATCATCAAATAATCTTAAATTAACAGTCTCTAAAATCATGGATTTGAAAAATCTTTTATTATACTCAAAATGTACACAATAAAATTAATTCCTTCTTTATTCCTATTTAAAATTAGATTTATTCCTCTCAACATTTTTATCGCCTATGCTAAATATATTTACATTTATTATAACTGCTTTAAATTTATTCTTAGTTCCCTTAACATCATTTTATATTGTAAATTATTCCATTACCGTTTTCTTCACTGTTAATCTTTTTATAACTAAAATTTACGTGTATAACACCCATTATAACCACTCAAATTTTATTTATAAAAATCCTTTTATATTGTATATTATCCAATTACATATTCATCTTCTGAAAATTTAGGTAAATTATATTGGAATGAAATTGTGTATTATACAAATAAAACTTTCTATTTTAATCATTTCATGCTTGAATACTTATCTAAACCTTGAAATTATACTTGAAATTATCCTTCAAGATAAAATTTAGGACTTAAATTTCTGATAAATTCCAAACTATTTAAAGATAAATAAATGCATATATACTATATATATATCCATTCAAAAATTAAATCATATATCAGCTTATGTTATAAAATCCAGTCTTATTTTAGAAATTAAAATCAATTAAATTCACTAAAACAAAACTATAGCAAGATTACAGAACTGTCTCTTCAGTTTGAAACTCGAAAATGAATGTCGATTATGTTGCAGTCATCATCGAAGTTATTTTCCAGCGACAAAGAGAAGAGCACTAATTTTAAATTTTAAAATTCTTTGAAAACAAATTTCTATTCGAAAATACTTTAAGTAGCATATCGTTTAAAACTTTAAATACGCGGTTTGAAATCTATCGAAAATTAAATTCTCAATTTCTTGTTTAAATTCATTTTAAATTTCCAAATAAATTTATAACCATATTTATAGCTTAAGTACTTGTATATGAAACAAGAGATAATGACATATAAAATCAACTCTTATTTCTTAACAACCAATTCAATAAAATCCAGAAAAATTAATAATATAGCTACAAAATTTATTTCATTACTAAATTTAAAAAACATATTGTGCCAGCTTGCTTTGTCCAAGTGTTTTGGAAATCTTATCGATAGCGTTGATCAAACGAATCGACCGGAAACCCAAATCAACATCAACAACTCAAACAACACAATATATAAAACATTTTCAATATTAGTTTACAAATACACTTCAAGAATGATTTGAAGATAAGTTGGAAACAAAGATGAGATGATGAAATAACAGAATAAGAAGATGGATAAGCTTATATAAATCGCGGGCAACCTTAACCAGATCAACCGTGACTTAAAAATTAAGATCGATGTGGATTTCTGGGGTAAATCTACATTCGGTCTCAAGAGATAGAATTTAGGATAATAAGAGATACTAGCATCTAAAACAAGGATATAAAATCTTTGGTACATCGATGTTGTTGTAAAGGAGTTTCCCCCCTTTACAAATAAATTTGAGATTGGCGGGACCGCCGACTCATTATAAAGATCATTTGAAGTGGAATTATGGGATACTCCAGAATCAAAAGAAGACGAATAGTGAGGGACGCGAATGGATTTTGGAACCGTAGGGAACGTTTCAAAATTCAAAGGAATTGAGTCAAAAAGGAAGAGATTCAAACTTGAATGAAAGTGATTCTGTAAATTCATTTACCATATATGCTAAGTTTTGCCTAGAGCTACCAAAGCTCTGATACCACTTGTAACGACCCGATATTTTCAACCATTGGCATCCGCACATTTCGGACTTGAATTGCTCAAAATACCGCGTTGTAAATAAAATTTGGCAAATCTCAGAATACACGGTAAATAAATAATCATAGATCACAGACACAGAGTAAATAATAGTGCAGCGGAAGTTAAAAGAGATATTAGTTCATGAAGCTACTATATATATAAAAGATACACCAGAGTTAAACAAGATACAACAGAAGAATAACAACATACATCAAGTACAAATCGGAATACATCACTGAAATCATTGGATACTGAAAGCAAATAGATGGCTGGATCTTCAAGAAAAGCTCCAACTCCGAAGGTGAGTCTTGAATGCTGATTCACTCAATCTGACTCGAGCGTAAAGCAAAAAACAAAACACTCGAGTCAGGACATAAATACTTATGAACTGTAAATCAACTCAAGTCAACAGTAACAAAATGTATCAGTAGCTTAAAGGATGCTTGGGATCGCCCATCCTTTAAGGATCCATTAAACTATTTACTATGTAGTAATATTACGCTATTATAATAATGTCTACAGTAAAATTAACTTACTTTAAAATAGCGTTAAGGGGTTACCCATATACCCTTAACATAATAGTGCCAATAGTCTATACAGTACCTGCATATCTCCTGATCGGGAGACTATGATAAGATACTCCATAGATACGACACAAATAGAAACTTGTAGTAAGGCTCACTATGGTAGGTGACATAGCACATGAGGCAATGCCATGGTAGATATACCAATTACGCACATGGGCTGGTGGTAACGTAGCAGCCACATACGCCCACCTCGGAACACACTCCCAGTCAAAATCGAATGATGGCCATCAAATCAACTACAAGTAAGAGTATAATATCGAAGAAGTGTGTACGACCAGAGGAACTACCCCTTTTGGCCTGAGATCGCTCTCGTCTTAGCCACCTTAAGCCAACTCACGGGAGTCGAGTCCACGTTCATACCTCAATAGGATCGTCGCCACCATCCTACTTCATTCTGGAATCTCCATCGCGTACACAGTTGTTAAAGTGGTTTTCGGAGTTGGCAGAGAGTATGACAACTTCCGATCCGGTCTCTTTAACAACCAAATGTTGTTATAATGCCGTGGTCATTTCAAAATAGTTTATACTTCAAAATCAAATCATTTCATTTCAAAACTATATCCCTTTATAGGTTATACTTCGAAACCAAAACCATTTTTTTGTTTCAAACTATATTCATTTCAATGCGATATCATTTACATTTTCAAACATATATTCACCTTCCAAAAATCATAATACTTTTAAAGTTATAACTCTTTCAAAACAAAATACTTGAAATTATTGCACTTTGAAAATCATACACTTCGAAATCATACATTTGAAATCATGAAACATTCCTTTAATTCATTACATTTTACAAATTTATTCAATTAAACCCAAATTTTCAAAATTTCCAATTTAATTCAATTCAAACAATCAGTTTCAATTCAATCTAGTTTTGCAACAAAACATTTCAAATCTTATAAATTTCAAATATAGATTCGATTCACAAAATAAACTATTCAATTTTTAATATATTTCAAAGCTTTAATATCCCACATTTCAAAATTAATTTTATAATTTCATATATATCTTAATTTTAACTTCATTATTACTTAGTTTTGAAATATTCATTTCATAAATCCAATATTATTTAAATAAACTCAATTTACAAATAAACTCAATATTCTTTCATACTAATATAAACTTCAAATATTCATTTATCGAAATCAAATATCGTTCTAAATTCATATTCTTTATCAAAATAAAGATCAAATCATTTCCAAACCATTTCAATCATCAAAATATCATATCCTTTCAAAGCCGCATTATTAAATCATTGTTTGAATTCAAATTCAAATATTCAAATTTAAATATCATTTTTAAGTCAAATAAGTCATTCATTTATTATTCCAAATATCATTACAAAACACATTTCAGAATTCCATTCAAAATTCATTTATCTCATTACATTTCAGTCCATTTAACACATAACCAAGTAAACCTTATTTAAATTCAAATTCAATTTAAATTCCTAAAATTTTTAAATTTAAATATTATAATATACCAAACTCCTTACATTTCACAAATAATCAATTCCAAAAGTTAAATCATTTAACACTTTAAAATATAGCTCAAATAGTGTTAAAATCTATAATATTTCAAAACATTGTCAAATTATAGCAACGACAACATTTATAAAGTGCAATCGTAGCTTATAGTTTCCAAAATAGTTTAGCTCAGGAATAACGTCATTTATAAAATGCCGTAATAGATATTTAGTTATTACACCATAGTTAAATTCAAAAAAACAATAGCATTTAAAAATGCTGTCATAAGACCGCAACAATTTTGGGAAATGCTGTTAATAAAATTCCAAATTTTATTATAATTTTTCAAAAACAATGAAACTCCAAATTCTTGCAATTTAAATTTATAAATCATATTTCTTGACTTCAAAATTTCACATTTAAATAATTTTAACATATGATTTATCACAACAAAATTTTATAATTATATATACAATTTAAAAACTCAATTCATTTATTACATCAAAATTCATTGTTTTCTTAACTTATAAATTTCACAAAACTAAACATTTTGTTTCAAATATCATTTCAAACTTTAAATTTAATTTACATTATTTACTTACATTTTAAAAATATAAATTTAAAGTCAAAATCACAATCACTTCAAATTTACATACTTAAATTCACAATTTCAAGACTTAATATTTAATTTTCTTAAAACCATACAATATATATGTTTAAATCAAAATTTCATATTTTAAAAATACATATCTGTATAAAAATCATTTAAAAATATACCACGGGGTTTGTATATAATTTTCTAACCTAGGTCAAGGGATACATATATGTATCATTCAATCTGCAGTTTAAAAAGAAAACCGGGTTCTATCATTTCAAACCTGCAATCCCAAGTCAAATAAAATACTAAAAAGCACCCAGGCCTATCATTTCAGCCAATAATGATTTTTCCCTATTCTAATGTCCATTCGGGTATGTATCATTTCAACGCACAGTGATTCTATTCTAACAGGGAACTTGTAGCGTGATCATATACATAAACAATATAAACAATGTCAATGTCACAATATAATGTCATATATCATATGTCAGGTGATAATTATCAAAGTAAACATGGTAATAACATGGCATAGCATATCATATAATCATCATTTGCTTGCATAACATTTTAATTACTAAACACTTGTCATCAATTCACTATTTCATAAGTAAAAATGTCAGAGAGAGAAGGACTCACTTTTTCAAGCTGGAGTTAGCCAATCAAACAACACAAATGAATTCCAGAAAGCACGATATGGAATGACACAACACGATAATGATTCAAATGAGAGAGAACCAAGATGATCTTGTAAAAAACCAGTAAAACAAACAATATATACATAAATATATAACACAAAACAATATCGAAATAACTTGAAATAAAAAGCAACAAATGACAAAGTGATTCGACCTTTCTCTAAGCATTCAAGAGCTCGACCAAGGGGTTCTTTTGCTCGGCAATAGCTGTGTGTTTGGTCAGATATTGGTCCATATGGCTTGGCTAATAAGGAAATGAACGGTAGCGGTGATAGCGTGAAACATACACAAGGTCAAAGCAACATAGTGGGGTTTTTGTCGGATTTCTTGGCTCGGCTATGGCAAGTGTGACTCAGCTTTGCTTGGATCAGGCCTGGTGATGGTGCAGTAGCGGACAAAGTTCATGTAGTGGCTGGTGGTGGTGGTTCTAGGGGTGGCCGAGAGGGGTATGTGAGAGGATATTGGCATTAAGGCTCTGCTAGGCTAGTTTTAAGGGTTGTTTGCAGTTTTGAGGAGTTTGCTACATAGGGGAGGCCACGGCTTGAGGTGGTGGTCAGAGGAGGAGGTGGTGGTTGCTGTAGATGGTCGTGGAGTGGTCGGTGTTGGTGGTGGTGGAGAGGCTAGTGGTCGAGCAAAGCAAGGTAGAAGCCAAGCAAAAATCAACTGAAAATATGAAAAGAATAAGTAAAATGGATAAAGCCATGGTATTTTGTTTTTAGCCATGAGTTTGAAGATGAGAAGAATTGTTTCTCACATGAAAAATGAGATGATAAAATAAGGCTATCAGTAAAGAGATGCACGGCTAAAATGAAAAGTCAAAGGAAAGAAATGAAAAGGCAAAAACTATATGATAAGTCACTAGAAAATGAAAGGACTTTGACTCTTGAAATTTCCTTTTTCTTTTAATCAAATTAAACCAAATAAATTTCAGAAAATAAAATTGAAAAAATAAATAAAAATAAAATAGAAATGAAAAAAAATAAATATTTACGGAAAAATATAATATAAATAAGAAAATAGCTTAATAATTGAAACTAGACTTAAAAATTGTAAACAATATACAATGAACATTAGAAAATTGTAACTACACTTTTAAAATATTTAAAATAAAAATAAATAACATGTCATATATACATATATACACAAATTAGAACAAACAAAAATATTATTTATATAAATTAAAAAGAACAATTTTGTTAAATAAAACAATTTACACACAACATTGTAAAAAGCATAACTTTCGGAATATAAATCGGATTTCAACGAAACGAAAAAAAATATTCTAAAAATTTAATTTATTTACATAATGAAAGACAAAATTCAAAATTAAAATATTTAAATTTTAAATTCAAAGTTTGACCATATTGACCAAAATTCACATTTCTAGTAAATATTCAATATATTCAGGTTTGAAATTATAATTCACATACAAATCAAAATTTATATTTAAAATAAAAAATATATTCATTTTAATAGATAAGATAAAGTTTTTAAATCAAGAATTTAAATTAAATAATTAAAATATACAATTAAAATAATCACAAAATACAGGGTTGTTACAGATATACTCATTCTAGGGTATTTATAACCCTATCTTTAATGAGTTACCTAATGTGTTATACTCCAATAGCTAAAGTTCAACCTTTAGCTCTGATACCAAGTTGTAACGGTCTAGGCTTTTCTACCATCGACAATGGCCACTCTCGATTGGTTGGCTTTCCAACCATCCAGCCCTGCCATGGCATACAATGGTACCCTGCCCTTGCTTTTACAGCCAGCCTTTCGAATTCTTCACCTACCATGTTAACCAACCCCTCCTCGGGGACATGTAGGGGTAAGAGTCTCCCGTTTGTCGCCAAACGCAAAGCGAGAACCCTCTACCACATTGTCTTAAACAAGGTCAGTCATGGGACTGGTATGAGTAAACAAAAACAGTTTTAAACAGAAACAACAACAAAAGAACTTAAGATTTAAATCTGCAATGCTTTTTGGAAAATGAAACTACCATACGGCCTCCCGCTGCACACACCATGCAACTGCAAAATTGGAGGATATTTCTCCTTATAATAGTCAAAGATGCTTGATATGCGGAAACCATTTTGATATTATTATTAGTGCATAGTGGAAAACATTTGCAAGTATAATATTAATCTTAGCCAGCATAGACATTTCGAACTATGCCTACTGTAGCCACCATCTAAACAGTGAGGCGCCACCATAAGTAAATGGCAGGTTATATAACTAAAACCGTACAAGGCGCGTAATGGATGATTGGATTTCCAACAAATGGTCAGGCTAAGGAACTTCCTATTGCCACATGGGTACGCCTCTCAAATGACGCCTCGAGAACTTACCCAACTCTCTGCTAACACAAGGCTGGGTTACCCCTGCCCGAAAGTAACACTTACAAGTATGCCATCCCCGATCGTTCGCGGCCTTTATCCGAGGGCCCTCAACCACGAAGCAACAACCACAAAGTAATAAATTTGCTGTGACAATATGAGTTAAGTATCTATGCTCCATGCCATGATACCACCCTTTTCCAGAAGAAATGGACATACCCTAGAGGCGCGATCCCTAATAACCTTGCCGCATCTTTCCTGTTTCGACCATTTCCGGTCTGTGAGGTCCGACGAGGTCTCATCCACAAAGCTACGCCTTTCACAAAAGCTATGCTTCGAACACCAAATGATCAGCAATGCTCAACAGCACTCAGCTTGCCACACTACCAAATTGGGAATGTATCAATAGTAACCATTAACTACATAACCTTTGAGCTCATACATCTTAGAGAAGGGTGTTAAGCTACGAGAATAAATCTCCGCCACCAAATAGAAATTTTTTGATAGAAACCAGTTTTACATTTAAAAGTATAATGTCAGACACACATTCATACAAGTCCGTTCCAGGTTCGAACAGATCTAAAGGCACTTCACAAAGAATCCCTTGCAATCTGGGTATTCAACATCCTGATCGGACTCCCCATCACATATGGAGATCTCCATACCGGCGCGACTCAGTGCAGAAACATTCGACGGGTTATCCTATGACGTACCGAAATTTTGGGCAATATTAATTTAATAATCTGAATTAATAATTAAATTTATTTGATAATTTTCCTTTATAATTTTAATTTAAATTGGTAAATTTAATCTTCTAAAGGCTAATAGATATTTAATCTAGCAATATTGATTTATATCTTTTCTAACAATTTTAAAAAAAATGGGAAAAATTTATCTTTCAAAGCTAATAAAATTATATTCTATTTATAATATATATATATATATATATATATATATATATTTGGTATATATATTGTGAATGGACGTCTTTTGTTAAATAAAAGATGTATTTTCAAATTGTAATATATATGTATGTATATGTTATAATTTGGAGTTGTTTTGAAATTTAGTATATTCTATCATAACGTGTGTGTGTGTGTGTGTGTGTGTGTGTACATTATAATAGGAAGTCTTTGGTTTAAATTTAATAAGAAGATATATTTTCAAATTATAATATATATTGTGATTTCAAGCTTGGTTTTAAATTCAATATTTTTCAAAAGCTAATTTAAGGTTAATTCTATATTTTCAAAGTATAAGATAATTATTTATTTTTAAAATGTGATAGTTTAAATAAGATTTATTTTATTTTGTTTTCTTTTGAATAAAAAGTACTAAACTAAAATGGTTATATATGTATATATAGTTTTAAATAAGCTTTCTTTTAAAATATCTCTTTAACCAGAATAGTTTGTAAACATAATTAATATATAAATAAATTACTAAATTCACACTTACATAAATATAAATACAAATTCATATTACACAATTTAAAGGAAAGCATAAATACATTTATAATAGGGATTTAAACATAATAATCCATTTTTAAACACTTGTAAGCTAAATGAATTTGCATGGGCATTTGTCTAAACAAATCAACAAGTGGCATCATCATTTTTTTTTAGAATTTAAAGTTTATAAATAAATGTATGTTTAGAGAAAGCATGTTTTCATTTTTCCTCAGGTCAAACTCTTTCCTTTCTTCTCTTTTATTAACTAAATCAAAAACATGTCAACCAAACTAAACTAAAAGAAAATGAAGCCGAAACCTAGAATTCAAATCTGCAAACAAATATAGGATCAAGCAACTAAATCAAACAACAAATTTCAACCTGCAACTCAACTAAGCAAAAAGAAAAGGACATGCAAGGATTCCAGACTTCAACAGCAAAGCAAAATTCAAAATAAGCAATTCCAGGAAACAAATTAAAAGCCTGGAGTGCTCTTTGTTCTTCAAGTTCATGTGAGTAAACTCTTTTTAAAAACAGTTTGATCTGGTTCTAACTACCATGCATGTGATGATATTGGCTTGTATTGAAGTTCTTTAGCTTGAATTTATATGAATTGGTATATATATGTTTTGTGAGTCTGTTTGTTTGTACACATTCAAGTCTGCTCTCTGTTATTCACTGTGGATGTTTTGCTTTCAAAATTCAATATCTACGAATCAAATCCATATTAGCCTTGGGTATATAACTGAAATTTGTTTGTTGATGTATAATGAAGATTTTAAAAATATTTACAGGATTTTACATGTAACAAATAATGTTTAAAAGGAAGATAATAGAGAAATGCATATTTATGATAAAAATCAACCATCTTAATTTTAGCTTTGAATGGCTTGATTGTGTTCGTAGCAGGAAATCATGAATTTAGACGATACAATGACGATTTTTAGGTCAGTTTACATTGTTCTTTTTTGAGATGATCGAAATTGGCACTTTCGCCAAATTCTGGCAAACGAAGAAGAATTGGGCAATGGGCTTTGGTCTGGAGGATGATGGCAGATCGACGAGCAAGGGAAAAATGGTCGCTTGTTTTTTCGTGCAATGCGGTGGTTGGAAATGGTTGTAATAGGGTTTCTCTTTGGCCTTTATTGATGAGGTAATGTTGGATTTGTGCGTTGTCGTGGAGATGAAGGAGGGGATCGTGATGGTGGGGATGTGAGCTGGATGATGTGACGTAGCTCCAGTGAGGTGGACCGTTGATCTTGAGATCAGAGGCAACGGGGAGAAAGGGTTTTTTCGATCATGGTGGTACTAGTGGGTTGAGTTTTTAGCTCGATTTTGTTTCGTTGGATTTTCGTTCGATCTGGGTTTTCGTTTGTGGTCGTGTAGGTCCGAGTGGTAGTCGAAGGTAGCCACGACAATCATCGAAGGTTGGAGGCACCAGTGCACGTGCACAACGTTCACGTTGTGTCTAGACGATGGGTTCAAGTGGTGGCTCGGGTTTTGTCTCGTCCGAATGTAAGGACGACTCGAAGTCGTAAGTGGCTGCGAGTGACTCGAGTGTTTGGTCGAGTTGTCTGGGTGTTGTGCTAGGGTTAGGGTTGTTTCGAGCCTAGTTTTTAAAATTTGAAGTAAAATCAAATACCAAGTTTTAAAGAAAACCTGTAACAGTTTTTAAAGCAAGAAATCAAAGTTTAAAGGTAAAGAAATTGTTTAACAAGTTTTCCAAGTTAAAAACAAAATGTTTACATTAGGTTTCAAAAAAAAGAATGTTTGACTAAGCTTTAAATATATTTAAAGTGAATGTTTTAAATGGAAATGAAAATTTAGTTTTTAAAGAATAAGAATTTATTAAACAAGTTTGAACAAGTTTTCAAAGATTTTGATAATTAAATTTAATGCTTAATTGTTTGTTTAAAGGAAATAATATACTTTCAATTATAAAATGGTTTGCGAAATGTTTTCAAATGGAAGTTAAATTATATAATTAAGTATTTAATAAAGTTAAAGATTTAGCTTTAAAATTAATTAAGGTTGTAATTAATTAAGAGTAATTAAATTATGAGATTTATTAAAAGGGTAAATCACTTAATGAAATTGATTGGTGTAATAAATTAATTTTGATAATCATAGGATAATTACAAAGGTAATTAATTTAAAGAACAATTAATTAATGAAAGTAATTAAATATAAGTTAATTACTGAATGTGATTAGTTGAGAATAAATTAATAAAGAACTAATTTAAAAGATAATTACTTAAAGTAAGTAATTAATGGTAGTTAATGTTGGGATCATTAACTAGTGGTTAAGAGATAAGAGATGATTAATTAATTAAGCTAATTAATTTGAGATAATTAATTGGTTTAATAAATTAAGGATAAACTTGAAATTGATTAAGGACTAATTACTTAATGTAATTAATTGAGTGAATTACTTATGGAAGTAATTAATGGGAAATTACTTATGGAAGTAATTAGTGTATAATTACTTATGGAAGTAATTAGTGGGAAATTACTTATGAAGTGGAAGTGATTAAGGGTAAATCACGTGATGCTATTAAGTAAAGGATTAATTAATATAATTGATTTGAAAATTAATTAATTAAAGAGTAATCAATTAATTAAAGGATTAAGGTTAATTAATAATGTGAATAATTACTTGTTAAGGTAATTAATTGAGAGAGTAATTAACTAATGAAAGTAATTAGTGGATAATTACTTAATGGAAGTGATTTAGGGTTAATTACTTAGTTAATTTGGTTAATTAATTAATGTAATTAATTAATTAACAAATGTGATTAATTTAGGATTAATGACTGAATGTAATTAATTAAAATGTGATTAATTAATAAAATAATTAATTAAGGATTATTAATTAATGTAATTAATTAATAATTGCTTAATGAAGTATTAAGGATTAATTAATTAGTATAATTAATCAAATACTAATATAATTAATTAAGGAGTTAATTAGTTAAGGTATGTAATTACAAAATGGTTAATTACCGTTTATGATTAATTAAGACTAATTAATGAAGGTGGTTAATTAATGATTAATTAATTAATTAATTAAAATTTTAATTAATTAATGTGAATCATTAATCAATATAATTAATGGAATTAATCAAGGTTGATCAATGAAAGTAATTAATTAAGGTATGATTAATTATAATTAATAAAGGATTAATGTAATTAATTATAGTTAACAAATTTATGGAAGTAAATGGAGAATCATTAATTAATGTAATTAATGAAGTAATTAAAGGTTAATTACTGTATATGGTTAAGGATAATTAATTTGTGTAATTAATTAAAGATTAATTACTTAATGTAATTAAAGGATAATTAATCAAGGAATATTAATTAAGGTAGATCATTAGGAGATGATTAATTAATTAATTGGTAACTAATTAATGATAAGTAAGCAGGATTAAGGTAATCCAAGTGATTAAGATAGTAATTAATTTAATTAAAGGTTAATTAAATTGATTAAGAGTGAATCAAACCTGCTTATGGATGATTGATTAATATTGGATGATTGATATTGGATGATTAAATGATATTGGATGATTGATATTGGATGATTAAATGATATTGGATGATTTGGATTTGATATCTCTGATATGTGATATGTGCTGCTTTATGATGTAAGATGTTTGGTTGATTTAGATAATATGGATTATCTATATGTGATATTGTGAATCATTTATCTGTATACGTATTCTGAATATAAGTTCAAACCTTTAAATAACTTGGACATTAAAATGGCGTTTGGATTTCGGTGAGACCGGGATCGGATTTCCAGATTTGGATATCCGAAAACCACATCGATCTAAATTAAGCGTTAGGTCGTGAATCCAAGTAAAGAGCATAGTGAAGAGTCGAGGTGTAAGAACTATTCGTCATTATAACTCTAAGGGTGATTCCGAGATGAGTTTGACGGAGTTAGTACTTTCAGGTTCGAGATGGTGATTCAGAGTGCAAGGGCTATGGTCGTTGACTCTATGGGTGATTCCAAAATGAGTGAACGAGATAGTGGCTTCGGTTTTGTTCGAACTCGGAACGAACTTGTATGGATTGAATGCTTTCATAACATCGTCATGTGGACGATGAGCATTCTAAGATAGATGTGCTCTATAAAGGTAATCGTAGCCTTAAGCCTCATCAACTGGGAATGGCTAAAACAAGGGAGGTGCAGCAAGGTTAAGTGGGTAGCAGCCAAGTAGGACGAGATTTACCCCTGTCTAAAGGTCCCTTTCTATTTCGGCTTAGTGTGTTGTTGGTCGCGCCAACCACGGGGTGGTCATGTTCGGGACTGTCCAGTAAGCGATGGTTCCAGCCTTGTGTTGCAGGGGGTTTAGGGTGGATCCTCGGTACGGTGATCTAGGCCCCGTACCGTGATGGGCGATACCCCAGTAGCCCTGCCATTGATGGAAACCCATTCTTCCTACGAGCCCTTACGGTTTTGATTGCATTACCGACTTTTGTGGCTATTACTTGGAATTTAACGAATGTAGCAATTTCGGCTATTTTCTATTCACTTAAAAACCCTAGACACTATTATAATATCACTGGATTTCCTATCAAATGTTTTGGTTAGCGTAAGGTAAATTTTTTTCCATGTTTATGTGTGGGAAGTCTTACATGATACCTTTCTTTCCGAAGGTTTTCAAAGTTAAACAATTTTAACCCATTTACTCACACTAGACCCATGTCTGACCCAAGTGTTTATTTTCTGTTTTATTAAACTCTTGGGTATGCATATTATGTATGAGTAGTCGAGGGATTCAGGTTATCTTTGACAAATTCTGGAGGAGATTGGAGCAGGTGGCTTCAGCGTGTATATATATTATGATTCCACTGTGATTAGTGTTATGTCTGTGTTGTATTGATGAACTTGAGTTGTATGATAGACAAGTGTTTATAACTGTCTAAATTGAGATGTATAAGTTGTGTAACTCTGATGTATATGATACTATGTAATATTTTATGTGATATATTATATTTCATTCGTTCCGCTGTGAGAATCTATTGGTGTTGAGTTTTTTCTTTCCTATCTTTTCATTTTCTATCCTTTTCTTTCTTAGTTCATGATACGTCTTTCTAGTAGATGGAAGACCGGTCGTTACAGCTGGTATCAGAGCGCTAGGTTGAGTGAATACCTAGGCTTTGGAGTGATTTCTATCTTTCTTGAGAGAGCATACTTGAATTTATATATATATATATATATATATATATATGTGTGTGTGTGTGTGTGTGTGTGTGTGTGTATATTTATATATCTACCTGATCTGTTAGGATACCTGTTCGGGTTTTCCAACATAAGTTATAAAGGTAGATGGAGTAGTGGTGTGTGTGTAAGACGACTACCACTAATGGAAGAGGTCCATATGTTTAAGGTTGGAAGTGTACTTGTCGAGACTATAGACTTAATACCGTCTCGAGTGAGCTTTGCAGCTTGGAGTAAGGATTTCTCTGATCTCCAAAGAAAATCTTTTAAAGATTCGGAGTCCATCTTTGAAGTTTAAGTTTGGATTGCGCTCGGGTGAATGGATTTTCTAGAGTTTGGATCTGTCAGATGTGCAGAAGCAAGAGATGGTATCTTGGCAACCGTAGGAAGGAGTTTTGTTTGTTTTGGAATATGAGACTAAGGTCTATAAGTTGCTTCGCTACGGCATGGTCTCATTTTCACCCATTAAGGAGAGTGAGATGTTGATGCTTGGTTTGGCGCCCGAGTTTCTTTTGGGGATGTTTGCCCATCTCGAGGAGTTATGTGTGTAGTTAGTTGATGGCTTTTGGAGTTCGAGGAGCCGTTGGATGAAGAAGTATTTGGTTAGCTGTGGTAGCTGTGCAGCTTAGAGGTGTTCTTTGTAGAAGGTCTTTTGGCTTAGCAATATCCTAGAGATAGAGTTTGGAAGCAGTAGTGTGGGCCATTTCTCCGATGGTATAGGAATCGTTGTGGTTCTTCTATCAGCAGACCGAGCAGATGCTGAAGACTTTCTTGAAGGGTTAACCTTGTTTGGAAAAGCTTTAAGCTGTTCTAATTGGTAAAGAGAAAACAGTTTCTTTGGAATCCGAGCTAGGTAGGATCGCAAAAGTGACTTGCAATTAGTTTGGAAGTTCATCTTGGGTAATCTTTTGTTTGAGATTAAGGCTTCTCATGAGGAAGTAGGGGCTACTGAAGTAGTCAAAGATTTTTTTGGATATCATCAAAGAAGTCAGAAGTTTGTCTGCATTAGTAGTTTCAGTTCCATATCGATTTGGTTTCAGACGTGATACCGATGGTTAGCCTGGTAGTAGGATGGTTCTTAGAGAGAGAAGAGGTTGTGCGGCTCAAGAATTTTTGGAGTTAGATTGGTCAAATCTAGTTTTCAAGTTGGATTCTGCTGAAAATTGTGTGATCGAGTCAGATGGGTCACTAAGATCTTTTGGATTTGATGAACAAAGTTTCTGGGATATGTTAAATAAGTTTGTGCTCGTGTTCCTCATCAGCATTCTCATCTAATCCAGAATCAGAGTTGTGCAGCGGAAGCGAGGTAGCAGCTGTGCAAGGAAGGAAGTAAGTTCAGTCTTTCGATGTTTGTGGAGTAGATTTTGCGGATTTCGACGGATCTTGGAAGACCATTTTGTTGAGTAGGAACCAGAAACTGATTTATTTTGGTCTAGTTGTTTCTGGAAGCATCAGCATAGGTTGAGCTGATCAGGAAGAAGATGGGCAACCCAGGATTATCAGAAGGAGTTATATGGATAAGACGGATAAATATGGAATTCGAAGTTGGAGACTTCATTGTTGTTAAGGTTTCTCTGGTTAAGAGAGCATTATGAATGGGTAAGATTGGAAGGCTAGCTCCATGGTATTTGGGATTTATTATCTGTATTTTCGATAGGATAAGTTCTTTTGTCTATAGGATTGAATTTCCAGTTTGGATGACAAGGATTCATTATATTTCACGTATTTCTGAGAGAGTACGTGCATGATCCATTGTTGGTTGTGGAATATACAGTTTAGAAGGATTTGGAGGTTGAGCCAAACTTGAGCATAGTCAGATATTTTGTTCAGGTTGGTGGATCTAGAGAAGAGAGGAGTTCTGGATTATAGTGGTGTAGTTAGTTTAGCTTCTGTAGAGTGAGTCTCCCAGTGATTTATACTTAGAAAACTCTGAACAGTGTTAGTAAGATCTATCCTGATTTGTGTCAGGAAATTAGTTAGGTTTGTTTGTTTGATTGGTTGCTATAGTTGTTAGTAACTGGATGATAGGTATGTTTTGCTGTTTGAAATTAAAATCTTGCTGGGTTGTTAAATTATCTTTGCTTTTAAATTTCAGGGATGAAATTCTTTTAAGGGGAAGGAATGTGACAACCCGGAATTTTGGGCAATGTCAATTTAATAATCTGTATTAATAATTAAATTGATTTGATAATTTTCCTTTATAATTTTAATTTTAATTGGTAAAATTAATCTTTTAAAGGCTAATAGATATTTAATCTGGCAATATTGATTTATATCTTTTATAACAATTTAAAAAAAATGGGTAAAATTTATCTTTCAAAGCTAATAAAATTATATTATATTTATAATATATATATATATATTTGGTATATATATTATGAATAGGAAGTCTTTTGTTAAATAACAGATGTATTTTCAAATTGTAATATATATGTATGTATATATTATAATTTGGAGTTGTTTTGAAATTTAATTTATTCTATCATAATGTGTGTGTGTATATGTATATACATTGTAATAGGAAGTCTTTGGTTTAAATTTAATAAGAAGATATATTTTCAAATTGTAATATATATTGTGATTTGAAGCTTTGTTTTGAATTCAATATTTTTCAAAAAGCTAATTTAAGGTTTATTCTATATTTTCAAAGTATATGATAATTATTTATTTTTAAAATGTGATAGTTTAAATAAGATTTATTTTGTTTTGTTTTCTTTTAAATAAAAAGTACTAAATTAAAATGGTAATAAATAAATAAATATGTATGTATATAGTTTTAAATAAGCTTTCTTTTTAAAATATCTCTTAAACTAGAATAGTTTGTAAACATAAGTAATATATAAATAAATTACTAAATTCACATTTACATAAATATAAATACAAATTCATAATACATAATGCATAATTTAAAGGAAAACATAAATACTTTTATAATAGGGATTTAAACATAATAATCCATTTTTAAGTACTTGTACGCTAAATGAATTTGCATGGGCATTTGTCTAAACAAATCAACAAGTGGCATCATCATTTTTCTAGAATTTCAAGTTTATAAATAAATGTATGTTTAGAGAAAGCCTGTTTTCATTTTTCCTTAGTTCAAATTCTTTCCTTTCTTCTCTTTTCTTAACTAAATCAAAAACCTATAAACCAAAATAAACTAAAAGCAAATGAAGCTGAAACTTGGAATTCAAATCTGCAAAAAATATAGGATCAAGTGACTAAATCAAACAACAAATTTCAACCTGAAACTCAACTAAGCAAAAAGAAAAAGACATGCAAGGATTCCAGACTTCAACAGCAAAGCAAAATTCAAAATAAGCAATTCCAGGAAACAAATTGAAAGCTTGGAGTGCTCTTTGTTCTTCAAGTTCATGTGAGTAAACTCTTTTTAAAAGCAGTTGGATCTGGTTTTAACTACCATGCATGTGATGATATTGGCTTGTATTAAAGTTCTTTATCTTGAATTTATATGAATTGGTATATATATATATATATATATATATATATATATATATATATATGTTGTGTGAGCCTGTCTGTTTGTACACATTCAAGTCTGTTCTCTGTTGTTCACTGTGGATGTTCTGCTTTCAAAATTCAATACCTACGAATCAAATCCATATTAGCCTTGGGTATATAATTGAATTTTTTTTGTTAATGTATAATGAAGGTTTTCAAAATAGTTACAGGATTTTAAATGTAACAAATAATGTTTAAACGGAAGATAACAGAGAAATGCATAATTATGATAAAAATCAACCATCTTAATTTTAGTTTTGAATGGCTTTATTGTGTTCCCAGTAGGAAATCATGAATTTAGATGATACAACCACGATTTTTAGGTCAGTTTTTATTGTGCTTTTCTGAGATGATCAAAATTGGCACTTTCGCTGAATTCCAGCTAATAAAGAAGTATTGGGCAACGGGCTTTGGTCTGGAGGATGATGGTAGATCGACGAGCAAGGGAAAAATGGTCGCTTGATTTTTCATGCGACGTGGTAGTTGGAAATGGTTGTAATAGTGTTTCTCTTTGGCCTTTATTTATGGGGTAATGTTGGATTCGTGCGTTGTCACGGAGATGACGGAGGGGATCGCGATGGTGGGGATGCGAGCTGGATGATGTGACGTAGCTCCATAGAGGTCGACCGGTGATCTTGAGGTCAGAGGCGATGGGGAGAAGGGGTTTTTTCGTTCATGTTGGTTCCAGTGGGTCTAGTTTTTAGCTCGATTTGTTTCGTTGGATTTTCGTTCGATCTGGGTTTTCGTTTATGGTCGCATGGGTCCGAGTTGCAGTCGAAGGTAGCCGCGACGATCATCGAAGGTTGGAGGCACCAGTGCACGTGCACCACGTGCACGTTGTGTCTGGACGATGGGTTCAAGTGGTGGCTCGGGTTTTGTCTCGTGCGAATGTAAGGATGAGTCGAAGTCATAAGTGGCTACGAGTGACTCGAGTGTTTGGTTGAGTTGTATGAGTGTTGGGTTCGGGTTAGGGTTGTTTCGAGCCTAGTTTTTAAAATTCGAAGTAAAATCAAATACCAAGTTTTAAAGAAAACTTGTAACAGTTTTTAAAGCAAGAAATCAAAGTTTAAAGGTAAATAAATTGTTTAACAAGTTTTCCAAGTTAAATGCAAAATGTTTATAATAGGTTTTAAAAAAAAATGTTTAACTAAGTTTTAAATATATTTAAAGCAAATGTTTTAAATGGAAATGAAAATTTTGATTTTAAAGAATAAGAATTTATTAAACAAGTTTGAACAAGTTTTCGTAGATTTTGATTATTAAATTTAACGCTTAATTGTTGTTTAAAGGAAATCATATACTTTCAATTATAAAATAGTTTGCAAAATGTTTTCAAATGGAAGTTAAATGATATAATTAAGTATTTAATAAAGATAAAGAATTATCTTTAAAATTAATGAAGGTTGTAATTAATTAAGAGTAATTAAATTATGAGATTTATTAAAGGGGTAAATCACTTAATAAAATTGATTGGTGTAATAAATTAATTTTGATAATCAAAGGATAATTACTAAGGTAATTAATTTAAAGAACAATTAATTAATGAAAGTAATTAAAAGATATGTTAATTACTGAATGTGATTAATTGAGAATAAATTAATGATGAAATAAATTAAAAGATAATTACTTAGAGTAAGTAATTAATGGTAGTTAATGTTGGGATCATTAACTAGTGGTTAAGAGATAAGAGATGATTAATTAATTTAGATAATTAATTTAAGATAATTAATTGGTTTAATTAATTAAGGATAAACTTGAAATTACTACAAGAAAAACTATTTTTAGTCGCATATCTTAGTGGCGTTAAACACTAAGTGCTACCACTAATCATATAAAAAGGTAAAAGTAAATAACTAAACGCGACCAAGACACCCCGCCAACAATTCGTCCTGAATTTTTTTGTGGCCGCTCAAATCTCTTTTTCTTACCTCTAGCAAAATACCCCGCCAACATTTTTATTTCCCATCTCCTTCCAAGGAAGGAAGATTACCCTGAACAGTTCTCTTCAATCGGTTCCGTACCTCCCATATTTCCTCTCTCAAACCCTTAAATTTCTCTTGTAAAGTAACAATCATGAGGATAACACCAAAGAAGAGCAGGTCTCCATTCATCAAAGACTATGAGATCGGGTTACTTAAAGAGATCTACCTCCGTTGACTCACTGTCAAGGAGTACAAAATCATCATTCTGCTCGGTCTCAGCCTGAAGGATGAAGTCATGAAAATCATGTCGGTAAAAAAGTAGACACGCTTTGGTCAGAGAATCAGGTCAAGATGATCGTGGTTGTTGGTCATGGTAATGGACAGGATGGTTGTCGATGAAGTTGAGGTTCTAATTGACAGAACAGAGTCAGATATTCCTGTAGGTCGAAATGAATCTGAACCTAGTGCACCTTGTTAAAATTTGAAAGGGTATGATTTATTGACATTATTTCATGTGTTTTGATTGTTTTAAATTTAATCCATTGTAAAGGGTTGTTTAAAGACTCACAATTTCAAAATTGTACCTTTCCCATTTGTGTAGTTGGAGAGGGCAATTGCAAATTAAATTTTGTTATTTCTTTGATAATAGAAGTCTGAAATCTAAATGTTTAGAGACAAACATTTTAGGGTAAATTGTCTTAATATTAGACATGAATTTAGTTTACAAATACCACTCTTTGCTTTTGTAAATAGACTTGATCTGTGTTACCAAATTGACTAAATCGCATATGACATTTGGGTTGTGAGTGCAAATTCAGTATTATGATAAAGATATGTTAATCAAATAAAATTTCTATCTTTTGATTGGTATTTAATACAAAAACATTCAGGTAGAAATTATGGAGAATATCATGATATTGATATATCAAAGTTTGATGCAAACGTGAACTATGTATCATAGTTAATGCGTGAAATTAGTGCTCGCAACATACCTTTCAGTTTATCATACAATTTAGGTATGTGTCGAACCTTGCTGTGTGGGAAGTGTAAGTATGATGACTATGCCCATGTGAGTTGTAGTTGTGTATTTTATGAGTATTTTTATGTTGACTGGTGTTCTGGGTGCATGGCTATGTGAATTTGTGGTGTGTGAATTTGTGTGTGTATATATATATATGTATGTGTGTGTGTGTGTGTGTGTGTGTGTGTGTGTATCTCTGTGTGTGTGCGTTTTAGCTATGCGTGTTATTTCTACGTGAGTTCCTATTTTTATGTACTTCATTGGTTTTATATGTATAGTTTAGTTATAAAATCTAGTTTGTGCTAGGCTTGGTATATTTATGATCCTGAGGTTGAAAATGTTTTTAAAGCTCTAAGAAAATTTGGGTGAAAACAATCGTTGTCATTTGTCTTGGTTAGGACCAATTGCAAGATATATACAAGAACATGCACATTCATGTGCAACCAAGTAGGAGCATTCATTCACGCTGAATTTTATTACTATATCTTAGTGAAGATGAAATACATTTTGATCAATTTGATATTTTATTACTAAGAAAATTTCAAATTACCGAAACCGAGATCGAAACCGAAACCGAGTTCTCGAACCTTGGAAAAAATAGAGTTGATTGGAGAAGATTCTTGGGAACATCGATTTTGTAAAGACCCGTAAGTCCGTACTCCTTGAATAGACACTAATCTCCTTTGTTTAATTCAAGATGAACGAAAATACGAACCCTTAGGGGTTTTAAAAAGAATTTAAGAAAAGAAAAGAGAAGAAGAGAGAAAAAGAAGAAACAAGAAGATAGAAAAGAAAATAGAGAATTTTAAAATAGAAGATAGAAGCATTTTAATAATAGAACGGACAGAAAGGAAACAACAGAACAACAACAGAATCTCACAATTCGCAGCGGAACAACATATAATAATAAATGAATAATCTTTAAACAAAGGACTATATCAGTTATTACATTTTATACATTACATTACATCATATCATCACATCAGAGTGTACAACAACATACAATATCAAACAGTGCAGCGGAAAAAGAAATACTATATAAACTAGTAATACGCCATGCCATCCAGCTTGCCTCCAGCAACTCCAGAATATCCAGAATATCCTGATAAACCTAACTCTTAACTGCCCGTGTGGAAATTGGTGGGCACCCAGAGTTTAGGAAGGAAAACAATAAACTCCAAGTCAGTCATGTGACTGGTGTGAGAACTCAAAACAGTTTATTTATCTTTAAAATCAAAATAGAGGAATATTTTTAAACTCAATTCGCAATGCTTTTAAAAATGAGACTACCATAAGGCCTCCCGCACACACACACATGCAAACGCAGAATCGGAGGAGATTTCTCCTTATGATAGTCAAAGATGCTTGATACGCATTTAAAATAACATTTGATATTATTATTAGTGTATAGTGTAGAAAAAATTCATTTCGAAAGTAGAATATAAATCTTAGCCAGCATAGACATTTCGAACTATGCCTACTATAGCTACCATCCAAACAGTGGTGACCACCATAAGTGAATAGCAGGTTCTACAACTAATACCGTACAAGTTTCGTATTGGGAATTGGATTTCCAACAAATGGTCAGGCCAAGGAACTTCCCATTGCCACTGAGAATGCCTCTGGAAAGACACCCCCGAGAACCAAACCGGAACTCTGCCAACACAAGGCCGGGTTACCCCTTAACTGGGTAACTACTGACACGAGCACGCCATTCCCGGTCCTTTAGGACCTTTTCAACCGAGCGCTCGATATCCAACATCACACCATAATAAATAGAGTGTTTTCAACATGAGTAAGTATCTGGGCTCCATACCATGATACCACCCCTTTCCAGAAGGAAATGCACATACCCTAAGGGGAGCTACAGCAACCCCTAATAACCTTGCCGCATCTTTCCTGTTTTGACCATTTCCGGGATGTGAGGCTCGACGAAGTCACGTCCACAAAAACACACTTTGTACAAAAAGCCGTGCTTTGGGTCAACAAATGATCAACACAATGATCACTAAGATAGACGATCAAATAAATGATCCTATCACAATAATCAACACAATGATCATTTCAGCATCACTCAGCATGTCACATTACCAAAATGGGATATATTGCTGATAACTTCAACTATATAACCTTTGAGCTCGTACGTCTCAAAGAAGGGTGTTAAGCAAAGAATAAATTCTCCGCCACCAACAGAAATATATTTGAAAGAAATCGGCTTTATATCTCAAATTGTAATGTCAGGCATACAATCCATACAAGTCTGTTCCGGGCTCGAACAAAACCGAAGGCACTTCTTACGAAGCCCTTGCAATACGGGTATTCACAATCCCGATCGAATTTCCCATCACTTAGGAGATCTCAATACCAGGAGCTACCCAGTGCAGAGACAATCGATAGGTCATCCTATCGCTTTCACAAATACTCGGTCTTCAACACCGATCTTCAAATGCAATTCATAACGACGTATCACATATTCGGAATGGGTTATACGACCCCATGGTCCTTTCCCGGTTAACCCGAATAGTGAGCGCTTATTCAAAAATAAGTGTGCATTAAAATTCAATCAAATCACATCAAATACCCATTCAAAGGGAAATATTGATAGTCGGCTATCGAACTATCAATTGATATGCATACATCACCAGATTCCAAATAATTTTCCAAATTATTTATTTTCCAAAATATCTTTACAAGATATATATAATTTCAACACTTCAAAAATAAATCAATATTTATTTTTAACAAGTTCCACTTTCACATATAAATTCCATAATGAATTTATATTTCAAAATATCATGCATATACAATTTCAACTATCCATTTCAATTTATCTTCAAAAAGATAAATTCTCAAAATATTCACTTTATATCGGAAAACAATTCCATACTTATTTATTTATAAGTAATTCACAAATCTCTTTTATTTTCAACACTTAGAAAATATTCAATATACTTAAATCGAATTAAGTATATATTTCATTCTATTAAGGAAAACATTCTCTTAACATATTTATTTGGGCCAAAACGAATGTTGCGTAAAACATCGTTACGACAACCCAAAATCACTAGTATAGGGATTCGAAATTAAAATAGATATATAAATCCCAATACTATTCAAAACATTTCCTTTCGGAAATCATTTACTATAACAACAGTGTTATAGTCTACCATTCCCTTTTATTTCTCGAAAACTTCTATTTCAACAATGAATGTTGAAATCTATGATTTCGAATCTCAATGCATTTAGAAACATCGTTAGATCATTTTAATTCTATTTAAAACATCACATTCAAACATTTTCTTTAACGTATTATTCACTATTCAAAAATGTGAATAAACCACGTTAACCAATTTCATTCTTTTATTCATTTTAATTCAAAGGATTATTCACTATTCAAAAATGTGAATATAACTCCTTTTATAAGTTATAACAATTAACTTATCAAAATAAGTCGTTTGCGGATTTATAAAACAACGTTTATAAATTCCGTTTCTATTTATTTATAAAACTTCCTTTTTATAAATTCCTTTATTAACCTATTCCAGTTTATAACTAAATTATAAACTAAACGTTCATATTATAAGTTAAATACTTATAAAACGATTATTTTATAAGATCGTTCTTTTAAAGACTTTCCAATTTATAAATCTTATAACTTATAAGATTTAATGATTTATCCAATCTATTCTTCAAATAATTTCACCAAATTTATAAATCTTACTATTTATAAATTTCATTTATAACTTCACGGTTTATAATTCTATAAATTTCATTCATTTATGAAATTCATTTTCACTACATTCAAACACTTATAAAAACTCGTTTTATAATGTCTATATTTCAATTTATAAATATCCATTTATAAATCTCTTAATATAAATCAGTTTATATTATTCTTTTAAACGTCTTTAAATTCCTTTATAATTTCATCATTTCGATTTATAAAATAATCAAATTTTATAAATCCTATTTTTAAACTTTTATAATATATTCAAAAGTCCAATTTAAACTATTTTATAACATCATTGATCCATATTTCTCAAAAATCAACTTTTAACCGTATTTCTAAAAATCAGCTTTTTAACTATATTTCACAAAACCTATAATTTTATAACTTTAAAAATTATAACGTTTATTATTTATAATGGATCAATTCCAAAAATATAGTATATTTTCAAAGATCACTTTAAAAACATTTTAAAATCCCAAAATCTGGATCCAATGATGCTACACACCAAATAGTCAATCACGACTAACAACGATATCATATATCGATATGATAATCCATCAAATATCAAAATATCTGAAATAAAATAAATACTGTTGAGGAATCCAGTTGGATCCCTCCAACCTGTTTTCCTGCATCCAAAAACATTAGCACAATACCAATTTCGCTCCAGTACGAAATTATCGCGGTACATGTTTTTAATAAATATTATCCGCTTACTAACGGCGTAATAGGGTCTCATCCGCTAAACAAAAAATGCGGGAAATCAACAACTGCAATATATACATATGCCAATATATATATATTGATATTATATATAATACCAATTTCACTGTTTATGAAATATTCGCGGTATATGTTTTTACTAAATAACATCCGCTTACTAACGGCGCATAATGTCTATTTTAACAATCAATAATTTACAGTCATCATT
The DNA here is from genome assembly GCA_030765085.1 of Allium cepa. NCBI lineage: Eukaryota > Viridiplantae > Streptophyta > Magnoliopsida > Asparagales > Amaryllidaceae > Allium > Allium cepa. The sequence continues at coordinate 418,426,316 of CM060945.1, read as the reverse complement.
CAAACATGCATTCAAATATTTTAAATCTAACTATTTAAAATAAAATCGAAACTGATTCGATTGAGTGAGAAATTCTCACCTTGGTTTTAATTTCCGTTTTAGCTTTTATTTCGAATAAAATTAAACGCGCGTTTAATTTTACCCGAAATTCTCACTAACTCCAAACGACTCCAAACCAACTCCATCGCGTAGTGCTCGTCCATACGATTCCAACGCAACTGAGTTTGCATTTTTTCGACCTCGTATGAAAAAGTTATGATTTTTACAAGTTTGTACACGTTTTTATAACTAAATTTACAACATAACTTTTATAATTAAAACCTAACTCAACTGCAGGCCATAGGATCCAACACCAAACTGATCACAGCCCTCCATCATCTCTTCCCCACTCACGCAACATCTCCAGGCTATGAACATTGAGGCCGAACCCATCATGATTCATAGGGTTAGCATTTTCACTCAAATCACTCAACTATACATCATCATACCACTCCCATGTCGAAGAGCACGACCACCTCTACCTCTGGCCCCATCCCCAGCAAGCTCGGCTGCCTAGATAGCCTCGAAAACCGTGCCGACCTGATGGTGAACGGCCCATCCTTGCTCCCTCTACGCAACTCCAAACTCGATCATATCCGTATGGATTTCAAGCTCTCTTCATGCTCTACCTTTTTCGTGTTGAACACTTCTTCTAATTCCTTGTAGATTGGGAGAGATTGAGAGATGAAGGAGATGGATTTCTGGCCTTAGAATAGAAAGTGGCGGCTAGGGTTATTTTTTTTTTTTTTTTTTTATTAAATGAAGGGGGTAGTGTGCATATTTATAAGGAACGAGCAAGCGTAAACACTATTCATCCCGGGAATTCCGAACTCCGATTTAGACGCCGTAACCAGCGTACCTAGGGTTTATCCCACGTTCCGGACACAATGGAACAGGTTTCGGAAGCTAATTTGGAAGTATGTGCGAGTTATGGCTGAAAACGTTCAATTTGAATTAAACCGATTTAAATCGATTTCTAGGCGTTTTAATTTGTACAGGACAAACGGTAAATCCAAACGACTTGAAATTTGAAACCTTACAATAATATCACATTACGGATCCGATGAAACTAGTTTCGTCGAATTCCGAGACTTTTTGAAAAATGGCTATTTTGACTCGCCAAATTTAAATTAAAAACGATTCGATGCGTTTCGAGCTGCCACGATCAAACGATAACTCCGATTGACACGAAATTTGAAATCCGGTAATAACTAACTATTACGGATCCAATGAAACTGGTTTCGTTCAATTCTGAGACTGTTCAAAAATTGGCTATTTTACAGTCGATTATTTAATATTAAAATATTCAATTTTCACAAATTAACTTTTAATTCGATTTTAAAAGTTCTAAAATATTTCTATAACTCCAGTATGATAAAATAAAATTTTCCAAATTATTTTCAATCATTTTTAACTCAATTTTTAATTATTTTCATTATTTAACGTATTAAATTATCGATTTAATTATCCAATTAAATCCAATAATTCAAATAAAAATTTATTTGACTTATAAATTTACTTTTTAATATTTAAAATTAATTAAATATTCAAATTTTAATTTATAAAAATTCTGGGTCGTTACAATCTTCCCCCCTTAAAAGAATTTCGTCCTCGAAATTATAAGTAAGAAAGTTACAAAATCTATTAATTTTTCCAAAATTCTTTGTTAAACTTCTTTCAAATCTTTACTAAGTTTTCCAAATCATACTTAGTTATCTTTTCAAAAACAACTACTATTGTTTAACTTTCAATTCCAAAATCAAAGTTTAAGTTTTCAAAACTTTCCCATTTTCTCAAATTTTTTCTAACGCCTTAAATTTCCGGAAAAATTCGCCATGTCTCCTTTGCGCGGCTCGATCCGAAAAAAAAATGACAGTATATATATCACAAATATACATCTCATCAAGTAATGAGGCATCCCGAAGGGAAAAAAGTGTAAAAGTACGATATTTAATCCGAGATATGTACCTTATATTTTATTAGCAAGCATATATGGCTAATATAGCGCAAAAGCGAGCTCCAAATGCGAAGCAAACGCGATCCGCACCTACTAAACTCAACAAACAACATGAGAACATGCACATATGCAAATAATCTCAATATACAACATATAGTAACATAATAACTATACATGTCACATAGCAAATGCAACCAAACAACAAATGCAAACATCAACCAACTACCATTCATAATCAAATGAATTTTCATTCATATTCTCATTAATATTCAATGAATTGGTTTTCACTTTAAATCATATTTGATTTATTACATTGGATTTTATCAACATTCATTCTCAATTCAATTAGTTTACATTTACTAATTAAATCTAATTCACATTCAATTCTATTCAAATTTATTTATCTTTAATTTGAATTCAATTTCATAGCTTTAAATTTCACTAATTCAATTTCATTAACACTTAATGGATTTTATACAATCAATCAACAATCAAATAACAACCGAAGTATATTAATTCCAACCAAATTCCTTTGCTTATATTCATACATTCAATTCGGTTTAAATTTTAATTGATTTTCATTCAATTTTTTTATTCAACTTCTAATAACATTAGATTTTAAATGAATCAACACTTTCATTTATTATTTCATATCAATTCTATTTTCCATTCAATTGATTCATTCAATTCAATTTCTAAAGTTGAATTTCATTTACATAACTTAAGTTCCCATTTATCACTTAGCTTTATTTTTACTTCGATACCAAAATCAATTCCATTCAACAACATTTAAGTTATATTCCATTTAAATTTAAATTTACCTTTATTTACAACTCATATTCATATAGTTTCACTTCTTATATATATAAGTTTATTTCACAATTGTAAATCACTTTAATTATAATTCAATTCTTATAATTCTTTTGCTTATACAATTATTCTTTTATTTTAGATTATTCAAACAACCTAACAATCAACTTATATACACTTTAATAATTCTTGAAAAATTATTCCTTTATATATAAAAATATAATCAAGGCAAAATTATTTCATTTACCCAATTAAAAATCAATATTATGTCGAATTGTTCTATTCAAGTGTTTAGAAACCCCTTCGGCTCAGTTTCGAGGCTGTGCTGACGAAAGTTCATATGCCACTCAACAAACCAATCATCACAATATAAAACAATTTTTATATTCACTAACAAATACGCACTCATAGCTATTATTACACTCAAACTCATTCTAGAGTACTGCTGACTCTATCTCTAATGAGTAATACCCTACAGAACCATGGTTGTCGCTTAACCATCAGCTCTGATACCAAATGTAAAGACCCGTAAGTCCGTACTCCTTGAATAGACACTAATCTCCTTTGTTTAATTCAAGATGAACGAAAATACGAACCCTTAGGGGTTTTAAAAAGAATTTAAGAAAAGAAAAGAGAAGAAGAGAGAAAAAGAAGAAACAAGAAGATAGAAAAGAAAATAGAGAATTTTAAAATAGAAGATAGAAGCATTTTAATAATAGAACGGACAGAAAGGAAACAACAGAACAACAACAGAATCTCACAATTCGCAGCGGAACAACATATAATAATAAATGAATAATCTTTAAACAAAGGACTATATCAGTTATTACATTTTATACATTACATTACATCATATCATCACATCAGAGTGTACAACAACATACAATATCAAACAGTGCAGCGGAAAAAGAAATACTATATAAACTAGTAATACGCCATGCCATCCAGCTTGCCTCCAGCAACTCCAGAATATCCAGAATATCCTGATAAACCTAACTCTTAACTGCCCGTGTGGAAATTGGTGGGCACCCAGAGTTTAGGAAGGAAAACAATAAACTCCAAGTCAGTCATGTGACTGGTGTGAGAACTCAAAACAGTTTATTTATCTTTAAAATCAAAATAGAGGAATATTTTTAAACTCAATTCGCAATGCTTTTAAAAATGAGACTACCATAAGGCCTCCCGCACACACACACATGCAAACGCAGAATCGGAGGAGATTTCTCCTTATGATAGTCAAAGATGCTTGATACGCATTTAAAATAACATTTGATATTATTATTAGTGTATAGTGTAGAAAAAATTCATTTCGAAAGTAGAATATAAATCTTAGCCAGCATAGACATTTCGAACTATGCCTACTATAGCTACCATCCAAACAGTGGTGACCACCATAAGTGAATAGCAGGTTCTACAACTAATACCGTACAAGTTTCGTATTGGGAATTGGATTTCCAACAAATGGTCAGGCCAAGGAACTTCCCATTGCCACTGAGAATGCCTCTGGAAAGACACCCCCGAGAACCAAACCGGAACTCTGCCAACACAAGGCCGGGTTACCCCTTAACTGGGTAACTACTGACACGAGCACGCCATTCCCGGTCCTTTAGGACCTTTTCAACCGAGCGCTCGATATCCAACATCACACCATAATAAATAGAGTGTTTTCAACATGAGTAAGTATCTGGGCTCCATACCATGATACCACCCCTTTCCAGAAGGAAATGCACATACCCTAAGGGGAGCTACAGCAACCCCTAATAACCTTGCCGCATCTTTCCTGTTTTGACCATTTCCGGGATGTGAGGCTCGACGAAGTCACGTCCACAAAAACACACTTTGTACAAAAAGCCGTGCTTTGGGTCAACAAATGATCAACACAATGATCACTAAGATAGACGATCAAATAAATGATCCTATCACAATAATCAACACAATGATCATTTCAGCATCACTCAGCATGTCACATTACCAAAATGGGATATATTGCTGATAACTTCAACTATATAACCTTTGAGCTCGTACGTCTCAAAGAAGGGTGTTAAGCAAAGAATAAATTCTCCGCCACCAACAGAAATATATTTGAAAGAAATCGGCTTTATATCTCAAATTGTAATGTCAGGCATACAATCCATACAAGTCTGTTCCGGGCTCGAACAAAACCGAAGGCACTTCTTACGAAGCCCTTGCAATACGGGTATTCACAATCCCGATCGAATTTCCCATCACTTAGGAGATCTCAATACCAGGAGCTACCCAGTGCAGAGACAATCGATAGGTCATCCTATCGCTTTCACAAATACTCGGTCTTCAACACCGATCTTCAAATGCAATTCATAACGACGTATCACATATTCGGAATGGGTTATACGACCCCATGGTCCTTTCCCGGTTAACCCGAATAGTGAGCGCTTATTCAAAAATAAGTGTGCATTAAAATTCAATCAAATCACATCAAATACCCATTCAAAGGGAAATATTGATAGTCGGCTATCGAACTATCAATTGATATGCATACATCACCAGATTCCAAATAATTTTCCAAATTATTTATTTTCCAAAATATCTTTACAAGATATATATAATTTCAACACTTCAAAAATAAATCAATATTTATTTTTAACAAGTTCCACTTTCACATATAAATTCCATAATGAATTTATATTTCAAAATATCATGCATATACAATTTCAACTATCCATTTCAATTTATCTTCAAAAAGATAAATTCTCAAAATATTCACTTTATATCGGAAAACAATTCCATACTTATTTATTTATAAGTAATTCACAAATCTCTTTTATTTTCAACACTTAGAAAATATTCAATATACTTAAATCGAATTAAGTATATATTTCATTCTATTAAGGAAAACATTCTCTTAACATATTTATTTGGGCCAAAACGAATGTTGCGTAAAACATCGTTACGACAACCCAAAATCACTAGTATAGGGATTCGAAATTAAAATAGATATATAAATCCCAATACTATTCAAAACATTTCCTTTCGGAAATCATTTACTATAACAACAGTGTTATAGTCTACCATTCCCTTTTATTTCTCGAAAACTTCTATTTCAACAATGAATGTTGAAATCTATGATTTCGAATCTCAATGCATTTAGAAACATCGTTAGATCATTTTAATTCTATTTAAAACATCACATTCAAACATTTTCTTTAACGTATTATTCACTATTCAAAAATGTGAATAAACCACGTTAACCAATTTCATTCTTTTATTCATTTTAATTCAAAGGATTATTCACTATTCAAAAATGTGAATATAACTCCTTTTATAAGTTATAACAATTAACTTATCAAAATAAGTCGTTTGCGGATTTATAAAACAACGTTTATAAATTCCGTTTCTATTTATTTATAAAACTTCCTTTTTATAAATTCCTTTATTAACCTATTCCAGTTTATAACTAAATTATAAACTAAACGTTCATATTATAAGTTAAATACTTATAAAACGATTATTTTATAAGATCGTTCTTTTAAAGACTTTCCAATTTATAAATCTTATAACTTATAAGATTTAATGATTTATCCAATCTATTCTTCAAATAATTTCACCAAATTTATAAATCTTACTATTTATAAATTTCATTTATAACTTCACGGTTTATAATTCTATAAATTTCATTCATTTATGAAATTCATTTTCACTACATTCAAACACTTATAAAAACTCGTTTTATAATGTCTATATTTCAATTTATAAATATCCATTTATAAATCTCTTAATATAAATCAGTTTATATTATTCTTTTAAACGTCTTTAAATTCCTTTATAATTTCATCATTTCGATTTATAAAATAATCAAATTTTATAAATCCTATTTTTAAACTTTTATAATATATTCAAAAGTCCAATTTAAACTATTTTATAACATCATTGATCCATATTTCTCAAAAATCAACTTTTAACCGTATTTCTAAAAATCAGCTTTTTAACTATATTTCACAAAACCTATAATTTTATAACTTTAAAAATTATAACGTTTATTATTTATAATGGATCAATTCCAAAAATATAGTATATTTTCAAAGATCACTTTAAAAACATTTTAAAATCCCAAAATCTGGATCCAATGATGCTACACACCAAATAGTCAATCACGACTAACAACGATATCATATATCGATATGATAATCCATCAAATATCAAAATATCTGAAATAAAATAAATACTGTTGAGGAATCCAGTTGGATCCCTCCAACCTGTTTTCCTGCATCCAAAAACATTAGCACAATACCAATTTCGCTCCAGTACGAAATTATCGCGGTACATGTTTTTAATAAATATTATCCGCTTACTAACGGCGTAATAGGGTCTCATCCGCTAAACAAAAAATGCGGGAAATCAACAACTGCAATATATACATATGCCAATATATATATATTGATATTATATATAATACCAATTTCACTGTTTATGAAATATTCGCGGTATATGTTTTTACTAAATAACATCCGCTTACTAACGGCGCATAATGTCTATTTTAACAATCAATAATTTACAGTCATCATTCAAACATGCATTCAAATATTTTAAATCTAACTATTTAAAATAAAATCGAAACTGATTCGATTGAGTGAGAAATTCTCACCTTGGTTTTAATTTCCGTTTTAGCTTTTATTTCGAATAAAATTAAACGCGCGTTTAATTTTACCCGAAATTCTCACTAACTCCAAACGACTCCAAACCAACTCCATCGCGTAGTGCTCGTCCATACGATTCCAACGCAACTGAGTTTGCATTTTTTCGACCTCGTATGAAAAAGTTATGATTTTTACAAGTTTGTACACGTTTTTATAACTAAATTTACAACATAACTTTTATAATTAAAACCTAACTCAACTGCAGGCCATAGGATCCAACACCAAACTGATCACAGCCCTCCATCATCTCTTCCCCACTCACGCAACATCTCCAGGCTATGAACATTGAGGCCGAACCCATCATGATTCCTAGGGTTAGCATTTTCACTCAAATCACTCAACTATACATCATCATACCACTCCCATGTCGAAGAGCACGACCACCTCTACCTCTGGCCCCATCCCCAGCAAGCTCGGCTGCCTAGATAGCCTCGAAAACCGTGCCGACCTGATGGTGAACGGCCCATCCTTGCTCCCTCTACGCAACTCCAAACTCGATCATATCCGTATGGATTTCAAGCTCTCTTCATGCTCTACCTTTTTCGTGTTGAACACTTCTTCTAATTCCTTGTAGATTGGGAGAGATTGAGAGATGAAGGAGATGGATTTCTGGCCTTAGAATAGAAAGTGGCGGCTAGGGTTATTTTTTTTTTTTTTTTTTTATTAAATGAAGGGGGTAGTGTGCATATTTATAAGGAACGAGCAAGCGTAAACACTATTCATCCCGGGAATTCCGAACTCCGATTTAGACGCCGTAACCAGCGTACCTAGGGTTTATCCCACGTTCCGGACACAATGGAACAGGTTTCGGAAGCTAATTTGGAAGTATGTGCGAGTTATGGCTGAAAACGTTCAATTTGAATTAAACCGATTTAAATCGATTTCTAGGCATTTTAATTTGTACAGGACAAACGGTAAATCCAAACGACTTGAAATTTGAAACCTTACAATAATATCACATTACGGATCCGATGAAACTAGTTTCGTCGAATTCCGAGACTTTTTGAAAAATGGCTATTTTGACTCGCCAAATTTAAATTAAAAACGATTCGATGCGTTTCGAGCTGCCACGATCAAACGATAACTCCGATTGACACGAAATTTGAAATCCGGTAATAACTAACTATTACGGATCCAATGAAACTAGTTTCGTTCAATTCTGAGACTGTTCAAAAATTGGCTATTTTACAGTCGATTATTTAATATTAAAATATTCAATTTTCACAAATTAACTTTTAATTCGATTTTAAAAGTTCTAAAATATTTCTATAACTCCAGTATGATAAAATAAAATTTTCCAAATTATTTTCAATCATTTTTAACTCAATTTTTAATTATTTTCATTATTTAACGTATTAAATTATCGATTTAATTATCCAATTAAATCCAATAATTCAAATAAAAATTTATTTGACTTATAAATTTACTTTTTAATATTTAAAATTAATTAAATATTCAAATTTTAATTTATAAAAATTCTGGGTCGTTACAGATTTGATATATTTTAATACGAAGAGAAGTTAAAAAAAAATATAACACAGTGCAAATGTAAGGCAAAAACACAATTTGAAGGAAAAATACTTTAAAGAAGAAATAACTAATCTTTCGATTCATGTTATATAATTGGAATTTTAACCCATCCAAGTTGAAATGCTATGGATGCATACACTTGCCAAATATACCGTGTGAAGCAGTAATAAGCGCATTGTGGCTTACACTCTCCCATAAAACATACAGAATGCTGTGTTTGCACTTATCTTATGTGCTTTTTAATGTCGGTAATTGATGATATACACCTGATGCAATTAATTTGGCTTTAATCACATTTTCAATCCTTTGGTCTTGAGTTTTTATTTATCAATTTTACAATAATGTTGTACTGTATGTAAAGTTGTTAATAGTTTGCAGTTTCATTGGATCCCCTCCTCTCTTTTTTTTTTGATCGTTAGAGGTCTGTAATAAATGGAAAAGCCTATGATGCACATAAAACAAAACAGAATGATCTTATTAAGGTGGCATCTGAATTATTGCCAATGCATGATAATTTGAACAAGGAAAATTAAAATTTTGACTACAAGTGATTATATTAAAAAATTGAGATTAAAGAAGATTGATTCATATATGATTTTTTAGCTTATGATGATGGATGTATTTTCTTTTTTTTTTCCGATTAGGTGTCGTGGTTCAATGAATTAGATGTGGTGCTTATTTGATCCTTATGGTATGTATTAATTACCATAGCATGTTTGTTAGAAAATCATTGGGTGGTGATTTTATGTTAAATTCTTTTTTATATTATAGGGGACTGAACCTGACTATGTTGGACAGACTTAAATACTTTGGTCAAAGGTTTAAGGTATGAAGTTTATGCTTTACAAATTTTTGGTAGCACAATTTCAGATCATCTTTCTGGTTGGTTTTATGTTAGCAAAGTTTTCAAAACAGAATTCAAAAGTCGTGAAATTCAAGCTTTAAATTGGAAAGGGTTTAAATTATAGATTCAAAATATCCAGGTTTTAAGGTATGCACACACTTTGAAATTGATTTTGGTGTCAAAGATTATACATATAAAGCTAAAACTCAATTTTCTCTTTTGTTCCATCTTTATTTGACTTGTTAAACATTAAAATTGGAATTGTCGGTCCAACTAATTATGTTGAATGTATAACTATTGATTGGATAGTTTTTCTCGATAGTGGTTTTAGCTGTGAGTTTGCATTTAATTGTAAATCAAACTGTAAGGTGAAATGGAAAAAATCAAATCGTAAAGTGAAAAATTCAATCTGAAACCGAATTCAAATCGTAATATTGTAAGATTTTTGATAACAATGTTGGTTAATAGTTAATACTAGCTGTATTCTAATAGACAACTCCTTGTAGTAATGTGCAAATTAAACCAGAATAGTAACATCAATTTGTCAGCTAAACTGGCTATAGATGTTACTTATTGAAAGGGTGATGAACACATGTTATTTCTGCTGTTTTCTAAGCCTTTAAGGCTTAATCCTATCAATGTACTCATACGGGATGCTATCAGATAAGCCTATGGGTGTCCATAGAGTTAATCTTAGAAGAATATCGATTTCTGGCTCAAGTTACTTCATTTTTCATTGGAAATTGATGAATTACGTACCAAACATCATTTCAACTCAGAACTATTGGGCAAATTATTTATTATATTGAATCTGCTAAAGAATATTTGCATACCATTCATTATCTTTGTCATCTGCTTCATTTTGGTTTTATGCTCCGTTCTCATGTGTATGTTTGATTGTATTATGGTAGTTATGATTTGTGTAGTTCTATATTTCTAGTTTTTTATGTTGTTTTGGAGAGAATGTGATTTGTAACGTGGAATATGCAATCTATTTCCATGTTGCGTTTTGGATTCATTTATGCTAGGCTTGTGCATATTTATAATCGTCATAGTTGGAACATGAATTATCGTTCACAACTCTCCTAGGCCTTATATTGCATGATCTTATTCTTAGTTAAACAGTGGATTATTATTCACAAAGAATTATATTTCATGGAATCATTGATCCATTTAATATTCATGTCATGGACATGTATCTCTGGAGCAATATTAAGAATCAGTATTAGCTCCATGTCGTATCCAACCTAACATATTGTTTATGTTTATCATGCCCTTCAATAAATTTGTCCAGCACTACTTTATAAAAGGTGGTAATTCTTACGTCATTTGAAATGCTCTTAGGATTGATAAATGGTACCTTATCTTCTAGATTTTGTTCTATATTTCAAGTTGTAGTGTTGCTTCTTGTTTGTGAAATCTGATTTTACTGAGGGCAATCTAAATATTTGTTTAGCAGTAGTCTTGCTTGCAATAGTTAGATTACACACACACACACACTCTAATAAGAAATAGTTATCTTTGTGTATGCATCAATGACACTTCAACCTTCACCAAAACAAAAATCAAGAAAAGACAGCCTCACAAAATATGCCAACAAAACACTGATTAGAGATTCTAGAGCATTTCAAATAGAATGCAATAGAAAGAGTCAGATACCATCTAATCTAAAACCACCCAAAAAACATATAAGAATTTCAACTCATTTCAGGAAAACAGTATTTGAACATCGTGTTTCATGCCGAGTCTGTTTTTGGACTTGTGTTTGAACATCGTGTCTCATGCTGAGTCGCTTATTATGAACTATATTTTCTTTTTTATAATTTATTTTTCTTGATTGGTATACCTATATACTGGTTTGTTAAAATAGGATTTCTGACTTAATCAAGACTATTGAGCTGGAAAATCTATTGATAAATGCATGCATAACTATGCATTCTGTCGAGGCAAGAAAGGAGGGTAGAGGTCCTAGAGCAGCATATGCCCATGACGACTTTACAGTTAGACTGATTTCACAAATATAGGCTCATTCCTTATAGTTATGTCTAATTTCTTAGTGATGTGATCTTTTTTTTTTGCAGAAAAGGGATGATGGAAACTGGATGTAACATACAGTGGGGTCAGTATTATTTTTTGTTCAATTTTAGTGCTTCATTACACTTGCATCAAATGATGTATACCGACAGAGATTATGATAGTAGATTGATCACAGAAGATTATAAGTGACACCTCAGTCATTTTTTTCCTGTTCAGAATTGGAATAAGAGATGTTATTCATTTGTGAGTGTGTAGTGTAAGGGAAGATTCAATTTTTTGTTTGATGTTGTATGTGGGATTACTGATTTGGGTTATGTTGTCCTTCATGGGACTATTGTTGCTTGAAATGATCATGAAAATTTGGTACTTTCTTTTATCTTTCATTTTTTTGTTCTACAATTTGAATATTTCTAATGTTTTCTTGTGTTGTGCTCTTTTCTTTCTTTCTATCAGGACTTCTATATGGAGAATTTGGATGGAAACCCAATTAGTTTAGAGGCAGAGAGTGGTTTAGCTTTTACAAGTGGCTATTGAAAGAAGAGCAACGGAGGTATGTTTTAAAACTATTTCTTCTCAATTGTTTTGTCCTTAGATGCTCCTTAATGCTTTACTTAAACTGACATTTACAACTCTATCTGCAATAATATTATACTTGTTTCAGTTTATTTGACTAAAATAAGTATGATTTTATTATATAACTTTAGTTTCATTAAGTTTCGTTAAATTCAGTTTATAAATAATGTATGGTTTCATTATATAACTTCCGTTTCATTCATTAAGTTAACACATAAGTGTTTGCAAGTAGCCATGAGGGAAGAGCAAGTAGCCATTGGTGAACTTGCTGTTTTGAATGGAGTGCATGGTTGAAGAGGATGGTTGACATATGGCAAGTCTAGTGCATTGACTTTACAAATATGATGTAAAAGTTATTGGACGATTACAATGTGCTCACATCAGTGGTTAATACGCAGAGACATATTTGTTGAAGTATTATAGTCTAAGGACTTCTATATTTGTCCATTTTTGATCTTTGATACCTTCACCTCACAAATATTTAGTAACATGATTATTATTGTTTACAGGTAGATAAACGTTTGTGAAGAATTCATGCAAACGCACTGGTTTTTGGTATGGTAGCAGCACATGTATGTAGTTAGGTTGATTAAAACTGTTATGAAACTAGTATGTATGGTAGCAACACTACTTTAGCTGCATGTACTATTATGAAACTGTTTATGGTAGTTTGGTTATGTAAACGTATGGTTAACCTTTTGTCTTGACACTAATGTTATGATATAGTAGTGATTATGTAATTGCTTTTGTTTGTGTTATTGTGGTTCATTGAATGTGTATGTGTTTATATATTACGTTATTATATAAGTTTTGAAGTACTTGAATTGGAGGCGTAATCAGATGTAGTCATGGAACAGCAGGCAATAAAATCGAAACATGCAGTGGTGGAGGAAAAAAGGCCACCAAAAATATTTTTTTATAGCGTTTAAAAAGCGCAACAGAATCAGCAATTATAGTAACTCAGATGATCTCCGTGGCGTTCAAAAAACGCTGCAAAAAATAATAATAAGTGCAAAAAAAAAGATAGTAAACGGCACCTTTTCGGTGGCGTTTCTTCAACGCTGTAAAAAAGATCTTTAATAACGTTTAAAAAACGCTGCCAAAAATTTATTTATAGTGGCATTAATATAAATGCAACAAAAAATCATGGATTTTTAGTTGCATGTTTTCTAGTGGCGTTTATCAAAACGCCACCAAAATTTTTTGTAGCGGTTTTTAAGCGCCACTAAAAATCAAATTTCTTGTAGTGAGTTGATTAAGGATTAATTACTTAATGTAATTAATTAAGTGAATTACTTATGGAAGTAATTAATGGGAAATTACTTATGGAAGTAATTAGTGTATAATTACTTATGGAAGTAATTTGTGGGAAATTACTTATGAAGTGGAAGTGATTAAGGGTTAATCACTTGATGTTATTAATTAAAGGATTAACTAATATAATTGATTTGAAAATTAGTTAATTAAAGAGTAATTAATTAATTAAAGGATTAAGGTTAATTAATGATGTGATTAATTACTTGTTAAGGTAATTAATTAAGAGAGTAATTAACTAATGAAAGTAATTAGAGGATAATTACTTAAAGGAAGTGATTTAGGGTTAATTACTTAGTTAATTTGGTTAATTAATTAATGAAATTAATTAATTAGTGAATGTGATTAATTTAAGATTAATTACTGACTGTAATTAATTAAAAATGTGATTAACTAATAAAGTAATTAATTAAGAATTATTAATTAATGTAATTAATTAATAATTACTTAATAAAGTAATTAAAGATTAATTAATTAGTATAATTAATCAAAGATTAATATAATTAATTAAGGAGTTAATTAATTAAGGTAAGTAATTACAAAATGGTTAATTACTGTTTATGATTAACTAAGACTAATTAATGAAGGTGGTTAATTAAGGATTAATTATTTAATTAATTAAAAGTTTAATAATTAATATGGATCATTAATTAATATAATTAATGGAACTAATCAAGGTTGATTATTGAAAGTAATTAATTAAAGTATGATTAATTATAATTAATAAAGGATTAATGTAATTAATTATAGTTAATTAATTTATGGAAGTAAATGGAGAATCATTAACTAATGTAATTAATGAAGTAATTAAAGGTTAATTACTGTATATGGTTAAGGATAATTAATTTGTGTAATTAATTAAAGATTAATTACTTAATGTAACTAAAGGATAATTAATCAAGGAAGATTAATTAAGGTAGATCATTAGGAGATGATTAATTAATTAATTGGTAATTAATTAATGATAAGTAAGCAGGATTAAGGTAATCCAAGTGATTAAGATTGTAATTAATTTAATTAGAGGTTAATTAAATTGACTAAGAGTGAATTAAACCTGCTTATGGATGATTGATTAGTATTGGATGATTGATATTGGATGATTGAATGATATTGGACGATTTGGATATGATATCTCTGATATGTGATATGTGATATGTGATGCTTTATGATGTGAGATGTTTGGTTGATTTAGATAATATGGATTATCTATATGTGATATTGTGAATCATCTATCTGTATATGTATTCTGAATATAAGTTTAAATCTTTAAACAACTTGGATATTAAAATGGCGTTTGGATTTTGGTGAGACCGGGATCGGGTTTTCAGATTTGGATATCCGAAAACCACATCGATCCAAATTAAACATTAGGTCGTGAATCCAAGTAAAGAGCATAGTGAAAACTCGAAGTGTAAGAACTATTCATTAGTATAACTCTAAGGGTGATTCCGAGATGAGTCTGACGGAGATAGTACTTTCAGGTTCGAGATGGTGATTCAGAGTGCAAGGGCTATGGTCGTTGACTCTGAGGGTGATTCCAAAATGAGTGCAATGAGATAGTACCTTCGATTTCGTTCGAACCCGAAACAAACTTGTATGGATTGAATACTGTCAGAACATCGTCAGGTGGACGATGAGCATTTTGAGATATATGTGTTCTATAAAGGTAATCATAGTCTCAAGCCTCATCAACCGGGAATAGCTAAAACAGGGGAGGTGCAGCAAGGTTAAGTGGGTAGCACCCAAGTAGGACGAGATTTACCCCTGTCTAGAGGTCCCTTTCTATTTTGGCTTAGTGTGTGGTTGGTCGCGCCAACCACCGGGTGGTCTTGTTCGGGACTGTCCAGTAAGAGATTGTTCCGGTCTTGTGTTGCAGGAGATTTAGGGTGGATCTTCGGTACAGTGATGTATGCCCCGTACTGTGACGGACGGTACCCCAATAGCCCTGCCATTGATGGAAACCCATTCTTCCTATGAGCCCTTACGGTTTTGATTGTATTACCCGCTTTTGTGGCTAGTAGCTGGAATTCAATGAATGTAACAATTTCGGCTATTTTCAATTTACTTGAAAACCCTAGATACTATTATAATATCACTAGATTTCCTATCAAATGTTTTGGTTAACTTAAGGTAATTTTTTTTTCATGTTTATGTGTGGGAAGTCTTACGTGATAACTTCATTTCCAAAGGTTTTCAAAGTTAAACAATTTAAACCCGTTTACTCACATCAGACCCATGTCTGACCCAAGTGTTTTTCTATGTTTTTATTAAACTCTTGGGTACTGATGTAGCGCACCATGATAACTCGTGTGCTTTAGATCGTTCGGTCGCCTTAAGTCGTTCGCTTGTTTCAAGTTGCACGCGACCTAACGAGATAGTTGATGCAGTGTAGGAAGATGCAGCGCCCTATGATAAGTTGTTTGAGCGACCTAACGAGTTAAATCACTATGATAAGTCGTTTGAGCGACCTAGCGAGTTAAGCCCTATGATAAGTCGTTTGAGCGACCTAGCGAGTTAAGACGCAGTGCCATGAGTTGGCAGTGCACCAGGATAACTTAAGTCGCTTAAGTCGCATTCTATAAGCCGTTCACCTTCTTAAGTCGCCTAAAGTTAAGTCGCGCATTCCTTAGGTCGCTCAGTTAGACCACATATTTCTATAAGTCGCTCCTGATGTTGCTTCCTTAAGTCGGTCAAACTATGCCGCGTGGATTTCTTATGTCGCTGAAGCTTATATCATTAAGTCGCGTGATATTGTATTCCGTTAAGTCGCATGATGTTCTTATGTCGTGTATATTGTAATTTTGTTTTGTCGTAGGTCGTAGGTCGTGTTGTACTGAGTCACATGTGATATTGTAACTCGTGTTGTATTTTCTTATGTCATTAACTCGTTGGTCGTATGTTGTTACGTCGTGGAGTGTTAAGTCGCATGGATGTAATGTGTTAGGCCGTAGGTCGCGTGTGTTGAGTCGCCGGCCTGTGTTGTAAATTTCTATAAATAGTGGTGTTGTGTCACTTGTAAGGGAGTTGATTTTGGAATAAAAATTTGTTTGTGTGCTTTTTGCCACTTTTTGTTGAAGTTGAGTGTGATCTCCTTCTTCTTCCATCTTCGGATATTCAAGTGCGCTTGAATCAACGAACTTGAAGCCGATTCACGGAATCTCATGCGCGAGATCAACGTCGAAGAATCGTAGATCTTCTAACGCGGAACGTGCGCGATCAACGTGTTGAAGATAGATAGAATCCGGTATCTCGAGAGATCAACGGATTTGGGCATTTATCTTGGTTTACTTGACACAAAATCACTTCGTGAGTAAGAAACTTGCGTCAATTTATATCAAAACATTATTCGCATGTCAAAGTGTTAAATCTGCTGCGTCACTTATTTGGTATCAGAGCTAAGTTAGATCAAAGGAAGGTTTGAGCAGAGCTAAGTTAGATCAAGGGAAGGTTTGAGCAGAGCTAAGTTAGATCAAGGGAAGGTTTGAGCAGAGCTAAGTAAGATCAAGGGAGGTTTGATCCGAGCTACGCTAGTTCGAAGCCAAGTTAAGCCGAGTTCAGGAAGTTAGATCGGAGCTAAGTCAAGGAAAAGAGATTGTTTGAAGATCATGCCTCCAAGACGTGCTAATCGTTATCGTAATGTTGAAGATGTATATAGAAGACAAGAAGCTGACCAGATGGAGCAACGTATTAATGAGAAGTTCGATGAAGGTATTTGAAAGTTAGAGAAATTGATGAAAGACATGAATCAAAGTCAAAGGAGAACTTCACCAGTTTCGAACCATAGTGGAAACCGGGTCTCACCATCAGTTTCGGGATAAAGAAGAATGTCACCCCAGTCTTATCGGGAGAGGAGAGAATCTTCAGTTTCAACGAGGCGAGAATACCATGAGTATCTAAATGAAGAAAGAAGAACTCATCGTGGATTTGAAGATGATCCATATCGTGATGTTGAAAGACATGATAAAAGGGACATGCGTGATCGTAGAGACGTAGATGGTCGAGATCGATATCGAAGTACATATGCTTTTGAGGAATATGGTGATAGAGGAAGTATTCATTATCGAGATCGAGGACAAGTGCGAGATCGACATCTTGATTCAGAGAATGATCGAAAATGGGAGTCAGGTATGCGGATAGAAATTACAGAATTCAAAGGTGGTATGTAAGCAGAAGAATTTCTTGATTGGTTGTCTAATGTTGAAGAAATTTTGGAATTCAAGGAGGTGCCTGAGAATCGAAGAGTTCAATTAGTTGCTACAAGGCTAAGGGGAAGAGCTATGACATGGTGACAACAAATTAAACTAACTCAGGAGAGAATGGGAAAATCGAAAGTTGTCACTTGGGAGAAGATGAGAAAGTTGATGAAAGCAAATTTCTTACCGTACAACTATCAATCTCTTATGTATCAACGATTGCAGAATTTGAGATAAGGGACGACGACAGTGAATGATTATGCAGATGAATTTTATCAGTTGATTGCAAGGAATGATATTATGGAAACTGAGGAACAGCTAACAGCTAGATATATTGGAGGGTTACGAATGCAAATTCAAGACAAGGTGAATATGTTTAATCCAATGTCTGTTGTTGAAGCACATTAGAAAGCTCTAGCTTGGGAGAAACAAGGGAGACGAGGAGGTGGTGTGTTTACAAGTTCTAATAATCAGAATAAAGGTGCTAGTAGCAGTGCTAATGTTTCAAAGGCAGTCAGTAAACCAATTGTCAAAGAAGCCGCTAAAGCAAAGGTCAATGACAGTATCAAGTGTTATAATTGTCAGGAGTTTGGCTACAAAAGCAATGAATGTACGAAACCAAAGAACAGAGCATTGGTTGCAGAGGAATGTGAGTATGAGGATATGGAAGTTGAAGTTGACTATTCTCAACCATCGAAGTTTGATGATGATGAAGAAGTTTTGTCAGGAGATGAAGGGTGTAATTTGATGATAAGAAGGTCTTGTTTAGTGACAAAGCATGAGAATGATTCTAGTTGGCTAAGAAGCAATATTTTTCAGCATACATGTACTATTTTGGGGAAGGTTTGTCGGTTTGTTATTGATGCGGGAAGCTATGATAATATTATTTCTGAAGAAGCCGTTACAAAGTTAGGGTTGAAGACTGAAAAGCATCCTAGATCTTATAAACTGGCATGGTTAAAGAAAGGTGGAGAAGTTACAGTGGGAAGACGAGCTTTTGTTACATTTTCTATTGAGAAGAAGTACAAAGATGATATTTGGTGTGATGTTATAGTTATGGATGTGTGTCATTTACTTTTGAGAAGACCATGGCAATATGATAGAGCTGTACAACATAATGGTCGCACCAACAGCTACAGTTTCATGTTCGAAGGTGCTCAAATTACTTTGGTTCCTAAGAAGCGCGAACAAAGTGAAAGCAAGTCAGAGAAGAAGGTGGAATCAACTAGCCTATTATCTTCAAAATAATTTCTTGAAGAAGTGAAGGATAGTCCTGAAATGTTTATGTTGATTGGGTACGAAGCAAGTGAAGATGTTGAAATTCCTAAAGAGGTTAGACGAGTGTTGAATGAATTTGATGATGTCTTCCCTACGGAATTGCCCAAGGAGTTATCGCCATTGAGGGACATATAACAGCAGATTGATCTAGTGCCAGGTGTTTTTTTACCGCATAGGCCACATTATCGTATGAGTCCGAAGGAGCATGAAGAGTTGATGAGACAGGTTGAGGAATTGCTTGAGCAAGGGCGTGTTCGAGGAAGTCTCAGTCCTTGTGCTATACCGGCTTTGTTAGTGCCGAAGAAAGATGGTTCATGGAGAATGTGTACAAATAGCACAACACTCAACAAAATAACTGTCAGATACAGATTTCCTATGCTAAGACTTGATGATCTATTGGATCAAATCAGTGGGTCTATAATCTTTTCGAAGATTGATCTTAAGAGTGGTTATCATCAGATTCCCATTAGACCAGGTGATGAATGGAAGACAACATTCAAGACACGAGAAGGATTATATGAATGGCTGGTTATGCCGTTTGGTCTATGTAATGCACCAAGTACATTTATGAGGGTGATGAATCAAATTTTCAAACCTTACATTGGGAAGTTTGTTGTTGTTTACTTTGATGATATCTTGATCTACAGTGCAAGGACAGAGGAGCATATTCAACACTTGAGAAAAGTGTTAACTATTCTTCGTCAAGAACAATTCTATGCAGCGACAAAGAAATGCGTGTTCATGACGCCAAGTGTTCTATTTCTGGTTTATGTTGTGTCTGAGGAAGGGATACAGGTGGATCAGAGTAAAGTTGCCGCAATAGAAACTGGCCACAGCCCAAAACTATCACAGAAGTCAGAAGTTTTCATGGGTTAGCTTCATTTTATCGAAGATTTATACCGCACTTTAGTAGTGTGATGGCCCCTATTACTGATTGTACGAAGGGAAAGAAGTTTTCATGGACGGAAGAGGCAGGATTTTCTTTTGAGCGAATGAAGGAACTTTTAACCTCAGCACCGATTCTAGTGTTGCCAGATTTTCAGTTACTATTTGAGTTACATATGGATGCATCGAAAGTTGGAATTGGAGGAGTGTTGAGTTAGAAGGGTCGTCCAATTGCTTATTTCAGTGAAAAACTTTCTGGAGCAATGATGAGATACAATACTTATGATGTGGAATTTTATGCAATTTGCAGGCTGTGAAGCATTGGAGACATTATTTATTCCATAAAGAATTTGTTTCGTATACAGATCATGAAGCATTGAAACATTTGCAAGGGCAGGATAAAATTGCAGCTTGGCATGCATCGTGGATAGCTTATTTGCAGCAATTTACATTCGTCGTCAAGCATAAGTCTGGAGTAACTAATCGCGTTGCCGATGCATTGAGTCGAAGGAGTAGTTTGCTAACAACTATGCGAGTAGAGGTGATGGGTTTTGACTTACTTTCAGATTTTCTTACTTTAGATTCATATTTTTCCAGGATCCTAGACAAAATCAAGCAGGGAAGCATGGATGGATATGTGTTGGTTGATGGTTTTCTATTTAAAGGAAATCAATTTTGTATTCCAGATTGCAGCTTACGAATGAAAATTATCAAAGAATTGCATGAAGAAGGACATGTGGGCCGTGATCGTACTATGCAGTTGATCTCACAGTCTTATTTGTGGCCGTCAATGAGAAAAGAAGTTGAAAAGTTTGTTGAGAGGTGCCATATTTGTCAAGTGTCAAAGGGGACCGCGACAAATGCAGGTTTATATTTGTCGTTGCCTATACCTACTAAGCCATGGATGGATGTTAGCATGGACTTTGTATTGGGTTTACCGAGGACGCAACGTGGCAATGATTCTATCTATGTGGTGATTGATCGGTTTTCCAAAATCGTACATTTTATTGCATGCAAGAAGGCGGCAGATGCAGTTAATGTCGCACAGCTATACTTCGGAGAGATCTATCGTCTTCATGGGTTGCCTGAATCTATTGTATCAGATAGAGACACTCGTTTTCTGAGTCATTTTTGGATGAGTCTATGGAAAATGGTCGGGACAAAGCTGAAATTTAGTAGTGCTATCATCCACAGACGGATGGACAAACAGAAGTTATGAATAGATCCCTGGGTAATCTATTGAGATGCCTCGTGAATGATAATTTGAAAAGTTGGGATTCCAAGCTGCGTCAAGCTGAGTTCGCACACAACCATGCAGTTAATCGCAGCACTGGTTTCGGTCCATTCCAGGTTGTTTATTCAACAATTCCGAAGGGACCATTGGATTTATCAACAGTTCCACAACAGAAAGGAGTGATCAAGCGAGCTAGTGATTTTGTGAATGAATTGCAAGAATGCCACAAGGTTGTGCAAGAGCGATTGCTTAAGGCGAATGAGAAATATAAGCAATCCGCAGATATCAAACGACAACATGTTGAATTCAAAGAAGGAGATTTTGTATATGCAATATTGACTAAAGATCGATTTTCTATTGGTGCTTACAACAAGCTAGCTGCTAGAATGATTGGTCCTTTGGAGATCGCAAAGAAGATTAATGAGAATGCTTATCAGTTGAGATTGCCGGATCATATCCACACTGCTGATGTTTTCAACGTCAAACACTTGATTCCATATCATGGGAATAGCATGTCGAAGAGGAGGAAAGTGTGAATTCTGGGTCGAATTCTTTTCAACCAGGGGAGGGTGATGCAGCGCACCATGATAACTCGTGTGCTTTATGTCGTTCGGTCGCCTTAAGTCGTTCGCTTGTTTTAAGTCGCACGCGACCTAACTAGATAGTTGATGCAGCGGAGGAAGATGCAGCGCCCTATGATAAGTCGTTTGAGCGACCTAATGAGTTAAGTCACTATGATAAGTCGTTTGAGCGACCTAGCTACTTAAGCCCTATGATAAGTCGTTTGAGCGACCTAGCGAGTTAAGTCGTAGTGCCATGAGTCGGCAGCGCACCAGGATAACTTAAGTCGCTTAAGTTGCATTCTATAAGCCATTCACCTTCTTAAGTTGCCTAAAGTTAAGTCACGCATTCCTTAGGTCGTTCAGTTAGACCACATGTTTCTATAATTCGCTCCTGATGTTGCTTCCTTAAGTCGCTCAAACTATGCCGTGTGGATTTCTTATGTCGCTGAAGCTTATATCGTTAAGTCGCGTGATATTGTATTCTGTTAAGTCGCGTGATGTTCTTATATCGTGTATATTGTAATTATGTTATGTCATAGGTCATAGGTCGTGTTGTACTGAGTCACGTGTGATATTGTAACTCGTGTTGTATTTTCTTATGTCATTAACTCGTGGGTCGTATGTTGTTATGTCGTGGAGTGTTAAGTCGCATGGATGCAATGTGTTAGGCCATAAGTCGCGTGTGTTGAGTCGCCGGCCTGTGTTGTAAATTTCTATAAATAGTGGTGTTGTGTCACTTGTAAGGGAGTTGATTTTGCAATAAAAATTTGTTTGTGTGCTTTTTGCCACTTTTTGTTGAAGTTGAGTGTGATCTCCTTCTTCTTCCATCTTCGGATATTCGAGTGTGCTCGAATCAATGAACTTGAAGCTGATTCACGGAATCTCGTGCGCGAGATCAACGTCGAAGAATCGTAGATCTTCTAACGCGGAATCGTGCGCGATCAACATGTTGAAGATAGCTAGAATCCGGTATCTCGAGAGATCAACGGATTTGGGCATTTATCTTGGTTTACTTGACAGGAAATCACTTCGTGAGGAAGAAACTTGCGTCAATTTGTATCAAAACATTATTAGCATGTCAAAGTGCTAAATCCGCTGCGCCAGGTACTCATATTATGTATGTGTAGTCGAGGGATTCAGGTTGGCTTTGACGAATTCTGGAGGAGAATGGAGCAGGAGGCTTCAACGTGTAGATATATTATGGTTCTGCTGTGATTAGTGTTATGTCTATATTGCATTGATGAACTTGAGTTGTATGATAGACATGTGCTTATAACTATCTAAATTGAGATGTATAAGTTATATAACTCTGATGTATATGATACTATGTAATATTTTATGTGATATGTTATATTTCATTCATTCTGCTATGAGAATCTATTGTTGTTGAGTTTCTTATTTCCTATTTCTTCTTCTTCTATCCTTTTCATTCTTAATTCATGATATGTCTTTCTGGTAGATGGAAGATGGGTCGTGACATATCCTTTCGTTCTCGAAAATACCCGGTCTTCACCATCGATCTTCAAATGCAATCCATTTACGACGTATCATTATTCGTAATGGGTTATATGACACAAGGTCCTCTCCCGGCTAAACCAAATAATTAGCGCAATATTTAAAAACATATGGATATTGGGATCTCAGTTAAGTCACAACTCATTACCCAAAACCTTTCTTTTTAGTAGTTTGAACAAGTTACCATTTTCAAATCTTTAAACGAAAAGATTTACTTTACAAAGATCACCCATCTTCCACAAAGATTCATTCACAGTTTTCAAAATAATTTCCTTTTTAAATTGGATTAACTCATCCAATCATTAAACCAAAGACTCAATTTATAGCTTTCAAAACCATTTTCAAAGATTAATTTTAACTTTCAAAACAATTCCCATTTCAAATCAATTATATAAAAGATACACCATTTGAAGTCCTCTTCAATTTAGAGACAAGGTTGAACCATCTTTCACAGATTCATTCATAGCTTTCAAAACTATTACAATTCCATTTCAAACTTGAAATCTTTCGACAAAAATTGGAAATCTTTTCTTTATTTGAAAGCTATTATCATTTGAAACAAATACTTTACGTTTCGAACAAATCCGATCAAATATGTGCAAGTCATAGTCTTTAAAGTATAAACTTGGGTTAATTTTAAATTCTCAAAATAGTACTTATAAAATACTTTGAAGATGGTTAGAAAAACATATGTATATTTTATAACTCGCATTACCCCTTTCCAAATCATAATTCAAATCTTGAATTCAAATCAAATTATTTTAAATTTTCAAAACTTATCAAGTTATTCAAAATAAGTTTTATCTTTTAAAACTCCTTTTCAAAAGTTTTTTTTCATATTTAACCCAAACTCTTTTTCCAAAACTGTTTTGGATTCAAATTTCAATCTTTAAAACCATTTCATTAAATTCAAATATCTTTGACTTAATCGATTTCCTCGTGAAATCCATATTTGTGTGTGCATGGTGTAGTCCAAGGGTTTTACACAATAGTGAAATATCATCAATCATCACATATTCAAGCACAGTAATATCGATAAGCGGTATAATCTATACGCCTATCTTCATTCACAGATTCGCAGATAAATATTGTAAATTTGTCACAGATAAATAAATTACATTCATCACAGATCACACCAAAACAATTCATAGAACAAAGCATAACATATCCAGGATATCAAATAGTTCAACAATCAATAAAATTCAAATATCCATAAGTAGGATCAATTAATTATCTGATTAATTTAAATCAGATTAATTACTTATGAATAAACTATTAATCCTTGTTAACTAACATTAATTAGTTACAAACCATATTAATTAATTATTCTTTAATCATATATTAATTAACCATTAATTAAACTTTAATTATTAATTAAACCACCTTTAATCATTAAATGATTATCCTTTAATTAATTTTCTTAATTAGTTCGATTAATTAATTACTCCTCAATTAATTATCATTCCTTAATCACCTTTATAATTAATTAACTTTTAATTAATTAATTATCCTTAATTAATCACATTAATTAATTAATTACATTAATTAATTATCCTTAAATTAATTATTCTTTGATCACTTGGTTATTTAACCTTTAATCATAAATTAATTACTTTTAATTTAGTAATTATCTCTAAGCAATTGATTACCGTTAATTACTTAATTAATTAATTAATTATCTTTATTAATAAATAATTCCTTAAATACTTTCATTAATTAATTAATCTTTAAATCATTATTTAATTAACTTAATCATGTAATTATTTTACCTTAATTCTTAATTGGTTAACAAAATTAAATCAATGACCTTGATAAAAACAAATAACCCTTTAATTAATCACATTGATTAATTAATCACCTACCCTAATAATTAATTATTAAATTCCATTTGAAAGCATTTGAAATTAAAATACATAATATATTATTTTAAAAATAAATCAATTTTAAATATTTAACTTAAAAATTAAATTTTGAAACTTTTTTAAAAACTTATTTAATTTTTTATTTTAACTTCTAAAACATGATTAATATATTTGAAAACTTGATTAATTCATCATTACCTTTTCAAACTTTATTCACCCTCCTATATTTGTTAAAACTTGATTTAAACATTTATATAGTTTAAAACTTTGTTAAATATTTTCCTAAAATTCTAAAACCCTACTGTATTATCAATGACTCGAGCAAAACACACGTTTACCCGAGCTCGACTTCTCGTAACCTACTTCTATCCATTGCTTCGAGTCATCTTTATGTTTTCACGCGCGTTACCCCGAGCCAGCCCTTCTTCCCAAATGCCTCTCATTCATCTGACACCAGTGAACTTTCGTGCACATGCATAGGCGATCGGATCATCTCCGGCCATCATCGCGGTCACCTCCACGTCATCGATGACTCATACATACATCACGACCACCCAATTTCCATCGAAATCGCCTGAAATCGAATTTGAACCATCGACCTTCACCTGGAACCAAACCCGAAATACGAATCCATCTTGCCAACGATAATCTCGGCTACCAGGAACCACGCCGTTCCACCCATAGCTGCACCACGGCCTGCCGAGTCAATTCCCCCCATACCGATCACCTTTAGTCCTCCCACGGTGACACAGCAACCACGAGAACCCAACCATTACAAACCCGTCCCCAAAACCTACATTGACTTTGCATGGCCACCACGGCGAGTTAGAATTTTTCTGATCATTTTTCTGTGGATCGCTGATGCTCAAGCTATCTTCACCAAGAATCACGACCTTCGAATCACAACAGTTCATCGGAATTTGATAAAAATTCCAATTCTGATCAACTCAGAATTACTCACTCGATTCTAAACTAAAAATCATCATTTTATTTCTAAAATTCATCATTTTTGATGACGATTGTAATCATATGATCAATTCGTAAAATTTAGATGATCGAATTCTTGACTTTGTTTTATTTTTACTGTAATTCATAGATTTTGGAATAATTACTCAACAAATCCTTTTGAATCTATTTTTAAAAATGATATTAACATATTACAAACATTTTCCTTTTTATAATCAAAGTCTAAATTCGATTATACAATGAGTAATTAAATTTATTTTGATGGGTTAGAGCTTGTATATTAATAGAGTGATGTTATTTATGTTTATACAGACATGCACCCCACTTTTTCTACATATATATAAACACATGCAGGCAAATTACACAATCATACAAGCTATATTTAACCCACCACTTCAAGTATAATCCCAAACATCAAGAGATTAAAACAGGGTCAAGTGGTTTGCTCACTAATTTCCCGAAAGAACAGAGGCCAAACATTTTTGTTTTCCTGGAACCCGATGCTTTTAATTTCAGTTTTGACTTGATCTTGCTTTTGAATCTGGAATCTGATCTTTGCATTTCTTTGATTAATCATTTGACTTGCCTGAAGCTTGGTTTTGATGTTGAGATGCTTCATGATTTTCTTGAACTTGAATTAAATGTCTGTTGCATGCTTTACATTTAAATTGATCTCTACTTTGATCTTTGTTTTAATTTGTTTTTCTGATTGTTTCAGGTTGAAGCTTCTTAAGTTTGTATTCAAGTTTTCTAGGTTTGAAATTATATAGGATGGTTTATTTTCAGATTTCCAAATAAAAGAAAAGTGAAGCCTGGTTTACTTCTTTATCTCATACATGTTATATATTTTTTTAAATTTAAGTTAAAAGAATTTTTTTTTCTTTGCCACTTGTTAGTTCCCAACATACTTAGGTTAACATTTGTTATTTGCATGATGCTAATGTTCAAAAATGTCATTTGTGATAATTTTGTGTTTAAGTCCTTTTGTTAAATTTTATTTTAAAATTTATATTAAACCCTTGTCATATTATAAATTGCTTTATATCTCCATTTGTTTACATTTTCAATTTAAACAAATCCATTTCCTTTTATTTATATATGTATGTCAAATTTAAAGAATATGGTTTAAATTAGATTAATGACTAATAAACAAATATGTGTATATATATATATATATATATATATATTAGCATTTATTATAACTTTCAAATATAAATATGTATGCGCATATATATATATATATATTTCAAACTGGAAAACAAACCTTCATTATCTTTTTTTTAAATATGGGTTTTCAAATCCAATATGTTATTCAAAACATTATTTTTAAATTTCAAATTAAAAAATTAATACACAATCAATTTGTATTTATAAACAAACAATATCCTTTTATAAATTTTTTTTTTTCATTCACAATCTATAGATATATTTTTTGAAATATTTATTTTCAACATATGTATATTTGAGTTTCAAATTCAAATTCCAAATTATAATTTATTTATAAAATATTTAGATTTTCAAATCAGATTCTTTATTTAAAAACTTATATATATATATATATATATATTTATCCCTCCATTTTCAATTTAATTTTATAATTAATATATTATTCAAAATATTTATTTCTGAATTTCCAATTAGAAATCCTATTTTAAAATCGTATTTATATACATTTATATTAATAAATAAACAAATATTTATTAAATTTGGAAAATACAAAATTAATTCACAAATTAAATTTCAAAAATTGAATTACTTGCCAATTTAAATTTGATTTAAAAACAGGAATGTTACACTCAAAGTGAAAGGCAGACTTATGTCATGTAACTCTATTGACTTCACATACCCATGACTTAGCCATCAATTACTCTCCACACACACACACATACGTACACTTATGTCACCGTTTCATAAAGAAGGCCCAAGGAATCTTCCTTATTATGCCTTAGAATAATAAACCGGCTATATAAGAGTCTCCTCTTATTTTTACCTCAAAATCAATTACCTTCCTCATGGGGTAAAATAAATGTAAATAAGTGATTGATTAACTACGCCATATATGCAATAGTTATATGTTAATTACATAAAGGAAAATAAATAAATATGCATGCTTAATAAGTTCTAAATTCAAAGAATTTACGCCTTAACTAGCGGTAAATGTCAATTCCCTAACCAACTATTATTACAAGTTCTTTTTCTTCAATTTTCCAAGGTTTTATGGATTCAAATGCCCAAAACAGGGAATAAATACTCATAATCAAAACCATAATTACAGACTTGTACATGAAATAGAGACTCACTTTATTACACTAGTTCAATGGAATATCTTAAACAATAAGAATTGCAATCTAAACCTCACACTCTATTCAACTCCTCTTTTACAAAGAAATGGATAAGAACAAGTGGCGTAAACTACAAATAGAATTCGTAATCTAAGCTCCTTATTTTATTTAAGGATCACATTTAAACAAGAAGGGGAAGTGGAATAGACTATTAAATTACCAAATATTGAAATATCGAAAAAAATTCCATCAAATTAATATACATAATTGGGAATCTAAGCATTGAATTGGCATATCGAATTAAAAAGAAATTTCAGGAGATTTTATCTATCGTATCTTCAAAATCCCAAAATTTCCAAGGCGTATTTAAATCGAAAAGAAACATGCTAAACAAGTGCTGAAAAGAAATGCAAAGGTTTCCACTCATAGATTAGCCTTAGCTTTACTCAAATGGATTTACAGCCTTCCGATCCCTTCCAAAGTCTCTATCTTTTGACATACACACACACACACACACACACATATATAAACACTTACGCAAAATAGGGAAGAGGTATATATATATATATATTTATTAGATTCGAAACAATTGGAGAAGAATACGATAATAATAGTTTGGAGGAAGATATAAGTTAATTCCTTACCTAAGTTTTCTATGGAGTTTCTAAAACTTATTAGAGAGATAGTGATGGCAGAGTTTTATCGTACTGCCTAAAATAATATGAATGAAAGTGGAGAGGATAGTGTCCTATTTATGGGAATTAAACGCACCAGAACCATACGATGGAAGTGGGTAGGAAACAGGTAAATCTAGAGTGCACAACCTAATAGAACATAATATCAAAACATAGCGGCCACTGGCAACTTTCGCTACCAAGCGATCATTCACCCTTGGGCGACCGATCGACCATATAGTCGACCGGTTAGCCTATTCAGGGCGACGACTATCTTATCTAGGGGCGTATACTATACGTTGCATTGCCGATTTATTTATTCCCTAATTGGATTATTAACGTTAAGCCTTAATTAATCGTCTACTTTGCCTTCAAGCCAATTTTGGGAATTTAAATCCTAAATTCAAATCATTGAACGACGTCCATCGAGTGACTATAGTTGGGTTCAGTGGAAGTATTGGATGTAAAATATTATTCAAGAGAGTATCCATCTTCTCAGTTATATGAGTTTAACATTACAGTCAACTGAAGTAAAATCAAAGTCAAAGCATCTGCTGGAGCATTTTGGTTAATAATAATTGTTATTATTGAACAAATGACTTTGTGTTTGGACTATAGAGTTGATTGTGGATGATATTGGGGTTAGACCGTTACTGAATTCTATAAGTTGAAAGAGTGATATAGTTTTGACGAAGAGAATCGGCGTGAATTAAAGTCACTAAAAGGTAACACTTAAGTAAAATGGATTTTAGCGAAACGAAGTAAGTAGAAAATTTGGCCAGATTGTCACATCACCTACTAAGTAATGTGTGAACGTTAGTAATCTATTAGTTCCATTTAATCGCTGATCACATTCACACTAATGAGTCAACAACCGAAATAATATATTCTCCTTTGACCACACGATTTAATTATTATAAAATTAAATTAATTAATATTTGTGAAATATTAGTTTGTAAAATTTTATTATGATTTGATGAATAAACATTATTAGATATACTTATAATAATTATAAATATATCAATCAATATAGGATATCGATAAGCGATTAAATTGGATTAAATCGTATAATATTTTATTTGGGCTCTACATGGGTTTAAAAGCCATAGAAGAGGTTGGAAAATTTTGACATAATAAAGGGTTAAGTGGATATAAGATGGTACAACATAGACTTTGAGATGAATGGTTAAATGGAGGAGAATTGGTTAGAGATCATGTAGGATCTTGATCCTAAAACATCTCTTAATTCTCCTCTATATAAGCACTTTTATCCTCAACCTTTAAAGGACTTTTGGAAGCCTCCAACCCAGTCTATTTCCAGCCGAATTCCCCTCTTCCATCCCCTTAATTTCTCAGGTCCAAATCAAATTGATTATTATTTAATAGCTGAAGTTCACTGGTTCAATAACTAACAATCTGCTGAATCAGAAAGAACTTCAAAAGAGTGTTTATCTTTTCAGGGTGTACTTCAAGGCTCTAAAATTAAATTTTATAAGATTATAATCAATGATTTCCTATATAATGTTTTTACTATAATTTCTGTGTGTGTGTATATTATATTGCTAGTCTGGTGATGATTTAGATATGCAAACAATGTGGTCACAAGATAGTTTTATTATATGTGTGTGTGTGTGTCTATATATATATATATATATATATATATATATTTATGCTTAAAAAAATTATATTGTATATGTCAGGTCAGTGCATCTATATTAAAAAATAATATATTTTATATTTTATAAATTAATATATATTACTGAATATATACGTATATTATGGAAAAATAAAAAAAATTCAAAAATAAATAATTTTTATAAATTATTATTGTTTAATATTATTTAAAATAATTTACTTCATAAATAAATTATATAAATTCGAATATGTTATGAAAAATATTTTTAGTTTTTTTCAAAATTATAAAAGCTTTAGATAAGACCTCTGCCAAAAAACAAAAGTTAAAAAATATTTTTCTATTTTTTAAAATTAACTTTTTAAAATGGCGAAAATTAAATAAACTAATATAAAATATATTTAAACGGAGAAAAATATAGAAAAAATTTCATTCTTCAAAATATTACTTAGGATTTACCGAAAACTTAAAACTTAAACAAAATTTTGAAATTAAATATTTATTAATTTTGAAATGAATATTTAATTAAAATAAATTTAAATTAAAAATATTATATAACTATTCTGAGTTGTGCGCATGACATGGGAATTAGTAGTAATTTTTTATCTTGAATAATTTATTTAATATACATCTATATATATTACAAAAATATTTGTGTGTGTATATATAATAAAAAATCGCTTTATTATTATATATATGCATACATATATTATTTACGATTTGAAACGTATTATTTTAATATTTTGAATAATTTATCTATATTTAAATAAATATAAATTTTTATAATATGCATACATATATTATTAATATTTTATATATGTATATATTAGGACAATATATAGATGCATATTTGACGAGCTAACGTGCCTATTGCGATGCAAATCCCAACATCTGTACACATGCATATTATACCTTACGCGCACGCACGCATATACATATATGTATATGATATACTTGTATATATATGATATAATTTAAATATAACTACATAATTTACAAATTTAAGTAAAATAAAGGCTTTACGTAAGTAATATTTATAAATACATTAGATAAATCAGAATACATAGGCCCAATAAAGATCCAATAATTTTTTTTTTTTTGAAATTCACCAATAACTTCTGCTACGTACTGACTCAGTTCCAACAATAGTATCAGAGTTTAGTAGCCAATGTTGTCTAAATTAGTCATGTTAAAGTTAACTTTTAGTTAAAGTCTACCCATATAGTAGGATGTTTAGAAATTTTATGTTTAAGGTTAGGTTTGGGTAATCAAGTACTCTGCCTTACCTAGCTACTACTCTGGCCGCAATAATGAGGTAAACCCGAAAGGTTATTCCTAATAGAAAAGACCCAATTTGAAATGGGCCTTGAGCTAATTTATAGATTGTTTTAAATTAAAAGTAAAATTTTATCTAAACATAAAATT
Organism: Allium cepa; assembly: GCA_030765085.1. NCBI lineage: Eukaryota > Viridiplantae > Streptophyta > Magnoliopsida > Asparagales > Amaryllidaceae > Allium > Allium cepa. The sequence goes on along the minus strand of CM060945.1, from coordinate 418,394,029 downwards.
TAAAATAAGAAAAATATTATAAATGTCATAACATAAAATTTCAAATTGTTTTGAAAATCAAAAATATAAGATTTTTAAATTTAAAACTTAAATTTAAAATATAATATATACATATCATAAACATTGTAATATAATGAAAATTTTCAAAATGTTTGAAAATTAATTCCAAAATATATAAAATATATTAGTAAGATTATTAAAGTATATTAATTAAATAATTTAATTTAAGTAATTAATATATGCATGTATCATATATTATGATATATATATATATATTATGTTGTTTAAAAAAGTTAAACCAATATAAGTATACATGTATGTATATAAATAAATTTTGAAAGTTATATAAATTTAATTAATCCTTTTAATTAAATAAATTAATTAAAAGGATAATTAATTAAATAATAAACACAAATATATAATATTTATATGTTATACTATGAATGTTATAGTATATACTAAATATTTAGTATAAATGTTACGTTAAATCAATATAAAATTAATTAAAATATTAATTAATTAGAATTAGTTAAATAAGATTTAATTAAAACAATGTTATACATAAGACTATTTTACAAAACAATATGAAATATAAAAGCTATATAATAATAAAACTTATATAATATAAATATGTAGATCAAAAGTGGAACATTAAGAAACCCTAAATAAACCTAAGGAATAACACATATGTAAATGTATATATATGGTGATTTCTGATGTGTCTGACACTCGAATCAAAAGGACATTTCATAACAAATACATTATTCCATAAGTTAATATCACTCAATATAATATATTAAATTATAAATCTTTAACATAGTGTTTTCCTCTACTATATATATATATATATATATATATGTTTGTATGTATTAATAAATTACTTGCATACTCCTTAGTTATTGAGCAAACTCAAGCTAGGGATGTTACATGTAGTGTTATTAATATATTGAATAGACGAGGTAAGATAACTATATTTACCTATTGAGCAAACTCAAGTACGTATACGATACTTAGGCCATCGCGATATGGAAGGTATGGGTGAATAATTTCGTTTTGATTTGCTGAGTAAACTCAAGATTGGAGTGAAGTTAGCACATAATCCAAGGGTTAGGAGTAGATACAACTGAGAAAAAATAATCCGCCATCCATGGAGCTATGGCTTCTTGATTAAACTTTATATTTAAGACAAAGCTAATCTATTTACAATATAAACCATATTTTATATCATAAATAGAAACCAATTTATTAGATTTAAAAGATAAAATCTACTAATTAAGTATTTATTAAATAAGATTTTGAAATCAATTTGAATTATTATTAACAAAATTATCAAATCAATTTAATTTTAAATACAGATTATTAAATTGATATTGTCAATTTTGTTAATAATAATTCAAATTGATTTAAAAATCTTCTTTATAAATATTTAATTGGTAGATTTTATCTTTTAAAGATAATAAATTGGTTTCTATTTATGATATAAATATATGGTTTATATTGTAAATAGATTAGCTTTGTTTTAAATATAATAAATAAAAAATGGTCAGAATTTCAAGACGGACAAGTCTAACGCCTACTAGTTATGTCAAAAGACTTTTATGTTTCGACTTAGGGTTTGGTGAAACATAAAAGACTAGTAGGAGCCTTATTAGAAAAATGAAATGATAACATTTGACCAATCTAATTTTGTGAGAATATATGCTATACAAGTTAAAATTATCTACATTAATAAATTTATGCATTTAATACAATCGTTACAATGTTTATCAATTAAGATATACAAATAAACTGAATTGATGATTGATAAATAGAAATATAACATATACTTACTATTAAATACTTCTTGTATGTTAATTTCTTCTAAATCCATGTAAGTACCTAATTTTACAACTACTTAATACATTCGTAATTTAGTCGCTCATGTGTTTATTTGGTCGAGTCTATGTATTGATTCTATGAGTTCGGAACAAAAAACAATATAATACTATGGATATTTATCCATATACAATTGCATATAAACATTATATGGTGAATGGTCATAGTTTATAATATACAATATTTCAATGAAACTAGTTCATTCGGAAAACCAAATAAACCACATTCCGAGATCAAGTATTCAATTTGATTAATTACGATAAACATCACATTGTTTTAAATGCAACACAAGACCAAAAGTACAATATAGTTCTAAGGACTTAATCGTTGATATATCGATTTGATCGACTTGTGTAAAGTGCAACATATTTGATGTCCTTAAAAGTTAAGGTTAATCGAGTGTAATTTTGTAAAGAGTTCATTATAGTGTTGTAGTAAGGATATTCTTTTAAATGATTTGGCCATTTAGGAAGAACGAATGTATAAGAGTAGATGTGATTTAAGGTACAGTTGGGATGAAGAGTGTGAATTGTCACTTCTACTTCATAAAGAAATATAAAAAATGACAATTATAAAATAATAATTGATACTTAGTATTTAAATAATAAATATAATTTCTACTCCAAAATGTATTTATATAAGAAAATTGTTTCTATGATATTTATTTCTTTGAGTTCAAGATATTTGATCAAAGTACTCTCCATGTTAACTAGTTGCAGTATATTAAAAAAATAATTTATACCGAGTGAATGATGGACCTCGAATTCGTACGTTGTTATATTAATGGAAGAAATAGTGGGAGCATGCCATGTAGCACTTATTGATTGCATCAAGTTACGAAAATTGTTTCGTAAAATACTGAACATTATTTATGTAATAATGACTATTTTTCGGTGTCGACTGAAAAATAGATATATTTGTATTTCAACATGAATATTATGAATGTTAGTTATGAAATAAAACTATAATATTTTATCTTTTTGACAACAGAATTGATGCATTGGAAATACCAAAGTCTTTAAGGTTATTTTCAATTATTTTAGGATTATAGACTAAGTAGAAGTTTTGAGAAATAATTTTTTATTATATGATTATGAATCATATAATTATGTGTCAAACAATTAAGGGCTATGCACCTATTTAGTGGGAGCATCACAAGAGTAGATGAACTCTTCGGATTGATACATATTGTTATGCAATCGTTAGTGCATTAATACCAGAATAATTCCACATACATCATTATATTCATCGATGAATTATCAACGACATGGACATGTGTATTTCATGCACATGTAATATGTCTATGGTAAACTCATATGATATAAAAAAAAAGTAAATAATATAACATACAACATAAATGATTCAATATGATCGAATGGGTGAGCATATTGGAAAGAGTTCTGTACGTAACTGATATGAATAAAGATTCAGTCTCAAAGGTTACTCTTCTCTGTAATACATAATGATATACTGATAAAGAGCAATCAAACTTCCTTCGACAAAGCACGATTAGTGATGAGTGGGGTCAAAAGTTTTCTGTAAGGTGTGTACTTAAGTGTAGCACACAATATTAAAATTAATATCATCCAAAGAATAGTTTACAAAGCCATATAAGATATGTGTTTATATGAAACCTCTACATATCCCAGGCCAAGGAGTGGCCGGTTATGCGAGTCAAATGACTGCACGTAATAATTGTACATATGGAATCTTGTATGAATCATCCTAAGAGAATTTTGAGAACAATTGTAATTAGATTTATGTTGTGAAAATAAATATATTATAAATTAATGCAAAATCGATTTTATGTAAGGCAATTCATAAAATGCTTATGAATGTCCAATCTGTTGCATTGAGAAACACTGTTATTTCAAGAGATACACTTCATAGAAAAGGAATTTCTTTGTGAAATTATCGGTATAAATTTTTTTTGGATACAATCCAATCATAAAACAGATTACAAAGGATAAACTGAAATTGATCGAGCCTAATGAACAAAGTACAATAGAACGTCTAGTGAGTATCGTTTTATATTGAAGAAAAACTATGAGTTTCTTATCAATGTGAAGAATAAATAATCCTCGATTGTTTAATTAAATCATTAAGTGTATTAACTCTATGATATGGTACGATGCGTAGATCCAAAATGGAATCTAAGTACATTATCAAAATATGATTTTGATAGTTGTATCCAAAAGAGTATGATCCATTGGCTGTAAATATGTCTTTATGAGAATGACAAATGCAGTTGGAATATAGTGAGCCACACTGATAAGAATATTACTATGAATTTCAATTGTTAAAATTAACATATCAGATTCACCACTCGATGTGCTCAGGTTGTTTTGGATTTTACTCACAAAACTATCGCCTAGTGTGACTTTATGATTTGGTATACATGTGATGAAATAGAAAGTTCTAAATATAGATTTAGACTAGACTGTTTGCACATAACAATCAAAGTTCCTCAAAGAAGTGGGAGCGACATTGAGTTTAAGGGTTTTTCAAATACGATCTGAGAAGGATTAGACTGTGTCATTATGAAAAACATCAGAATTGAATAGGAGTTCTGATGGATATACCAAGTAGTTTGATTATTAGTCAAAATGCAGAGGAAGTGTGTGTTCATAAGAAAGAACATTAAAAGATACATAAATATTTATAAATCGCAAGTAAACAACACATTACTAATTATTAACGATGTACTTATGTTAACTCAGTTTTAATTGTTTTAATACTTGATGTTGGATTTGTAAATGACGTCTTTTATAGAAAGTATAAAAGATACTGGAATGTCCTATGCGATATGTAAGAAAATTTATTAAAATGTTTAATATGATACATGCAAGATAGATTCCTTATGCATTAGTAATAGGAATTATTATACATGTTATATTCTCTACGATGTCATGATTAGTTAATGTATTTGATACATGAAGCAAATATCAAATCCAAAAATATATATATATATATATATATATATATATATATATATCACTAAATGGTTAATTGAGGTATTCTCATGTATTTATGAAATACTAAAGATTTTTTTATAGACACAACAAACTCCTTATGAAGGATCGAAATAAAATTTCAAAAGTGATATTGAGTATAGTATGTCAATAATAAATTCAAGGTAAGAATCATTAAGTTAGAAATGTTCCAAATGAAAGACCATAGATGATTTAATGAAAAAGATTAAGTACATTGCTTAAACAGCTCCGCAATAAAAGCAATATATGTAAATATAAATGCACAAATTTATAACTGAGCCGAGGGTGATTCCAAAATTTAAGAATTCCATGACATTGTTATATGATAACAATGTCATGACATAGTTCATAATAGAACTTAGAGCTCATCGAAAGTCAAGAGACATGTTCTAAATTATTCCACATGATAAAAACAGTTTATCAATGTCGGAGATAATTGATTGACATATTAGATAATTGGAAAATATTAGCATACCCATTCACAGAGGGAATGACCCAATTTGTTTTGAGAAAACTGATTAGAGAAGTTGGAATAAGATTCGATAATTGAATCCAAGTGCAAGTGGGAGATTAATAGAGTTAGGGATATGCCTTAGGGGAAATTATATAATATGTTACATACATCTAATTCGATAACCAATCTTATTCAAAATAAAAGGTATTTTCTTTCTATTATATACTTGATATAATGTGCAAGATTGATTGATTAATTAATTAAAAGTGTATTTTACAAAAAAACCTATAAATGATATGTTTTATGATAGTGGTAACATAGTGTTGTAACCGTGAATAATTTATCACAATAAAAAAAAATATCATTTTAAATGTTAATAGTCAAGATGCATCGAGACTGGATATCGATGTGTCCTTTGATACTAGAGGATGTAACGCTCTTTAGATGTTGGGCTGTGTATTACTCATGACTGCTAAGGGCAACTAGGGGTTTCATACTGATAATTATTAGATAATTATGGAATGACTCACTTGATTATTTTCTTTTGGTTAATATTACTAAGGTCAAATAAAAATATTGATGAAATCTATTTACATAGTTCTCTCAGCCTAAGACTATAGTCGATCTTCAATACTAAAGCTACACTTTGATTATAGTGAAATCATGGCACGGCATTTATCGAGCGACTATAGTTGGTCAACTAGAAGTATTGAAAGTGAAGCACTATTCAAGAGGGGATTCGTCTCCTCGGTTATATGAGGTTATCATCACGATCAACTAAAGTCAACTCAAAGTCAAAGCCTCTACTCGAGAATTTGGATTAATAATAATTTTTATTGTTGAACCAACGCCTTTGTGTTTGCAATATATTGTTGATTGTTGATGATATTGGAATTTTAACCATTACCAAATTCCATAAGTTTAAAGTGACATAGTTTTGACGAAAAGAATTGGTGTAAATAAAAGTCACAAGAAGGTAATGGTTAACGAAGTAAAATTGGATTTTAACGAAACCAGTTATGCGATGAACTTCACCAAAATATCTCACCACCTGCTAAGTGATGTGTGAATGTTTATATTTGAATAATTCTAATCGCTGGTCGAATTTACACCTGACAAGTTACACAGTCGAAACGATGAATTCTCCTTTGACCAAATGATTTAATTAATTTATAATTGTTATAAGTTAATTAATATTCATGAAATATTAATTATAAAATTTGATTGTGATTTGATTAATAAATATTATTAGATATATTTACAACAGTTACCAATATATCAATATATGTACGATATCGATAAGCGATTAAATTGGATTTAATTGTATAATATTTTAATTAGGCTCCAAATGGGTTTAAAAGCCCATGAAGGGGGCTAGAAAATTCGACCATAATGTGGGGTCATTGTGGCCATAAGTTGGTGCAATATAGACTTTGAGATGGAGGGCTATGATGGAAGAGAATTGATAAGAGATGATGTAGGATCTTGATCTTAAAATATCTCTTAATTCTTGTCTAGTAAGATCTCTATCCTCAAGATTTGGAGGACTTTTGGAAGCCTCTAAACAGATCAATTGCTAGCCGAATTCCTTTCTTCCATCCTTAATTTCTTAAATGCAAATTAAATCGAATGTTATTTAATAGCTGAAGGTCAACTAATCATGAACTAGCAATCTGCTGAATCAGAAAGCGTCTTAAAGGGGAGAGTTTATCTTTTCAACGTGTACTTCAAGGCTTTAGAATTAAGATATGATTTTGTAAGATTAAAATTAATTGGTTTCAGCATAATTTTTTATCATATATGTATATATGTATTATATTGTTAGTTAGCTGACGATTCTGATATGCAAACAATGTTATAACAAAATAGTTTTGTTATATGTATGTATATATTTATATTTAAAAAATTATTTTTTTATATCATTATGTTAGGTTAGCGCAACCATATGTAAAAATAATATACTTTTGTACTTTATAAATTAATAAATATTATTTAATAACATATATAATCAAAATTATATAATTTTATAAAATTATATCATATTAATAATTTTTTATAAATATTTTATTATTATATAAAATTATTTAAATTAATTTACATTAGAATTAGATTATATAAATTTGGATATATTATGAAAAATATTTTAAAAATTATATTAGCAACAGTTGAGCTCTCGGTCGATTGTTTAAAACGTCCAAAATAGAAAATATAATATAAAATTAAATTTAAACCGGGAAAAGTATGGTAAAAAAATTCAAACTTCAAAATAAAATATAGGATTTAGTGGAAATTTAAAATTTGAAATAAAGTTTCAAAGTTAATTATTTTTTAATATTTCATTAATTTTTAATATTTAATTGAAATAAATTTTAAATTAAAAAAATTATATAATTATTTCTGAGTTGTGCGCATGACCAAGGATTTAATAATGAATTTTTTTTATCTTGAACAATTTAATTAATCAATATGTAGAACTATATATTACAAATATAATTATTTGTGTATATATAATATAAAAAATCCTTTATTATATATTATGTACATATGTATACATATATTTTTCATAGTTCAAACAAAATTTATTCTAATATCTAATTTTTTTATTTATAGTTAAATAAAGATATTTTAATAATATGCGTACATATATTCTTTATATTTTATTATAAGATTATGTTTACACACCAATATATGTATACATACATACATATATATATTTATTATAGTTTATATAAAATTATTAAAACAAACTTAACACACACACACACACATATAATATTTATATAAAATAATAGTTTATGTACATACATATATTTGGACAATATATACTTGCATATTGGATGAGCTAACGTATCTATTGCGTTGCAAATGTCAACATTTATACACAGACATGTTATACCTTCCACGGGTTGATATGTTACACATGCACTACATACATACATACGCACACATACATGCACACACGCATACACACACACACACACACATATATATATATATATATATATATATATATAAAGACATAAGATGAAAATAACTATATAATTTAGAAATTTAAATAAAATAAAATATTTTATTTAAATAATATTTAGAAATATTCTAAATAAATGAGACCTCATAGGCCCAATAAAGATCGAATAAGGGATTGTTTTTTTAAATTCACACATATCTTCCATTGTGGCTAGCCCAGTTCTAACAGTATATACTGATGTATGTGGCCCAATGCCTATAGTCAAAAAAGTTAATTTAACTTCGTAACTGTTACAAATGATTTCTCTAGACTAGGATGTGTGTGTATGTATCTTAGTAAGAGTAAATTCGAGGTCCATGAGAAATTTAAAGAGTATAAGAATGAAGTTGAAAATCAAAAGAACCATATGATTAAAATACATTGATGAGATCGAGGTGGTGAGTATGTTAGACAAGAGCTCGAATGGCACTTAAAAGGAAATGGGATCATCTCCCAAATTACTCCCCAAGACAATGGTGTTTTAGAAAGGATGAATCAACCCTATTATATTGGTTCGCTCTACGGTGAGTATGGATGAATTACCTCTTTTCTACTAGGGATATGCTTTGGAAAGCACAATGCATATGTTGAATTCGATTCCTACTAAATATGTGCCTCATATGCCTTATGAGATGTAACATGGGAAGAAAATCCACTTTAATTATTTGAAGGTACGGGGTTATCTATCCAACGTTAAGGATGTTGGTGCCAATAAACTTGATGTATGATCTGCTCTGTGAAAACTTGTAAGATATTCTAAAAAATATAGGGAATATACTTTTTATGACACTAAGAAAAAAAGGATTTTGTTCTCCATACGCTGTCTTTCTAGAAAAGGAATTACATTTAAAATAAATTAGCAGCGAAGTTGTAGAGTTGAATGAGATCCGGGAAATAAAACACAGAGGATGAACATGTAGAAGAATAAAAATTCAATAGTATATGAAAATATGCAACCCATTTGAAGGTCTAACAAAGAATATGATGCACTAGAGAGATACTACAATTTTTTGTGGATGGCGAGAAAGAAGATCATGTCTTAGAAGATAACACTCCTTTCCCATTCCAACAAGCACCATAGAGTAAGGATTTTGCACTTCAACTTGAAGCTATGAAATTCAAGGTGGGTTCTATGTATGGCAACAAAATATAAACTTCGACTGGCATACCTAATAGAATAAAACCGATCGGCCACGAATGGAGTGGTAGAGACCTATAAGATAAAGCTTGTTGCAAAAGTGTTTATCTGATTTAAGTTGTTGATTATGATGAAAAGTTTTCTCCTGTAGCCATGCTTAAGTCTATGAATAATGCTTGACATTATGCATTCTAGACTACAAAATATGGCAGATGGATTTGTAAATAGTATTTTGAAACGATGATTTAGAATAGATCGTTTACATTTCATAGCTAGAGGGTTTCAAGGTCAGCGGGAATAAGAGAAAGGTATGCAAATTGTTATATCAATTTATGTTATCTTAAACAAGCTTCAAAGAGTTGGAATAAATGCTTTGATAAACCAGCTTCAAGGAATTGTTAATATTAACTTATGTGGTTTTAAATGAGGAAGCCTGTGTATACAGGAAAGAACATGGAAGTGCTATAGTATTCTTAGTCTTAAATGTCGATGATTTGCACCTAATTTGTAACTGTTAAAATTTTGCTTGTTTGTATGAGTGTTTTAATGATGGCAACTATATATGTGTACTTATCTCATATACTATTTCATACAAGAATTTGAAGACAATGATGATTCAAATAAGATAAGGATAAAAGTAAGTCGTGATTGTCTGCAAATCAACGTCAAGAGTATGCATTTGTCCTTGGATTTAAATTGTAAAATCTCCTAGATGATTCAGGTGCATACACACATACAATTAGCATAAAGTAATTTCAAATAAAAAGCCAAATTATCTATGAACAATGATTTACAAAACTACATACATAAAAACTTATATAGGTTCAGTGAACTGAACTCATTTTCAATTGACTAAGGGCAGGCAACTGAAAATGAATTCAGTCGACTGAACTAGTCTACTAAATGTTCACTTCAATCTACTAATTCTCATCCTCCTCTCTTTAATATTCCACCTTCATATACAGTAGACTGACTATCATTCCCAATCGACTGATTAATCTTTAACGACTATTTTTTTAAAACAACATTTCGAAGAGTTGCGATCCTTCAACGCTTCTTCTTCGAAGAGGTTGTTTCTAAACAATTTTAACCTTTCTAAGCAACTTTTTGATTATTAGAAATATAGCCTAAGTGCAAAAATTCAAAAATTACTTTCCACCTTGAATTCAAATTCAATATTATTCATTCACTTAAGAATTACTCTATACACTTCCTTTATCGCGGTGCATGCTTCTTGAATCACCTAAAGCAGATTGTAGGATTCTTTGTATTACAAGTCAAAACCCGTGTTGATAGAACACAAGATTGTCAAGACAACAAAATATTGTCCCGCCTACTTCTCTAGGCTAAGTGAGGGTGTTTTGGTTAGTGGAAACTCCAAAAGGGAGCTTTGGAACTAGACGTAGGATGTGAGATCCGAATTAGTATAAAAATCCTAGTGTGATTGCTTCTTATCTTACGTTACTATTTCCATTATTATATAGCTTAATATTGCATATACATTTAGATATACAAGTTATCCATATTAGTATAAATCCTTATGCACTTTCATTTGGTATCAGAGCATGATCTTTTCATTAACCATAACTAAGTTTTGAAAAATTCAAACAATGGAGAGCGCTTTTATAAAAGGTTTATAAACCGTATATCCTCCACTATTCACCTGGTCTAACCAAGCATTGATCTAAATGTATGAGAATTTTTATGGATGCTACTGGTCTTGAGATTTGGCAACGTACTCAAACTAAGTATGAAGCACTTACTTATTGAAATGAATACTTGGGTCAGATGCTTAAAAAATCTTGGTAACCAACAATGAAAAAGCAATGGATGTTTTATTTTATTCACTTGACAATAGTGAATTTTCTAGAGCTATGCTGTGTAAAACCGGATAAAATATTTGATGTACCCTTCAGGTCACAAATGAAGGAACAAACAATGTTAAACAAACCAAAATTTATATTCTACAAAATCATTTTTCATCATTCAGAGTGAAAACTAATAAAACCATTGTAGACATGTATGTAAGATTTCAAACCATATAATATTATCCCTTGGCATTAAGAATTACATTTATTGAATTCAATCTTATTGCACATATTCTAAATTCCTTCACTATTGAATGGAAAAGAAAAGTTCTAGCACTAGAAGAAAAGGAAATATCCAACTCAATGTTAATGAATTAAATGGGAAAACGATGTCATATGAATCAAACTTGTAGACAAGAAAAGAACAAAATCAAGAAAAGAAGCGTATAACATTTCAAGCCAATAATGAAGACTCTGACTTAAACGAAGATAAGATTGTGATTATCGCTAAAATCAACAACAAATCTAGAAATTCAAGAAATTTATGAAGGCACAAAATAGTGGAAACTCAACTTTAATCAAGTGCTACGAATGCGAATTCGGGCACATGAAGAAGGATTGCCTACAACTAAACAAGGAAAAGAAGAAAAGGAAATTCGAAAAGTTCAAGAAAAAAATTATTATTAAGTAACATGAAATTATTTGGATTCATCTTCTTCGTAGAGCGAAAGTGATAATGATACGGAGCAAGAAAATGTTTATTTCATGGCCACTAAGGAGGTAAATTCCGATCTCTCCTATAATGATATACTTGAAATTCGTATTGAACAAGATGATAAAACTAAGCAATTTGAAGAAATTACGTAAATAAATCAAAGGAAAATTAAAAAGAGCTAAATTAGAAATTGATATTCATAAAGATGAAAAATGTATTTTTAGAAGAAGAAATAAAAAATTCAAAAAAATCTCAAGAAAATTTAGTATCTCAAAATATCGCTTTAATTGATGAAACTGAGGCATGTAAAATTAAGGAAGATAAACTTAGAAAAGAAGATTGTGAATAAACATCCGGTTTAGATTTTAAAAAAATGAAGTTTTAGAATTAGAACAAAAATGAGAGCAAATTACAAATAATGTTTCGAAATTTAACTAAGGAAAACAGAGTAGAAAATTGGTTAGAATTTTAAAATGTCTAGTAACAAAAATGGTCTTGGCTATAAGAAAGCAAAAAAAAAATAGCAATAAGAAATATATCATTTTATACACAAAATTTAGGAAATCTAGTCAGTGCAAAGAAAAGTATTTCAAATTCTAGTAATGTTAAAAATTTGGATTTCTAAAAAAATAACAAATTAACTAGTCAAAGGATATATAGATAATTTTCTAAAAAAAGTGTAGTTTACTATAGTAATTATATTTATAAAGGTCCCAAAATCCTTGTGGGTATGGCTATCTTCATCTACTAACACATACAACCCTAACTTTTGACGTGGGTTCCAATAAAATTACTTATTCTTTTGCATGTACTCAAAAACAAAAGGAGAAATATTTTGTCAAAATAAAAATTTGGTTTCTGAAGGTAAAAAAAAAGTGAAATATGTATATTTTATATGTGAATATTAAGCATATAAATGGTATGTATCTAGTTGCGAATCATAATGATCAGTGATTCTGGCACACGAATATTTTTGTTAAATTGATTTTGAATATCTTGGTAAACATGCTAAAGAGGAATTAGTAAGTGGTTTTTCGAAAATAAATTTTAAACTTAATAATCTGTGTGATGTATGCCAATATGAAAAATTAAAGAAAACTTCTTTGAAATATAAAAAGGAAAAATCAACAAGCAAGCACTAGGACTATTGCATTTAGATTAATTTGGTCATACTCAAGTGAGATTAATAAATACATTTTTGTGAATATTGATGATTATTCTGGGTTATTGATGAGTTTCTTGAAGCAAATTTGCAGGTAGGAAAAGATTAGGATCAAGAAAGGAAGAGTGTAACTTTTCAAGCCAACGATGAAGACTCCGACTTAGAAAAAATGAATGTGTTTATCGCCAGAAACCATAAAAAATTCAAGAAATTCACAAAGATACAAAATAGTGGAAACTCAACTTCAATTAACTACCATAAATGCAACATACTTGGACACATGAAGAATGATTGTCCACAACTAGACAAGAAAAGGAAAAAGAACAAATTTGAAAAGTTCCATAAGAAAAGAAAAGCTTTTTAAGTAACTTGGAACGATTCAGATTCATCTTCTTTGGAGAGTGAAAGTGAAAGTGATATGGAACAAGAAAATGTTTATTTCATGGCTACTACGAGGTAAATTCTGATCTCTCTTATAATAATACACTTGAAATTAATATTGAACTTGATGATAAACTAAGGAATTTGGAGAAATTATATATAGAAAGCATAGGCAAATTAAATAGAGCTGAATTAGAAATTAATATTCTTAGTGATGATAAATGTATTTTAGAAGAAGAATGACAAAGTTCACAAAATCCTTTTGAAAGATTAAATTCTCAAAATACCACCATAATTGATGGAATTAAGGCAAGTAAAATTAAGAACGATAAACTTAACAAAGAAGTTTGTAAATTAAAACCAGTTTACATTTATCAAAAAATTTAAAGTTTATAATTAAAAAAAAATTTAAAGAAAATTATAAATAATGTTTCGTCATTTAATCAAGGAAAACAAAGCTTAGAAAAGTTGATTATATTTTCAAAATCATGTAGTAACAAAAATGGACTTAGCTATAAGAAAGAAAAACAAATAAAAATTAGCAATAAGAAATATATCGCTTTGTATACAAAATTTAGGATATCTAAAGATAGTGCAAAGACAAATGTTTCAAATTCTAAAAATTAAAAAATTTGCTTTCCTAAACAAATAAAAAATTAGTTAGAAAACTAGAAAATGTAGTTTGCAACAGTAATATATATTTTTAAAGGCCCGAAACCCTCATGAGTATGGCTACCTACTTCTACTAACATATGGGACCATAATGTAGGAAGTGGGTACTAATAAAATTACTTATTCTTTTGCATGTACCCAAAAAACAAAGAGGGGAAATTATACACGATATTGGATGCTCCAAGCATATGATGGGTAACGCTATTTGCGTTAAAAATGGTTGCAAACCCTGAATGTGATGAAAGCACTAGTGTTTATACACAAATCCTTAGTATCTAGTCACAGATCTCAGATCTAGATGATGTAGAGAGTAAAAATGAAGAAATAACAAAATTATAATGGAAGAAAGTTAGAGAAGACACAAGATTTATAGTGGTTCGGCCATCTTCGGCCTACATCCACTTTGAATTGATCCTTTTATTTCCTTTATACTATGGTTATAGTTACAATACTTTGAATATCAATAGCCAAAAATGGCAGAGTTTTTCCAAAAGAAAAGAAGATAAAGAGAAGCCGAGAAAAAAAAACCCCTTTTAGTTGCAATGGAGGTTCTATTTATAGGTGCGAAGCCGGAAATATCTGACTTAAATCTTGGAATATTCTTTTTCAAGACCAGATGGGCCCACATGATCGATCTGGAGTCATTTGGGATCGATCCTTGATCAATTCATAGCGAGTTTGCATCAATTATAAATTGCTCTGATCGAGTTGAGATCAATCAGGGAGAAAGATGATAGTGCAAAGTCCCTGCTCTCCAAATTTCATGAAGTTCCAACGTGTAGATTGTGAGGTATGATCGATTCAAGTTCGAGTTTGCAAGTGTAGGCTGATGATTTCATATCCATCATATGGTATTCATCATCTGTTATCCATCATTTGGTATCCATCATCTCGTATCCAACATTTGGTATCCACCATTTCATATCCATCATCTGGTATCCATCATTTCGTATCATCATCTGGTATCCATCATCTCGTACCCGTAGATAATAGGCTCCTTAATTCTCATATCGATCCGAGTCTTCTACTGTTATCCATGTTTCGCACTCCATTCCTTGTCAGCTTCCTTCGTATCGATCAATACGAATGATCAAAATGAAATACACCTTCAAGCCTTCGAATCCATCCAGTGCCCTATCCTTCATATCGATCCCATGCTTGCTCGATCAATACGAAATGTATCGAGACGAAGTTCGATCGATCCAAACCAAAAGTTTAGTGCATTACCCAAAGCATATCCAACCTAGAGTTGCCAGATCGATGCAAATTGTATCGATTCGAATATTGACCGATACAAACCAAACACCGTAATGATCGATACAAAAGTATCGATACAAAATTATTTTTCACCAACATTGATCCATCCAGAACTTGAGCATATGATCTCCGATTGACTTAAAATTTGAAGTGTAGCCTTATCAAGGCTTGTGTATCATTCCGTAACGATCTCGCCTCGATTGGAGCTCGGTACAACTTTCGTGGTATCGATCATAGCTTGCTTTTTGATTGATTTCCGATCCTGATAACCTTCAATTTGTTGATATCCTGGCTTTGACCATAAAGCGGGATAACATTTGCCATCCAAAAAAATGCCCTGCGATATGTTGGCGTGTTTTGAATAGACTTAAATCTAATATCCAAAATCCATTCTCCATTGATAGCTATATCATCCAATCCATAATTCAATCAACTACCAAGCAATTCTATCCAAGCACAATAGCCACATCCGCAATTGTTCCGAGTCAATATACAAGTCCGGGACCGTTCAAGGTCCTTAGCCAAATCCTTACCTGCTCAGAGCCACTATCCGAATCCATGACCTCTCCGGGTCGTTAACCGAATCCAGAACCATTCTAGGTCCATATCCAATCCTTAGCCATTCAATGCTGAATCAATATCCATTTAACATCTTAGAAGCTAGCAAACGAGTCCTATGATTTCTTCGGACCATTAGCGGCCTCTTTGGACCCTTGCTAAGCTCGATCCAAACTTAACGATTGAATAGGCAGACCCTGTCGTGCTCTAGCAAAGCAATCTATTCCTTACACTCTGACCCCGATGGGGGCATATAGTGATGTCCTAGTCCTCCTAGACCGATCATAACCTCTCCAGGCTCTTGCCGGATCCCATCCTATCACTCTCTGGTGAAGGGGAAACAACGTCGAGCGAGCCGCTTCTATCGCTCTTCGGCGTAGTGGCGTCACTCCCTTCATTCTAGTTCAGTACCACTGAATATTAAGTGATGCCATAGCCTAAGTCCTAGACTAAATACAGCCACTTTGGGCTCTTGCCGAACCCCGATCCAAACAATCTTCGGTGAATGGGGAATAAGGTCAAGTGAACCGATCCTGTCGCTCTCTGGCGAAGCGACTCACTTCCTGCATTTCAGTCCCTACCTTCCCGGCCAGGGGCATAAAGCGATCAATTTTTAACCGACTTCCAGTGTCCATCCCATAACTCTCCAGTTAGGGATTTGTTTCACGAAATCCAAATCCATTTATTAAATCCAAATTCCAAATGTCCAATGAAAAAGAAAAAGCTAAATGCTGCCTCTCTGAGAAGAATGGTCTACTACCTTCTTTGCATGGCCGGGAATCGCTCTGGTTACCTTACATGTGTAAGTGGCATAGCCGCTTTATTTTAGAAACAAAACCAGAAAGATTATTTGATGACCGAAGTTCAAACCCTAAGCTCAGCCCTTGCCACCACATTTAGCTGAGGACGAGTCATGACCTCAATCCAGGGTCATTCCTATTTGGTGCAGGCGGTAGCTGCTCGTGTTCTACTGCTATTGTATAGTTCCTCACATACTATGGTAATCTACCACTTTTGATGTGTTCTTCGACCATGTCCTTAAAATGGTAGGATTCACCAGTGGTATGCCCCTCCAGCTCATGGAATAGGCAGTACCTCCTGCTCTTGTGCTCTCACTTTACGGGATTCCTTCTGGGTGTTTTTCGATAGGGGAGTTGCTCCCGTGTTTCCAAGTAAACTCATTCCATATTTTCCATCAAGTCTATGAATGTGGTGAATTGGGGTTCCCAATCTCTCCTCCGTTTGTTAGAACCATCATATCCATCATCCTGCTTTCGCTTTCCTTTATCCATCCCACGTCCTTCTCCAAACATTCCTTTGCCTTGTGCGGCATTCGCCTCCTTCCTTTCGGCATGTGCATCCTCTAAACATATAAACCTTTCCACCTCGTGATAGAACTCCCTGAGATCCTATGGTGGATCCCATGTCAATGAGTCCTTGAACTCGGTTCATTCTGTAATTCCTGCTACCACTGCCATCAAAATTATTAATGGATCCGGGCGATCCACCAAAGCCATGGCTACATTGAACCACATTAGAAAATTCCGTACGGTCTCTCCTATCCTCTGCTTCATCGATACTAAAGTCATTACATTCTTGGGTCATGTAATGTGGACTCTGAATTGTCTCATGAAGCGTTCCACTAGTTCGTCCTATGTACTAATCGATCTATTCTCAAGCTGCCTGAACTAGAGCACAGCTAAATTCGTCGAGTATAAAGGGAAGCATCTTGCTATAACCTCCTCAGATGCCCCTAACACTTCCATATTTCTGATGTATCTAGTTATGTGCGTAGTTGGATATGACTTCCCATCATAGACCTCCAACGTTGGTAATTTGAATTCTGGAGGGTTCCTTGCGTTTCTGATATTTGGGGTGAATGGACTCCGACTAACTTCCTTCAAGCCTCCGCATGGTAGCCCTCCTCTCATAATCCTTCTTATTAATCCAGCCACCCACTTGTATCCATCTAGGGATGGCCTCCTATATCCGTTTCCATCTTGCCCCTATGTCCTAGAGGGTATTCTGGGTTGTAATCTTCATGTCGCTCATTCATGTTTGCATTGGCCCCAACCTGCTAAGCTTCATTCTAGGCCTTCCAATATCCGATCCCGAGGTTCTGCCACCAGGCCTTTCCCGATTCCCTTCACTTCCTCCATTCTTGTTCTAGATTTGACCTCTAGATATTTCTACAGCTCCAACTCCTTGTTCTACATTATGGGCAGCCGCTGTTGCTCCATTTCCAAGGTTCTGTGTTATAGCCATACCCATTTTCCCGAAGAGATTCTACATCATCTCATATTGGTTCTTCAAAATCTCTCCTGCATGGAATCCATCATTGTCCGCATCTCATCCCTTGTGATGTAGATGGACGCCTAATCTGCTCCGGCTCCAAAGGAAACCTCCTGACTTCTCTCTTGATGGCTCTTTTCTAGAAATGTCCTTCTAACTGATTGCCTAACCATGGTTCCTCTTAAATTTGATCCTTTAGCTTTTCGAATCTGAACTCCATATTCGATATAGCGAGTGCTAGTGCTTTCAATAAAAGCACCAAAGGGTTTGCACCAAAAATTATCACAAACCCTGAATGTAATGATAGCACTATGGTTTACACACAAATACTTAGTATCCAGTTGCAGATCTCAGATCTAGATGAAGTAGAGAGTAAAAATGAAGAAATAAAGAAATTAAAGTAAAAGAAAGTAAGAGAAGACACAACATTTATAGTGGTGCCGCTATCTTCAGCCTACGTCCACTTTGAATTGATCCTTTTATTTCCTTTATATTGTGGTTACAGTTACAATCCTTTGAATATCAATAGCCAAAAATAGCAGAGTTTTACAAAAGAGAAGAAGATAAAGAGGAGCCAAGAAAAAAGATCCCTTTTTAGTTAAAATGGAGGTGCTATTTATAGGTGTGAAGCTAGAAATATCAGCCTTGAATCTTGGAATGCTCTTTCTCAAGTCAAGATGGGTCCACATAATCGATCTGGAGTCATTTGTGGTCAATCCTTGATCAGTCCATAGCGAGTTTGCATCGATCATAAACTACTTCGATCGAGCTAAGATCGATCACGGCGAAAGATGATAGTGCAAAGTCCTTGCTCTCATAATTTCATGAAGTTTCAATGTGTAGATTGTGATATATGATCGATCCTAGTTTGAGTTTGCAAGTGTATACTGACGATTCCGTAACCATCAAAAGTCAATAAGAAGTTATAAATAGATAAAAGGGATTATAAGTAGATATAATCAAATTTTAAAAAGGAAGAAGGAGTTAATGTAAATTCTGAAGACTTATGGGATAAGTCGCAAAACATTCTCTTGAGTATCTATATTTTGAAGGATTTTGGAAGATAAGACTCATAATATTTTCTTAAGTATAGAAAAGGGGAAATTGGGTACATTTCTAAGTGTTGAGATGTGTGAAAATATCCTGTTACAGAATTGAGTATTTGAAATTGTTTTCAAACGTTGGAAGGAATTGATATATGTTTTAAAAATATTTTGGAAATAAATATTTTGGGAAAATTTTGTAATAGAGCCAGATGATTTCTTATGGATGTTAAACTTATGGTAAATAACCGACTATAATATTGACTGATTTCGTTAATCGTTTCGAATAAACCAGGATTGGATTTAATTATTTGGAAACCACTTCGATCGATTTGAACATAACGAATAAATGCCGTAAAGATGATAAAGATGATGATACGGTTTGTACAGACCTAGGACAAATTGTATGGACGATGCTATCAGAACATTGTCATTGGAGGGCGATGAGCATTCGAAGTAAAAAAATTCTCTTAAAGGGTAACGCTTAGCCTTGATCCTCATCAATTGGGAATGACAAAAACAGAGGAGATGCAGCAGGCTAAGTAGGTCGCACCCAATTAGGGTATGTTATCACTTTTCTAGATGTCCTCGGAAACCTATTTATCTTGCATATGGGCATACATGAAAGAAGAAGCGCTCGATAGTAAGGCTGGGAACATCCAAGGTGATAACATATTCGTTCTATCCAGGTTAGGGGTTAGCCGGTCTTGTGTGGAAGGGGATCTTGGCGAGGTCCTCGGCACATTATTCTAGAGGATTACAGTGATAGGCAGTACCCCAATGGCCCAGTCATTCGTTGGAATCCATTCTCTAATACGAGCTTACGGATTTTTTTGCAGAGCCTAGTATGATAGAATTAAATTAATGTAACAATTTCAACTATTTAAATAAGTATTTGTATTTAGAAATTATTATAATATTAGTTGATTTTCTATAAAATGTTTTGGTTGTTGTAATGGAAAAACCCGTCGTGTTTATGTTTGATGCGGTCTTTACAAGATACCTTTGTTTTCAAAGGATATTGATAACTCTAATAATTCAAATCGAGTGTGTTTTTCTCACATTGGTTCTCTAGACAGACTCGGGGTTATTTTTTTATAATGCTGGGGTTAAACCGAGTATTACAGATTCAGAATAGAATGCTATGGTGTTTAGGAGGCAAGCTGGAGGACTACAGTCGTATCTCCGTACTTGTCTTATATTTACGCTGTGTGAGGACAAGTTAGTAAACTGTCCAGATTGATTATTATATATTGTACTTTTATAATGGTATGTATATTACCAGCACTATTCTTGTATTTAAAAATACTGTTATTATATATTATGTTTTGTTCCGTTGCGATTATGAAATTCTGTTGTTGTTGTTGTTCTATTTTTCTTCTATCGTTTTCTTCTTCTTTACCCTACTTAATCGCTCTTTCGTACACTTTGGGTTGGACAAGAGTGAATTATTATCAACTCAAGGGGTACGGAATTGCGGGCCTCTACACCTGTATCAGCGTTGAAGGTTAAGCAAGAATCTTGGCTTTGGTGGGAATTACTCATTAAAAATAGAGTCAATAGTACCCTTGAATGAGTTTGAGTGTAATAATAGATATGAGGGTGTATTTGTTAGTGAATATAAAATGATTTTATATTGTGTTAATTTATTTGAAGTTTGATTGGATAAAAATCAAATCAAAAATCCGAATTGGAAATTGGTTATCAAATAAATAAAGTTAAGTTATAGAGTGAAATAATTTGAAGTAGATAAATTAAATTAAGTAAATATTTTGAATAAAAGCTTGACACAAATAAATTTGTAAAATGGCTATTAAATGAAATAGCATGGAATGTTTTGAACTAAATAAAATGGATTTGAAAGCAATGAAGGTGGATATGAAGGGAATGTAAATAAATCGATCGAGAATAGATATAAAATGGAATAGAATTAAATATAAATTGAGTTGGAATCAAATTAAAATAGTTTAAACTTAAGTGGATATTTTACTAAGTGAATATTGCAAAATTTTCATAGAAAAATTTGTCGTTTGACGTAAACGAGAATAAATTAAATTCTGCGAATGAATGGAAAGTGAATAAATTGATTTTTTAATCAATTGGAATGAATATTAATTTGTTTAGTTCAAATGTGAATTTAATGGAAGAAAATTGGGTTGTAAATCATTTCAGATTGAACGAAATAGTATATGGGTTGATTGAAAGCCAACTAAATTAGTATCAGAACCTTATAAATTACTTATGATATATTTTTAGCATGCTAGTGTATGAAACTTATGTGTTTACACTAGTTAAATAAATGAAATGTCATGGAATTTCTTATATTTTAGTACTTATGTGTTTAAATTGAGTAAGTACAGATACCCGGAGGCTGTCGGGCTAGGTTTGGGTTGCGTAATTGCATACAAAATAATCTTGCTTGCTTAATATTGCTTAGAAATGCTAAATGAGGTACGTTTTCGGATTAAATATTGTGAAAATATAAATATTGTTATATATATTTTTTTTTACAATTGTGTGAGTCGATGTATATATATTTATCACTCTTGTCATATTGCAAAAGGCTCTCCGTGCAAGGGAGACTCTGCCAAAAATTTTGGGAAAATTTGGGATTTAGAAATTTTTTGGAAACTTTTGAAAAAAAAATTGTTAATGATAAACTAGTTTCGAATTGTAATTGAAATAAAAGTTTTTGGAATTAGAATTGAAAATTAAATGTTTTGGTTGGAACAAAAAGATTTGAAAAGTGAAATATAAGTTTTCATTAAGTGGGCCTTGCGTTAAGTTAATGGGTTGGGAGCATTCTTTCTGCTTAGCAATTTCGGGGTGATATTCTTTTAAGGGGGGAGGAATGTAACGACCTGGATTTTTCGTTGTTTGATTTGGAATATTTTAGTGGTTTTAAATATTGAATTTGAACTATAGATCGATTTCGAATATGGAAAATTTGGGTTTTTTTATAGAATAAATTCAGAATTTAAATATAGTGATTTATTGGATAATTTAATTATTGAACTTAATAACTGAATATTGGTTAAATCATTGTATCTTGAGTTTAAGCTCGATAAAAATAATTTAGAATCTTGTAAAATTTATATTAATAACAATAAAGATAATAAAAGTTTTAAAATTGAGTTTAAAGGTGCTTTATTCAATTTTAAAAATAGTTTTTCAAATTGACATTTAAAAAGAGCTTTCCGAGGCACGGTCTCTGAATTTGATGAAACTAGTTCCATTGGATCCGTTATATTGTATTATTATCAGATTTCAAATTTCATAGTGTTTTAAGTTATCGTTTGATCGTATGGGATATAAACGCGTTGAAAATAATATCGAAATTTAATATAATAATTGGGTCCATAAGGCTATCTTCTCCATACGATCAAATTAGGACTCGAAACCTTTTCCATTATGTTCGGAATAGGGGTATAACATTATAAACGCCTAGCGGCATCCCTCGATAGGAGATCAAAATTTTATATTGCTAAAATGGGTTATTTTTGAAATAAAATAAGATATATAATCAAATGAGGGGTAAAATCGTAGCTGCCTTTCTTCAATTTAAAATGTGTGCGCTACACAACAATCACGTCATTTCTTTTCTACTGTTCTTAAATTTAAATCACTATCCCTTCCCTCCCCATCCATTCAGTTCAAACATCGAAAGAAATAAAAATCGCGTTTTCCCACTTTTCAGAATTCAAACCGAAAATAGAATAACCAAATCGGCAATTAGGTCAGAAGTAATACATATGAAATCACGAATTTCCCTATCTCCTTCCCTCCCTATTCGAATTCTAAAAAAAATCAATCAACGCGCGCTCGCGCATAGGATAGTGGCAGAGTTCGCGGTGATGCAGCGGGCACGTGGTTTGGCAAAGTTGTGACGGATGGGTAGCATACGCGATGGGATGGAGTTGTGGGCTCGAAAAGAGACTAGGGCTTGGGTTGCGAGTAGACGAGCGCTCAAGTGGAGGTGGCAAACTCCGAGGAGGCCGCGAGAGTTTAGGGAAGTGGTAGGAGTATGCGCGTGTGAGCGCTGATGGCGATGGGGGGTCGGATTTCAGGTGTGGAGGCAGTCGTGAGTGGCGGCGAGGTGATGAGAGGATGGAAGTCATAAGCATTGGCACGCTCACGAGTAGGGTTGGTTTCATCTCAGGGCGATGCAGTGTGGGACTTGGGTCAGTGATAGTGGCCATCGACATGGAGGTGGCCAGCGATTCTGGATTCGTGTTGGAAGCTCTGCCTGGCATGTTGCGACTAGAAAAAGGGTTGAAGGCACAGACGATGACGTGTGGTAGAGCACAGTGGTGTGAGGGTAAGGTAGCAATTGCGCATGGTTCTGGATCGTGATGGTGATGATTAGGACCCAATAGTTCTAAGATTACTGTTAATGAGTTAATTAATATTTTATAATTAGTTTGATAAATTTAGTAAATTAGCAAATTGATTAGATTATCGGATCTTATAAAATTCATAATTTTCTTATATGAGGTTTAAAATCAAGCGGGATCTATGCAGAAAAATATAAATTTCGTATGGATTGCGAAATTAATCAAGGTGAGAAAATTCACACTCGTTTGGATTGCCAAACTTAATTTAGATTAGTTAAAATTAAACATTGGTTGCTTGGTTGAATTTATAATTATTATCTGTGGGATGCTGTTATATTATACATACATACATACATATTAGTATTTGGATATTCCCGCACATTACAGCGGATGAGACCCTATGCGCCCTGCATAATAGCGAATGACCCTATATACCGCGATACCCCCCTCAAGGTGGGATTTGTATTATATTATGTTGTATTGACATCTGTGGATGCAGGGAAACATGTTGGAGGGATCCAACTGGATTCCACAAATATGTTGTTTATTTTCCATATATAGTGATATATGATCTGTGTAGAATAATGTATTATAGATTATTATAGTGAGTGGAATTATTTGATGGTACTGTTGGCCTGAAAATTTGATATTTTAAATATCATAAATATATTTTTAAAATGGAAGGAATTTAAGGGAATTTTGGTATAAAAATATTTATATTGAAATTTAGTTTATTTAAAAAGAAATTGAATTAGATATATATATATATATATATATATATATATGATTTTGATTATACTTAACTATTGTGAATTATTAGATGGGAACTTTAAAATGAATTATACAGGGAAAATTTATAAACGATATTATGGAAATATAGAAAGGAGACTAAAATCAATATTTAAAAATAGATTGGAAGTATAAATGGAAATTATAAGAAACTAATTTATATACTAATACTTGTTCTTGCTCTGCTATTCTGCCCAAGCCTGGCCGAGGAAGAGTTACCAATGGCTCCTCTCTTCTCGAGAATCCATACATCCCCTCGATTTCTAAAAAGGATTACTAATCCTTAACTTTTCGATGAATCCTTTATCATGGGCTTTTTGGATTGTCTCATGTCTTTCTGATTTTATTCGTTTTTTCCCCACAGCATCTCGATTTTCTTACATACAAAGTCTTTACTTGTTACTATTGGTAAGAAAAAGGTAGAACCATAAATACTATCCAAAATTGTGGAGGGTGCTTGGTAATAATCCATTCCTAGGGGCTGGTTCACTTTTGGACGTGCTTCATTTGCTTTGCTATTCGAAAGACATAACTTTTTTACTTAAATCTTAGTCTAGCCCAAATCAAATCGACAGTAATAGGGATGAAGCAAAAATCTCAATTATTAGTTGTAGTAAAACCTGGCCTGTTAACCCCTTGGCTTTTCTAGCGATATGCACCAGTTTTATATCACATTTTTTATTAGGTCGAATAAAATTTGTTTATAAACAAGTAAAACTTAAAGGAGCTTATAAATTTATAAAACGATGTTTATAAATAAGGAAATGACGGTCAGTTGGTAAATTGGAAATATAGATTTACGATGTGAATTTATGTCGAGTTATGGAAATCGTCTAGGAAAGAAGTAGTGGAATCTATTTTTGAACGTAAGAATTGCGGTAAAGTTGAGATATAATCGATGTGATACGAATCGAGGGGGATTTATAAATTGATATTGGCAACGTTGGATTTTTAAAATAGATTTTTGTCGAGGAATTAAAAATTATCTTAAATGGGATTTTAAATTACTATACTGTGTAACCAAAATTATTATTTATAATATTCCAAATAGTTAGTTATTCTTATATTAAATATTTATTGAAATGAAATTCTAATTTCATAAATCAGGTATGTAACAAATTTGTTATTTAAAAATGATTTGGAATGAGTTATCGATGTTATTTAAAATGTTTTTATATTTCAAATTTACTTAAAACATATTTTAAATAAACCATTATCCTTTATAAATACTTATTATACATATAGTTTTAAAAGATTGATTTTTTTTTATAAATCCTCTCGAGATTGCAAACAAAGTTATTCAATATATAGGATTTTATAAAGGGAAACTCTTATAATAAATTTTTTTGGAACTTAAGGGAGGTTCTGAAATATTAGGAATAAGAACTTCAGGGTTGAATCTATTGTCAATAAGAAGTCATAAATAGATAGAAGAGATTATAAGTAGATATAATCAAATTTTGAAAAGGAAAAAAGAGTTATTGTAATTCCGAAGACTTATGGGATAAGTCGTGAAACATTCTCTTAAGTATCGATATTTGAATGATTTTGGAAGATAAGACTTATAATATTTTCCTAAGTATAGAAAAGGGGGAATTGGGAATATTTTTAGGTGTTGAGATGTGTGTAAAAATCCTGTTACGGATTTGAGTATTTGAAATTGTTTTTAAATATCGGAATGAATTGATATATCTTTAAAAGATATTTTGGAAATAAATATTTTGGGAAAATTTATAATAAATCCAGATGATTGCTTATGGATGTTAAATTGATGGTTAAATAACCGACTATTGATATTTGCCAATTTTGTTAATCGTTTTGAAGAGACCGGGATAAAGTTTAATTATCCGAAACCACTTTGATCCGGTTTGAACGTGACAAATAAATAATGTGAAGATGATGAAGATGGTGATTTGGTTCGTCCAAACCCAGGACAATTTATATGGACGAATGCTATCAGAATATCGTCATTGGAGGACGATGAGCGTTCAAGTAAAAAAAACTCTCTTAAAAAGTAACGCTTAGCCTCGAACCTTATTAACCGGGGATGACTAAAATAGGGGAGATGCAGTAAGGCTATATGGGTCG
The DNA here is from genome assembly GCA_030765085.1 of Allium cepa. Taxonomy (NCBI): domain Eukaryota; kingdom Viridiplantae; phylum Streptophyta; class Magnoliopsida; order Asparagales; family Amaryllidaceae; genus Allium; species Allium cepa. The sequence continues at coordinate 418,367,463 of CM060945.1, read as the reverse complement.
CACCCGATTAGGATATGTTATCACTTTTATAGATGTCCTCGGAACCTTATTTATCTTGGATATAGGTATACATGAAAGAAGAACCACTCGATTGTAAGGGTGGGAACACCCGAGGTGGTAACACATTCGGTCTATCCAGGTTAGGGGTATGACGGTCTTATGTAGCAGGGGATCCTGGCGAGGTTCTCGGTATATTGTTCTGGAAGAGTACTGTGATGGGTGGTACCCCACTGGTCCAGTCATTTGTTGGAATCCATTCTCCAATACGAGCTTACGTTTTATTTGTAGAGCCAAGTATGCAACAATTTAATCAATATAACAATTTCAGCTATTTGAATATGTATTTGTATTCAGACATTATTATGATATCAGCGGATTTTCTATAAAATGTTTTGGTTGTCGTAAGGGAAAAACCTATCATGTTTACATGTGACGCAGTCTTACGAGATACCTTTGTTTTTCAAAGGATTTTGTTTACTCTAATAATTCAAATTGAGTATATTTTCTCAGCTGGTTCTCCAGACTGACTCGGGCGTTATTTTATTATAATGCTCGGGTCAGACCGAGTATTACAGAAACTGGATAGAATCCTATGGAGTTCAGGTGGCGAGCTAGAGGAGTAGAGACGTATCTCCATACTTGTCTTATATTTCCGTTGTCATATTGATTGTTGTATACTATACTATGATAATGATATGCATATTAATCGCACAGTTCCTATATTTAAATATTCTGTTATTATATATTATATTTTGTTCCGCCGCGATTGTGAAATTCTTTTGTTATTGTTCTGTTTTTCTTATATTGTTTTCTTCTTCTTTACCCTAGTTTTTTGCTCTTTCGTACACTTTGGGTTGGACAAGATTGACTTATTGTCAACTCAAGAGTTTCGAAACTGTGGGTCTCTATAGGGACAAAGATAATTCAGGTTGAGATTAAGAGTTTCAATGCCCAGTCATGACACACTACGGTTCATTTTTTACCAAGGTATTTTTTTGCATTTTGGGATAAATGTTGATAGCTTATCCAACTTTCTTATTCCTAAATTTATGGATAAAAAATCCATTTCATTAATGAAAATTCTCTCGGTAATGAAGCTGCTTATTCCATACAATTCTCACCTTGCTTGATTAATGTGGGAGAAAATTAGCCAATCATCATCACAGCCACAACCCTCTACATAGCCATCTACTCCTTATGAATTTGAAGAAGAAGTTTCATGGTCAACCAATAGCAACAAAAATATCTCATTAGTTCAACCATCGAAGAATTATTCAACTTAAGCTGTAATTCTTCAAAATTAGGAAATTATCTTTAAACAGCAACCAAAACTTAGTAAAAGGCAAAAGAGATTTGAGAAGAGTACAATGTCGTTTCTTGAAAAAATATGGAATAAATTTTCTTCTAGCTCGTGCACTCCTTTACCCTCCCGATCTCATATCTCTTTCGATCATGATGAAAGCTGAACTACCTTTTCATTCATTAGTCTAGATTCTATGTGTTTATGGGCGTATTTATGTTTGGGTGCACGAACAATATTTGTATTTTCATTTATGTTTAGTTTCATTTGCTTTTATGTACGAACTATAGTGTTTGTCCACTCGCTATATTTGTTGGGTCGTATTTGGTTGTTTGTATGAACTATGTGATTGTTTGTTATTTGTATTGCTTGAATTTTCAAATTCAATTGTTTGCATTAATGCGTTCTATATTGTCCAGTGTTTGTATTAATGTCAAATATTTGTTTTATGTTTGTACAATTGTACGTGTTCATATTTTTCTTTCTTTTATTATACTTCTTACTTCCATTTGTTGACAATGGGGGAGAAAGTATGATGAAAAGGGAAGCTTATATTAAGGGGGTGGTTATTATTCAAGCATTCATATCATACATATAGTTGTCATCATAGAAAAGGAAGAGAATGTTAGTACCTGCCAGTTTGTACGAACATTTTAATGATGACAACTATATCTACATAAGTATCTATATTTTGTATAGACATTTGAAGACGATGATGACTCAAACAAGGCAAGGAGAAAAACGAGTGGTGATCATCTACAAATCATAGTCAAGAGTACGTATTTATCCTTAGATTAAATTGTGAAATCTCCTACATGATTCAAATGCATACACATAAACCATTGGCATAAAAAAGTTTCAAATACATAATCCAAAGTATTTACAAAAAAAGATTTATAAAACTACATATATAAAAACTGTTTTATATAGGTTCAGTCGACGAAGCCCTTTTTTAGTCGACTGAGGGTAGTCGACTGAAAATTCAGTCAATCGACTAAACCCAGCCTACTAAATATTCACTTCAGCCTACTGAATTTTGTCCTCCTTTCTATAGTATTCGATGCCATATTCAGTAGACTGACTATCATTTCCAGCCGATTGAATAACCTATAACGCTTATTTTCTGAAACAACTTTTCGAAGAGTTGTGATTGCTCAACGATTCTTCTTCGAAAAGGTATGAATTTTTGAATTATTTTAACTTTCTAAGCAACTTTTTGATTATTATAAATATTGCCTAAGTTCATAAATTCAAAGATAACTTCCTATCTTGAATTCTTTGATACCTCGAATCTATTTTCTCTCAAATTCAATATTATTCATTCACCCAAGAATTACTCTATACACTTCCTTAATCACGGTGCATGCATCTTGAATCATCTAATGGAGATTATAGGAATCTTTGTACTACAAAACAAAATTCGTGTTGATAAAACAAAAGATTGTCAAGTCGGCAGACTATTGTATCGCACATTCCTCCAACTTATGTAAGGGTGTTTAGGTTAGTGGAAAATATAAAGGGGAGATTTGAGACTAAATATGGGTAGAAGGTCTGACGGGTGTCTAGCTTTGTCAACGGATACCCAAAAAATATGAATTTTGTCTGCATTTGTATCCAATAATTTGATAAATATCCAATATTTAGAAAAATGAATGCGAATGCATGTACGAAGATATTCGCATCCAAAAATTATCACTCAGGTTTTCAAGATTATAGTTTAAATTAAGTGTATTTTAATACAATGAAAGATTTTTATTTATGGTTTTATTAAGTTAGAGGTTCATATTAAATGCATTGACTGCATATTAACTGCTCAAAACTATTTATCATCATATATTATTATTTTTCACACATTAGCATTTAACAGAGTTGAAACAAGTTTCTGTTAAACTAAAACTTTCCGTTTACATTTCTCGATCATTAGCTTGTAGGATAATTATCCGATATTCGTCTGCATCCGTAAATATGGATATCCGATATCCGAAAATGATTTTGGATACGGAAACGGTTATGGCACTATCCGCATCCAAAAGTATCAATTGACATGCCTAGGGAGGTCCAAATTAGTATAAAATCCTGGTGTGATTGCTTCTTATCTTACTTTACTATTCCTTTATTACACAGCTTGATATTGCATATACACTTATATATATAGGTTAGCCATATTAGTATGGACCTTTATGCATTTCAGTAACGACATGGAGTCGGTGGAAGTATGGTTTTCAAAAAACTTCTCCCTGAAAGAATTTAGTAGAAGCCACTAACATACTTGGTACTAGGTCTATAGAGATAGATCCAAAAGGTTGCTGGGATTTGTCCAATCCCTACATGTAGATACTATATATAATGATTCGGTATGGAAAATTCTCGATACGAAAATGATTCGACACAATTTGGATCATTATTTCTAGGAGGGACAGTCTGATATTGATGAGGAGAATGAGCGTATGAAGAGGATACCATATGCTTCTACGTCGGTTCAATAAGATATGTTATGTTGCATAATAGACCAGATGTGGCTTATGTTTCAAATGCATAATCTAACATTAGTTTAAAAAACAATGGAAAGTAGTGAATATATTCTTAAATATTTAAGAAAAACTAATCCTTATATATACGAACGAAGATCTCCTTGTCAAGATGTATAAAAATTCTAGCTTTTGGACTGATATTGATAAAAATAGATTAGTTTGTGGTTTTGTATTTGTATTAAATTGTAGAAAAGTTCCAAGCAAGAAACTGTGTTTGATAATAAAATGGAGGTCAAGTACACTTCTCATAACAACGCATCTAAAGAAGCGATCAAGATGTGCAAGTTTATGGTAGAGCTTAGAGTGTTTCCATACATCGATAAACCAATAACATTGATGATAACAATGTTGTGTTGCAGGTCGTGAAAGAACAGAGATTTCGCATGAAATCAAGGCACATTCTTTGAAGGTTTCTCTTGAAAAGATAATTTGTTAGCAATAAAGAAGTTAAAATTGAAAGTATAGACACTAAGGACAACATATCAAATCCATTCATATTACATAAACTAGTATAAATTGCACGATACGTACATCTAATAGCTAAAAATATTTGGTTTTTATTTAAAAAAATTAATGGATGGATATGTGATATAAGTGGAAAATCTTTGTGGTCACAATGCTTTTATTTCGAATAGCTTTTGGTGGTGTTGGTTGCAAATTGATAGTGAAATCCATTGATGGGTGGTCGCAAAGAGGATTATAGTGAAATCCGTTGAAATTTCAAAAGGACATTGAAAATTCTATCTAGAATTATCTTTATTAATAGTAGAGATATGTGCTTTTTGATATTGTAGATTATGTGAAGCCTCCAAAATTTGAGATGAAGCATTGCATTGACTCAGCAATCCACCTCTGTTATAAATTTTGATCATCCGATTTTTGGTCCAGCATTAAAACAAACCTGTGTATACTATAGTACCTAAATTTCATTCCAACTGTTATTACAGTAAATACAGGTTATTATCGTACGTTCAAATTTTATGAAGAGGAGACTATCTATTGCAAAACAGGAAAATGGAGAAGTGGCTGGTTTCAAACCCATACTAATTCATAAAAACATAATTACGTTGCATTGCTAATCATCCGATGGCAATAGAAGCGTATTTTAATAACACAGTAGTATAATTAATCAATTAATTACAAATCGTAATGGATTCGGCTCGTTAGAGAAGACGTAGAAATCACCGTCGGTGTACAGTTGATTTCGGTTAGCGGACAATCGACTAATGTAGTTTCAGTAGTAGAGAATTGCGTCGATGTAGTTGAAGCAGTGGAGGATTAGGAAATGGGGTTGACATTGTTTTCGTGGGCTAGCAAGCGGATGGTAAAGGGGGCAACATGTGAAGGGTAGTTTGGGGATTTCAAAAAGACACGGTTGATCCTAGTTCATTGAATTATCATTATTAGTAATAGAGATAAGTTTAATAGATTATTTTTGGCAATTTTCATTGATATATATATATATATATATATATATATATATATATATATATCAATATACAATTTTTATATTACCATGTTAAGAAATGATAGTTTGAGTATTTGAATTTATATTCCAATCTAGTTTTAAATTTGAATTTTGTTTACTAAGCCAGATTCTATATTTTAACTTTAAATTTAAAATTAACGCTTAGTTAAATTTGCTATTTACAAATAAGGTTTTCGAAACTTAATACACACACATATATTTTACTATGGAATATTTTAATTAGCATTCTGCTCGGTATGCTTGCATGTTTGGCACATGACAATCTTCGGTATTTGGGTCAAGGTTAGCATCCGACACCATTGGTTCTTGTAGCAAACTACTGAATAATAATTCTTGTTCAGTATAGCTATACCAATCAAGGATTCTTGTTTGGTAGTTATACTGCCGAACAAGGATTTTTGTCTAGTAGATGTATTACTGAAAAGGATTTTTTGTCTAATAGTGGCATTACTGGCCAGAAGATATCAGTTTTTGCATGGCCGATCCAACTCATGATTTATGCAAGCTTCCTAATTTCTTCTTCGTTCCGTCTTGTGCTACTAATTGGTTTTTTAATCACCTTCTTGCCTTAAGCCACATGTTAAGTGGTGACACCTCTATTACCAACATTTTAGTTATTCCTACTTCTTGTGACAATTCTTCGTATTCACCTTTCTATGGGTGAAAATACCTACAACATTTGCCATCAAATTATGCTTTGTAGAATATGAAGTGTGCTTTTTTATATTTTCCCCAAGCTGGGCTTGTTTCATCATCTTCCTAGTGTAAATAGTGTCTTCGAAGTCCCTCCTTTGTTGTTTTCATATTTTTTTGAATCTTCATCTAGCCCGGTGGCATCATACCGACCAAGAAATTATGTCCGGTGTCAACTATTGATCAATATTTCATTTTTATGCGTAAGCCATTTGGTACTAGACAACGCTTACTTGGCTAAATAAGCCCCTTGCGAACCATACCAACCCCACGTCTTTTTTTCTCTGCCCGGTTAATAACCTCTAAAGACTAGCCATCTCCTCCACATCTAGATCTAATTGCAATTCATTCCAGATTTTGATTCCATATTCCGTACTCATCAATCAAGCATGGTACCACTATGATTTACAATATTTTATGATTCAGAGTAGATTTTGAATCGATTTTATGTTAAATGGTCTCGGTAGTTTTGGTGTGGTCATATTCGAGCACCATTTGGGTACTGCTATATTTTTATGAGTATTGTCGGGTTACTTTGATTGATTATCATGTAGGAAATCTTGGTTTAGCAACTTTGTGATTTTGGGGTTTTAGGTAGGTTACCAAACAGAAATAATGTGGATGCATTGGGTTGCCCTTAGATATACTATTAAGGCTATGGCCTTATTTGATATGTGTTGGACTTATAAGTTCGATTACATCTTAGGGTTTTGGCCTTAGCATCATAGTTTTCTTTAGGATTTTCAATGAAACAGAACAGGGGTAGTGTGCCAGTCTTACTTTATTAGGTTGGGCGATTGAGGCCATGAATTGTATTCATGTCATATTCACGAGCTTGCTAACTTGAGTACACAAACTCATTAACATTTTCACCACTTGGATTTATGTAGGTTTTATAAGGTTTTAGTCGTATATGTTTAAGGCCTAGGATTGTCAAATGGAAATAGGGAATTCACCATTGCTTGGTGATTAGGATTGTTTAAGTCACTATATACAATCAGTTGACTTTAACTTTATAGTTTGTTTTGTAGCTAGGTTCCTTGGTATGCTGAAACAAACATTAACCCAGTAGTTTTTACCATCAAACCAAGGACATAATTTTTTAGGGATGGTAGGTTATTCCAGGTTTGGTAGCCGAACTAAACATATAGTGGTATTAGACTAGGATAATTGCATTGGGTTTACGTCTTAATAGTAGTCCATAGATTCATATTCGGTTTTCTTTTTATTTACTTTTATGTATTTAAGTATCCTATTATACTCGCCACATCACACACATGCACATATATCGAACGGTAGTGTATGAGACTGATTGATATATTAGATAGGGATGCCGACTAGACGTCAGACTCGCTCATCAAGCGCTACTAGAGCATAAGCTCCTTCTTCATATACTGTCGTGGACTCCTCACCTTTGGGGATTAGAATTAGCCAACCTATCTTAGTGTGTCCTTTGGTTCATGATTATAGTCCTTATTAGTTACTAGTGTACCCCATAGAGTCAGCTGCCAGTACATTGACTTCCCTGTAGCTGGATACCATCACTGCTTGGTAGCGGCCCAACCTCCTCTTCACCATTGGGTAGCTAGAGTCCCAATGTAACTTAAAATCACACCGTTCTAACTCTAAGCCAATGGTTATTCTTTCTTGTCGTGTTTCGTATGTAATGTTCATGAAGGAATTCCTAAAACCTCCTAACCATGGTAGCTTAATTCTTGTATACAATTTAGAACTAAGTGCAACGCTCTACTTCCTTTTGCCATGAATCAGGAAGTAAGTTTAAACCTATGAAAGATTTATACTCCACATACATCACATTCAAGCAAGAGTATTTCTTCATTAGGGACGACTCTCCATGCATCCACCAGTAGCACACAGGATGTAAGTGCATTATGATTGTGCATTTGCATTCTTTCCATTCTAGGGTCCTTATACAAATTGTCTTCTTTGCAATTTTCTTATATGTTATATAGGCTGCTTTTAGTATCAGGCTTAAGGATATGCTTGAGAGGTTTTAGAGGATCTCCTTTGAAGCAAGGGAAGTCCCAAGGATAATTATAGATGAACCTCTTAGACAGTATGGGTTGCTAACTGAGGGTCCTTCGATGGGAAAATCTAGAGCTCCCCTAACCCAGAGGCTAGATAGAAAGGGTAAAGCTAATGCTTCTAAGGTTAAAGGGATAAGTGAGAAACACTCAACTTAAACCCCACACTTGATACTGGTCAGACAATAATCCAATCACATCATAGGGATACAACGATCACAAATTCTAATTAGGAAGAGCACCACTCCCTTAGGGAAATTAGACTCGATCTGTTGACCAATGTCAACATTAAAGGGGCACTACATAATGTCTTTGGGCTCGAAGATGACAAAAAAGAATATTTTTGGACATTTACCATTTTAGACAACGTACAAGACTCAGATTTAGGAACAGATTATGATAGCTTAGAATCGCTAGCTAAGATCCAAGGATAGCTAGAAATTTATAAGAACCTATGGGTTCATCTAAACATACATTTTACGCATAAAAAATCATACTTGTTACACCTTTAAATTTTCACATATGAGAGATGGTTCTAATTCTCCACTTCTGCATCTTTTGTTTGGAAATCAATACGAAGAAATTAGACACTAAATTTGGCCATATATATTGAAGGAAGACCAACATATGATAAAAGTAGTAGCTTCGTCTTTTAGCCCTACCCAGAATGTAGGGTAGCCCAATGTGGAGCTCAAAACTAGGTAGAAACTTACTTACCACCCATCAAGTGATCTGCCCAGCATAGAACATGGGGGTTCTTGAAAGTGTTTTTGCTCTCCTAGGAAATCAAAGCGTGGAACACCTCCTCCTCCCATGAAATCTCCAAGGATGTCACCTTTCACCCTCTCTATCTCCAACATTTCTACGCACTAGTAGAGGGTGAAAAAAAGGGTGCTCCAAAAACTGACAGATAACTTCTAAACTTGGAGCGGTTATTAAAGTTTCAGTTATAGGAAAAGGAAAAATGCAGTAATAACTAACCTTAGCCATCGATGTTATGATGAATTTCATCAAGACTATCAATTTTGGAAGATGCTAGCTAGCTTATTAGTAGATGCTCCCCTACTCCTTTCGAGGATGTGATAAACAGTCTTGGGAATAATGTAGCTAAATGAACGCACTACATGAGTTTGATTCCAAGGTGATAGAAGCTAGAAAGGAGATTTGGCAGAAAAATGTTGAATTGAAAATGAAGATCATCGATCTTCGAAAGGAGATGCATAAGAAAGACAAAGAGCACAAAGAGATGGTTCATACCTTAGAGAGTCCATGCTAATAAAGTGGAAGTAACAAGAAAGCCATCTCTATGTGGTGGATATGAAAACTATAAGTTTATTAATGCTATGTATATGAAGATGGTGGAAGGCATTAGGGAAAATTTTATGAAGCTAGAGAGACTGGTATGAAATTCACAAAATTACTGATGATTGAAATTTGAAGAAAAGTCTCTCTCAAGGCTAAGGTGGTGGTCATACTGATGGAGAAGGGAAACTAGAAAATCATGGGGAAAATTTTGCAAGAAGAGATCAAGAAACTGCATGGCCAATGAGGTGGAGTGGACGACATCTTGGATAAGGTGTATTTTCGAATGTATATAAAAGAAAATTTGAAATCGATGGATGATAATCCAAAAGTCATGGTGTCCATCAACAAAAGGATGGTGCATGAGGCTAAGGAGGTAAATGAACGGGGGTGGTTCACTTTCATCTTAGATGCTATTGGTGCCATGTTCTCGAAGGAAAAGAGGGTGACGATCCATCAAGGCTACCTCAACTTGGATGTGGATAAAGAGAAGGAAAGGAGAGAGAAAGAGTGAGGATAAGCTGGCTCTACTAATATGCCTTGGGTCAAACTTCGAAACCAGTCATGGGCGAAGTTCTTCTAACTGTTTTAATGTTTCTTCATAAGCTAGTTTCGAAAGCTAGCCCTTGAATAGCACCCTATGGAATGTAAAGAAGGTAGGATTATTCTTTATAATCCTCGAGCCACAATTTAACGAAAACAAGCCCTTTGGATAGATATGTATCTGACAGTTCTCCTTGTTTTAATGTAGGTGAAACAACTTTGGTGGATCTTGCTTGGATTATGCTACTCTCATCTTTCGCCGATAATATGCCAGTATCCTTGGGTCCTCCTGGGCCTACTTTAAAAGAGAAGCATCCAAAGAAGATAGCTGCTCTGAAAGATGATCCAAACTTGTATCATTTAGATTATCATGCAGATTGAAAGATTTTGATAAGGACGAGGTTCTTAGGGCAAACGTAATAGCTATTTTTGCTAGTTGATATGGCTAGGATCAAGCTTGAGGTAGTCAGGGAACTAGGAATCATGAAGAAAAAACAAGCTGAACTCGATGTGGCTACCCAATCCAAAGCTAAGGGGGATAAGAAAAAGGTGGTGCTGTCTAAACCTAAGACTTCTGGCTAGGATCATTCATTTCAATTCAAGTGAAATGTACTCCCTATTGATTTGATTCGTCACGACGTTGATGCACTGGCATTGTAAGTGCATGGCTCAAATTTTGATAACTCTGGTTATTTATTGGCATAAAACCATCATTTTTTATGTTTGTGGCTCTCTAACTTTATTCTTAGTTGTGATATGGCTATGTTGAATGTTGAAATATTTTGTGATTGATGTTTCCCTTATTCTCTGATATATCTGTTTTTCTTGCATGAACACTTATACAAACACAGATATACCTTCTATTTTCACTAGTATCGTCACACCTTATCGAATTCTTTAGTTATAATGCATTCGGCATGTGCTACACCATTGTTCAAGTGATGGTATGCCAAATCTCTTTTCTCATGGTTAAGATTTCTTGTTGATGATCAATTGATGACAAGCATGGCCGGGAGGGTAGTCCTTGTAATGTCATCATTCATGGTTTTGTGATCTTCCTTGGTTATTGATGCCCATGACACTTGGGCAGGATTAATCACTGCAAAGTTTAGGGTGAAAATCCTATGTTTTGAGCTTGAGCGAACATTCTAGACTTTGATTTTAGGGCTCTTATCTGAGTAAAACCATGGGATCCAATCATCAATAATAATCTAAGTAGTCAGGGATCATGCCCTGATCAACAGTATATCCAGTTCACTACTACCAACTAAGGTTTTGGGTCTAGCCACGGCATTGAACTACCAAGTCAACGATTGGTTCTGATCATGGGTAAGTCCAATTTACTACTGCTGGACAAAGTTTTAGGGTCGATTGTCAATAGTTAACTACCAAATTGGTGATTATATTATGATCATGGGTAAGTCCGGTTCACCACTTCCAGTCATAGTTTTGGAGCCAATTTTTAGTAGTGAACTACCCAACCTGCAATCGTATTTCCATCATGGATAAGCCTGGTTCGCTGCCACTGGGCAAAGTTTCGGGGCCGATCGTCAATAGTGAACTACCCAGTCGGTGATCATGTTTTAATTGTTGCTGTTTGCTACTATAGGCCAAAGTTTAATAGTTGATACTTAACAATGAACTACCCAGTAGGTGATCTTCTTCCAATCAAGGGTAGGTCCAGTTCATTGATTCTGAACATAGTTTCATAAGGTGATTCTCGCATCGATCCAGCATCATGTACCAGGGATCCAACATGAAGAGTTTCATTAACTTAGGACTTTAGTTGGTATGGCGGGAATTTTCACAATGATTAGAAGGGACGGACCATTTATCATGATTCCACAATCTATCAATAAGATTTGGGAAAAATAACGTGATCGATGATGCACCAAATATTGATCCAAGCAATCATAGTAATCCATGTTTAAAAAAGGAAATCTAACACAACAAGATTTCTGGAAATGCACATTTATAAACAAGTTGTTCAAAGTTACTTTTATTACGGGATAAAAATATTTAAATAAAAACAACAAAAATTAGAAAAAATAATGACAGAGGTCTTTTGCATTCCATGTTTTCTTGATTACCGCTCCATTTACCACACTGAGAATATATGCTTTGTTGCCCAAATCTTTGTTGATCAGTTAAAGTCCCTCCCATATTGAGCCTAGCACCCCTAGTCCATGAAAGATTCGCTTTAAGACTATGTCCCCTTCCTTAAGTAGGCAATGTTTAACCTTGGAACTGTATTGTTTGGGTACCTTTTGTCTATGCGCCGTGGCCTTTAAAGTAGCTTAATCATGCTTTTTATCAGTTTGGTCTAGAGACATGTTCAACAACTCCTCATTTTAAACTGGATCATAGTTGGAGGTGGAATTACATCTCAGTTGGGGCTTAGCCTTCGACCGGTATGCCAAAAGAAAAGAAGCATGTCCTATTTTGGTCTTGTTAGAAGTGTGTAAGCCCAAAGTGCTAGCAGAAGCTCGTCCACCCATGCTTTCTTAGCCTTTTTCAGAAGCTCCTTTATAAGAGTTTTGAGATTCTTATTATTCGCCTGTACTTGCCTATTGGGCCGTGGAAGTTCCATTACAGAAAGGCTCTTCTTTATTCCATGTTGTTGGTAGAAATCGGCAAAATCCTCGCCATCAAATTGCAACCGTTGTCTAAATTGATCTGAAGAGGAAGCTGCATATAACATTTCTAACTAAGAAGTTGATAACATTAATGGAAGATACTTTAATGAGTGGTTCTGTCTGAACCCATTTAGTGAAGTAATTTACCCCCAGTATTGCAGACTTAGCTGCAACCCTAGCTATAGGAAGTTATCCAATCAAATCAATCTCCAAAATAGCAAAAGGCCAAAGGCTAACCATATGCGTTTCTTTGATCGGGGGAAGCTTTAGGATTTTGCAAACCTCTGATAGTTATCGCATCTCTTTGCGCATTCTATTGCATCATAGTTCAATGTTGGCTTAAATTATCTATATTGCAACACCTTCTTTGCTAAGGTTTCCTCCTAATGTGGTCCCTGCAACTGCTCTGTTGCACATTATTTAACACTTCATAATCCTACTTCTAAAAACACATCTTAATAGTAAATTGGGGAATCCTCTCTGGTAAAAGACACCATCCTTAATGTAAAGTGCGACATCTTCCATGGTACTTTTGTAGCTTCATTATGATTCATCAATAAGATTCCGGTAGTTAAACACTCAATTATTAGAACCATCCAAGTCTCTTCCCCATCAATAGTTGGAATAACATTTGCCTCCACAAAACTCGATATCGCTGGGGTTGTTATCCGGACCAACCCGAGGAGTGTTTCATTTCCAGATCTTGTCAACTTCTCTAATTTGTCTGCATCCTCATTCTCTTTCCTAGAAAGATATCTAACCACATTGTGCTCCAACTTGTTGGGTAAAAATATCACCTTTTCCAAATAGGATTCTAGCCGCTCTCCTTGGCCTGGAACTCTCCAAGTACTTACTTAACTACCAACTGGGGGTTGTTATGCACATAGAGAAACCTAAATCCTAGCTCCTTTACAATTTCCAGCCCTAACATCGTGCTACATATTCCATATTTTTTTTCTTCTCTAAATCCAACAACTTTTGCCCTTCGAGCATGACTAACACCATTCGAGCACCAAAACCTTTCTTATTTAAGGCTGCATCCACGAACATGTGCCACCTTAAAGCTTCTTCCTCATAGGGTCCAACTTTGTTGTCTTTGATAGTGAATTCCATAATAAAATATGCTAATTCCTACCCCTTCATTTTCGTACGGGGGTGGTAGGTGATTTCATACCGACTCAGTTTAATGCTTCATTTCAAAAGCCTACCCAAATTATCTAGGCAATGTATGACTTGGATCTATGGTTGATCAGTCAATACGCAAATAGATTGAGGCTAAATATATTGCCTTGCCATCATAGATGTTATCAGTAGGTAGTAGGACAACTTGTCCAATTTATGGTACCTAGATTCTGGTTTGGTAAACGGTTGCTTATATAATACATCAGATGATGAACACTATCACTTTCCTGTACCAATGTCGTGCTCAAGGCGTGAGTTGACACTATAAACTATAGATATAAATCTGCCCCTTCTATTGGTATGGAAAGGAAAGGCGGTTTTTGTAGATGCTCCATAAGATTAGGAAATCCAGCTAAACGTTCATCCTTTTAAGAAAATTTGGTTTTCTCTTTCTTTATTGCCTCAAAGAATGGGATGCACTTATCCATTGCCTTAGATAAGAACCTGCTTAGTGCTACTACATTGTCATTCAAACTTTGCATTTCTTTTCATGTCTGTGGGATTTTAACGCATCTCAACACTTGGATATGTTCCAAACTAGCTTCTATACCTCTTGCATGTACGATGAAGCTTGAAATCTTTCCTGTAGTGACCCCGACATAACACTTTGAAGGATTTTATTTCTCCCAAATTCCCAGCGCACTTGAAACATTTCATCAAGTGGTTAACGTGGTCTTTGGCCCTCCTAGATTTTATCTACATGTATACTTTAATAGTTTTTATAATTTTATTGGAAACTATCTTATTGACAAAACATTGATATGTTTCTTCAACATTCTTTTGTCCAAAACGCATGACCTTGTAGTAGAATAGGCCCGAATCAGTAATAAAGCTAGTATTATCTTAGTCAGGGACATACATAATGATTCTATTTTATCTTGAATAAGTATCCATGAAAGATAACTGTTCATGTCCTATAGTCACATATACCAGTTGGCCAATTCTTGAAAGTGGAAAATTCTTAGGTAGGCATCAATCTGGTTGGAGAAGTCGATGCATGTCCACCACTTTCGACTCGTTCTCTTGGCCAATATCGGAATACCTACCCATTCATGATAATGGGATTCCCTGATAAATTATTTTCCAATAAGGTCCCGACCACCTCATTTAAAGCTCGTTCGAGGCCCATTCTTCTTTTATTTTTCTTTAAGGACGGTTTCCTTAGATTAATTTTTAGACCACGACATACAGTATTAGGAGAAATTCCATAGATCAAGCATAAGACTATGCAAGTACATCCTGATTATGTCATAGGAAACCTATGAACTGCACCTTCGGATCCTCCTCCAATCTTGATCGGATCTTCATGATTGGGTCATTTTTGTCAAATTCTTTGAGCATCATTGCCTCTCCAGGCTCAACTGATGTCCTCTCTACTTCATCTCTTGTATCCAATTCATTAAAAGGAACACTATTGTACTCGAGACGGGGCCCTTCCTTTAATTGCTATACAGATAATTTTTTGGTGCAGAGAGTGATCTCTACAAAATTTCCTTCCTTAATACTTCTATTTTCTTGTAGCTTAGCCACATAGCTTCCTTGGCAACATCATGATTTCTTTTAACCGTGCCTACTCCATGAGCCATAGGAATTTCCATCTCTAAACACCATGGCTACGACTCCATAGAAGTCTGGCATGGCCAGCCATCCTAGAAAAGCATAGTATACTAAGAAACCATCCTACAGACCAAAATTCTTCTTTTGTACGATTGATCAGTGAAGTTTCCTATCACGACAAACAAATCCAACTTCCCTAGGGGTATTTCCCTTATTCAACAAACCAATATAGCTGATTTTTCATGACATTGCATCCTTGAAAAGGATATTAACTGAATTCCTACTATTCACTAAAACTCGGTGCACCTCTTCTAGGCTAAGCATGGTCGAAATTACCACGGGATCGATATATGGATACAATTTTCTTTGCAAATTGCTATCATCGAAAGTTTTCTCTAACCGGTCCGAGGGTTTTAACCTCGCGTGCCTCGCTTATGGCATATACAATCCTTCACTATTCTTCATAGACATGGTGTACCTTTCCATTTCAGCCCAACTCTTGTCTATACATGAGGTCCTTTTGTTTCCTTTTGTGGGGATTATCTTGGTGGTTTGCGCATAAGTATAGGCAGTTCATAAGGGTTCTGATGCATTGCCTTAATTTTCTCTTCCCTGTATACTCCTTAATATTTTTGTGCAAGTAGCGGCACTTATTGTTTTCATGCCGTGGACTCATGGAATCAACAGTCATTTAAGTATTTGTATCTGCTTCAGTCTCCTTCCTTAGTTAGGGCCTATTATACTTTAGTTCTATCTGTGTCACAAGGTAGATGTTTTCCATAATATCACGCAAATCTATGTAAGTATCAAAACTTGGTCCAACTTGAAACCTCTTTCATTCTACCGTCTTTCTACCCATACCACACTTCTTATTGTTTTTCCACTTTCATTGAAATTGTTCCCACTTCTATTTAATATAGAATTTATGCTACTGGATGCTTCTTACACTCCCAAGTTTTCCCAACGAGTCATCCAACCGCGGCTTCTTCCGATTTCTTATATTTTTCTACTTTAGAGAAGATGTCTTGTAGGGTGGTCGACTTCTCCATAGTTAATCCATAGGACAGCTTTGTATCCGATTGCACTCCACCGCATAATACCATTAGGTTTAGTCCTTCATCAATTGCTGCAGTATTGAAATAAGTCAAGTACTATCATAATAGCTCACCCTCCTTTTGCTTCATAATGAACAACGAGTATGGACACTTAAGTTACTCTAGTGTGCTTGGAATTGGCTCATAAATTTTCCTTTAACATTGCCCGCGAATGTATTAAGCACAAAGTTAGATGATAGAATCACATTATAGATAAATCTATTAGTAATAGGGAAAGCATTTACATAAGGCCTCCTTCTTTGCCCCAACTCATCAATATCTAGGTATATCACTGCAGGTGTGCTATAGGTTGCAAAGCGTTTGTATAGAGTTATAATAGGCATTCAGAAATCTTTAGGATTTTGAGAAGTTTTTTATTCCAAGGAGAAAAGGAAACCAATTCTAGCTCCAATACCCTACTCCATTAGTTCACATCTAATATATTCTCTAATAAATAATATCGTCGTGTCCTCCGGTTTGGATGACTTCTAGCGATGGATCAACTTTTCTCTCCAGGCTGAAAGTTCTCTGTCTTTCCTTTTATGACGAATTTCCTACAATCTTGACATTGGTCTCGATTCCTAGATCACTTTCGATGGTTGGTGTAACAACCCTATTTTATTGATATTATTCAGGAGATTTAAATAGAATTAAATACAAGATAAGGGGAATGAGGTTGATTAATAAACTAGATGGTCATGCTTATTTCATCCAATGTACTTATATAAATGATTAGGAAATTAAACACAAGGGCATTATGGTAAATAGGTGCCCATATTTCCTACCTTTATACTATCTTTCTTAGTCATACATATCATTTTCACCAAAACGAAATTTATAACCATGATAATAAGCAAGGCCGGCCATTAGGCAGAAGAGAAGAGAAAATCAACTAAAAGCTTAGGATTCAAGTTAGAAGGAATCAATCTCAATCATACTTCAATATTTTTATCCAACTTAAGGTGAATAATAATTTCTACATCTCAATTTTGATTTTTTACATAAAATGGTTTCAGATTTAAGGATAAATCTATTTTTATGATATGTTAAATGATGATACACTTGTTTATTATTTATATGTGTTTAAACACGGTTGCTTAATAAAGGATATAAACAGTTTTAGGGCAAAACCAAGATGAAATGACTTTTAAATGCCATGGGAAAATTTTATGTTATAGAAAGCATGATTTTGGTGATGGGTTTCAATTTCCATAATTTTCTGAGCATATGTGGAATTTATATAAATTTTCTAGTGAAGAAAATAATTTATTGGCTTATAAATTATTTACGGCCAAAATAATTATAAATTGGGTTTGAAATTTTGTATGTTGGAAAACATAGTAAAATAGATTTTTTTGGATTTTTCAAAATTTTTCCTAAGTGTTTTGATAAATATATAATATTATTTAAGGTATGGGACTAAAATGCTTTATATATTTAATTAAGGAGAAGGGGCATTTTATAAAATTAAATTATTAGTTAAATCTAAAAATAGTGGTAGTATTTTTCTGAAAAGAAGTTGTTAACTAATGAGATTTGACAAACAAAGACAGGTTAGTTAAAGAGCTATCCTTTTTAGGCTAAAAACAAAGAAATCATACTTTTCGCATGTTTCAGCCTTTTACGATAGAAAACCTTCTAACCCAGACCTTTCGACAAGGTCAAGAGGTTCATAGCTTTCGATAAGGTCAAACCAACGCATATGGTACCAAGTTACTTGGTATGTAATGGATTGGACAAGGTCGAAGGGTTCTTAGTCAAAAGTTTGATGGCAATAAAGGTTAGGGTATGTATGTTTTTTGAAACTAAAGCTTTCACTTGCTTTGCTTTTGAATTAGAGCTTTCGAATTGGTTGTTTCAACCAGGTCAAACTTTTAAAAGAAAGGTTTTAAGCCTTTCAAAAAAGTCAAAAGGTTACTGCCACTTATCATTGTTTTGTTTTGAATCTTTAGGACACAATCGAAAGGTAATTACCGCTTTTTACAACACTTTCAAAGTCGTTGCTTTCGAAAAAGACGAAAGGTTTACCTGTTTTAAAAACCAGCCACTTCTCCCATTGCTTTAGAAAGGTTTCAAATCTTTCATAGAAAGAGTTTTAAAGGCGAAGGCCTATTGTTTTAAATGAAATTTTTTAAAGCTTTCGAAACAGACTTTCCGACCAAGTCGAAAGGTCGCTTCCATTGTAGACAAAAGGTTTTAAAAGACGACCTTCCGCATGTTTTTACTTAAACCCAGCAAGTTTTCAAAAGGTAAAATCCAATAGTTTCGAAAGGTTAATATTTTAAGAGTTTAATGCTTTCAAAAGTTTTGAATTGCTGAATGTTTTCAATGGTTTCGAAAGGTTAGGATTCAAATGGTTGTTTTGAAAACCTTTCGACAAGGTCAAAAGGTTTGGTTTTGAAAGGTTTGAAAACCCACACTCTAAATTTTTAAAGAAAACCCAAGGCTAATATAAAGGAGTTTTGTAATGATTTGAAGTATGTGATTTTGAATAATTATGACCTTGATAAAAATATAAGTTAAGCATGTTAACTATGCTTTATGAAATGTTATCAAGGATCTTAAACCCACAGGAGTGGTATTGTTAAAATGTTGTTTTTCATCTTCAAATATGAAAATATTCACAAAATACCAATAACTTTATTTTGGGGAAAAGGGTAGAAGAACCGGCTAGTTTAATTCAATAGTGAATATAAATTACTTAAACTCCTGAACGAGTAGAATTGCATCCATGGAGTCAGGATGACCTAAAATATAGGATGCCTAAACTTTGTATTTATTGGAGTAAACCAAAAAGTTCATAGTAAACCCACAAAAACTATGATAAGGTAGTAATTGGTGAATACCAAAAGGTTCATAGTAAAACCATGAAAACTATGATAAGGTAGTTAATGGTGCATACCAAAAGGTTCATAGTTAACCCATGAAAACTATGCCTTAAGGACAGTTGGCCGGGGGAAATTGATTTGCAGTGAACCCGTGAAAACTATATCCGGATTAGGAATTGAAATCAGTCAATAGGTTCCTAGCAAACCCTTGAAAACTAGGATATGAAAGTAGCTAATGGAAGCGTCAGTAGGTTCCTATTCAACCAATGAAAACTAAGAGGTGAAGCGAGTTACTGGATAAGTCCATCGGTTCCTAGTCAACCCATGAAAACTTGGATAAGGTGATTAGTTAGTGGAATGATTAATAGGTTTAGGAGGACCCATGAATTAATCAATTTAACTGGTATAACCCTATAGGTTCTTATTGATCCCATGAAAACTATGAATAGGACAGGGAGTCTATTGATTATAACAAGGTTATTAGTAAACCCATGAAAATTGAAAAGGATAATAGTGACCCTAGAAACTATAATTATGATAGGGTGTCAAATTAAACTGGTAATGGGAAACCCTAATTATTTTCATGTATGCATATCATCATAATATTTTGAAATGTATGTTTTAACGATTGTGGATGCAGGATTACATATATGGTGTTATAAAGATTTTAGGAAATTGGTGAGGGGAAACCCATTCCGCTTAGTGGCATGGTCTCACTAGATATCTAAAAGGATTGAGATGTTAGATTATTATTCATACCAAAATTTGTGTCTGACTTGAAGTGTTATTTTTCCCCTTAAACTCTCAGATACTTAATTGATTTTGAGTAGTTTAAGATTTCATGTTTTTAGGTTTTCTTCTTAGAAGAATAAAGCTTCCGGAGGCATAAAGGAGGTAGATAGTCAATTAGAGTTTTTCTTTCCTTTGCGTGTTTTATTTGTAAAGACAAATTTATTAGCCTTATTATATTCTCTGATCAACTAAGGGGGCATTTTCATATGTTGCTCTTAGCGTATTTGTAATAATTATATTTTGCTGAACGTGGTTAACGTGATTTGAGATTGTGTAATGAACATGAAATGTTTTGATTTGAATGCGGAAATATTTTAAAATTTTGCTGTATTTCCGTGATATGTGTATGAATGCATTTAGCTTTGCCGTATTTAGTAGCTAAAGATTAATAACTATGGATGACTACAGCATCCGTAGTCACTAGTTTTGGGCCTCTAAGTAGATGGATGTTCGAAGTTGGTATCAGAACATAGGTTTATGAAACTTAAAAAGAAATGTTAAACCTAAAAGCTTTTTCAAACATAATTCAATGAATTTAAAATTTCGATTGGGGTTTGGGTTAATGCTATAGTAACGTACTTGTATTTGATATATAGGTATATATCTAAGTACATTTTCCTCCCTCCTTTAGACCGTTCTTCTATATCTTACCAAGGCTCATATGCAAATATACGAAAAAGAAGATATGGATGCAGGAAACGGAAGAGGAAATCTGGGCGGAGGAAGCATCACAACAATGGAAATAATACTCAAAGAAGTCAAGGTCGATAGGCTAATGCTAATCAAAATGCTAAGGCCAGTGTAGGTGCTAGAAATCTACCAATAGATGAAGGGATGGTGCATCGGTTGTTGGCTAATCTTTTGCAAGCATAGCTGCTGGGAATGTTGGTTGAGCTAATGCTGTAGTACTAGCTGGCTATAACTATGCTAAACTGAGTAGAGACTATGTTAGTCTAGAAGGAAAGCCGTTTGCTGATATGAAAGATGCTGTTGAAGTAGAGAATTGGCTGTTAAATTGTGAAATGATCTTTACAGACTTAGGCTTGAATGATGAAGAGAAGAGAAGGCTAGCCCCCAGACAGTTGCAAGGGTTACAACTTCATTAGTGGACCAATGTGACGATTATAGTGCCAGAGGAAGAGCTGGCATGGGCAGACTTCAGGAGGAGGTTTGAGAAAAGGTTTTTTTTCTGTGGTTGCCAAATCAGCGTTGATGAGGAAGTTTATGGATCTTGTCCCAGGACAGATGTCTACGCTCGAGTATGCTGCTGAGTTTGATGAGCTATCAAATTATGGCCACGCTTTTGTTGACACTGATGCTAGGATGAATGAGAGATTCATTGGAGGTTTGTGGCTAGAGCTAGTAGAATGGCTATGACTCATATTAAGAGCATTATCATGTGATGGTGGAGATGACTGTTCACCATGAGGAGTTGCTTGCTGTTTCAACTAGAGGAAAGCCAGTCGAGTCCCATGGTTTTCAAGGAAGAAAAAGGAAATTCTTTAAGAAGAAGGGCGCCTAGAAAGGGGATGCCACCAAGAAGGAAAAGGCTGATTTGGTATGTTATAAGTGTGATAAGAAAGGCCATTATGCTCACGAGTGTAGAACCGGAAAGGAAAGATGCCTATAAAGAAGAAGAGTGTGAAATGCTTCAAACGCAACCAAGTAGGGGATTATAAGAATATGTGTCCAGAGCCAGTCAGGGCGGATAGAGGAAAGTTGTTTACTATTGGACCACCATTTTCTTCTAGACCTACTATAGCGGAGAAAGGAAAGACTGTGATAGATGGTACGCTTTTGGCTCATAATATACCAGGTATGGTACATTTTGATATTGGTGCATCACATTCGTTTGTATCTCGGTATTTGGTTGATAGGTTATGTATAGATCCCACATACCTTGTTACTTCCTTGAGGGTTGCGAATCCAATAGGTGGGCATGCAAGTCTTGGGATAAGATGTGACCAATTAGAACTTGATTTGTTAGGTCATAAGTTTGCATGTAGTTTGTATGTTTTTGATTTCGTTGATTTCAGGATCATCTTAGGTATGGATTGATTGGTCAAATATGAGGCTAGGATATTTTACTAGGATCGAGAAATATCATTGAGACACCCAAATAGTCATAACCGAATCATTTTCCATGTTGAGTTTTCTAGTCAGAGTGTTTGTGCTTTGTTGAATGCCATGGAGTTTGGAGAAGAGTTTAGTCAGGTTCGTGTGGCTAGAGAATTTGCAGATATCTTTGAGCCAGTTACTGAATTACCCCCAAAATGAGCTATTGAGTTTCAGATAAACCTTGTACCGGGAGCTGAACCTGTTTGTAGACCGCCTAGTCGGATGATGCCAACAGAGATGAAGGAATTTAAGTTGCAGCTAGTGGATCTTGAGGGAAAGAATTTTATTAGACTGAGCAGGTCACCTTAGGGAGCAGCTGTAGTGTTTGTGAAGAAACCAGATAGGGCATTAAGAATGTGCATTGACTTTCGTAAGTTGAATGAAAGGACGATCAAGAATAGGCACCCTCTACCGAGGATAGATGATCTATTTGATTAGTTGATTGGAGCCAAAATATTTTCCAAGTTTAGATTTGGTGATGGGGCTCTATCAGTTGAGAGTGTCGAAGGATAGCATTCCTTTGACGACATTTTGGACTAGGTATGGTTTGTATGAGTGGTTAGTAATACCATTTGGATTGACGAATGCGCATGGTTTCTTTATTGACTTGATGAACCGAGTTTTCAAAGAGCACTTGGATAGGTTTGTGTTGGTGTTCATAGATGTAATTTTTGTGTATTCTAAAGATGAAAGAGAACATAAGATTCATCTTCGAGTGGTATTGGAGACGCTACGGCAGAATAAGTTGAAGGCGAAGTTTCCAAGTGTCATTTCTGGAAGAGAGAAGTTATGTTTCCTGGTCATGTTGTTTCAAAGGAAGGATTATCAGTTTATCTAGTAAAAATCGAGGGAGACAAAAATTAGAAGAGATCAAAGATGGTAACCGAGATCAGGAGTTTTCTTTGACTTGTTGGCTATTACCGGAGATTCATCAAGAATTTGGCGGTAGCATCACCTTTGACTAAGTTAACCAGGAAGGAAGTGAAGTTTGTTTGGTCTGACAAATGTGAGGATAGTTCCTTAATCTAAAACATTTATTAACTAATGCGCAGTGTTAGTACTTTCAGACGGTAACCAAGGGTTGGTAGTATACATTGATACATGTGGCATTGGATTGGGAGCACTATTGATGCAAAGGGACAAAGTTATTTCTTACGCATCTAGGCAGCTTAGACCGCACAAAGTTAGATATCCTACTCATGACTTGATGTTGGATGCGGTGATCTTTGCCTTGAAGATTTGGAGGTAATATTTATTGGAAGAGAGATTTGAGTTGTTTATCGATCATATGTCATTAAAGTATTTATTCTCTCAGAAGGAGTTGAATATGAGGCAACAGAGATGGCTGGAGTTTTTGGTAGCTTATGATTTCAGTATGGTGTATACTCATGGGAAAGGAAATAAAGTAGCAGATGCTCTTAGTAGAAAACATCAGAATGCAGTGTTAGCGATGTTGCCAGAATGAAAGGATGTAGATGCTTTAGCAAGTTGTGGTGCGCAGCTGAGATCTCCTGCAAGTTCTACTCAGGGTACTACCATGCTGTCTTATTTAGAAGTTCGACGAGTGCTGATTGAGAGGATAGCTTACAAGCAGAAAAAAGATCCAGTTTTAGCCGAGAGGATTAGAAGGCTTGAGATAGGATTAGAGGCTGATGACCTAAAGGATTTTATTCTTGACTAAAGAGGATGGTTGAGAAAGAAGGGACAGTTATGTGTTCCAAACGTAGAGAACTTAAGGAGGGAAGTTCTAGAGGAATGTTATTGATCGAAGTTTACGATTCATTCTGAGGAAACCAAAATGTACTAAGATATGAAGAGGAGCTTTTATTGGAAAGGCTTGAAGAAAGAGGTTGGCTTGTGAGTTAGGAAGTGTGTGAACTGCCAACAAGTGAAAGCCGAACATCAGAAGCCAAGCGGGTTATTTCAGCCTTTAGATGTTCCACTTTGGAAAAGGGATTCTATATCGATGGATTTTATAGACGGGTTGCCAAAGTCAAGTAGAGGTAATGAATATATATGGGTTACCATGGAAAGGTTGACCAAGAGTGCCCATTTCATTCCGGTAAGGTCAACCAGAATGGAACCTATTTTAGCAAGGTTATTCATTAGGAACATAGTTCGATTCATAAGATTCCTAGTAGCATAATCAGTGAAAGAGATACATTATTCGCTAGTGAATTTTGGAGGAGTCTACAAGAGGTATTAGGCACCAATCTCAAAATGAGTGCAGCTTATCACCCACAAATGAATGTGTAGACAGAGATTGTCAATAAGGTACTCGAGGATTTATTAAGAGCTTGTGTGTTAGACTTTGGTGCATCTTGATTAGATCACCTATATCTGATTGAGTTTTCCTATAATAAAATTTATCATACTAGTATAGGAATGGCACCTTTTGAAGCTTTGTATGGAAGCTCATGCAAATTGCTAGCATGTTGGTTAGAGACCGGGGAGAGGTTGGTCTTAGGTCCATATTTAGTTAGAGACGCGTCAGAGAAGATTGAGCTAATCCGAGGATGGATGAAGGAAGCTCAATCCAAGCAGAAGAGTTACATAGATAAGAGGCGTAAAGGCCTAGAGTTCTCAGTGGGAGACAGAGTTTTTATTGAAGTATCATCAACAAAGGATGTGGTACGGTTTGGACAGTCAGGAAAGTTGGCCCCAAGATATGTTGGTCCATTACAGAATATAGAAAGGATTGGGAAGCTCGCATATAGAATAGTCTTGCCAAGTTGTTTGGAAGGTGTTCATAATGTACTACATGTGTATCATCTTCATAAGTATGTGCATGATTCAGAGTCTACTATTCCACAGATAGAATTGGAGGACTTTGTAGTGGATCCAGACATGACTTTCATTAGGCAACAAGTGCGAGTTGTAGCGAGAGATGAGAAGAGATTAAGGACCAAGACAGTCAGGTTGGTAAAGGTTCAATGGAGTGACAACGAGAAAGACAATACTTGGGAGATAGAGGACAGAATTCGAGAGGCATATCCTGATCTACTTTGATGGTATGTCTATATCAAATTTATATAGATTGGTTGCTGGTCGGATAACCTAGTATGGTTGTTAAGAGATGTTTCAGATGGTTATTATGTTTGCTAGTTATTCCTTACTGAATTTGGAGGATGAAATTCTTTAAGGAGGGGAGCCTGTAACACCCCTATTTTTATTGACATTATTCAGGAGATTTAATTAGAATAATTAAATAGAATAATGTAGATAAGGGGATTACGTTTGACTAATAAACTAGGTGGTCCTGCTTATTTAATCTAGTGAACTTGTATAAATGATTAGGAAACTAAACACAAGAGCACTAGGGTTAATAACAGTCCATATTTCCCACCCTTATACTATATTTCTTAGTCTTACACATTCATTTTCACCAAAACGAAATTTTGTAACCGTGAGAAGAAGCAAGGCCGGCCATTAGGAAGAAGAGAAGAGAAAATCAACTAAAAGCTTAGGATTCAAGTTAAAGAAATCAATCTTAATCATACTTTAGTTTCCTTATCCAATCTAAGGTGAATAATAATATCTTCATCTCTATTTTGATTTTTACATCAAATGGTTTTGGATTTAAGTACAAATCTATTTTTATGATATGTTGAATGATGATATGCTTGTTTATTATTTATATGTGTTTAATCAAGTCGTTTGATAAGAGAATACACGGTTTTAGGCAGAACCAAGATGAAATGATTTTTAAATGCTATAGGAAATTTTTATGTTATAGAAAACATGATTTTGGAGATGGGTTTCAATATCTATAATTTTCTGAGTTAATGTGGAATTTATTTAACTTTTCTATGAAGAAAATGATTTTTATTGGGTTATAAATTATTTACGGTTGAAATAATTGTAAATTGGGTTTGAAATTTTTGTATGTTGGAAAACATATTAAAATAGAGTTTTTGGGATTTTTCTAGATTTTTCCTAAGTGTTTTGATAAATATATAAAATTATTTAAGGTATGGGAATTAAATGTTTTATATATTTAATTAAGGAGAAGGGGCATTTTATAAAATAAAATTATTATTCAAATATGAAAATAGTGACAACATTTTCTGTTAAGAAATCGTTAAATAATGAGAATGTGACAAACAAAGCCAGGTTAGTTGCAGATTTATCCTTTTTAAGCTAAAAACAAAGAAATCATACTTTTTGCATATTTCAACCTTTACGGCAGAAAACCTTCAGACCCAGATCTTTTGACAAGGTTGAGAGGTTCATAGCTTTCAACAGGGTCAAACCATGTGGTATCAAGTTACTTGGCATGTAAGGGATTGGACAAGGTTGAAGGGTTCTTAGTCGTAAGGTTTATGGCCAAAGAGGTTGGGGTATGTATGTTTTTATAAACTAAAACTTTCACCTACTTTTCTTTCGAATTAGAGCTTTCAATTTGGTTGCTTTCAACCAGTTTAAATATTTAAAAGAAAGGTTTTAAAACTTTCAAAAAAGTCGGAAGGTTACTACCACTTATCATTGTTTTGTTTTGGACCTTCTGACACGGTCGAAAAATTATTACTGCCTTTTCCAACCTTTCGAAGTCGTTGCTTTCGACAAGGACGAAAGCTTTACTTGTTTCAAAAACCATAATTATGATAGGGTGCCAAATTAAAAAGGTAGTGGGAAATCCTAATTATTTTCTATTATGCATATCATCGTAATATTTTGAAATTATATTTTTTTTTAACCAAAGTGGATGCAGGAGTACAATATATGGCTTTACAATGGTTTTAGGATATTGGTGAGGGCAAAGCCCGTTCTGCTAAGCGGCATGGTCTCACTAGATTTCTGAAAATGATTGAGATGTTAGATTATTATTCATGCCAGGATTTATATCTGACTCGAACTTTTGTTTTCCCTTTAAACTCTCAGGTACTCAATTGATTTTGAGTAGTTTGAAATTTAAGGTTTTTGGGTTCTCTTCTTAGATGAATAAAGCTTCCGGAGGCACGAAGGTGGCATATAGTTAATTAGAGTGTCTCTATCCACTGTGTGTTTTGTTTATAAAGGAAGATTTATTAGCCTTACTATATTCACTAATCAACTAAGGGGCATCTTCATATGTCGCTCTTGACATATTTGTAATAATTATATTTTGCTGAATGTGGTTAACGTGATTTGGGATTGTGTAATGAACATGAAATATTCTGATTTGAATGTGGAAATATGTTTATGAATTATTAAAATTTTCCATATTTCTCAATGTACCTAGCACCAACGTATTTGGTCGTCGAAGATTAATAATTATGGATGACTGCATCATCCGTACCATCAATTTTGGGCCTCCAAGTAAGCAGATGTTACAAGGTCCATCTCCTCCAATTGCTACTTCACCAATTGCAGGAGAGAATCGTTGGTTGCAAATAAGGTTAGCTACAATAGGCTTTATTTTGGTACCTTCCATGCTCGGCTCGTTACCAAACCGTTCCATATTTGCAGCTCTAAGCTGAATCATTACGCATTCCAGTCCTAAAACATTTTCTCTTCTTACTCTTTGATTCTCTTGATTGAAATCATTAGCAAAATATTACCTTCTTCCTCTTCTAAACCCTTTAGTCTAGAACATCCCTCATGCTTTAGTGTTGTGACCAGAAGTCCGTGCCTTCTCTAAGCGTGCAATTATCTGGTTCATAATAGCTTATTATTAGGCGGTGAAACAATCGTCAAATTCCGTCACATTTATGTGTAGGTTGCCTTCGATAACATCATCTACTAGTATTGGTATACTAGAGGATGGTGGTCACGATTAAGTGCGCTGCCATTTCTTGCATTTTCGCTGATAGTTTCAACTCTAGTTTTTGAATTCAGAGGCAAGCTAAGTGTTAGGATTTTTCAATGAATGCACAAAAAATGTTTACTTAAAAAACAAGCAAATACCTTCAATCAATTTATGGTAGAATCATGTATATGGAGTATATGGCATGACTATTTTGTATGTTGTTTGATTGTTTTCAAGAGAAAAGATCATAGATGCATGAAAAGAAAAGAAAAAAAGAACTAAAATGCACAAGCATCTAAAGTGGTTCAGTCCAAATATGCCTACATCCACTCTCCGTATTCATCATTTCTCATATAGATCAGTTGTAAAATAGTTTGAGGACTAAATATAATGATCTAATGCTCAAAAGTAAGTTAGGAGCAGCTTCCAAAATTTTTGTTTGGCTTGCTCAGTTCTGTTATTTTTGCTCTTCCAACTTGTCCTCCATTGTTGTTGTAAGCTTGCATATTTATGTGGGTGAAGATCTAGGGAAGCTAGGCTAATAAAATGGTCAATTTTCATATTTAGCTCATCTTGCAAGATATTTTCCTTGTACAGAAGACAGATCTAGAATTTCCTTGTATAAAGATTGAATTAAAATTTTCTATATTTACATCACTTGGTTCAGCTTGGCAAGGTGTGCTTAGTAGCATTTTGTTCAGTATGCGAGCAAGGTTTTGCATGTAGTAGTCTTTAGTATTTGGGTTAGGGTTAGTGTCTACCACCATTGGGTTCTCTTGAAACTTAAAAACAAGAATTCGTATTTGATAATAGCTGTACTGAGCTAGGCTTCTTGTAATGACCCATCTTTTACATATCGAAGGATAGTAAAATATTTTTATTTAATTCATACAAGGTCTTATGACTCTGATATTTTGGAAAATGACTCTTAGGGATATTTGTCGCATATATGATTTATATGGAATTTCTACATGATAATTTTGATCCTAAAAACCTTGCCTAAATTTAAATTTTGATAGGAGCCGAGTTAGGGTCTAAAAGCACATTGATCTCTCTTGGATGATGGTTTCACATTCCGTAGACTAGTCATAATAGTAAAATGGACTTACGATTTAAAAGATATTCCCATTTCAAGTTTTTACTGTTGTTGGTTAGTATTTTTGAATGATTAGACAAACCAACTAGTAGGCTCATTAACCCATTTCGGGATTTGAGTCTAAGGGTGAGCGATGAGACTATTCCAAGTCATTTCTATCTTCTTCGAAATAAACTAAGCTTCCCTAACCCAAATCTATTAAAAAATCATCATTTTTTCTTATAATCTGAGCCTAAACCATTATTGAAGAGGTACTTTGTGAAGAAAATAGCAGAGCTACCATTTTTTTCTACCTCAAAATTCATATTCTTGTTGTTCTTCTTATATTGGGAGAACTAAGTGGTAATTTTGTATTAGGTGAGTGGTTCTTGGCCTTTTAGTATCCTATAGATGTTGGTATAGCTAAATTAGATGTTTTTAACATGATTTTGATGTTAAAATATTTTCTAACTTTAATCGTTCTTTTACAAATCTTTGTGTCCAAAATTAAGTTCATTTAAAATTGTTCTTAAAAGGTTTTACAACCCCTTTTTATCACATTGACATTCTAGTGGAAAAGTAAGATTCAAACTATGATTTGTATGATAATCATGTTTTGGTGAATTATGTGTGTATGGATGTATATAGATGATATTTTAGATTCGTATATTGTGCATTGATATGCTTTGCTAGTGCTTTTATGTAGTTATGAATGAAGTTGTCAAATTGAGGAAATCGAAGGCAATAATGCTTGGTATTGGATGAAATAGGGTTATTGTGAGTGCACTCATGGGTACTTTGTTTGGTTATCCTAGATCGATTGAATGGATTCATGTCCCCAGACCGCTAGAATGTGTCTAGTACTAGCTTTCGAGTCGAGGATTGTACACTACGAACCTAGATTTATCCATCAATCCTTAACAGAGGAATGGTCATACATGTTATCATATATCCAAGGCACAATAAGTGATGGTTCAGATTATTTGATGAAAGCTATGGTTGCTTTCATTGTTTCTCCCGTAGTTTATCACTCTGGGGATGTCATTTGAGATCTATATAGTTAATATAAGATAATAACGCTGATATATTCCTCATATATCTTATATCGCACCTAAGCCGATAATGTTTCAAAATATCGCTTAAAATATCATTACATGTATATCATCCGATATTTGTCAATATATCACTTCAATATTTTATGTAAACTACCTAATATTTTTTAATAATATCATTCAATATTATAAATGTTGGAGAAAATTTATTTCCAAATACACATCTTTACATTCTCATTATTTTTTTTATATATGTGAATAACAATATATAAACCATATTAGAAATCCCAATGCACTAACTTTTTAGTATTAACCATATGGTTTTAGTCTTCTTCATTACTCTTTCAATAAAGAAAACTCTACTTATTCCATTATTTATACATTTAATTTCCATGAATACTTTACCACTAAAATAAAATCATGAAAACTTTACTACCCTTTTTAGTTGTTTTTTATTCACTATTTCTAATCGGTAAGTCGGCTTATGAAAATTCATTTTATTTCTTATTATCACACACCAAGAACTAAAAGTTCGAAAGTGGTAAAGCTATATATTTGACATATCAATCAGGAAAGAGCTAATGTAGTAATTGTATCAAATCAACATTGCTTATTAGATAAATTTAGTAACAATGAAATGGCGAACTATAAATATAATTTTTTGGGAATGCAATATAGATGACAGAAGAAACTAACAAAGATGTACGGTATAACAATTTCATAGTTTTTATAAGTTTATATTATGATTTGTATTTAATTAAATATCTTAGTAAACAGACTGTAATATGTAAACTATATGCAACCAGTCTTTAATAGCAATTTGGCATTTTTTATCCAAATATTTTAAATAGTAATATCAATATAACATTATAAGATAGTTTGATATTGCTTATAACATGCTTTACACACGTCCTATATTTCACTGATATTATCTTATTGTATCATGATATTTTAGAATATCTCATATTGGTATTTGACCGATACGTATCCGATACCAGGATTAACTACTTTTCTTGGGAAAGGTATTATGGATAAGTATAACAAGACACCTATCATTGTATATAGATTGATGTACATCCTTATGATGTTTATAGAGTAGCATATTATGTTTGTTATGTGCTAACTCTTAGTTGTAAGGACATATTAGGTATGGTTCCTATATCGTTATTTCTTACATATCAACTTGTATATTATTTCAAGATCCATTTATCGCTCATGTCAAATTGTTGTATGGATAAAGGATTTATGATTTTCTACTTATTATGAAGGGTACTCTTAAATGAGTAGACTACATAGTAAGTTTAGGTGCATGCGATGGCAGCGCAGAGGACGAGCGGGATGGAGCTTTCTTATAATTTATATGGATATCTATTACTTATTCCGTTGTGCGGAACATTGGAGTTAGGCAATGTATGCTTTCCTACCATGAGACTACGTGTTTTAGTTTATTCTCACTTTGTATAAACTATATTACTATGTTGTATAACTTTGTGGATCTGTTCTTTGATATTGAGTTCACTTGGTTATCACAATTGCTCCTATTTTATATCTGAGATGACTATTATATTTTATTCGATGCATTGTGAGATAGATGATAGGTTTTATGATGTTTTGTTTCTTTTAATGCTTGGCAATCATTCTTCATCCGCCAAGCATGGCGGCAACGTGCTATCTAGCTATATTAGTATCGGTGTTGTAAGGCGGTCATCACATTTTGTATTAACACTTAGATTACACAATTAACTTGAATTAATACCTTGGTTAGGTGGAGATAGGAGATGAGTTAATAGATTATATTGGATCAAGAGAGAGAGAGAGAGAGAGAGAGTGTATGTATAAACATACATAAGAGAGTGCCTACTTGTTATATATTTTGATTTCCAAAACTATATAGCAGGGTATATAGTATATAAGTTGCATATACACATGAGTACAATTGATGCATTTTTTTATATGAGAGACTATTTATAACGACCCGCCTTTTTGGACAGTTTAAACCGACGATCAAATACACATGTCGATTCCAAACCATTAAAAAGGGCAGATGGTTATTGGGGTAAATAAGAAAAGAAGAGGAAAGAGAAATAAAAGAAAGGAAACAACACAGAATCTTGCAACGGAACGATAAAATATAATAATCAAATAAACAGTTCATGAAGTTGTTTACTATACTTTGATCATTATCTATACAACATTTATCAGAGTTATACATATACAACAGAACAATTAAAATAATGCAGCAGATAGCATGATGCAAGGGTAATAATAGTAATAGTATACCAAATCTTCGTCTTCATCCTCCAGAATAGATCTTCAAAAATCTGAAAAACTCAGGACTGGCCCGAGCGTAATGAAAAGACAAAACACTCGAGTCAGGACTAAAATATCCTTATGAAAGTTAAATCAATCGTAAATAAATATGAGTGTAACGGCGTCAGATATGTTTCCGGGGTTTAACATCTCATATCTAGTGTCAACGTGCGTGCAATAACTCAAGAGATGTTATGGGATTTTCCATCTCTTAAGGATCCGTTAAACTATCTACTATGTAGTAATGTACGCTAAGTAGATAATGCCTATCAGTAATATAAAGTATCAAAATAGCGTTAAGGCGTTACCATAATCCCCCTTAACATATTTTTATAATGCCATAGTCTATACAGCACCGTAAGCTCCACCGTAAACTGGTGGTTATCAGAGGGTACCCCATAGGTATAACACAAAACATAACGTAGTGGTCGCGAATAGGATAATTAGTATGACAAGGTACATGAGGCGATACCAACTAGGATACTAGTAGTTGCGTGATCCGGACTGATGTTGAGCATAGCCAGTAGCTACCCCAACACCGCGAAACTACACTCCCAAATCAAGGGGTGCACCCAAATCGAATCACAAATGTAATAGATATGGTATCGAAGAAGTGTGTCCGCTAGAGATGGCGAACCTCAATGGCCCGGCGCGGCTCCTGTTTTAGTCATGTCAGGGGTCATCCAATATCGTTCTCTTTCTTCAGTCAATGCGTTCACCAAACCATCCACTTCATTCTGGATCAACACTCCGCGTATAATAGTTATTAAAGTGGTTTTCGGTATCGACAGAGAGTATGTCCATATCCGATCCCGGTCTCTTTAATAACTACGTATTATTACACCGTTGGCTCTTTTACATTTCAAATCGATTCATAATTTATATCAAAATATCATATTCGCTTCAAAAATCAAATCCATTTCAAATATCATCGTATCTTTTAAAATGTAAGATTCCATTTCAAAAATCATTTTCGCCTTAATATCTCATTTCGATTTCAAGATCATTTCGAATTTTAATTTAGGTTGCAACTTCATTTAACCCAATTCGTATTTGAATTCAAGATTTAAATATAAACATTTCACCTTATTGACTAGCTTAGAATTTTAGAAAATAGTTTTAAGTAGTTTAAAAGTAGTTTTAAATATTTAAAATAGTTAAAACGCTTAAAATTTTAAAATGGGTTTAAAATAGATAAATTAGTTTAAGATAATTTAAATTGGGTTAAGTAAATTTAAAATAGATTAAAATAGTTTAAGTATTCAAAAATGGTTTATACAACTGAGTAATTTGGAAAACAAAACAAAATAGCTTAAAACCAATCCATTTCAATTTATAACTTCCCAATTCAAATCAATTTCAATTTCCATTCTACCGATTCAATTTCGATTTCAATTCAAATCAATGTCAACTTTGACTTCAAATTTATTCAATTTTATATTCACCTTTAATTTATTCAATTTCAATTTATATCGATTTGGAGCTTGATTTTTCAAAATATCCATTTATAACACTTAACAAAATTATCCATCAATTTTCAAGTTTAAATCCAAATTTCAAATATGATTCAATTCCAAGCTCGACTTCAAAATATCATTTTTATATCACTTTTACTTAGTAAAATTCAAGCTCGAATTAAGGTTAAATCTTTAAACAAATCAATTTTCGAAATTCAATCATATCTCGATTTTTAAATTCTAAAGTCTCCACTTAATTATTTAACAATTTCTTTTAACCAAAATTTATTTCAACATTCCAAACTCAATTTTTCGATAAATTCGATTTTTATAAATTGATTTCTATTTATAACTTTTAAATCAAAACATTTAAAAAAAATTCAAATTGACGATTTTAAAAATTATTAATTTAGCCAATCCGGTGTCCGTATATAATTTTCTATCCTATGGCCAAGTGATTAGTTATTTCAATTAAATGTCAGGGATGAATATATATCACTTAAATCTAATCACAGTTTCATACTTATGCATAACAAGACATATATAAGCAAATAAACATCCAAACATCTAAATATCAACCAATAGCATCCATCGAATTTCATCATCCAATAGACAATACAATTCATGGCAATTTCATAGTTATCAATGTCAGGTAATTTAATCGCAATTCAATTTCAATTTCAATTTAACTGTAAATTTAATTTTCAACGGTGAATTCAAATGACAATCTATATGACAATTAAATTTTTATCAAACAACGACAAATAAAATTCATATCACTTCATAATATCAAATTTAACTAGCATAAAGATATTTAGTACGTTGTGAGCGTTATAAAACACCCACCTTGATTTTTACAATTTTAAATCAAATCGAACGATGTTCGATTTAACTCAAAATTTTCTCTAGCTCCAAACGATTCCAATCCCATTCCATAGCGTAGTGCTCGTCAATATGGTTCCAACGCAAGTTGTTTCGTCCAAAACGGACCTCGTATGAAAGAGATACACATTTTTAAACATTACACGAGTTAAATTATAATTAATTTACATTTCTTTCATTTATTATATACCATAAACAATCTGGGCCATTGATTTTGGATTTGTAGAATCAGAGCCGCCCTCCTTTTCTCTTCCATCTTCGTTGCTCCAGCCCGTGTAGAAAAACCCATGAAGCCGTTCGAAACCATCATCAACGCAACCCCCCCCCAACGTCGACGAAACCCTATCACTCCACCACCGTTCAACAGCATGTCGCCTCCCCTACCCACGTCGGCCGACCGCACACCTCTAGCGCCACCACCGGCCAGGAAAACGCAACCAAAACCGGCCCCTTCAAACACCAATTCACGTCGATCCGCTGACCCAATCACGATCATAGCCGTTGGATCTGTAGATCACAACGTGCTCTTCAACTTTGCAGTTAGGAGTTTCTGGAAATAGCGTGTGGATTCGAAGATTTTGAGGGGAGAAGACGAGTGATTTTCGGCCATTTATTCTATTAGTGGCGGCTGAACGTGATGAAACCCTAGGGTTTATTAATTTTGCAGAAAATGAATTCCAAGGGCTTTTATAGAAATTTCAACGAACACTACTCAACCCGGGTTTTCCGAACTCCGATTTACGCGCGGTGACCGGCATTTCTAGGGTTTACTCCGCGTTTCAGACACAATGGAATAGGTTTCGGAAGCTAATTCGATCATCTGTGCGAGTTACGGCAGCAAACGATCAATTTTAAATTAAACCGATTAAACGATTTTTCTAGGCGTTTTGGCTTGCCCCGGACAAACGGTAAATCCAATTGACACGAAATTTGAAATCTTACAATAATATCATATTACGGATCCGACGAAACTGGTTTCGTCGAAATCCGTGACTGTTTGAAAAATGACTATTTTAACTCGTTAAATAAATATTAAAACAATTCCGATGCGTTTCGAGCTGCCACCGTCGAACGAAAACTCCGATTGCTACGAAAATTGAAATCCGATAATAAAAAACTATTACGGATCCAATAAACTACTTTCGTCCAATTCTGAGACTGTTCGAAAATTGGCTATTTTTCAGTCGATAATTAAATATTAAAATATTCAATTTTCACAACATCATTCTAATTTTAATATGATAAAATAAAATTTTACAAATCAATTTTAATCATATTAAACCCGTTATTCAATTATCCAATAAATTCCAATTTTAAAATCTTATTAACTCTATTAAAATCCCAATATAACTTACATTCACTTTGGAAACCAATTTGAATCATATTAAATCAAATTTCAATTATTCACTCTATTTTCATAAATTAAATTTCAATATCAATTTAATCATATCAAATTCGGAATTTAATTATTCCAACATTCGTAATATTAAATTTAAACAAATTTTATTATTCTTGAATCACTATCTTTTGAGATATTCAAAACGAACTTAAAAATTTAACTTTTGAAACGAATTAAAATTATAGAACAACCATTTCCATTATACGGTATTCAATTCCCATTATTAAATTATTCAATAATTTCCAAATATTTAATTTAAACAATTTCGATTATCCAATAATTCATTATCTTTTGAAATATTGAAATTGAACTTATAAGAATCAACTTTTAAAACCAATTCACAATTTAGAACACTATTTTATTTTACAGTTATTCAATTATTTAATAAGTTTTAAATATTTAATTTAAACAATTTACCTGTTCAATATTCAATATTTGATTTAAATAGATTTTACTTATCAATCAATTACTCTATTATACCCAATGGATTCAACATTTATTATTATTCCAAACGACTTACAATTTTTTTCTAACATTAAATCACGAAATCTTATTAAATTAGCTATTTTTATTTTCGAAAATTTACGGGTCGTTACACTCTCCCTCACTCAAAACTTTTCGTCCCCGAAAAGGAAAAAGAAGGGAAAAAGAACTAAGTATATAATTCAACATTAGACATATTTTATTCAAAGTTACCAACTTATAAAACAATGAAATTCCACTTATAAAGTCATTACTACACTTCCACTAAGTTACCCTGAACGACTTTCTAACTTTAAAAGTTAGTTATCAAAACAAGTTATAAAAAAATTTTAAAACTTGAAAAATTTTCTAACACCCGGATTTACGGAAAATTTCGGCAGTGTCTCCTTTGCGCGGCTCGATCCGAAGAAAAAAATGACAGTATATATGTCACAAATATACATCTCATCAAGTGATGAGGCATCCCGCAGGGAAAAAAGTGTAAAAGTACAGTATGTAATCCGAGATATGTACCTTATATATTATTAGCGAGCATATGCGGCTAATATAGTGCGAAAGCGAGCTCCAAATGCAAAGCAAGCGCAATCCGCACCAACTAAACACTCAACAAACCATAAGAAACATGCATATATGAAAATAATATCGATATACACAATATAGCAACATAACAACTACATGTGCCAACATAGAAAATGCAAAAAAACAACAAATGCATCCACTAAATCAACTATCATCCAACAAATCCATAACCAATCAATATAAATTCACTTCTCATTAATATTTATTCACTTGGTTTTCAATTTTAATCACAATTGATTCATTAACGTTGGATTTTACTAACATTCATTCTCAATTCAATTAGTTAACATTCACTAATTTATATTTACATTAGTTCACTTCCAATTTGAATCAAATTAAATTCTATTTAAATTCATTTAACTTCCAATTTGATTTCAATGACTTATAGCTTCCAATTTACACTTAATGAATTATATACAATCAACTAACAATCATATAACAACCAAATCATACCCAACATAACCAATTTATTAATTTTACATTCAATTTGGTTTATCTCTTTTATATATATATCCTGTTATATAATTTTAAAATAATCATTTTATATTTGGCATCTTAAATTTTCAATATTAACTTTAATTAAGTTCGTAAGCCGTACATATATCATCCGTGAGCAATATCAATCTAATCGCTTATTCGATCACACAATTTCACTTCCAACTAGTATCGTTCACCCGACTCTCTAGTGCGGACTCAGATTTGGTTCCTTGATTGGAAACTGTTACTCTCCTTGCATAGCCATATACTATGATAGAGAATTCCAGATTCAAATTAAAAATCCATATTCAGGGTTCGCCGGCGAAAATCGAGTGAAAAATCCTAACTTGGATCGATATAAATCATCTCGAAATTTTGTGCTCGAATTTGGATCAAATCGTTATGCGAATAAAATAATATACATACAATCTCACGTATTACCTTCCAATGGATTTCTATCCAATCTATCTATACTAAATTATTTTATTGACTTTTATATTTTTTTTTCACTTAATTACTCGCAATCCATTATTCAGTTAGTATATTCATTTCTTTACATAGCATATTCTTTAACATTATCTTTTCTTAAACATCATATCAAAGAATTTGTTTACTCAAGTTCATTTTAAACATTCTATATAATTTAATTTAAAATCAACTTCTTTTCCCAATTGATTCTTAGCTATAAGAAATTCCTTTGTTTACATTTATTGCATTTTCATAATTTCAGTTAAGAACGAATTCATTTGTGGAACATTTTCTTAACCGGCACTTTAGTTTATTAATCATCCTATAAAAGTCTAACGTTTCATAAATGACTTCTCTTAGTTTACAGTTATCTTAAAGGTTACAAATTCACAAATTTTCAATCCCTTTGCAATTTTATATTTATTTTCTATAACCAATTTACAAAGATATAATACGATTTATTTATCTTCTTTCTTAAGTCCACTTACTTGTTCCATTTATCCATTCATCATTTCATGCTATATTTAAGTATTTAACCTTTTTATCACAACCAAATTTCCGTGTATATACATTTTAATTCCCTTTTGATTTTTCCATACTTGTATACTTCAATTATTTTCAGGTTCTGTTTATTTGTACAACATCTCATTACATATCCAAAACATCATTTCAACTTCTTAATATTTGGTAAGTCATATTATATGTTATTAGAATGCAAATTTAGTATTATACAAATTTATAGAATTTCATTTTACTTAATTAGAATGTTCACAAATTTAATTTATTTAAATCCTCTTTACCCTTTAACTTTATAGGTACACTACAACTCTAAAGTTTTCCCAAAACATCAGCTTATATATCTTAATCCTCTTATTTTATAAATTTCGGTTATTCATATTTCATTCAAATAATTTGAAAATTACAAATTAACATAACATAGAAATTTAAATGCCCGGTTCTTTTCAAGTCGTTTGAAATAAATATATACACTTATATCTTTAATATATCAAATCATACCTTTAGAGTTTAAACCAAAACCCCTTTCCCAAAATAATTTCAAAGAAAAACAAAGCTTCTTAGAAGTCTCCCCCACTTTGAGACTCGAAAATGAACGTCGATGATGCTGCGCAGTCATCACCGAAATTATTTTCTAGGGACAGAAGAGAGGAGTACTTAATTCATTCCGTCTTAAAAATCCTTTTAAAATATTTCCGATAAATATTTTCCAACTAATATCAAAATATATTTTCTTCAAAGCTTTGAGAACCATTTTTCAAGATCTCCGGGTCTTAAATTCAATATTTTCCAATTTAAATCTATTTTAATTTATAAGTCACCTTTATAAAACATTCTTGTAGGATTTTCTTTCTTAAAAAATTCTGCAAGTGTTTTATCATTGTTCATTTTGTAATTCACCTTATTTATTAAAATACAATATCAAATTAATGAAAATAACAAATATTTTCATTCCTAACAACCAGGTAAGCAAGATAAGTCACAATAATTTCTGAAATTTTTTCTTTATATATAAAATATAATTAGAGTAAAATTATTTCATTTACCCAATTCCAAAACAATCCTATGTCGAATTGTTCTGTTTAAGTGTTTAGAGATCCCTATCAATGACGTTAATTACTCGTATTGATCAGAATCCATAAGCCACTCAACAAATCAACCGACACAATATAAAACATTTTATATCACTAACAAATACGCTCTCTCATATATATATATATATATATATATATATATATATATATATATATATTCACTCAGCGACTCATCATAGGGTATAACTACCCTATTTATAAAGAGTCAGACCCCACAAAGCTAAGGTTATCGCTAAACCTTGCTCTGATACCAACTATAACGACCCGCCTTTTTGGACAGTTTAAACCGACGATCAAATACACATGTCGATTCCAAACCATTAAAAAGGGCAGATGGTTATTGGGGTAAATAAGAAAAGAAGAGGAAAGAGAAATAAAAGAAAGGAAACAACACAGAATCTTGTAGCGGAGCGATAAAATATAATAATCAAATAAACAGTTCATGAAGTTGTTTACTATACTTTGATTATTATTTATACAACATTTATCAGAGTTATACATATACAACAGAACAATTAAAATAATGCAGCAGATAGCATGATGCAAGGGTAATAATAGTAATAGTATACCAAATCTTCGTCTTCATCCTCCAGAATAGATCTTCAAAAATCTGAAAAACTCAGGACTGACCCGAGTGTAATGAAAAGACAAAACACTCGAGTCAGGACTAAAATATCCTTATGAAAGTTAAATCAATAGTAAATAAATATGAGTGTAACGGCGTCAGAGATGTTTCCGGGGTTTAACATCTCATATCCAGTGTCAACATGCGTGCAATAACTCAAGAGATGTTACGGGATTTTCCATCTCTTAAGGACCCGTTAAACTATCTACTATGTAGTAATGTACGCTAAGTAGATA
Source organism: Allium cepa (assembly GCA_030765085.1). NCBI lineage: Eukaryota > Viridiplantae > Streptophyta > Magnoliopsida > Asparagales > Amaryllidaceae > Allium > Allium cepa. The sequence continues at coordinate 418,326,972 of CM060945.1, read as the reverse complement.
ATGCCTATCAGTAATATAAAGTATCAAAATAGCGTTAAGGAGTTACCATAATCCCCCTTAACACATTTCTATAATGCCATAGTCTATACAGCACCGTAAGCCCCACCGTAAACTAGTGGTTATCAGAGGGTACCCCATAGGTATAACACAAAATATAACGTAGTGGTCGCGAATAGGATAATCAGTATGACAAGGTACATGAGGCGATACCAACTAGTATACTAGTAGTTGCGTGATCCGGACTGATGTTGAGCATAGCCAGCAGCTACCCCAACACCGCGAAACTACACTCCCAAATCAAGGGATGCACCCAAATCGAATCACAAATGTAATAGATATGGTATCGAAGAAGTGTGTCCGCTAGAGATGGCGAACCTCAATGGCCCGGCGCGGCTCCTGTTTTAGTCATGTCAGGGGTCATCCAATATCGTTCTCTTTCTTCAGTCAACGCGTTCACCAAACCATCCACTTCATTCTGGATCAACACTCCGCGTATAATAGTTATTAAAGTGGTTTTCGGTATCGACAGAGAGTATGTCCATATCCGATCCCGGTCTCTTTAATAACTACGTATTATTACACCGTTGGCTCTTTTACATTTCAAATCGATTCATAATTTATATCAAAATATCATATTCGCTTCAAAAATCAAATCCATTTCAAATATCATCGTACCTTTTCAAATGTAAGATTCCATTTCAAAAATCATTTTCGCCTTAATATCTCATATCGATTTCAAGATCATTTCGAATTTTAATTTAGGTTGCAACTTCATTTAACCCAATTCGTATTTGAATTCAAGATTTAAATATAAACATTTCACCTTATTGACCATCTTAGAATTTTAGAAAATAGTTTTAAGTAGTTTAAAAGTAGTTTTAAATAATTAAAATAATTAAAACGCTTAAAATCTTAAAATGGGTTTAAAATAGATAAATTAGTTTAAAACAATTTAAATTGGGTTAAGTAGATTTAAAATAGATTAAAATAGTTTAAGTATTCAAAAATGGTTTATATAACTGAGTAATTTGGAAAACAAAACAAAACAACTTCAAAACCAATCCATTTCAATTTATAACTTCCCAATTCAAATCAATTTCAATTTCCATTCTACCGATTCAATTTCGATTTCAATTCAAATCAATGTCAACTTTGACTTCAAATTTATACAATTTTACATTCACCTTTAATTTATTCAATTTCAATTTATATCGATTTGGAGCTTGATTTTTCAAAATATCCATTTATAACACTTAACAAAATTATCCATCAATTTTCGAGTTTAAATCCAAATTTCAAATATGATTCAATTCCAAGCTCGACTTCAAAATATCATTTTTATATCACTTTTACTTAGTAATATTCAAAGCTCGAATTAAGGTTAAATCTTTAAACAAATCAATTTTCAAAATTCAATCATATCCCCATTTTCAATTTCCAAAGTCTCCACTTTAATTATTTAACAATTTCTTTTAACCAAAATTTATTTCAACATTCCAAACTCAATTTTTCGATAAATTCGATTTTTATAAATTGATTTCTATCTATAAATTTTAAATCAAAACATTTAAATAAATTTCAAATCGACGATTTTAAAAATTATTAATTTAGCCAATCCGGTGTCCGTATATAATTTTCTATCCTATGGCCAAGTGATTAGTTATTTCAATTAAATGTCAAGGATGAATATATATCACTTAAATCCAATCACAGTTTCATATGCATGCATAACAGGATATATATAAGCAAATAAACATCCAAACATCTAAATATCAACCAATAGCATCCATCGAAATACATCATCCAATAGACAATACAATTCATGGCAGTTTCATAGTTATCAATGTCAGGTAATTTAATCGCAATTCAATTTCAATTTCAATTTAACTGTCAATTTAATTTTCAACGGTGAATTCAAATGACAATCTATATGACAATTAAATTTTTATCAAACAATGACAAATAAAATTCATATCACTTCATAATATCAAATTTAACTAGCATAAAGATATTTAGTACGTTGTGAGCGTTATAAAACACTCACCTTGATTTTTACGATTTTAAATCAAATCGAACGACGTTCGATTTAACTCAAAATTTTCTCTAGCTCCAACGATTCCAATCCCATTCCATAGCGTAGTGCTCGTCAATATGGTTCCAACGCAAGCTGTTTCGTCCAAAGCGGACCTCGTATGAAAGAGATACACATTTTTAAACATTACACGAGTTAAATTATAATTAATTTACATTTCTCTTATTTATTATATACCATAAACAATCTGGGCCGTTGATTTCGGGTTTGTAGAATCTGAGCCGCCCTCCTTTTCTCTTCCATCTTCGTTGCCCCAGCCCGTGTAAAAAATCCATGAAGCCGTTCGAAACCATCATCACCGCACCCTCCCAACGTCGACGAAACCCTATCACTCCACCACCATTCAACAGCACGTCGCCTCCCCTACCCAAGCCGCCCGACCGCACCCCCTAGCGCCACCACCGGCCAGGAAAACGCAACCAAAACTGGCCCCTTCAAACACCAATTCACGTTGATCCGCTGACCCAATCACGATCATAGCCATTGGATCTGTAGATCACAACGTGCTCTTCAACTTTGCAGTTAGGAGTTTCTGGAAATAGCGTGTGGATTCGAAGATTTTGAGGGGAGAAGACGAGCGATTTTCGGCCATTTATTCTATTAGTGGCGGCTGAACGTGATGAAACCCTAGGGTTTATTAATTTTGCAGAAAATGAATTCCAAGGGCTTTTATAGAAATTTCAACGAACACTACTCAACCCGGGTTTTCCGAACTTCGATTTACGCGCGGTGACCAGCGTTTCTAGGGTTTACCCTATGTTCCGAACACAATGGAATAGGTTTCGAAAGCTAAATCGATCATCTGTGCGTGTTACGGCAGTAAACGATCAATTTTAAATTAAATCGATTAAACGATTTTTCTAGGCGTTTTGGCTTGCCCCGGACAAATGGTAAATCCGATTGACACGATATTTGAAATCTTACAATAATATCATATTACAGATCCGATGAAACTGGTTTCGTCAAAATCCGAGACTGTTTGAAAAATGACTATTTTAACTCGTCAAATAAATATTAAAACAATTCCGATGCGTTTCGAGCTGCCACGGTCAAACGAAAACTCTGATTGCTACGAAAATTGAAATCCGATAATAAAAAACTATTACGGACCCAATGGAACTAGTTTCGTCCAATTCTGAGACTGTTCGAAAATTGGCTATTTTTCAATCGATAATTAAATATTAAAATATTCAATTTTCACAAATTGACTTTAAATTTAATTTTAAAAGTTCTACAACATCATTCTAACTTTAATATGATAAAATAAAATTTTACAAATCATTTTTAATCATCTTAAACCCGTTATTCAATTGTCCAATAAATTCCAATTTTAAAATCTTATTAACTCTATTAAAATCCCAATATAACTTACATTCACTTTGGAAACCAATTTGAATCATATTAAATCAAATTTCAATTATTCACTCTATTTTCATATATTAAATTTCAATATCAATTTAATCATATCAAATTCGGAATTTAATTATTCCAACATTCGTAATATTAAATTTAAACAAATTTTATTATTCTTGAATCACTATCTTTTGAGATATTCAAAACGAACTTAAAAATTTAACTTTTGGAACGAATTAAAATTATAGAACAACCATTTCCATTATACAGCTATTCAATTCCCATTATTAAATTATTCAATAATTTCCAAATATTTAATTTAAACAATTTCGATTATCCAATAATTCATTATCTTTTGAAATATTGAAATTGAAATTATAAGAATCAACTTTTAAAACCAATTCACAATTTAGAACACTATTTTTATTTTACAGTTATTCAATTATTCAATAAGTTTTAAATATTTAACTTAAACAATTTACCTGTTCAATATTCAATATTTGATTTAAATAGATTTTACTTATCAATCTATTACTCTGTTATACCCAATGGATTCAACATTTATTATTATTCCAAACGACTTACAATTTTTTTCTAACACTAAATCACGAAATCTTATTAAATTAGCTATTTTAATTTTCGAAAATTTACGGGTTGTTACACTATTCATTATTGTTACAGATAAAAAATGACCCAACATGCAAGAAACACTACAAAGAACTCTATCTCGAGAGTTGAAGAAGGAGAGGGTTCAGGGTTGCTAACCCTAGGTTGCAAACCATGTTTAATACTATGATGGCGAACATGCTGCAAAATGCCCAAGTGACCTCTCTAAATGTTGCTGTAGGTGGTGGTGCTCAGGTGTAACTTCCTAGAGAAAATTTTGCTAAGTTCATGATTGGTTGAACAACTACGAAAGAATCTTTAATGACCTCGAGTTGGATTATGCTACGAAGAGGAGGTTCGCTTCCCGAAAGCTTCAAGAAAGAGCCATGAACTAGTGGAATTCTATCAGAGTTGCTACACCCAAGGATCAATTTACTTAGGACCAGTTCAAAGTTCGATCAGAAGAGAAGTTCATTTCGACTACTCAAAAGTCGATGCTATTCATGAAATTTTATAATTTTGAAGCTGGAGATATGTCTAGCTTTGAGTATATTGCTAGTCTGATCGAAATATGAGATGCCTTTTGTAACATTCCCGGATTTTAGCCAAGTTTGAATTGATAATTAATTTGATTTTTGAAATTAAATTGTGAATTAAATTGAAAATGTGGGGATAAAAATACATATAATATTTTTGAATAAAGAATTTGATTTGGGAATCTAAATATTTTATAAATAAATTATAATTTGGAATTTTAATTTGGAATTCAAATATAAATGTGTTGAAAAATAAATTGGATTTAAAACTATATTTTTAAAAAATTACAAGAATTTTTTTCTAATTTTCATATAAATATAATTTGAAATTTATATTTTGTATTTAATGTAGTAATTTTCAAAAGGCTATTTAAAGTTGTATAAATCTATGATTTAAAATTTATGCATGTATAAAATACAACTAAGTATAATTTGGCTTAAATTAATAAGGGGTTTAAAACACTTTTCCTTTATATTTGTAATAAGTAGTTTGTACATTTATAAACATAATAATATAATATAAGGTTGTATTAAAAACATAAGATAAATGTTTAAATTAGAAAGTAAATAGTATAATTTTTTTTATAAACATTTATAAATGGAAAAAGTTACAAATGTAAAATAATAATAAAAGGTTTAAACAAATGTAAGCTTACTTTAGCATGCAAAGGTACAAGTGTTAGTATACAAATTACAGTGGCAAGCAAATTCTATTTTTAATTTAAAATTTTATGAAAATATGAGTAAAGAAAAGAAATAACCAGTTTTTTGTCTCAGTCTCTTCATTCTTCTCTAACAAACCTGGAAACTAATTATCAAAGAAAATGGAAAACAACCAAAACCACTTAGACATGAAAACAAACTACAATTTTAAAGGTCTGATACAACCAGATCAAGAGAAAATAAAAATCAAAACTCATTGCAACTAAATCAAAACCTGGGAACAATGGTTCAACTGCAACAAGTTTAAAATCAGTTCCATTCTCAGTTTTCAAAGCTATAAATCAGAAAGGAAAACCTAAAACAAAGTCAGGTTCAAACTCAAGCCTCATCCTGAAGCAGCAGATTAAATTCCAAGTTCAACATCAATTAACAAGCAAGATTCAAGTCTAAACAATAAGTTCTCCAAATCTTCAACCTAGAAAGAAAAGAAGAACAACAACCAACACAATTTTCCAAACCTCTGTTCTTCCCATCAAGGTGAGCAAACTTGCCTTTGATCTAATCTCTGACTCGATGTAGTGATTTATGTTTGAAGTAAAGTCGTAAATGCGTTTGCATGTATGCAAAAATGCATGTATATATATAGATATGTATGAATGCATGTCTAGGTGCAAAGAAAATGGCTCTGTTCTAGGTTAACAGGTTTCCAAACCTGTTTTCAAAATTTTAAATCTTCATCTCTAATCCTCTTTAGACCTTAGAATTCAAACAAAATGTGTTTGTTAAATCATGATCTAGTTCTTAATAATATTTTTAGGAAAATCAGAAAGTAAATTTTGCTCTGGAACAAGAATTTACAGTGAAACTCAAGTAAATGCAAAAAACTCAAGTATTTTAATTTCTTGAATTGATTATATTATATGATTTGTTTTCAGAAATGATGATTTTTAAAAGAAAAATAAATATTTTTAATTTGGTAAATCTCGAGAATTTGTAAGTTGAACGTGAATGAGTTTTCGAGGCTTTTCTGGTGGTCGGGAAATTCTGGGTGGTCGGGATCACCACTGAGAGTAGTCTGGAGGATATAGATTAAGGGAAAAATGCTCGGAAGATTTTCAAGTGGTCGAGGTTGACGAACGATGGCGATTTAGGGTTTTGTGTGCTGTTGGGTTCGATGTCGTTCACGAGTTCAATGCGTTGACCTCGATGCTTCGGGGTCAACCGGACCAATGGTATTCGAAGCTCAGGCGAGTAACATTGCTATTGGTGTGATGGAGAGGTGTTTGGTGGACGAGATCGTCGGCGGCGGATGGATGTATCGATAAATTTGATTTCCAGGGGGTGACCGAGAACCTCGTTTTCGATTATCAGTCGAACTCAATGATCTTAGTGGTCAGAGCTTTTGCATATGTCGTCGATGAGCTGTTGAAGGTGGCAGGAATGGCTGGAACGCTGGTGAACGCTTGTGTAGGTGCATGAGATATCATTGGTGTCGGTGGTTTGTGTTTGGGAAGAAGGAAAGGGTTGGTCTCGAACTGGTGCTTTAGAAAATCAGGGTATGTATCGATTTTTCTATTGATTACATAACACGATTTTAAAAGTTGAAGTAAAACAAAGGCTAAAATAGAGAAAAAAATTGACTCGGTGGTTTTGGGGTCTGACCCGAAGAGGGTCCCGGATCCAACTTCATTTAGCTCGGGTTTGTAATGTTGTAGTTTGAACAATTTAAAATAAGCACGTTTTTCCAATTAAATCAAATTTTAAACCCCTTTTTAATAAATGTTTATCTTTGGTTTTGAATAAATTTAAGGTTTTATAATATTTGAATTAAACTTGAGGTGTTATAACCCTTTATTTATTCTTAAATTAATTTTAAATAAATCTAATGGCATAAATAAGAATTTAATTAAGAAGCTTAAATGTTTGTTTTCTTAAGGATTTTAAGTTGAATTAGGTTACAATGATAATTTGTCTCAAAGGATATTTAAAATAAAATTTAAGTGATGACTTTGTAATAATAAAGATAAATAATTTATCTTTTAAAATCAATTAAGGTCATGGGAAATTTCTTAATGAAATTTAGAGAATAATGTTATTTACTTAATGAGATTAATCAATGGTTGATTAATTGATGTGATTAATTAAAGGTAAATTTATAAATTGATTTTATTATAATTACTCAATTAAAAAAATGATTAACTAATAATAAGTAATTAAAGGTTATTTACTTAATGGAATTGATTAAGTATAATCATTCAAGGTAATTAATAAAGGAAAATTACTTAATGTGATTAAGTTAAAGGTTGATTTACTAATGCAGGTAATCATGGATAATTAATTACCTAAAGATAATTACTTAATTAAAAGTAATTAATTAATGATTTAAATTGATTAATCAAGTAATTAAAGGATAATTACTTAATGTAATTAATTTGTGTTTAATTAATGTAAGTGATTAGGGTAATCACTTATTGTGATTAATTATTAATGTAATTAATTAAAGAATAATTAATTCAATGCTAATTAATTAATGTAATTAATCAATGCATAATTAATTAAGGGCTAATTAATTAATGTAATTAATTAAGAATAATTAATTAAAGAATAATTGAATAATTAAAGGTTAATTATTTAATGATTAGAGATTTAATTAATTTACAATTAAGGTTGATTGATTAATAATTAAAAAATTATTTGATTATTTAAGGCTAATTAATTAAAATAATTTGTAATTGATTAATTAACATGGATTAGTGATTAATCTAGTTCCAATTAATCAGAGAATAACTAATCTTATTTATGGATGTTTGAATTATATGAAATACTATGAAATGTTGATATCTCTACTATGTGATGCTTTGTAATATGAATTGTTTTAATTCAAGCTATGATGAATGTAATTTATTTATCCGTGACAAATTATATTCTGTGAATCTGTGAACAGAGATAAGCATTATAGATTATACTGCTTATCGATATCGATATTGATAGCTTGAATCTATGATGATTGATGTTGTCCACTATCGTGTAAAATCCCTGGACTACACCATACACACATAAATATGGATTTCACCAGGAAATCGGCCAAGTCATAGATTTTTGAAATGGTTTTAAAAGTTGAATTTTGAATCCAAATGGATTTGGAAATGGATTTGGGTTGAATATGAAAAGTTTTTGAGAAGGAGTTTTGAAGTTAGAAGTTATTTTGAATAACTTGATAAAGTTTGGAATTTAAATAATTTGATTTGAATTCGAATTCAATATTTGAAATTGAATTCTATAATTAGAAATTATGGTTTAAAAAGGTTATATAAGTTATAAATATGTTTATATGAGTTTTAAACCATTTTAAAAGTATTATTTTTGGGAATTTAAATTTAACCCCAGATTTAAGGGCTTTAACTTGTGCAAATGTAATCGGATTTTTTCGAAAATGAAAACTATTTGTTTCCAAATAATAATAGCTTTTATATAAAGAATGAATTTCCAATTTGTGTTGAAAGATTTCAAGTTTAAAATGAAATAGAAATAGTTTTGAAAGTTATGAATTAATGTTGGTGAAAAATTGTTGAACCTTGTTTTGAAATCGAAGAGCATTTTAAATGGTGAATCTTATATATATATATATATATATATATATATATATATATATATAAGGAATGAAATGAGTCGTTTTGAAACTTATGAATAAATCTCTGGAAATGATTTTGACAGCTATGAATTGAATATTTGATCTAATGATTGGATAAATTAATCCAATTTGAAATGGAATTGTTTTGAAAAGCTGTGAATAAATCTTTGTGAAAGATGGGTGAACTTTGTGAAGTAAATCTTTTCATTTAAAGATTTGAAATGGTAATTTGTTTAAACCATTTAATAGAAAAGTTTTGAGTTTTAAGTTGTGGCTTAACTGAAATCATAATATCCACATGTTTTTAAATATTGCGCTCATTATTCGGTTTAGCCGGGAGAGAACCTTGTGTCATAGAACCCATTCCGAATAATGATATGGCGTACATGGGTAGCATTTGAAGACCAGTGGTGAAGACCGGATATTTTCGAAAGAGAAAATATAACTCGTCGAATGTCTCTGCACCGGCTGATCCCCAGTATAGAGATTTGATCATCCTTTGTGATGGAAGTCCGGACAGGATTAGCGATTATCTGGATTTGCAAGGGCTTCTTTGTGAAGTGCCTTCAGCTCTGTTCGAACCCGTAACAGACTTGTATGGATGTGTGTTTGACATTACACTTTGAGATGTAAAAACCAGTTTCTATCAAATACATTTTTGTTTGGTGGCGGAGATTTATTCTCTTAGCTTATCACCCTTCTCTGGGACACACGAGCTCAGAGGTTATGTAGTTGATGGTTACTAGTGATACACTCCTAATCTGGTAATGTGGCATTCGAAGTGCTGCTGATCATTTGTTGATCAAAGCATGGCTTTGTGAAAAAGTGTAGCTTTGTGGACGAGACTGCATCAGGACCTCACACCCCGGAAATGGTCGAAACGGGAAAGATGCGATAAGGTTATGAGGGTCGTGCCCTTTAGGGTGTGTCCTTCCCTTCTTGAAAAGAAAGGTATCATGGTATGGAGCCCAGATACTTAACTTATGTGGTCACTGCAAATCTGTTACCTTGTGATTGCTTTGTACTTGTTGGTTGAGAGGCTCCTCGGATAAAGGTCGCAAATGACCGGGGGATGGCATGCTCGAATAGTAGTTACCTAGTCACAGAGGTAACCCGACCCTATGTTGGGAGACAGCCGAGTATGTTCTCGGGACATCCCTCTAGAGGCGTACCCATGTGGTTGTAGGAAGTTCCTTAGCCTGACCATTTGTTGGAAATCCAATCTTCAATACACGCCTTGTACGGTTTTAGTTGTATAACCTACCATTTACTTATGGTAGCGCCCCACTGTTTGGATGGTAGCTATAGTAGGCATACAATAATGGTTGTATGCTGGTTAAGGATTAATATTATACTTTCGAAAGGTTTTCTATACTATGCACTAATAATAATATCAAAAGGATTTTCCGTATCAAGCATGTTTGACTATCATAAGGAGAAATCTCCTCCAATTCTATATTTGCATTATGTGTGCGGCGGGAGACCTTATGGTAGTTTCATTTTCCAAAAAGCATTGCGAATTTTAATTTTAAATTCTTTTGCTGATTGTTTTAAAGATAAACTGTTTTTGTTTGCTCACACCAGTACCATGACTGACCTGGAGTTTATTGTTCCCTTCCAAAACTCTGGGTGCCCACAATTCTCCATACGGGCAATTTAGAGTTGGGTTTTTCAAATAACCAAATAATAGGTGTAGAATTCGATAGCGTCCAGCCTTTGGATTTGGGAATGCATTTACTACATTTCAGCATCCATGACTGATCTTGCTTAGTACAACTTAATTGGGAGTTCGAGCTATTTCTGGATTAGTGCTTTGGAGATGGAGATTGCTGATATTAGAGTTCTTCTATGGAATTCAAGTTTATGTTATCTCTTTCCGCTGTGGTATCTTGTCTTTGATATCTGTATCGATATCTGTTGTATCATGTTGTATCGGATATTATATTCATTGTTATATCAACGATATATTCTTTGCTTCCGCTGTGTTGTTGTACTTAATGTGTTATAAGCTTCGGCGAACCAGATTCGACGTTTGAATCTGTGGCATTTGAATACAGGTGATATATTCGGTGCCGATTTTCGAAGGTCGAGTCAGGGTCGTTAGATCTTTCATCTCAGTTAAGAAAAAACAAGAATTTTCTTATGGGTTGGACGACTACTTGGGGGCAAACGCTTCAACAAAGCAACTTACTGCCTGCTGCATCACTCACACTTGAACCATTCATGGCATACATTCACAACCACTCATCGTGCACAGACATCATCCATCATAACAATTTCCACCATACCGCTTTTCTACTTCATCGCTTGTATCTCAATATCCCTTCAATCCACCATCATCACCGCATCCCTAATTACCACCGAAGCTATCAAATTTCAATCGCAACACCTTCACCTAAATAACCAATCGCCTTCACCTCGTCTTCAACTGGTAAGTCACCTCGATGAGCTCTTTGAAATACTGGTCAAGAAAGCTTTTCGCCAGGAGAGTTTGTACCGCAAGCCCAAATCATTTGTTATAGTTAAGAAAGATCCATAATTGTAGTAAGGCGATGTAGGTAAGTAGAAATTGATTGGAAAAAGGAAGCAGTTTCATGGAAAGAATGCTTAGAAGAAGGATAAGTGGGATCCTATCTATAATGGCTATGGATTCAAGGGTCACCTAATTAGAGACTACAAAACTAATGGAAAGAAGAAGAGTTATAATTGCGACAAATTTGGACATATGCAAAAGGACCCAAAACTAGCCGATAGAAATAAGTTGTGAAGGCATACACTTTGGATGTTGTTTTGATTCATTGAGTGATCCATCAGTGAAGGAGAAGGGGAAGGGAATTGTCACTAGAGGTATGTTTTCCATTTATGATGTTCCTATACATATTTTATTGATACTCATGTTCCAGTATAATGTATGCGGTAGTCGTGGATTACAAGAAGCTGTTGTTGATGTTGGGACTATAGAGAGGTGTACAATAGTGATTGGCTGCTTTCCAAAGGATGGGGTTATGATTATCTTTCTATATTTTCTCAATGTTTCACATGATGAGTTGTCATTTGTGCCTATCGTTAGAGAGTATCCAGACATGTTTGAGGAGGTGACTGGATTACCGTCATATTGAGAGATTGAGTGCTAAATAGACTTATGGAAGGATGCCAGGCCGAAAGTTATGCCTTTTAGTCGTATCACACCTAGAGAGCAGAAGGAGTTGGAGGTGTAAGTGAATGTTTTTATTAAGTATGGGTTCATTTATAGGAATATATCTAAGTGGCACGCACCTATAGTGTTCGCCACTAAGGAAATGGTTCTCTGAGGTTATGTGTAGAATACAATGAGCCGAATTAGGTAACAAAGAAAAAAAAGTATCCACTACTGTATATTGATGACTTTTTCGATCAGCTTTGTGGTGCTCAAATGTTCCCTCAATTGGATCTAGCTATGGGTTTTCCCCAGATGAGAGTAGCAAAGGAGAGTGTGTCAATCACTGCATTTCATATGCTATTTGGTTTCTATTATTGGTTTGTTATGCTGTTCGATCTAACTAATTCTCCGACAAAATTTGTTGATCTCATGAATCTTATTTTCATGGATTAGCCAAGCAAACTCATGCTTATGTTCATGAATGACATTATGGTTTATTATAGGATGAAGAAGCAATACAAGACGCACTTGAGGATTGTGCTTCAAATATTAAGGAGGCATAATTTGAAAACTTATAATTTGAAAGCAAAGTTTTCAAAGTATCAATTCTGGAGGAGGGAAGTAAGATTCTTGGGTCATATCATTTCTGACTAGGGCATCGCAGTTGATCCTACCATGGTGGTAGTGGTTCCAGATTGTAACCATCTAAGAAATGCTACTGATGTGAGAAGCGTCCTAGGATTGATGGGATATTATAAACGATTCATTAAGGTCTTCCCCAAGGTGGCAACATCGTCGACCAATTTAATGAAAAAGAATTAGGCTTTTGTTTGGGATATGGAGTGTAAGATGCATTTATAGTTCTAAAGGAGAGGAAGACAAGTGCACTAGTATTGCCATTCCGAGTAGGGATGAGGAGTTGGTAGTATACATAGATGCCAATGGTAATGGATTAGATGTAGTGTTGATGTAGAGGTGGAAAGTTGTCGCAACCTACGCTAGTCGACTGCAAAAACTACATGAGAAGAAGTATATGATTATGACTTGGATTTGTTGGTAAATATGTTTACTTTGAATATTTAGAGGCATTACCTATTGGGTGAAATGCTCGAGATGTTCACTGACCATAAATCCTTGAATACCTTTTCCCTCAGAAGGATCTCAATCTTCACTAGCAGCGGTGATCGGAATCTTTAGCCTCCTATGAATTTGACATTTCCTACACACCTAGTAAGGGAGATGGGGTCACTGATGCATTAAGTAGAATACATTCTAGTTTGACGGCGATGTTCCAAGAGTGGATGCAGTTGAAGTATATTGCTAGCTATGACTTCAGATCTCATTGTGAGTTAGAATCAAAGATGATGATGGGTTTAACGATTAGACCTATTTTGATTGAGTGGATCGATATTAGCAAGAGGCAATATGATAGACTAGCAGGGATCGTAGAAAAAATAGAAGGAGTAAGGTCTGACGAAATGAAGCAGTACAAACTCCAACGATATGGCTAGCTCCGTAAAGATGGGAGATTGTTTGTTCTCAATGTCAATGGATTGGGAGATGAGGTGCTATGATAATGCCACCACTTTAGATTGACTATACATCCCAATGGCAACAAGATGTACCATGATATAAAGTAGATCTATTATTAGGAAGGGATGAAGAAGGATGTCGAGACATTCATCTCAAAGTGTATGAAGTGCCAGTTAGTAAAGGAAGAGCAGAAAAAGCCAAGTGGATTGATGTAACCGCTAAATTTCTGAAGTGAAAGTGGGAACAAGTTTCAATGGATTTAGAGATAGACTATCGAGAACCGGAGTAGAGTAGGATAATATTTTGGTTATCGTTGATAAATTGATGAAGAATGCCTAATTCATATCCATTAAGTGTAGTAGAACAGCAGCCAAATTGGTCGAATTGTATGTGAAGGACCCTTTATTCACCTGTGGGTTTTTGAAGAGCTCACAAGGAGGCATTGGTGACTGAGATGCATCTCAGTACATCTTATTACCCATAAACTTATGGGTAGACTGAGAGTGTGAATCGTATGTTAGAGGATCTATTGTGATCTTGCACTCTCAACTTTAGAAGCTCGTGGGATAATCATTTGCATTTAGTGGAATTCATACACAGTAATAGCTATAAGTCTAATATCAGTATGGTAGCTTACGAAGCATTGTTTGGCCGACCATGTAATGCTCCTTTATGTTGGTGAGAAGCGAGCGAGAAACTAGTGCTTATGCGAGATATGACTAAAGAAACCTCGAAGAAGATTGAGATCGTTTCGCAATGAATTAATGCTCAGGATAGAAAGAGAGACTAATAGAAGACATAGAGATTGGAGTTCTCTGGTGATGATACGGTGTTTGTGATGATTTCCCTGTTAAATAATGTCATTTGATTTAGTAGTAAGGGAGAGTTGGCACCAAGATTCGTAGGTCCTTTTCCAATAGTAGAGAGTATTGGAAACCTAGCATTTATGATTGACTTACCTCAGGAGATGGCAGGCATGCACAAACACATCTCTCATTTGTAGATGTTTGTACACGACTTAGTCGTTAATATTGCACCAGATCAACTTGATGACATTGAGATTGAACCAGAAGCTTCGAGACCGCATAGGTCGGTTCGTATTGTAGGATGCAATACGAAACAGCTTAAGAGGAAGATGGTGGAGTTAGTGACGGTTCAATGGTGTGAAAGTGAAGGCGATTACATGTAGGAAACCAAGGAATAGCACGAAAGTAAAGATAATTGCACATGGGAAACTGAGAAAAGCATGTAGGCAACATATGTGGAGCGTTTTGCAGGACAAGGCATACTGCTTGTCGTATTCACTTTCACCTTTGATATCATATAGGATAATTTAGCATCTCTTATGCTAGGATAAGTTTTTCTATACTATTTATTGCATGGTTGCATGTTTTATATGTTTGATTGTTGCATATGATTGATATGCAAGTTTTTAAACTTTGATTGACTATTCTTTGACATGTTTGGGGATTTCGGGGAGAAAATTCCTAAAGGGGGAGGGTGTAATGAACCGTATTTTACGTATCATAAAATCATAAAATGTTTTTATTTAATTCATATGAGGTCGTATGATAATGGTATTATGGAAAATGACTCTTAGGGACATTTTACGCATCTTTGATTTTTATTGAATTTCTATGCGATCATTTTGACCCTAAAAATCTTTATGAACTCTAATTTTTAATAGGATCTGAATTAGAGTTTGAAACCACTTCCATGGCTTTAGGATGATAGTTTCCTATTCCATAAGGTGCCCATAATAGTAAAATAGACTTATGGCTTGAAAGTTATGCCTATTGTAAGTTTTGCCTGCTATTGGCTAGTGTTTTAGGTAATTAGGCTAACCCACACTTAGGCCCAATAACCCATTTCGGAATTGGAGACTAAGGGGACTAATCAGACTATTTTATGCCATTTCCAACGTTCCTAAAACATTTCTAAGCTTCCATTAACCTAAGCTCTTCAAAATCATCCATTTTTCTTACTACTCTTAGCCTAAACCATCATTAATGAGGTAAATAATGAAAATAATAGTACATCTACCGTTTTTTCTGCCTTGAAATTCATGTTCTTGCTGTCCTATCTTAGATTTGGAGAACTAAAGTGGTAAATGGTTATTAAGTGAGTGGTTCTTGACCTCTTACTATCCTACATGTGTTAGCATAGCTAAATTTGATGTTTTTAACATGATTTTGATGGTAAAATGTTTTTTTAACTTTAATCACACTTTGTAAATGTTTATGGCCGAAACTAAGATGATTTGAAATGGTTTTTAAAAGGTTTTACAACCCCTTTTGATCATATTGACATGCTAGTGTAAAAGTTAGATATAAGCTTTGATTTGTATGATAATCATGTTTTGGTGAATTACATGTATGCATTGATGTATATAGATAAATTTCAAATTTTTATGATGTGCTTTGGTATGGTTTGCTAGTGGTTTTAGGTAGTTAGGAACGAGATTGTCGAATTAAACAAATCAAAGATAGAAATGGTTGAAATTAGATGAGACCTAGAGGAGAGGCTCTAAAGCATGAGAGGAGAGTAAGGTCCAAATCGCATAAAGTTTGAATCGGTAGAAAATGTTCAAGATGAGAAGAAATTGGTCAATAAATCGTTCCGTATCTACCTGGTGGAAATGAGTCATTTTGGGGCAAAGGCAATAAAACTCTGAACCAAGCTGTAGGACCAAACTAAAAGAGATTTCAGAACACAATGGCCGAAAATCGACTGAGTATGGAGCTCAATACCGACCACTTTTGGTAGGTATCGACCCCTTTTCGTGGCAATATGATAATGTAACAGGATTGACGACTTAAGGGAATGAAGCAAGGAGTCCTAGGCAAGTTAGAAGGTAAGTGTTGAGAGGGGAATTGATACTTAGCCAAAAGTGCCTAAGCATGAAAGAAGATTCACTTCGCTACTAACCGCTTTAGGTCCGTACTAACATGATTTTCCAAGCCAAAGAGATTGGAACTTCCAGTGGGAAGTATTGGGGCGATGCAAGTTGTGCTGACAGTGTTTGTTTGTTTACGTGAAGTTTGATTGCAATGTAGTAGCATGATGATAGTTTCAGTACTTTGGTTAATGGTGAATGGAATTATGTTCGACAATGGTGGCTTAATTTTGAAAGGACTCATAAGTATGGTTGTCCACAAAGGGCGGATTCAACGAAGGGTAGCCTACGAATAGAATGTTGAATCGTTATATCTTGGAGAGAAGGGTTTTGGAATGGTTCTTTGAGGATAAGGAAACTAGATGAAGTAAGGAAAGAGCTCGGATATGTTTGCTAAGGGATGATTGATACTAGGAGTGTTTTCTGATATACTCAAAAGTAGGTGTATTGTGAGTGCGCTCATAGGTACCTTGTATGGTTACCCTAGTTTTTTTGAATGGATCCATATACCCTAGACCGGTAGAATGGGTCTAGTACCAGCTTTGGGCTAAAGGCATGTAGACCGAAAACTGGGATTCATCCATTAATCACTGGCAAAGGAATGGTCATACGAGTCATCATATATTCATGGCACATTGAATAATGATGAGGATTGTTTAATGGATATTATGGTTTCTTTGATTATTTCTCCCATAATCTGTCACTTTAGAGATGTCACCTGAGATAGGCATTCTGTATAGGTATGAAATCCATGGTTGTACTTAGTTTGTTATACACCTTTGTATATCATGCGCTAACTCTTTTGTTGTAGGGATAGGTCGGGTATGGTTCGTATACCCTTGTTTTTTATCGTATAAACTTGTATACTATTCTGAGATTCTTTTATCACTCACACTGGACTATTGTCTGAATTGAGGTTTATGCTTTTCTTCTTATTATCTCGGGACTATAGTTGAATAGACTAGATAGTTGGTCTAGGTGCACTGTAATGACCTGGAATTTCGAATACTTCGTATTTAAATATCTAAACTATTTGAATATTTGAATCTTGGATTAAATGTTATTAAAACGATTTAGTGATAAGCTCTCTCTTAAATCATAAGTAATGATGGTAAACTTGTTTTGGAAAATGTTTAAAAAACAAATACTTTGAAAAAATAACGATAATGTGACCCGATCCCAAAGTTTCTTGACGGCGAACAGTCGATAAAGATTCTTTATAATATTCTGAAGTCGTTGTATATGGCTATGTAAGGAGAATGGAGGTTTCTAATCAAGAAACATGGTCGAAGTCCGCACTAGAGAGATTAAGTGATCTACACTAGTTGGGAAGTGAATTTATGTGATTGAGTAAATGATCAGAATTGATATTGCGTACAGGCTTTAGTATATATGCATACTATGTTTGTTGGCTTATGGAGTTTAGGCGATGACTCTTCGATTTGTTATGAGGTATTGTGAATTGGCTACTGGGTAATTTCCTTAGGCTGTTGAGCGTACGATATGCTTAGTAGGTTGTTTTTTATCATTGTGCGATGGAAGGATTTTGAACTTGAGCAAACCATGAATTTTTCTTGCTAGTGGTAGAATACTGTTAAGTATTACTATGTGATTGTTTTTTTGTTGTTTCTTTGTTGGAATTTCAAGGATGGAAAATTTTAAGTGGGAGAGAATGTAACCACCCAGAAATTCGAGTACTTAATATTCAAATATCTAAACTATTTAATTATTTCACTCTAGGACTAAATGTTTCTAAAATGATTTACTAAGCTTTTTAACCCCCTTTTAAATATTCAGCAATGATGATAAACTTGTTTTGGTAAAAAAATTATGAAAATAAATACTGTGAAAAACATCGAAAATGTGACTAAAAACCATTTTATCAACAAAACATCTTTTTAACCATCAGGATTGTTCAGATTTTTTTTACATACACTTATTTGCTTAGGAAATAAAGAAAATGAAATAAATTCTTTTTTCTATTTATGGAAAGAATTTTTTGGATGATGTCATGGGTGAATGCGACTAAATATGGCTATGCTAATGGTGTCAATAAAATCAGAAGCACTTGAATGTGAAACAAAACACAGATTTCAAAACCACGTTTACTTTATTACATTTCAAAACCAATTATTTCACATTCATAACACATAATCTCAAATCGTTCATAGGCACAGATCAAATATAATTATTATAAAATACGCCAAGAGCTGTATATGAATACGCCAAGAGCTGTATATAAAGATACACCCTTAGATGATCAGAGTAATATGTTCATAATAGACCTAATACAAACATAGAGGAAATACATCAAAATAAAAAACTAGAACTGCAACTCCTAGATAGCTTTCTGTTTGCCTTCTACATTCCTCCGGCAGCTTATTCATCAACATTCTAAAACTTGAAAAAGACCTTAACCCCTTAGCCTACTCAAATTAATTTTGAGCATCTGAGAGTTTAAAGGGAAAACATAGACTTCGAGTCAGACATAAGGCCTTGTGCAAATAATAGCGTTCATTCCTGTTTAATTATGTTAAGTGAGACCATGCCGCTTAGCGAAATGGGTATCCCCTCACTAACATCCTTTTAAAACATATCTTTTGCTAAACCTTTCATAAAACCATATGTCGTGCTTCTGCATCCACAATGGTTGAAACATATATTTATTGAACATTATGGTGACATTCATGCTTGAAAACAATTAGGATTTCCCTATCCCCAATTAGAGTTTAATTATATCAAAGAGGGACTACCTGTTCCATATTCATTTTGCTTAAGTTAATGCAGACTGTCCATTTCACATCATATAGTTTTCCCAGGATGACTGTTACCCTTCAATTTGCCACTTAACTCATGTTAGCCCCATGATTCTATTTGTCTCATTTTAGCCACATGATTCTATTTGTCTTATGTTAGCCACATGATTCTATTTATCTCATGTTAGCCCCATGCTTCTATTTGTCTCATGTTATCCTCATGATTAACCTATTTGTCTCATGTTAGCCCCACAATTAACCTATTTCCATCAGTGTCCCTAGCTTTATTCATATTCATTTATTGGTACCCTCAAAAATAAAACCATTCAAAACCATTGAAACTCAAACCTTTCTAAACCATTAAACTTCAAACCTTTCTAAACCATTGAACTTCAAACATTTCGAAAGCAATTAAATCTTAGACATCCTATTTTAAAAATAATTCGAATCATTGTCTTAGAAAACCTTTGGAAACCCTTCCCTTTAAAACATTCTGAAGTCATCAGAAACAAAACCTTTCGGTCTTATCGAAAGCTAACTTTCAACCCCTTTGAAAGGTTACCTTTCGACTCCATCGAAAGCATTTCTTTCGAATCCTTCGAAAGCTTTGCTTTTGACCCCTTTAAAACAATTCAATAAACAAATCCTTTCGAATGCATTAACTCTTCTTAAATACAACCTTTTAAAAACTTTCTAGCTTTAATTTAAAATAAGTGGAAAACATTTGTTTAAAACTTTCGACTCCATTAGAAGCAACATTTCAACTGATTCAAAAGCTCCGGTTCAAAAGGTTTCTCAAAACAATAGGCCTCTGCCTTCTCAAAACAACTGCTTCAAAAGTTTTAGGTTGTACTTCAATTATAAAACAAAAGTAAATCACCTAAGTCGAAAGCTTCCTTTTGAAAGAATGGAGAAGTGTCTAATTTTTTAAAAAAGTAAACCCTTTGCAATCAATCAATATAAACCTTTCAACTTTATCGGATGGTTCAAAACAAAACATTTATATAGAACGGCAGTAACCTTTTGACTATGTCCGAAAGTTTCAAAACAAAATAGTAATAAAGCAGCAGTAACCTTTCGACTGTGCCAGAAGGTTTGAAACCTTTCTTTTAAACATTTTGACCTTTTCGAAAGTAATCAAGTCGAAAGCTCTAATCCAAATGCAAAGCAGGTGAAAGCTTTTGGCTTATAAAACCAACATACCCAACCTCTTTGGCCATCAACCCTTCGACTTAGAACCCTTCGAATCTGTCCAATTCATTACATACCAAGTAGCTTGATACCACATGCATTGGTTTGACCTTGTCGGAAGGTCTGGGTCGGAAGGTTTGTTGCCGTAAAGGCTGAACATGCTTAAATTATGTTTTCTTTTTTTAACTTAAAAAAGATCGCTTTTCAACTAACCTGCCTTTGTTTGTCAAATTCTTGTTGTTAACAATTTCTTTTCATAAAAGTGCTTCCACTAGTTTCAAAAATATATAATAATTTATTTTATAAAGTGCCCCTTCTCCTTAATTACGAATTTAGCCAAAAATAATTTATAACCCGGTAAACAATTTCCTTCACTAGAAAATTAATATGAAATCCACCTTAAATTGGAAAATTATGAAAATTGAAACTCATCTCTAAAATATCATTTCTGACCTAAATTTAAATTTTCAAGGTATTTGGATGTCATCTAGTAGGGTTTTCATATCAAATGTAATATTTAGAACAAGTATGAACATGCATAACTAAACAACAAATATATATAACTTTAAATCATCAAACCATGGCATGTGCTTACAAAAAAATTTCGGGTCATATTCTTAAAATCAAAAACCAAAAGAAAATGGGATGTAAATATCATTCACCTTAGCTTTGAGATTATAGATATGAGATTTGGTTGTTGAATTAGTTAATTATCTTCCTTCTTCTTGAATCCTAGCATTAGTCCTCTCTTAAGAACAATAATGGTGGTCGGCCTTAGTATTTTAGTTCGAATGAAATGAAATGAACGTGAGTTCCTTTTCCTAAGGGTTTAGGGTATAAACCCCTTCTATTTCCCGTTTTCCCTTATCATTCCCTAACACCTTTGTTTAGGTTATCTTATTTTAATTAACATACTAACATGAACGACTACCCTTAACAATAACAAATCTCGACCAATTAATCTCCACATTATTTAATTAATTAAATATTCTGAATAATGTTATGAACATATGGAGTGTCAGAGTGTCCAAGCAAATACGTCCACATTAGCTTTGAGGAGTTTGGTTAGTTCTGACCGCATCCTGTTTCCAAGGTGCGATCCGATTTTCAAGACCTGAGTTGGGTCTTCCATACAGAATGGGACAAACACTATCAATTCTGCTGGTGCTACCTAATACTTCCCTAAAATCTTCTTTCTAGGGTCTAAAGCCTTATTGAATTGGCTATGGTCCCCGAGCCAAGGGCGACTCTGTAATTGCTATTCATTAGGCTCATGGATATGGAGAGCTTTTGCCGCATCT
The DNA here is from genome assembly GCA_030765085.1 of Allium cepa. NCBI lineage: Eukaryota > Viridiplantae > Streptophyta > Magnoliopsida > Asparagales > Amaryllidaceae > Allium > Allium cepa. Next base: position 418,305,275 of record CM060945.1, on the reverse strand, counting down.
TTTCCTTTTTTCCTTTCTTCTAGACTCACACAGTTCTGCGATCTCTGGCGGCACACTAGTCTCCCTTCATAATTCAGACTTCGTGCTCTGTAGGGAACTTCATTGCAAGGCACCACTGGACCAATTCTATTCTGAAGTCGGTTAGCGCGGGCTGACCCAAGAAGGCGTTGCATGTTGACATTTCATCCATGATCACAAAAGTCTGAGTGAGGGTGACCCTTCGATCACCCTCTCCAAGCTCCACAGGTAGGTTAGTTTGTCCCACCGTTTATTTGGGTTCACCAGTAAACACTTGAATCTTTATTTGGCACGTGGATATGCTCTTCATGCCAATCTTCATATGATCGAAAGTACGTTTAAAGAATATATTAACCGAATAACCACTATTAACCAACACCTGTCGAACCACAACCGGTCCTATTCCGACCATCACCACCATAGAATTATGAATTGGAGCTTTGATCCCTTTAATGTTCTGATCTCGGAACACTATGTCGTCATTCATAACCCTTTGCAGCTGGACTGGAATCTCATCTTCTATAGCTAGACTTGAGTCCATTGGAGCACACTTCAATGTACTTGCATATCGCTCCATCTCTCTCTAACTTCCCTACGTTGGGTGAGGTCCCCTAGATATTATTCCAATAATAAGCCTTTAATCAGTTCGTTTGAACCCTTCTTCGCTAGTTCCAGCTTGATTCCTTCGCTCACTTGGATGTCGAGGATCCGTAGATTAGTCGAGGTACTGTGGCTTTCTTACATACTGCCGAAGTTTGTTGTCCTGGATCAACTTATCAATGAGGATTTTTAGGTGGTCGCATTCGTTTTTATTGTGGCTATGTGTTTCATGAAAGTTGTAGAACTTCCTTGAGCACTTTTCTACTCAGTTGCCTCCTTTTTGGTGGCTTTTTGTACTCCGCGGTCCCTTGAATTGTGAGAAAAATGTTCTTGGGAGTGTCATTCAAGGGGGTGTAGCCTTTAGGCCTAAACCCTTTGATCTTTTTATTGTTGCCATTACCATTCTTCTTACTGAAGTTTTTATTTCTTCTTTAAGTTTCCATCTTTCCCGGTGATTCCTTCAACAGCTCGAGAAGTGTGCGCATTTTGCTTTGTTGTTTGATCACTTTGCCCAACATTCATGGGTTGCACACTAATAGACTTCCTTTCCAATTCCTGCACTTCCTCCAACCTTAGGAACCGACTTGCTTTGCAGTTGAAATCCTTTCTACGGTAGGTTGCTTTATCATAATCCACTTTCTGCATTTGGTTTCTAGGTGAATGGCACAGACCAATGCCAAGAAAATCATGTCTTCATTAAGGTTGCCCACTTCCGTCATTGCGGTGTTAAACTTATTCATGAATGATTTGAATGGCTCGTTGTGCCTTTGGAACAATACAGATAGGGACATGATGTCTTCTGATTGTGAAATATGGAGTTTGAAGTGATCTAGGAACCTTGTCATCAGTTGGTCAAAAGTAGAGATAGATCTCGGTAGATGCCTAGTGAACCACATGTACATAACTCCTTCGAGAAAGGAAGAAAAGCACCTGGATCGGACAGCTTCGGAGACATTAGCTCCATCTATACACCAACCGTATTTGTGCAAGTGAGGTTCTGGGTCGTTTGTCCCATCGTAGGATGGAATAGTTGGCATTATGAATTTTTTTCAGATATTTCTCATTCAAAATCTCATCGGTGATGGGAATCCAACTTAGCACAACTCCCCATTCACGATCTATCTTATTTTTACTTTCATCCATCATCCATTTAATCATATCCGCTATTTATGCCTCTGATGTACAGTAACCCTAAGGATGAAAATCGGTCATAGTGCTAAGTGTTTGGCTTTGGAAACGGTCTTATGAGTTGGTTGAAACCTAGGCTCTCCTATCTTTGAAAGAGCCAATCCTGTAGGGTCTTTTTGGCTCACAGATGGAGTAACTAGAATAGTTTGAGTATTCCTATCATTATCGAATGCATTGGCATTTTCTTCCACTTTGTCATCTTGCTCTCTGTCCTCTGAGTCGGTGAGATCCATAGCTATGTCTTCCAACGAGGTCCTTACCCCTTGATTCAAGTTCTTAATAGGTTGCCTTGTGGTTAGTAGAGTATTTGCATTCCCATCCATGTTATGTCTTGTTGTCACTTTTCTTTGCGGTTGCTTTTCGTTTCTCCTGTGCAGACCAGAAATAGAGGAATTCTCTTGCTCTTTAGCAGCGTGGGTTCAGGAACAATCCTTGGAGCAGGATTTGACTGTATGGTTAAAAGAGCATTAAGCTTGTCCATCAAAGCCTTTTGGCTACTTTCCATTTTTTGATTGATCTCATTAATCGTCTTATTCAACTCATCCCAGGTGACAACTTTATGCTGACTGGAGGATGCTGGTGCTTGATTTCCAACGTTAGCACCATTCACTTTAGTTTGTTGGGGATTAACATCTTCTCCGACTATTACTGCCCCTATGGATCTTCCAGAGGCGGTTCTTCTTCTTCTAGGAGCCATCTTTTGGATCTTTATGAAAAGATTGAGGATCTATCTTCTGGATCTACAGGATCCAAAGTAGATAGCTAGATCTGGATCCTGAGTTGGAGTTTTTAGTGAAAGCACCAAAATATTGACCCAAAAAATGGATCAATACCCTATTTTGACTGTGAAAGCACCGGCTCTGTTCCTACAGAGCAATAATATGGATAACAGATATATGAAAAGACAATAAAAGAAAGAAGACAAGGAAATTTCATTGTGGTTCAGTTGTTAACGAAGCCTACGTCCACTTTATAGTTTTATTATGACTGATTGTTGTTACAAGTAGTGTTTGATTACAAGGCTTTTGATTATCCTTAGCTAGATTGAATTCCTAGAGTTGGAATCCACAAGACAGTCACAGTGAATCCCTTCGGAGATTGTTGTAAGGGAGATATGGAGTGAAGAAAGTTTTCAACAGAGTTTCTGCAACCAGTCTGAAGAAGATCCCCTTTATGTTGCAAGTAGGATGGTATTTATAGGGATTGGAGAGCTTCAAGGCCAGGCTACTCCATCAACTGCTCGTAGGTAGGTATTGAATGACCTGGAGCGTTTAGCTCACGATCCGACCCAAAACCATGGGTCGCAAGCGACCCGTGGTTTATGGATTGCTAGCGATCCATCAACTTGGCTCATACGCGTGCTAATGACTTGGTATTTTCTAGGTGCAATTTCCATCTCTTCATAAGGTAGGGTCGCAAGTATCACGGAATTACATGGATCTCTAGAGATCCATCATGTATGGAGTGCTAGCAATCCACACACTTACATTTTTTCATGCTCTTGTCTCTAATACTTCATATACCTATTTCTCTCAGCAAACCAATATGATAGCATGGATCGCTAGCGATCCATTAATATGGATCACTGGCGACCTAAGCTCTTGATTGTTTTTGGGGTTCTAAGTTTAGGTTGCTTTTGTGGCCTTACATCGATGTCATACATGTAGTCTTTTGCTATTGATCCATTTTGATGACAATCTACTAGCTGGTTGTGCATTGACTAATGCCTAGGCTAAAAGAATGCTAGTCTCTTGGTTTAGTCAATTTTAGTTGTTGCCTAAGTAATATATCTTAGCCCTCGTTAACTCCTTGCTTTAGCCTTTCTGGTTAAGATCTAAGCCATTCTGATGTCATGAAATTGTTATGTTTTCTATTGGATCATGCTAGGTTAAAAACCCGGATAACACTTAATGTCATACGACCTAAGGTGTAACGTTGAAAACACAAAGAATGGTGAATTTGGGGATCGATACCGAATTTCGCTTGGGGACCGGTACCGAATCCCAGATTTTACTGAGTTCGCGACTATTTTGGGACAACGAGTATAAATCACGTACAACAGTTAAGAGATCCGCATAAAATTTTTTTGGCCCACTACCTCTATAAATAGGAAGGTAGGGCTTATTTTTTAGGATATTTTGTCTCTAGTTCCATTATTTCTTATATTCTTATAACTCTAAAATTCTAAGTGTAGGAGTTGCATAGAACCCCAAGAAATTCTACCTCTAAATTAGAAATAATCGACAAAACTTCATAATGGAAGTAGGCCTTGCATTGCCGAAACATTATAAATGATTGTGCATTATATATTTTCTAATTTTCATTTACTTTTCTTCATTTAATCCCTACTACATTGAAACGACCCAAATATTTTAGTGTTTAATTTGGAATATTTAAGTGGTTTAAATATTTAATTTATAAATTTAATTTATTTAATAAGTATTTAAAACTGAAATTTGAGCGATTTCGTAAATTTTAGAAATTACCGATTTAATCTATGCATTAAAATAGCAATCCGGGGCATAGTCTCGGAATTAAACAAAATCGGTTCCATTGGATCTGTAATAGTGTATTATTACCGAATTCCAAATTTCATAGCATTTAGGGTAATTGTTTAGTCGTAGGGAGTAGAAAATGCGTTGAAATTAATATCGAAAATTCAATATAATAAATGGGTTCAAAAAGCTATCTTCTTAATAAGATCGAATTAGGACTCGAAACCTTTCCCTTGCTTTTGAAATAGGGCTACAACATTATAAATGCCTAGCGGCACACCTCGATAGGGGTTCAAAATTTTGAGTTAGGTAAAAGACATTTTGATTTATAAAAAAAAATAAAGGTACATCAAAATCAAAGTCACCCTACACGCGGACCTACCCTTTCCCTTCAAAGTTAAATCACATCCCCCCTTTCATTCGTTCAAACCGAATCCTCTTAGTAAGAAAATAAAAAATGAAATCTCATTTCGATCAAATCGTAAAAAATCTTTCTCCTTGTTAAATCGTGATTCCGCTCCCCCTCTTTGCAGTTCGAATCTCTTATGAAGAAACAAAAAGAGGTAAGCGATCGAAATTTTCATGACCTGATTTTTCGACGCCCAAAAATCGACATCAATACCTCCACTGTATCAAATACTGAACAATCAAATGCCAGAAAATGGACCGTTAGGGAAAGAAGAAGGATGTAGAAAAAGAAATAGATAACAACATCTGAATCTCATAATCGTAGCGGAACAATATATAATAGATAAATGACTAATCTTTGAATCGAAAAGAACTATATCCGTTTATAACATTACATCTTCAGAGTATTACACAAATCAACAACACAAATTCCACACAATTACATTGACATGTCCTCCTAAGCCGAATATACAGCTTACTCTGCACAGCGGAATATATATCGAATATGAGTGATACGTCTCGCCATCCAGCTCGTCTCCTGTGCTCCATAGTAATATATCATATATTCTATAACACTCGGTCTGACCCAAGCATTATAGTTAAATAACACCCAAGTCGGTCTGGAAAACCGACGTGAGAAAACACACTCAATTGGATTATTAAAGTTTTTAAAATCCTTTTTGAAATCAAAAGTATCTCATAAGACCATGCCACAAATAAACAAATCGGGTTTTTATCTTACGATATCCAAAACATTTCTTATCAAATCCTCTGATATTATAGTTGTGTCTATATACAAATACTTATTCAAATAGCCGAAATTTTTACATTCATTAAATTCCAACAATACTAAGTTCTACAAACAAAACCGTAAAGGCGCGTAGGGAGAATGGACTTCCATCAATGGTAGGGCTTCTAGGGTACCGCCCGTCAAAGTATGTGGTCTAGATCACTGTACCGAGGATCCACCTTTGATCCCCTGGTACACAAGACCGGAGCTACCCCTTACTGGATAAACAGAATAAGATCACCCCATGGTTGGGATCAACAATCGCCCATACAGCCGAATAAAAAGGGACCTCTAGACATGGATGACCTTACCCTAATTGGTTGTTAGCCACTTAGCCTTGCTGCATCTTCCCTGTTTTAGCCATTCCCAGTTGATGAGGCTCGAGGCTATGCGTTACCATTTTAGAACGTTTTCACTTAGAATGCTCACTGTCCTCCTGATGATGTTCTGAAAGCATTTATCCCTATGAGTCCGTTCTGGGTTCGAATGGAACCGAAGGCACTACTCCTACTACGTCTATTTTGGAATCACCATTAGGATTAGTAGCGATTAGCCCTTGCACTTCACTGCTCCATCTTCGACTCCAAGCTTTTGTCTTCCTCACGAAAACGTTCAAATCGAATCAAAGTGGTTTTCGGGAAATTAATCTCGATCCCAGTTTCTTCGAAAGGATCAGCGCATTAGCCAATATTGATAGTTAGTTATTTAACTATCAAACAGCATTCACAAACAAACTTCAGGCCTTAATAATTTCCCAAATTATTTATTTATTTCAAAATAACTTCGCAAGCTATTTTTCTACACTTTAATTCCTCTGAAAATATTATTCCAATCACTTTTTATCTCGTGGAAATAAATTTCCACCCAATTATTTTATTTCCACTGAAAACCACCAAGTCTTAATACTTTAGATTTTAAAATAATTTAAATCACTTTATCCGATAATATATATACTTTAAACATTTAAAATAAACTACTTAAAGTACTTGTTCAAAATAAAAGTTACGAAATTCTATATTAATTCCCAATTAAAAACTTTAAACCAAAACTAATTTAAAATAAAAGTTATTCTATAAGGTACAAATATTAAATAGTTATCTTTTTAAACATAATACTAGGTAAACCTTTAAAATAATTACTATTAAAATTAATTTAATAAATACTTACTTTTAAAAATATAAAGCCATTAAATAATAATTTTCTTCCAAAAGATTCTTTTAAAACCATTTTAAAACCTCTAACTTATACTCGGAAATAATCCTTTGAAAATATACTTAGCTTTCCAGGGAAATGCACTTTCCTTTCCACATCTTTTTAAAAATAAACCACTTATTTATTTTGAAACAAATTACCCATTCATTTGTAAATTCTCATCCCGAATTTATACTTCAAATATCCATCGATATCTTATTTCACTTTATTTATAAACCCATTTATAAATTCCAAAGTCTCATTCTCCTTTAATTCCAGTTTTCAAACACTGAATAAGTTTTCAAATCGATTTTGAAAACTAACTCAATTTTAAAATAAATTTATTCACTTACCCCGATTTATTTTAAAATTCATTAATTCCATATTCACACCTTACTTATGATTCTTATTTAAATCGAATACACCAATTTCATATTTTATTTTAAATTCTCCTTTTATTTCCCAAACTCTTTTCAAATCTTAAATTTTAGAAATATATTTCTTCATACTTTACAAAACAATATTTCCAAAGTCCTTATTTAAATAAAATCCTTTTACCCATTTATTCAAAATCCCTATTTTTCCCATCTTTGAGTTTATTATATAGGATTTGAAATCAATTTTTTAACGCTTTCCCAAATTCATTCCTTTAATTTATTTGGATTCACTATAATTATTTTACTTAAAAATTTCCCTTTAAAAATAAATCTGAACTTTATATATATTTCATTTTTCTTGTATACCAATATACATTCAACCAAGCCATAGCATTTAATAATCTAATTCCAAATATAATCAATATAATCCATCACAGATTATCACATACATCACATTACTGAAATTAAAATTAATTCAACACTTGAGGAATCCAGTTGGATCCCTCCAAGCTGTTTCGCTGCATCCACAGATGTTAGCACAACAATTTAAAATACCAACCCGCTTCAAGGCGGGTTATCATGGTATAAAGGGTCATCCATTGTTATGCGGGGCACATAAGGTCCCGTCCGCTATATAATGCGAGAAATCAATCAGTCCAATATATGTGTGTGTGTGTATATACTATATATAATATACCACATTTGGACTGATGAATAACACCAATTCAAGCAATCAATCCAATAATTTAAATTTAACTATTAAATTTAAATAGTTATCCGAATGAGTGAGATTAACCCACCTTTGATTTTTGTTTGCAATACACTTCCATTCCGGCTTGCTTTCTTTCAGATTTTGACCTTGTATAACAATTCTTTTTTTTGCTAACATTTGAATTAACGACACAATTTATTACCATAAATCAATTTTAATTTACTAATAATTTCCTTTAAAAAATCGTTTAGTAACTTTAATAAATCAAATAAGTTAATTTAACTAATTAATTACCAAATCCATTGTTTACAATGAACAAGTAATTTAAAAATGTGTATAAGTATATTTATTTTCTTTTGAAACTACCTTTACTAAAAGCAACCTATATATATATATTTAAAAATCTAGCTTTATGTAAATTTGATAACAATTTTTAAATTCCCATTTCTTTCAAACTTAAGTTTCTAAATCTAATATATATATATATATATATATATATTATTTTTATTTTCTATAAATACGTATATTTAATAAATCCTAATGGAAATAAAATCCCTTTTAGCATATCTATATATATATATTAAACAAAAAGGATTTTTATATTATACTACAATACATATTTCCCTATTTCCAGTGTGTGCGTGTGTGTGTGTATATATGCATATACAAAAACTCAAAAAAAAAAAGGAAATACCATACCTCACTCGATCGTATGTGAACCGGCCACTTCCTGCATCGCATGCCCCCAGCTTCCTTCCCCAAATCGCGACTTCGGTCACTTGCTCGCCGTGCCAAAGCAACCCACGAACGGTGCTACTCGACCTCCCTCACATGCAACTACGGCCACTACCCCTCGATTCTATAACACCGCCACACGAGCTTCCCCTACACGAGCTAACCTCGTTTGCCCAGCCACCTCGATGCCTCATCACCTATCGAAAATTAGGCCACGACGATGAACTCGTCCCATCGAGCTGGCTGTAGACGCCCATTGATCTTACATCGTTCGATTTAGGATCGACGAAGACATGCCCTAATTAACTAATGAGGGAAAATGAGAATTAGGCTTCGTTCGCATATTTTCAACCATGATTCTATTTTGATTTGTCTACCATTTCTTTTGGATTATGATTTCGAATTTTGTTTTGAAGATAAGGCAAGGCTTGGATTTTTTTATTTTATTTTACTGTTTTTGCGTTATTTTTTTAAAAAGAACGCGTGCTAAACCAAACAAACACGTGTCTGGTAGGGCAGGACACGTGTCCCTTTAAGATGAAGGCTAAAAAGTTCTGATGTTGATATATAATGTAATATGCTACATTCAAATTAAAATTGTTTTGATTAACGTAGCTTAAAATCGGAAACCCCTATCGAGGCATGCTGCCATGCGTTTGTAAGGATATACCCCTATTCTATACGCAATGGAAAAGGTTTCGAGTCCAAATTCGATCGCATGGAGAAGATATTTATTTGGACCAGCTATAATATTGAATTTTCGATATTGATTTCAGTGCGTATTGTAAGTGAATGCTTGCTATAGAATCAAAATGGACAAACAGTTGTAAACAATGTAAATGAAGTGGCAATGCGATACAAACTAAGTTATCTACTGATGCCGAATATGAGTATAAAAATAACTAGTGAGGAAAATAAAAACAGCATAGTAAATGACAGCAGAGATTTTTATACTGGTTTGGAGCTCCATCCTATGTCCAGTCCCAAATTCCTTTCGGAATTTCACTAAAATAATAACCCTCACTTAACCGAAAGGAACAGGTCTATACAACCGTTGAGCAGCCGAACAAGGACCTGAGCAGTAGAACATGATTTCGCCTTAGTAGCTGAAGAGGACTTCACATGCCTGATCAGCATAATAGGACTTCTTTACAAATAACAAAAGTATCTGATTGTAGTATGCTCTTTAAATAGCACTGACAAGTCAATTAAGTACAATCTTCCTATAATCTTCTTCTTTATGATATATAGTGCAATATGCTTCGAGAATTGTAGAAGATAAAGTGATCAATGATCAAAGTATGTAAGAAACTTGAGTGCAATTTGAAAACTAGAGAATAGATGAGAATTCAAGAATATTGAAAGTAAATTCGGTGAATTGTTTGTTGAATTCTGTAATCTATTTATAGTGTATAAAGAGTTTCATCCATAGATGAAAAGTTATATTGAAAAGAACAGGTGCAACCATTGATTTTTGAAAACGTTTCTCTTCGGTGAAGAGAAGCGACTATTCAAGAAAAGAGCTAGAGATATTCAGACGTTTGAATTAAAATAATTCAGACTTCTGAATTAGACTAAAACGCAGACAACAAGCTTTTAGGAAAATTTTGACCTTTTTTAAACGTCTGAATATTGTGAAACAATATTCTAGTTTCAGCATTCAGACGTCCGAATGAATGTATTCATACGTCTGAATTCAGACATTTGTGCATGTGTGTGCATATATATATATATATATATATATATATATATATATATATATATATATATATATATATATATATCGATTCAAGAGAGATTTTAACAAAATTCAAATTAAAATACAAACTCTAGACACACCATACTCAGCTTTAAACATCTGAAAATGAATCTGCAACAAATCTCCTGCTAAAACTATTAGTATACATAGAATATTTTATGTAGCTTGTCATAATCAAAATTGAGATTCCAACATTCTCCCCCTTTTTGATGATGACAACTATATAATCAATAATATAAATATTCATAATGTTGTTACTCCCCTGTCAATATGCACAATTTTAGATTTCTCCCCCTTTGTCATCGACAAAAAGAAATAACATAGATAACAATAGACGGATCATTCTTTAAAATTCCAAAATCTATCCTTTTCCTTTTGTTTCTCCGAGTACCTGCAATAAATAATAATCATTTTTGGTACTCACTTACTATTTTAGGGTCAGGGGGTTAGGTCCTTGGAAACCATACCCATTTGGGTGTGTTTGAACCTTTATAAATATAATTTCTTCTTATAATAGTTGCGAATATGAAGTTATTTATAGTGATCAATCATATTAGCTGGAATCCATATCTTAACACTATTAGTCATTAGCTTAGTACTTGAAGAATAATTTTTATCATTTCTAAACGAAGTACTATTATGACCATAACAGGTTTTAAAACTATCTTGATTACTAGCACTAGCACTAGCACTAGCACTAGCACTAGCACTAGCACTAGCACTAGCACTAGCACTAAAATTAGTATACAAGAATGCATATCTAGTACTATTTTTACTTTTAGCTTGTTTATAGCCTAAACCACTTTTATCATTGTGAGCATTTGGATTTGTAACTAAGGAAGATAAGGTATCTTTACCTTTGTTAAAATTTATGATTTTTGTATTTAACCTTTCAAAATTTGCTTTAGAATCACAAATTTCTTTTTGAAAAATATTATTATTAACTTTTGAAATCTCACATTCTTTAGATAATGCTAAATTATTTTTAATTAAAGCTTCATTCTCTTTTTCAAGAGACAAAACTAAAGAACTAGAATTATTTAAAGAATTTTCCAAAAATATGTTTTATTGTGCAAAGCATTGATTTCCTTCAAAAGCTCATTGTTTTTATCTTCTAACTGCTCATTTTCTTTTTCTACGAAATCTTTTTGTAAAACAAGTTCTTCTATGGTATTTTCAAAACATTTAGTTTGTTTTACCAAAATTTATCTTCCTCTTTTAAATTGGAAATTTCTTGCTCACAATTTTTTAACTTAGCTAAAGCAATTGCATTAACCTTATTCAAAGTTTTACGATCTTTTAATAATTCATCATGTGCTAATAGAAGATCTTTATATAAGGAATCTAAACATGCCGACTGTGATCTGATTTAGCCATAAAGCTTTTGTTTGCTTGCTCCTTTGATTCTTCTTTATTGCTTTTCCTATTTTATTGCTTCGACTAGATCTCTTTGTAGCCATTTATTCTAGGATGTTGTTACGATCTCTAGAATCCCACGCTCAAATACCAATTGAAAGTCGCTATGCTCCGATACCAATTGAAAGTGACAGCTATGCTATAGGATCGAAATCGCCAAACAGTTGTAAACAATGTAAACGAAGTGGCAACGCGATATAAACTAAGTTATATGTTGATGCCGAATATGAGTATAAAAATAACTAGTGAGGAAATTATTAATAGTAGTATAGTAAATGACACCAGAGATTTTTATACTGGTTCGGAGCTCCGTCTTACGTCCAGTCCGAGACTCCTTTTGGAATTTCACTAAAATAATAACCCTCACTTAACCCGGAGGTACAGGCCTATACAACCCTTGAACAGCCGAACAAGGACCTGAGTAGCAGAACGGATTACGCATCAGCAGGCGAAGTGGACTTCACACGCCTGAGCAGCAGTATAGGACTTCTTTACAAATAATAAAAGTATTTGACTATAGTATGCTCTTTAAATAGCACTGATAAGGCAATTAAGTGTAATCTTCCTATAATCTTCTCCTTTATGATATATAATGTGATATGCTTTTAGAATTATGGAAGACAAAGTGATCAATGATCAAAGTATGTAAGCAATTTGAGTGCAATTTGAAAACTGGACAATAGATGAGAATTCAAGAATATTAAACGTAAATTCGTTGAATTATTTGTTGAATTCTATAACCTGTTTATAGTGTATAAAGAGTTGCAACTATAGATGAAAAGTTATATTGAAAAGAACAAGTGAAACCACTGATTTTTGAAAATGTTTCTCTTCGGTGAAGAGAAGCGACTTTTCAAGAAAATAGCAGTTAGAGATATTCAAACATTTGAATTAAAATAATTCAGACTTCTGAATTAGATTAAAACATAGACATCAAGTTTTTAGAAAATTTTGACCTTTTTCAAACGTCTGAATATTTTCATTCAGACGTCTGAAAATTGTCAATATTATAGTTTCAGCAGTCAGATGCCTGAATGAATGTATTCAGACGTCTGAATTTAGACATTTGTGCATGTGTGTGCATGTGCGTGCACACACACACATAGATATGTATATCGATTCAGGAGAGATTTTAACAAAATTCTAATTAAAATCACCATACTCGGCTTTAAACATCTGAAAATGAATCTGCAACAAATGTCATGCAAAAATGATTAGTATACACAGAATATTTATATAGCTTGTCGTAATCAAAATCGAAATTCCAACACGTTTATCTATCGTACGGCCAAACGATCACCTCAAACACTACGAAAATTGAAATTCAATAATAATACACTATTATGGATTCAATGGAACTGGTTTCGTCGAATTCCGAGACTATGCCTCGGATGGCTATTTTTAAATATCGATTTAAAGGATATAATTTCAAAATTTAACAAAACACTTCCAAATTCAATTTTAACACCTTAACTATCTACAGTACAATCAATATAAATTTTTACAAGATTTTAAATAACAAGCGTAAAATTTTAGATTCAACCATTTATCCAATTTCCAATTATTTAATTAAACAATTATATTACTCAATAAATAGGGGCATTTGAAATTCAAATTAGAAATTAACTTTTAAATATTTAAAATCAATTAAATATTCCAATTTTAAATGTCCAATATTCTGTGTCGTCATAGAAATCGATCGCGACTGCTTATTGATCGCGAGCGTGACCACCTATTGATCGCAAGAGCGATGTCGTGAAAGGAGAGCATTTGTGGGGATGGTGGGATTTTAGGTTGCTGTCATTAGGGGTTATGTCCATGGTTTCGAGCATAGAGTTACGACATTCGCGATAGCACGCACATGGAAACAGAGAGAGTCGTGTACGAAGATAGACGAAGGCAACCGCAAAACTGGGTTTCCCATAGCATGTCGTAGAGGAGGTGGTCGTATGGGGATTGGGGATACACGATCTTGGGAAATATTTCACGACCATTTTCGTTCATCTGGTAGGGTTGGGTCACATTCGAGAGGAAGAGTGCAGTGGTATTGGTTCGAGTTCTCGTGCATTGGAGAGGGATAAACACGATTAGGTTTCTTAACTGCGAGATTTACACTAATGAACGTAATTAACGGCTTAACATTTGTAATTAATGTTGCAGTTAATTATATTATTAAAAATTAGATGCTTATAATATGATAACTAATTCGTTCAAGGTATAAAAATCGTGAATTTCAATCTGGAATTAATTAGAGATTTGTAGAGGCATCTATTAATTAAAAATTGGAACGGAGCGCAATTAAAAAATCAAGGTGAGAAATGCTCACTCATTTGGATTACTATAATTTATTTTAAATAGTTAAAATAAATTATTGGATGTTAGTTGAAATTTATAAATTTATTATTAGTGTGGATGTTATATATGTAGTATACATTAGTAGTTGGATAGATATTTCTGCCTATTGGAGCGGATGAGACCCTATGCATCCAGCATAATAGCGGATGACCCTATATTACCACGATATTACGCCTCAAATCAGGATTGGTAGTTTATGTTGTAATGACATCGGCGGTTTTAAGAAAAACGGGTTGGAGGGATCCAACAGGATTCCGCTAAAACGTTGAATTTAATTTCATAAATAGTGATATATGATATGTTGAGTAATCTGTGATAGCTTATAATGTGATTAGAATTTATTGGATGCATTGTAATAATGGCCTGGATTTTGGCAATATAAAAATACCATAAATATATGTTTTGAATTTGAAAATGAATTTAAAGGGATTTTGGAAAATAAAATATTTATTAAAGTTTTAGATTAGTTAAAATAAATTGATTGGGTGAAATAAATAGTTTGACATAAACTTGTACTTAACTATTTCGTGATATATAAATAGAGATTTCGAAATAATGAATATAAAAGATTTTAAATAAAATTTCTTAAGTGATACTTGTTTAAATATAAAAGGCTTTTAAAATCAGGATTTTTAATAGTTTGGGAGAATAAAAGAGAATTTGGAAAAATAAATGTAATATTGGTTATACCGAAGTCTAAATTACGAAATAGAAGTAAAATTGAGAATGATTGGTTTGGAATATAGTTTGGTTTATTCAAGAAATTGATTTATGGAAGGGAAATTAATTTAGGGATCAATTTATGATTGATTTAAGTGATGTGAAACTATTGTAAACGGAAGAGGAGACTATGAGATTTATAAACAATGTTTATAAATAAAGTGAAATGATTATCAGTGGATAAATTAAAGTTATAAATTCATAGTGAGGATTTATAATGAGATGGGTAAATCAATTTATAAATAAATGATAAATTTACTTTTAGAAATGTGAAAAAGGGGATTTACGAACTTGGGATGTAAACCGAATCGGTGATAAATCGAGAGAGATTTATAAATATTAAATTAGTTACATGAGATTTAAAAAATATTTTTGTCGAGAAAGTGGTTTTGTTTTAAAAAGAGGATTTTCAATTATTAAGCTAAATAATTTAAAAGGTGTTTAAAAATATTTCAAAAGATTAATTATTTAATTGTTTTAATTTTTTGAAAGAATAATTAGTTATTAATTAAAGTTTCCATAAAATGATTTGTTTTAAAGTTAATTATTAATTAACTAGTATTATTACTTTAAAAGATAAATTATTCAATATTAATATTATTTTAAATAATAACTTTTTTGGAAGGATATTTTCCTAATTTGAACTTGGAAAATATAAATAGAAACTCTATAAGTATTATTTTGAGAGAATTATTAAATAAAGTTTTAGGAAAGTAATGGTATACTTTCATGGTGGAATCGAAGGCAGAGATTGCCTGTAGTTAAGTTTTGGATTTCTCTAGGATAAAGACGTAATCGTTGAGCTACGAATTCACGGTTGATACTGTACTGGTAAGTATATAATTTTGAATAAAGGATTAAATTTATTGAAGATTGAAATCAAATAAGGCTTGGTGATTGTAGTAGGAAATGAACTCTTTGATTGAATGATTGTTTATTTGATAGTCAAAATAATGACCATCGAATCTGGGCCCAAAATATAACATGAGGAATATCTAGGAGAAACACGAGAATTATATGGTGCAATTGTCGTTTGTAGGTACTATATAGTACGTATAAACTAATTTCATTCTTCTAAGACGATGACAAGGAAATATATCCACTAACAGGTAGGAGGTGATCTTCGATCTTACTTCGTCTATTTATTTCCTAGAGAATTGGGGTTGTATTTACTGAAAATGTTGAATGTTGTTTCGAAGAAACCGGGATCAAATAAGTGATCAAAAACCACCTCGTTCCAAATAATATGTTTTCGAAATGAAGATAAGAGCGTGTAATTGATGATGGAGCATTAAAGTGCAAGAGCTAATCCCTACTAGTTCGGAGAATGATTCCAAAGTGGATGTAGTAGGAATAGTGCCTTCGGTTTCGTTCACAACCTGAATGGACTTGTATGGATGAATGTTTTCAACACATTGTCATTGGAGGACAATGAACACTCCAAGTGTAAATTTCTTTAAAAAGGTAATTGTAGCCCCAAGCCTCGTCAACCGAAATGATTGAAAATCAAGAGAGATGCAGCAAGGCTAAGTAGGTCGCACTCAATTAGGTTATGTTTATCACCATTCTAGATGCCTTCGGATATATTATAAATACAGTGCATAGGAATGTGCTCGATAAGGGTGGGAACGCCCGGGGTGATAACATATTCAGTTCTATCCAGGTTAAGGGTTGGGCCGGCCTTGTGTTGTAGGGGTTCTCAGTGAGGATTTCAGACGTATATCTCCGTACTTGGTTTATATTTCCGCTGTGCGAGGACAAGTTATTATAACTGCCCAGATTGATGTGTTGAATGTTGTACTCTGATAATTATAAGTTTAAAACACTTACAGATTCTTTTGTATAAAAATCTGTTATTATATGTTATATTTCGTTTTGCTATGTTTATGAGATTCTGTGTTGATGTTCGTGTTTCTTCTTTTATCTTTTTCATCTTTACCTTTAGCAATCAGGATTTCTAGCACTTGATCATTCGGCATGTTATACAGTGAATGTATTCATGTCAATTTTCAAGCGTCGAAAATTCTAGGATGCTACACTTGGTATCATAGTTGAAGGTTAATCGAGAACCTTGGCTTTGGTGGAGATTACTCATTAAAGATAGGTTCGGTGGTACCCTAGAATGCGTTTGAGTGTATTAATAGATATGAGCATGTATTTGTTGGTGAATATAAATTGTTTTATATTGTATTAATTTATCCGTTGAGTGGCATATAAATTCTGGTCGAATAGCGGGACGCCACTAAATTGATATGAGTTTCTAAAAACTTAAACACGATAATCTGACATGGCATGGTTTTGAAGCGGGTAAATGAAGTAATTTTATACAAATTATATTTTGATATAAAAGGAATAATTTTCTAAGAATTATTATAATATATTGGTGTATTTGGATGTTATTACTATAATCAAAAGCATAGTTATAAAAATAAAAATGGTTATATATAACCAATTGAAAATTGTTTAGGTATGAATTATACAAACGAATTATAAATAAAAATGGATTCAAACTAGTATTTGGAAATTTTGAAATCCCTGAAGTTTCAAAAAAAATTCCAAAGTGGTTGGAAGAATAATGGAGTATTAAAATTTGAAATTTGGTTGAATAGAAAATATTTTAAAATGGATCTTGAGCTGATGAAGCACTTAACTCACTATAGTCGCTGGAAAATAATTTTGATGATGACAACTGCATCATCATTCTTCAATTTTGACTTTTGAATGACAGATTACTACTAAAATAATTGATTTTTATATTTTTGTTTGGATACAAACATTGTTTTGGAAATTATGAAGGGAAATTGTTTTGGAATAGAACCAAGTGAATTTTGAAAATCCCAATGAAATGATTTGTTAAACCAAGGGGACTGTATATTTGATTTCAAAATGATTTGAAATAAAACCAGGTGTTGAATTTTAGAACTAGAATTTATGGAATTAAGAATTTGAATTGTGTAGGTTTAAGTGGATTGAGAAAATTGAAAATTAACTCAGGCTAAGTTAAATAAGTTTTAAAATTTCACTATTAAATTAGAATTTAACTTATGCAAGTTAAATAAATTAAATTGGTAAAAGGAAATGGGGTGGATTGAATTTAACTTAAGTTAAATAAAGTTGATTTGGGTTTGGATTGAATTGAAAATAAAATTGGATTTAATAATAGATGATATTGAATGGAATTGAATATAGAGTTTGAATTGAAAAGTGGTTATATAACTATGAGTTATAGATTGGTGAATAGAATAAAAATTTAAGTGCAAAAGAAAATTCTGGAATTGTGAATAAATAAGTTTGAATAGCTTACAAAAATTGAAATTAATGGAAATAAAATATACTTAGGCTTTAAGTAGATGTATAACCTTGAGTTAAAAATAAAATGCGAACACAATGGAGTATAGAATTGATGGAAATGTGAAATTTAAGTTGTGTAACTTATAAAAAATCGAAAAGTGAAATACAAAACCCAGAATAAAAATGGTTTGATATTTTGGTGAAGAAATGAAAATCTAAACTTGAATTATAAAATAAATTTGGACTCAAGTATCTTAAAAGAAGTGATTTTGGAGATAAAAAAATCATATATTAAGTTACAAATGAAATTCGACTTAATTTAAGCGAATTTAATATATTTGGAAATATGATCGAAATAAAATGGAATTGGCTTAAAATTGCAATGACTTGAGTTATAAATATGGTTAATAAATTAAATATGGCCTTGGATATCATTTAAATTAATTCGAGAATGAATTTGAGTATGGAATTAAAATTTAAAGTGGATTGAATGAATGAACTAATTAAATAAATTAGTAAATGGAATGGAATTTGATTAAATAAGAATCAATCCAAAATTTAAATGGAACTTTTTGCAAGGATAATAAACTTAAGTTATATAGTTGAAATAATTTAAAACTAAATGGATTAACTTAAGGAAATATTTTGAATGAAAGCTTGGTTTAAAGAAGTTTATGAAATGGTTCATAAATAAATTGGCACAGAATGATTCTGAGTTTAATAAAATGAATTTGAATATAACGAATTTGGACATGAATAGAATGTAAATAAATCGATTGAAAATCAACTTGAAATGGAATAGGATTAAATATAAATTGATTTGGAATCAATTTAAAATAGCTATAAACTGAAGTGGTTATTTATTAATATTACCAAATTTGCATAGAAAAATTATCGTTTGACATAAATGGAAGTGAATAAAAGTTAATGAATTAATAGAATGTGAATAAATTGATTTTTAAATTAATTTGGAATGAATATGAATATGTTTGATATAAGTATGGATTAAATGCAAGTAATTGGGTTGTAAATCATTTTGAATTGGATAAAATGACAAGTTAATTGAGGCAAAGAAATAAAATCAGTATTGGGACTTTGTGATTGCTTACAAATACATGTTTAACATGTATAGTTACGCAAAGTATGTGTTTCACTATTAGAATGAAATGTCATTGAGTTTTCATGATTTAATACTTACGTGTTTAAATTGAGTAAGTATAGGTAGAGCTGTTTTGCTTGAGTTTGGACACACAAATTGCACATAAAATAAGCCGCTTGCTAAAAAAAGGCTAAAATATGGTACGTTTTCGGATTAAATATTGCAAAAAAATAAATATTGTTATTAGTT
This sequence comes from Allium cepa, assembly GCA_030765085.1. Taxonomy (NCBI): domain Eukaryota; kingdom Viridiplantae; phylum Streptophyta; class Magnoliopsida; order Asparagales; family Amaryllidaceae; genus Allium; species Allium cepa. Next base: position 418,285,872 of record CM060945.1, on the reverse strand, counting down.
TTTTGTTTTTCAACCGAGCGGGTCGATGTATGTGTTTTATCTCTCTTGTCATATTGCAAAAAGTCCTCCGTATAAAGGAGACTCTGCCAAAAAGTTTTGAAAATTCTAGGTGTTAGAAAAATTTTGAAACTTTTTGGTAAAAAAATTTCTAACGAAAAATTAATTTTGAATTGTAATTAGAAATAAAGATTTTGGTTTAGGAATGTAGACTAATTATTTTGGGTTAGAGCTAGAGGAATTACGAAAGTGAAATAGTAAATCAACTAAGTGGGTTTAGGTATGGTAACGGGTTTGGAGCATTTTTCCCTCCTTAGCAATTTTGGGGACGAAATTCTTTTAAGGGGAAGGAATGTAACGACCCGGATTTTTCAGTGTTTAATTTGTAATATTAAAATGGTTTAAATGTTTAATTTGGAATTTTAATTTAGTTAATAAGTATTTAAAACTGAAATTTGAGCGATTTCGTAAATTTTAGAAATCATCGATTTAATCGACATGTTAAAATAGCAATCCGGGGCACAGTCTCGGAATTCATTGATACCAGTTCCATTGGATCCGTAATCGTGTATTATTATCAGGTGTCAAATTTTGTGGTGTTAAATTTTATCGTTTGGTCATACAGAATAGAAAACGCGTTGAAATTAATGTCTAAAATTTAATATAATAATTAGGTTCAAAAGTTATCTTCTCCATAGATTGAAGTAGGAATCGAAACCTTTTCCATTACGTTCGGAATAGGGGTATAACATTATGAATGCCTAGCGGCACGCCTCGATAAGGGTTCAAAATTTGGAGTTCGGTAAACGAATTATTTTGATTTATAAAAAAATGAAGGTAGATCAAAAACAAAGTCACCCTACACGCAGACCTACCCTTTCCCTTCAAAATTAAATTATGCCCACCCTTTCATTTGTTCCAATTGAATCCTTTTAGTAAATTAAAAAAAGCAAATCTCGTTTCAATCAAATCGCAAAGAGCCTTCCTCCTTGTTAAATCGCGATTCCACTCCCCCTCTTCATAGTATATGAAGAAAAAAAAGAGGGAAGCGATCGAAATCGATCGCGGCTGCATATTGATCGCGCGCGTGACCACCTATTGATGCAAGAGCGATGCCATGGATGGAGGGCATTTGTGAGGATGTTGGGATTTTGGGGTCACTGTCGTTAGGGGCTTTGGCGATGGTTTCATGCACAGAGTCGTGACACTCACGACAGCACGTGCGTGGAAATAGAGAGAATCGCGTATGAAGATGGTCGAAGGCAACTACAAAGTTAGGTTTCCCACAGCATGTCATAGAGGATGTGGTTGTATAGGGATTGGGGAACACGATCTTGAGTAGCAATTCGCGACCCTTTGCGGTCGTCTGGTGGGGTCGGGTCATGTTCGAGAGGAAGAGTGCAGCGGTATTGGTTTGAGTTCTCGTGTATTGGAGAGGGTAAGCATGATTAGGTTTCTTAACTGCAAGGTTTACATTAACGAAGGTAACTAACTATTTAATATTTGTAATTAATGTTGTGGTTAATTAGTTAATTATATTATTAAAAATCAGATGCTTATAACATGATAACAAATTCATACGAGGTATAAAAATCGCGAATTTTAATCTGGAATTAATTAGAGATTTGTGGAGGCATCTGTTAATTAAAAACTGGAACGGATTACAATTGAAATCAAGGAGAGAAATTTTCACTCATTTGGATTACTAGAATTTATTTTAATAGTTAAAATAAATTATTGGATGTTGGTTGAAATTTATAAATTTATTATCAGTGTGGTTGTTATTTATGTAGTAGTATATATATTAGTAGTTGGATTGATATTCCTGCCTGTTTGAGCGGAAGGGACCCTATGCTCCCCGCGTGATAGTGGATGACCCTATAATGCCGTGAGATCCCAGCTCGAAGCGAGATTGATAATTTTATGTTGTATTAACTTCTATGGTTGCAAGAAAAACAGGTTTGAGGGTTCCAACTGGATTCCTCAAAAACATTTAATTTAATTTCAAATATAGTGATATATGATATGTTGAATAATCTACGATATCTTATAGTGTGATTTGAATTTATTGGACTGGCCTAGATTATGGTATTCTAAAAATACCATAAATGTATGTTTTGAATTTGAAAAGGAATTCAAAAGGATTTTGGAAAATAAAATATTTATATAGAGTTTTGGATTAGTTAAAAGAAATTGATTGAGTGAAATATATAGTTTGACTTAGACTTGTACTTAACTATTTCGTGATAAGTAAATAAAGATTTTGAAATAATGAATATAAAGGATTTCAAATAAAAATTCTTAAGTGATACGTGTGTAAATATAAAAGGCTTTTAAAATCGAGATTATTAATAATTTGGGAGAATAAAAGAGAATTTGGAAAAATAAATATAATACTGAATCTTGAACAGGATTCAGAATTATGAACTAGAAGTAAAATTAAGAATTGGTTAGTTTGGAATGTAGTTGATTTATTTAAGAAATCGATTTATAAACGGGAAATTAATTTAGAAACCAATTTTTGATGGATTTAAGTGATGTGAAACCGTTGTAAACAGAAGATGATACTATGGGATTTAAAAACAATGTTTATAAATAAATTGAAGTAATTATCAGTTGATAAATTGAAATTATAAATTCACGGTGAGGATTTATAATGAGATGGGTAAATAGGTTTAAAAATAAATGATAAAATTACTTTTAGAAATGTGAAAAAGGGAATTTACAAAATTGGGACGTAAATCAAATTGATGATAAATCGAGAGAGATTTAAAAATACTAGATTGGTTATATGGGATTGAAAAATTATATTTATGCCGAGAAAGTGGGTTTGTTTTAAAAATAGGACTTCTAATTATTAAACTAAGTAATTTAAAATATGTTTAAAAATATTTCATAAAATTATTTAATTAATTATTTTAATTGTTTAAAAGAATAATTAGCTATTAATTAAAGTTACCTCATAATGGTTTGTTTTAAAGTTAATTATTAATTAGCCAGTATTATTATCTTAAAAGGTTAATTATTTAATATTAATGTTATTTTATATAATAACTTTTATAGAAGGGTATTTTCCTAATTAGTACATGGAAAATTTGCATAGAAACTTTATAAGTATTATTTTGAGAGAATTGTTAAATAAAGTTTTAGGAAAGTAATGGTATACTTTCCTGGTGGAATCGGAGGAAGATATAGCCTATAGTTATGTTTTGGATTTCTGTGGGATAGAGACGTAATCATTGAGTTATGAATCAAGGTTGATACCAAAGTGGTGCTTTCCATATTTATTTTTAAAAGTTTCAAATATTCTTAAAAAGGACGATTCGTGAATATACTAAATTTGTTAAGGTAAGTATAAGCTTTTCAATAGAGGGATTTAATTTATTGAAAATTTAAATTAAATATGACTTAGTGGTTCCAGTAGGAAATGAAATATTTGACCGAATGGTTTCTTATTTGATTGTTAAATAACAAACTATTGAATTTGGACCAAAAATATAACTTTAGGAATATCTAGGAGAAACACGGTAATTATATGGTGCAGTTACCATCAGAAGGTGCTATACGGTATGTATAAACTCGTTTCGTTCTTCTAGGACGATGATAAGGGAATCGGTCCACTAACGGTTACGAGGTGATCTTCGATCTTACTTCGTTTGTTTATTTCCTAGAGAACCTGGTTGAGTTTCATGGAAATATCGAACGTTGTTTTGAAGAGATCGGGATCAGAAAAGTTATCCGAAAACCACTTCGATCCAACGAATACAGTTTCAAAGTGTAGACAAGAGCGGGTAATTGAAGATGGAGCATTGAAGTGCAAGGGCTAATCGCTACTAGTCCTGAGAATGATTCCAAAATGGATGTAGTAGGAATAGGGCCTTCAATTTCGCCAGACCCAGAACAGATCTGTATGGATGAATGTTTTCAACACATTGTCAATGGAGGACAATGAACATTCCATGTATAAATTCCTTTAAAAAGGTAATCATAGCCTCAAGCCTCATCAATCGAAAAGGCTGAAAATCATGGGAGATGCAGCAAGGCTAATTGGGTCGCACGCAATTAAGTTATGTTTATCACCTTTCTAGATACCCTCAAATATATTATAAATACGATGCAAGGGAATGAGCTCGATAAGGGTAGGAACACCTGGGGTGATAACATACTGGATTCTATCCAGGTTTAGGGGTAGGGCCGATCTTGTGTTGTAGGCGATCCCAATGAGGTCCTCGGTACATTTTTGGATGTGTACTATGATAGGTGATACCTTAGTGCCTAGTCATTGTATGGAAACCCATTATCCAATACATGCCTTTACGGTTTTTGTTGTAGAGCCTAGTATGATGGAATTTAATAATGTAACAATTTCGGCTATTTAAATAAGTACGTGCACTTAGACAGCATTACAATATCAGATGATTTTGGCATAAAATTTGTTGGTTATCGTAAGGTAAAAGCCCGTCGTGTTTATGTGTGACGTGGTCTTATCAGAAACCTTTGTTTTCAAAGGATTTCGATAACATGTATAAGTTCAAATTGAGTGTGTTTTCTCATGCTATTTTTTTAGACTGACTCAGGTATATTTTATATAGTGCTCGGGTCAGATCGAGTATTACAAATTTAAGTTAGAATGCTATGAGCTCAGGGGATGAGCTGTAGGATTTTAGACCTATATCTCTGTACTTGGTTTAAATTTTTGCTGTGTGGGAACAGGTTATTATAACTGTCCAGATTGATGTATTGAATTTTGTACTCTGATGATTGAATGTACAAAATAGTTAGAGAGTATTTTGTATAAAAATATGTTATTATATATTATATTTTGTTCTGCTTTGTTTGTGAGATTCTATGTTGTTGTTCCTGTTTCTTCTTTTATCCTTTTCTTCTTTATCCCTTGCAATCGGTATTTCCGGCACTTGATTATTCGGCATGTTATATAGTGAATTTATTCATGTTAATTTTCGAAAGTCGAAAATTCTAGGACGCTACATACATAAACTTCCGTGTGTTTGTGCCATTTTTGATTCGAACATTTTTGTGCTTTCACTGAGAAATTATCTCAGGCTACTTGGATATATCATCTACTAATTGATTTCCTTCAACCAGGAGATAGATCCAATTTCTCTTACTTTTAATTTCTACAACTCAAATTTTTCCAGATCTAATTGAAGCTTTCTACCATGGCCCCGTCAGGGAAATAAACCAATGTTATAACCACCAGAATTACCACTTGCAATGTTGAGAATTAGAATCCTCGACATAGGAATGAAGCTATCCAGCCGAAACGAAAGCAGATCCAAACTCCAACTGACATAATGACCACAGTGGATATTGATATGATGATGAAGCAAATGGAAGACAGGTTATAGGCTACTCAATGTGAGATGAATAACATAATGCGGCAAAGTTTAAGGCTGTTGAATAAAGTGACTCAAAATAGCCTTAAACTAATTAGAAGGAATTCCAGCTTAGACTCAAAAAGTTCTTCTTCACCTAAGTAGAGATAGAGGGATAGAAGGAAGAAGAAGACTCAATATGTTGCTGGAATGTCTCAATAAGGAGAAAGACGAGCTCTGGGCATGTTCCTAGGGATCGCCATCGACCCCTGCCTATGAGTTAGTACGGACTCCTACAATGGTGGGCCTAGAGCCTATCTCTTGGAAGGCGGCTTGGAAGAGAAGCCTGAGCTTGCCGTTGAAGGTCAAATCCAGAAAAAAGATCCATAACCGATGATGAATGAGGTACCTATGCAAGTCAAAATTTGTGTATGGAAGAAATTCTTCATGTGAGATATCCCCGAAGATGTAATGCTAATGAAGGCGTTGTATAGAGGAATGACGTATCCTAAGCAACAATTATTGAGATATAAATGGCATATGAATTCTATTAGAGCTTCAGATGTTTTGACGTGCAGTTGTTTCCCAATTTTCCTTGCAGGGGTAATGATGCGGTTCATTCAGCTCTCATCAAAGTCCATATCATCTTTCACTAAGCTGTCACAAAAGTTAATGGAGAATTCTGCTTACTCGCTCCACATCCAAGCACGCGATGTCATTATCGAACATTTAACGATCTGAAGGAGAGTCATTGAGGGACTTTTTAATCGGTTCTATACGGTTGTAACTAAAGTAACGGATCCCAAGGAAGACATTATGTTGATGGTGTTATGTAGGGGAATTCACCTCGACTTGGATTTTCAGAGAGTGGTTAGAGAGGAAACAACCGTTGACCATGGAATATTTTTGTAGAAGGGCCAATGAATATTTGCATCGAGAGGAATGCACCAGCGTCCATGGAAAACCATTGCTGGAAACTTGGTTGAGGTGACACAAAACAATATTGTTGTGAAGCAGGCCAAAGGGAACTCTACAAATGCAGTAGTCGACACTATAAATTCTGATAATCAGTGGAAGAGGAATCCAGTTCCAGGTGGCCAACTCAGTGAGAACAGCAAGTGCCTGAGGAGCTCAAAACCCTAGGAATATACAACTTTGAATGGTACTCTAGATAATATCAACCTTGCCATGCAAGGGATAGACAATATTAAAAGCCACCCTGGAGAGAGGCAACCGATAGGCAAAAGTGCTAGGGAAAATATTGTTAATTTGATGAAATCGACGGGCGTAACACTAAGAATGTCGACATCTAAAAAGTCTAGTTGAGGAGCTGATAAGAAATTACAAGCTCCAGCAATACGTTATGGAGCCACTAAATGGTGGAAAAATCCGTGAGACCTCATGGTCTACTTGCTTAAAGTGTACATCTCGAGCCTAGCAGACAGAAGCAAAGGCGAGCTAATGATAGACTGATCATCAACTAAACGATCACTTAAAGATGGAACAGTAACTGACATCCATGTTGTCACATCTATCACTAGCCTCCTAGAGACATCAGGTGAACTACAATAGGCAAGACATGCCATTTCTTTCACTTAATAATAAAATTAGCTTCTTGAAGCAATAGAACTATATTCTTGCCAGTAGGATATTTGTGCCTTGAAGCTATCAGCATGACAAAGAAAGCACTCCTCAGTCCTCGAATGATGGACAGGGCAGGCAGATTCACAAATCGCAGGGTCAATGGTTACATTTAACCCCTAACCTTTTGAAAACCAGATTTAATTCGGCAATGTTTAGAAGGTCCAAATTGCTGCATCGACAGTCACATTCGAACCCAAACCTTTTGAGAAACAACGTTGCTCCGATAATGTGGGGACTGTAACGACCCAGAATTTTTGATAATTTAAATTTGAATATTTAATTAATTTTAAGTATTAATAAGTAAAATTTGGGGTTGGATAAATTTTATTTTGAATATCTGGATTTAATTTGGTAATTAAATCAATATTTGAATATTTGAAATTACGTAAATAATTGAAAATTGGGTTAAAAATGATTGAAAATAATTCGGACAATTTTATTTTATCATATTGAAGCTATAGTAATGTTATAGAACTTTTAAAACTGAATTTAAAGTTAATTTGTAAAAAATCGAATATTTTAATATTTAATTATCGACTGGAAAATAGCTAATTTTTGAACAGTCTCAGAATTGAACGAAACTAGTTCCATTGGATCCGTAATAGTTTGTTATTATCGGATTTCAATTTTCGTAGCAGCCAGAGTTGTCGTTTGACCGTGGCAGCTCGAAACGCATCGAATTGTTTTTAATATTAATTTGGCGAATTAAAATAGTCATTTTTCAAACGGTCTCGGATTTTGACGAAACTAGTTTCATCGGATCCGTAATGTGATACTATTGTAAGATTTCAAATTTCAAGTCAATCGGATTAACCGTTTGTCCGGTACAAATTAAAACGCATCGAAATCGGTTTAATTTAAATTGATCGTTTAATTCCATATCTCGCACAGACGATGGAATTAGCTTCCGAAACCTGTTCCATTGTGTCCGGAACGCGGGGTAAACCCCAGAAACGCCAGTCACTGCGCGTAAATCGGATTCCGGAAAACCCGGATGAATAGTGTTCAATAATTTCCTATAAATAGCCATTTATTCTCAAGAGAAATAAAAAAAAACCCTAGTTGAAGCCGGCCGCCTCTTATTCCATCAATGGCCGAAATACACTTATCTTCTCCCCTCGAATTCTTCCAATCCAAGCAACGATTCATAAAACATTCAACTACAAAAATGTCAAGCTCAATATGATCTTCAGATCCAACAGGCAAGATCGCTTAAAACAAAATGAATCGACGGCAATTCGTCTTTGTAGCCGCCACAGTCATACACGAAAAACGAGGCCATAAAGGGGCCGAGCTTGGCCATACTCTCGGCGTTAGTAGGTGGGGTGATGGGCTTCGCGATGGTGGTACCTGATCATGCTAGAAATCATCGTAGTGGCGTGCGAAATTCGAATTAGGGTTGGCGGCTATGGGTTTTGCAAATGCACGTTACTGGAACGAAAGGGAAGAAGCATCATAGCGTGCGGCCTGGATTTGGTTCTCTGGAATCAACGGCCAAAACTAGTTAGGCTTTAAAAATAAAAAGAAATTTGTAAATTTATTATATTTATTCGTTTAAAACTTTAAAATGATGTATCTCTTTCGTACGAGGTCGAAAAAATGCGAAATCAGTTGCGTTGGAATCGTATGGACGAGCACTACGCGATGGAGCTGGATTGGAGTCAATTGGAGCTCGTTTGAATTTCGGGTAAAATTAAACGTTCGTTTAATTTTATTCGAAACGAACGCCGAACCAGAATTAAAACCAAGGTGAGAACTCCTCACTCAATCGAACAGATCGATTTAAATTTTAAATAGTTAGATTTAAAATTTTTGAATGATGATTGCAATTATTGATTGCCGTTTGATTGTGGTAGTAGATATAGTAGGATATACTATATATAGCAATATATATATATATATATTGGCATATGTATATATTGGAATTGATTTCCCGCCTTGTATAGCGGATGAGACCCTATTGCGCCGCCTATTAAGCGGATAATGTTTTATAAAATCCCATATACCGCGATATTCCACCTCGAAGTGGAATTGGTATTGTGCTAACGTCTGTGGATGCAGTGAAACAGGTTGGAGGGATCCAACTGGATTCCTCACAAATATTTATATGACTATAGATATTGTGTGATTATTGATTATCATATCGATATATGATATTTGTGCCATGATTGACTATTGGATGTTGTGGCATCATCAGATCCATTTTTAAAGTTAAAAATAACGATTTTGAATTTAAAAGGATTTTTAAAGTGATTTTCCAAAGTATATGTTTATACTAAAATTTTGAATTAATTCATTTTAAATAAATTAAAGTTTTATTTTTATCAAGTTATAAAAGTTATGATTTTTTGTGAAAAATAACAAAAGGTAATTTCTAAAATAAATAGATTTTATATAATAGTTAAATTGGGATTTTGAATAATTATTATAAATAGTTTATATAAAAGATTTTATAAATAGATACTTATAAATTAAATTTATTGGAATTATGAAACGAGTTTATAAAGTGTTAAGAAGATGTATCAAATGAATTTCATTACAAATTTATAAATTTATAAATTGTGGAAGTTATAAAATGAATAGATATCGAAAATAAAAGTTTATAAGAAATTAACTTATAAAAGTGGATTTTGGACATTTAAAGGGGATATTTATAGAAATTGTTAATAAAGGGTTTTTTTATAAGTTGAAAACCATTATAGAATATAAAGGAATCTTGTCAGTGATAAGATTTAAAAATTTGTGAAGTTTTAAAGAACGATTTGGTAAATGAATAAATTATAAGTAATCAACTTATAATATGAACCTTCGGTTTGAAATTGAGTTATATAATTTGAATTGGATTGATAAAGGAAATTTATAAATCGAAGTTTATAAAAAGGAATAGAATTTATAAACATTGTTTATAAATTCGTAATCAATTGAATTTGATCAATTGAATATAAAAATTTGTTAAAGGAGATATATTCACGTTTTTGAACAGTGAATATATCGTTAAATAAAATGGATATCTTTTGGGGAAAGGATGTTTTAAATGGAATTTAAAACGATTTAAAGATGTTTTAAAATGCATCAAGTATCGAAAACTTAGATTTCAACATTCATTGTTGGAATAGGCGTTTTCGAGGAAAATAAGGAAATAATGGACTATAACACTGTTGTTATAGTAAATGATTTCCGAAAGGAAATATTTTTTGTATAGTATTGGGATTTATATATCTATTTAATTTCAAATCCCTATACTAGTGATTTTGGGTTGTTGTAACGATGTTTTACGCAACATTCGTTTTGACCCAAATATATGTGAATAAAAGAATGATTTCCTTAAAGAATGAAATATATACTTAACTATGGGTTAAGTATATTGAATATTTTCAAATTGTTGAAAATAAATAAGATTTGTGAAATACTTATTATTAGAATAAGTATGGAAATGCTTTTCCAATATGAAACGAGACGTTTTTGAGAATTTATCTTCTTAAAGATAAATTGGAATTGAATAATTGAACCTATTGAAAACCGGTGTTGAAGACCGGATATTTGTGAAAGCGGATGGATTACCGTCGAGTTACTCTGCATCGGCTGATCTCCGATATAGAGGTTTTATCACCCTTAGTGACGGGTTGTCCGGACGTGACTAGTGAATATCCGGATTGCAAGGGCTTCTTTGGAAGTGCCTTCGGTTCCGTTCGATCCCGTAACGGACATGTATGGATTGTATGTCCGACGTTACAATTTGAGATGTAAAGCTGGTTTCTATCAAATATATTTCTGTTGGTGGCGGAGAATTTATTCTCTTAGCTTAACACCCTTCTCTGAGACGTACGAGCTCAGAGGTTATATAGTTGATGGTTACTAGTGATACATTCCCGAATTGGTAATGTGGCAGACTGAGTGATGCTGTGAAATGATCATTGGTTGATCGTTTGTGATAGGATCATTTGTTTGATCGTCTATCTTGATGATCATTGCTTTGATCATTTGTTGACCCAAAGCACTGCTTTTGTAAAGCGTGGCTTTGTGGACGAGACTTCGTCGGACCTCACACCTTGGAAATGGTCAAAACAGGAAGAATGGGGCAAGGTTATTAGGGGGTAGCACCCCTTTAGTGTATGTCATTCCTTCCGGATAGAGGTGGTATCATGGTATGGAGCCCAGATATTTAACCTATGTGGTTACTGCAAATTTATTACTTTGTGGTTGTTGGAAATCGGGGATCCTCGGATATAAATCGGTTACGATCGGGGAATGACATATTCGTGTCAGTTGTTACCCAGTTAGGGGTAACCCGGCCTTGTGTTGGCAGAGATCCGGTTAGGTTCTCGGGACGTCATTCCAGAGGCGTTTCCATGTGGCAATGGGAAGTTCCTTGGCCTGACCATTTGTTGGAAATCCAAAGAAACAATACGAGCCTTGTACGGTTTTAGTTGTATTACCTGCTATGGAATGTGGCGGTAACCTGCTATTGAACATAGTAGCTATAGTAGGCATACGATAATGGTCGTATGTTGGCTAAGATTTATATTGTACTTTCGAAATGATTTTTCTACACTATGCACTAGCAATAATATCAAATGATTCTTTTTAATGTGTATCAAGCATCTTTGACTATCATAAGGAGAAATCTCCTCCGATTCTGCGTTTGCATTGTGTGTGTGTGCGGGAGGCCTTATGGTAGTCTCATTTTCTAAAAACCATTGTGAATTTATTTAAAAATTATCCTATCCTTTGTTTTAAAGATAAATAACTGTTTTTAGTTCTCACACCAGTCACATGACTGACCTGGAGTTTATTGTTCCCTTCCTAAACTCTGGGTGCCCACCAATTTCCACACGGGTAGTCTAGAGTTTGGTTATCAGGTCATCCTGGATTTAGGAGTGCTATGGAGCTCAGGTGGCGAGAAGGATGGCGTAGTCTATTATTTATTGTATCTATGGTATATAGTATTTCTTTTCCGCTGTTTGTTTGTTGTAAACTCTAATATCACATTTCACTAAGACAAGCAAGTCTCGTCCACCGGTGTAAGCCATGGTGGGGCTGGGATGGTTGAAAAGCCTACCGGTCGCTGCTGATGTCGCAGACGTTACATTTGGTATCAGAGCATATGGTTAAGTGACAACCTGTTCTGTTGGGTGTTACTCATTAGAGATAGAGTCAGTAGTACTCTAGAATGAGTTTGAGTGTAATAATAGATATGAGCGCGTATTTGTTAGTGAATATAAAATTTGTTTTATATTGTGATGATTGGTTTATTGAGTGGCATATGAACCTTCGTCGGCACAGTCTATACAACTGGATCGAAGGGGTTTCTAAACACTTGAATAGAACAATTCGACACGATATTGTTTAAAAATAGGGTAAATGAAATAATTTTACCCAAAACTATTTTTGTATATAAAAGAAATGATTTTCTGTAGATTATTATAGTATATGGATGCATGGTTGTTAGGTAGTAATAATATTAAATTATTACCACTGATTATTGAAAATAAGAAATTGGAATCATAATCAAAAGTTTAGAAATGAAATCCATATACAAATGAAATTTGAGAATGTAAATTATAAATGTGATTTATAATTGGAAATAGAATTCCAGAGAAGTTTTTTTGGAAATGTTTTTAAAAGAATTTGGAAATTTAGTAATTAAATTCCTTTTTGAATTGAAAATGAATTTCAAGGATATTTTGGAAAATTTTTTTGGAAGGAATGAAAAGCTCTAAACTCTTTTTGGTCGCTGGAAAATAATTCCGATGATGACCATGGCATCATCGGTGTTCATTTTCGAGTTTCCAAAAGAGGAATTGCTGCCAAATTGTTTTAATATAAAGTTGTTTAGAAAATTTCGGTTTGGGTTTGAAATTCAAAGGATAATTTGAATTGATTTCAAAAATGGTTTTGAAAGGTTGAAAGGACTCTGGAATCCTATTTTTAAATATTTTGGGAATAATAAATGAGTCGAAATCTTATGCAATTTGAATTTTGATAAAATAAATTTAACTTAAAGAATGGAGTTAAATTAAAGTAGAATAAATGAATTAATAAAATCCAAGGAGTAATTGTTAAATATAAGTTGTATAACTTATGAAATGCGATATGAATTTGAATAAGTAAATGAATTTGACTTTGGTTAAAGTTAAATGAAAATTTATTTTCAGAATTGGAATTTGAATTGAATTGGTAAGTGGAAACTTAAGTTAAAAATAAAACCAATGAAGTTAAAAGGGAATATAACTTAAGTAAAGCTGAATGAAGTTGATATTGGTATCAAAGTAAATTAATAAAGTAAATTAATGAAATGAAGTGATAAATGTGAACTTGAGTTATAAAAATGGAAATTCAACTTTATCTACGAAATGAATTAGAAATTGAATTGAACGGATGAATTGAATACTAATAAATCAAATATTAATGAATTGTTATGAAACAATGAATATAAGTGTAAATTCATTTAAAGCTAGTTGAATAATGGAATGAAAGCCAATTGAATATTAAATCAATTGAAAAAAAAAGAAGTGTTGAACCAAATTTAATGTTGAAAGTAAATTGAATGAATTTGGTTGTTGTATGCTTGTTAGTTGATTGTATATAAATTCGTTAAGTGATAATGAAATTGAATTAGTAAAATTTGAAAGCAAAAGTAATTGAATTCAAATGAAATTGAATGGAATTGTATCGAAATTGAAACGAATGAATTGAATATGCAACTTCAATAGTAAACCAAAATGTATAAGAAGCATATATTGACGATTTTGTAATGGAATTGGCAAAATGATTTGAATATTGGAATTGGATACTACTACTAGCAGGATATACAGGTTATAAAGGAAGTGAGATTTTGATTTCAAAGATAAAATTGAATTGCTCGACAAAAAAGGTACGTATTTGAATTTCAGTATGAGATTTGGTGATTTTCTTCTCCAGCCACTTGGCTTTCTCTTTTCTTTTTGATTCTGAGGGGCCGTAGTGCCATTTTGTAGTCGTACCGATCGAGCCGCGCAAAGGAGACGCTGGCGAAATTTTTCGAAAATTTCGGGTGTTAGAAAAATTTTGAGAAATTTTGAAATTTAAATTTGAATTTTTAAGAAAACAATGTTGTTTGAAACTTATAACTGAAACTAGAAAGCTAATTGAAATAAAAATGGATCTTTAATAAAAAGATTTAGGTTAGTAAGTTGATAAAACTATTTGAATTGTGAAAAATAATAAACGGTTTAGGATCATTCTCCTTAACTTGCAATTTCGGGACGAAATTCTTTTAATGGGGGAAGATTGTAACGACCCAGAATTTTTGATAATTTAAATTTGAATATTTAATTAATTTTAAGTATTAATAAGTAAAATTTGGGGTCGGATAAATTTTATTTTGAATATCTGGATTTAATTTTGTAATTAAATCAATATTTTAATAGTTGAAATTACGTAAATAATTGAAAATTGGGTTAAAAATGATTGAAAATAATTCGAAAATTTTTATTTTATCATATTGAAGCTATAGTAATGTTATAGAACTTTTAAAACTGAATTTAAAGTTAATTTGTAAAAAATCGAATATTTTAATATTTAATTATCGACTGGAAAATAGCTAATTTTTGAACAGTCTCAGAATTGATCGAAACTAGTTCCAGTGGATCCGTAATAGTTTGTTATTATCGGATTTCAATTTTCGTAGCAATCAGAGTTGTCGTTTGACCGTGGCAGCTCGAAACGCATCGAATTGTTCTTAGTATTAATTTGGCGAATTAAAATAGTCATTTTTCAAACGGTCTCGGATTTCGACGAAACCAGTTTCATCGGATCCATAATGTGATATTATTGTAAGATTTCAAATTTCAAGTCAATCGGATTAACTATTTGTCCGGTACAAATTAAAACGCATCGAAATCGGTTTAATTTAAATTGATCGTTTAATTCCATATCTCGCACAGACGATGGAATTAGCTTCCGAAACCTATTCCATTGTGTCCGAAACGCGGGGTAAACCCCAGAAACGCCAGTCACTGCGCGTAAATCGGATTCCGGAAAACCCGGATGAATAGTGTTCAATAATTTCCTATAAATAGCCATTTATTCTCAAGAGAAAAAAAAAACCCTAGTTGAAGCCGGCCGCCTCTTATTCCATCAATGGCCGAAATACACTTATCTTCTCTCCTCGAATTCTTCCAATCCAAGCAACGATTCATAAAACATTCAACTACAAAAATGTCAAGCTCAACATGATCTTCAGATCCAACAGGCAAGATCGCTTAAAACAAAATGAATCGATGGCAATTCGTCTTTGTAGCCGCCACAGTCATACACAAAAAACGAGGCCATAAAGGGGCCGAGCTTGGCCATACTCTCGGCGTTAGTAGGTGGGGTGATGGGCTTCGCGATGGTGGTACCTGATCATGCTAGAAATCATCGTGGTGGCGTGCGAAATTCGAATTAGGGTTGGCGGCTATGGGTTTTGCAAATGCACGTTACTGGAACGAAAGGGAAGAAGCATCATAGCGTGCGGCCTGGATTTGGTTCTCTGGAATCAACGGCCAAAACTAGTTAGGCTTTAAAAATAAAAAGAAATTTGTAAATTTATTATATTTATTCGTTTAAAACTTTAAAATGATGTATCTCTTTCGTACGAGGTCGAAAAAATGCGAAATCAGTTGCGTTGGAATCGTATGGACGAGCACTACGCGATGGAGCTGGATTAGAGTCAATTGGAGCTCGTTTGAATTTCGGGTAAAATTAAACGTTCGTTTAATTTTATTCGAAACGAACGCCGAACCAGAGTTAAAACCAAGGTGAGAACTCCTCACTCAATCGAACAGATCGATTTAAATTTTAAATAGTTAGATTTAAAATTTTTGAATGATGATTGCATTTATTGATTGCCGTTTGATTGTGATAGTAGATATAGTAGGATATACTATATATAGCAATATATATATATATATTGGCATATGTATATATTGGAATTGATTTCCCGCCTTGTATAGCGGATGAGACCCTATTGCGCCGCCTATTAAGCAGATAATGTTTTATAAAATCCCATATACCGCGATATTCCACCTCGAAGTGGAATTGGTATTGTGCTAACGTCTGTGGATACAGGGAAACAGGTTGGAGGGATCCAACTGGATTCCTCACAAATATTTATATGACTATAGATATTGTGTGATTATTGATTATCATATCGATATATGATATTTGTGCCATGATTGACTATTGGATGTTGTGGCATCATCGGATCCATTTTTAAAGTTAAAAATAACGATTTTGAATTTAAAAGGATTTTTAAAGTGATTTTCCAAAGTATATGTTTATACTAAAATTTTGAATTAATTCATTTTAAATAAATTAAAGTTTTATTTTTATCAAGTTATAAAAGTTATGATTTTTTGTGAAAAATAACAAAAGGTAATTTCTAAAATAAATAGATTTTATATAATAGTTAAATTGGGATTTTGAATAATTATTATAAATAGTTTATATAAAAGATTTTATAAATAGATACTTATAAATTAAATTTATTGGAATTATGAAATGAGTTTATAAAGTGTTAAGAAGATGTATCAAATGAATTTCATTACAAATTTATAAATTTATAAATTGTGGAAGTTATAAAATGAATAGATATCGAAAATAAAAGTTTATAAGAAATTAACTTATAAAAGTGGATTTTGGACATTTAAAGGGGATATTTATAGAAATTGTTAATAAAGGGTTTTTTTATAAGTTGAAAACCATTATAGAATATAAAGGAATCTTGTCAGTGATAAGATTTAAAAATTTGTGAAGTTTTAAAGAACGATTTGGTAAATGAATGAATTATAAGTAATCAACTTATAATATGAACCTTTGATTTGAAATTGAGTTATATAATTTGAATTGGATTGATAAAGGAAATTTATAAATCGAAGTTTATAAAAAGGAATAGAATTTATAAACATTGTTTATAAATTCGTAATCAATTGAATTTGATCAATTGAATATAAAAATTTGTTAAAGGAGTTATATTAACATTTTTGAACAGTGAATATATCGTTAAATAAAATGGATATCTTTTGGGGAAATGATGTTTTAAATGGAATTTAAAACGATTTAAAGATGTTTTAAAATGCATCAAGTATCGAAAACTTAGATTTCAACATTCATTGTTGGAATAGGCGTTTTCGAGGAAAATAAGGAAATAATGGACTATAACACCGTTGTTATAGTAAATGATTTCCGAAAGGAAATATTTTTGTATAGTATTGGGATTTATATATCTATTTAATTTTGAATCCCTATACTAGTGATTTTGGGTTGTTGTAACGATGTTTTACGCAACATTCGTTTTGACCCAAATAAATGTGAATAAAAGAATGATTTCCTTAAAGAATGAAATATATACTTAACTATGGGTTAAGTATATTGAATATTTTCAAATTGTTGAAAATAAATAAGATTTGTGAAATACTTATTATTAGAATAAGTATGGAAATGCTTTTCCAATATGAAACGAGACGTTTTTGAGAATTTATCTTCTTAAAGATAAATTGGAATTGAATAATTGAACCTATTGAAAACTGTAGATCAATGGATAATTTGAAATATAAATTCACTATGAAATTTATAAATGGAAAGGGAAAATTTGTTTCAAAATAAACGTTGTTTATTTTTGAAGTGTGGAAAATTATATATCTTGTAAAGATATTTTTGGAAAAATAAATAATTTGAGAAATTATTTGGAATCTGTTGATGTTGCGCATCTTTATTGATAGTTAAATAACCGACTATCAATATTTACCTTTAAATAGGTATTTGTTGTGATTGTTTGAATTGGATGCCACATTTATTTTTAAATAAGCGCTCACTATTCGGATTAACCGGGAAAGGACCATGGGGTAGTATAACCCACTCCGAATATGTGATACGTTGTTATAAATTGCATTTGAAGACCGGTGTTGAAGACCGGATATTTGTGAAAACGGATGGATTACCGTCGAGTTACTCTGCATCGGCTGATCTCCGATATAGAGGTTTTATCACCCTTAGTGACGGGTTGTCCCGACGTGATTAGTGAATATCCGAATTGCAAGGGCTTCTTTGGAAGTGCCTTCGGTTCCGTTCGATCCCGGAACGGACTTGTATGGATTGTATGTCTGACGTTACAATTTGAGATGTAAAGCTGGTTTCTATCAAATATATTTCTGTTGGTGGCGGAGAATTTATTCTCTTAGCTTAACAGCCTTCTCTGAGACGTACGAGCTCAGAGGTTATATAGTTGATGGTTACTAGTGATACATTCCCGAATTGGTAATGTGGCATACTGAGTGATGTTGTGAAATGATCATTTGTTGATCGTTTGTGATAGGATCATTTGTTTGATCGTCTATCTTGATGATCATTGCTTTGATCATTTGTTGACCCAAAGCACTGCTTTTGTAAAGCGTGGCTTTGTGGACGAGACTTCGTCGGACCTCACACCCTGGAAATGGTCAAAACAGGAAGAATGCGGCAAGGTTCTTAGGGGGTAGCACCCCTTTAGTGTATGTCATTCCTTCTGGATAGAGGTGGTATCATGGTATGGAGCCCAGATATATAACCTATGTGGTTACTGCAAATTTATTACTTTGTGGTTGTTGGAAATCGGGGATCCTCGGATATAGATCGGTTACGATCGGGGAATGACATATTCGTGTCAGTTGTTACCCAGTTAGGGGTAACCCGGCCTTGTGTTGGCAGAGATCCGCTTAGGTTCTTGGGACGTCATTCCAGAGGCGTTTCCATGTGGAAATGGGAAGTTCCTTGGCCTGACCATTTGTTGGCAAAGAAACAACACGAGCCTTGTACGGTTTTAGTTGTATTACCTGCTATGGAATGTGGCGGTAACCTGCTATTGAACATAGTAGCTATAGTAAGCATACGATAATGGTCGTATGTTGGCTAAGATTTATATTCTACTTTCGAAATGATTTTTCTACACTATGCACTAGCAATAATATCAAATGATTCTTTTTAATGCGTATCAAGCATCTTTGACTATCATAAGGAGAAATCTCCTCCGATTCTGCGTTTGCATTGTGTGTGTGTGCGGGAGGCCTTATGGTAGTCTCATTTTCTAAAAAGCATTGCGAATTTATTTAAAAATTATCCTATCCTTTGTTTTAAAGATAAATAACCGTTTTTAGTTCTCACACCAGTCACATGACTGGCATGGAGTTTATTGTTCCCTTCCTAAACTCTGGATGCCCTCCAATTTCCACACGGGCAGTCTAGAGTTTGGTTATCAGGTCATCCTGGATTTAGGAGTGCTATGGAGCTCAGGAGGCGAGCAGGATGGCGTAGTCTATTATTTATTGTATCTATGGTATATAGTATTTCTTTTCCGCTGTTTGTTTGTTGTAAACTCTGATAATGAATGTAATGTGATGTAATGTGTAAAATATTCAGTTCTTTTGTTTTAATGAATATTCATTTATCTATTATATGTTGTTCCGCTGCGATGGTTAGATTCTGATATTTTTCTTTCTGTTGTTCTATTGTTGTTTTTTTCTTTCTTCTTCTCTCTTTTTCTCTCTCCTTCTACCTCTTTCTTCTTCTTTAAACCCTAACTTTACGGTTTTTCGGCAACGAAAAATCGCAGACATTACAGGGATGGTTTAAAGCACTGGTTTGATAGTCACATCTAACCCTTAACCTTTTGAAAACTAATGTTTCTTTGGAAATGTTGGGAAGGTCCAAACCGTTGGTCCAACGGTCATACTCGATCCCTAACCTTCTGGAAACCAACGTTGCCCTCGAAGTGTTGAGAAGGTCCATGGAAGAACCTATCATTTCTTGTCTTTGATAAAGTAGCTTTTCAATTCCAAGATCCCATCTCTCAATTGCTCAAGAGTCATGACTTGATCGACTCAAATGGATTTACGTGTGATTAATGAAAATATATCTGTATCCAAAGTAATATGCTTCCCAAACGTCCATGATCCATGATTAGACCATTGAGGTTCAACCACACTTAGCATCAGAAAGATGCCAACTAATTCTCGCCCTCAACACAAAGGCAGGTATATAAACTAAAACTAGATGTGACATGATCATCCACACCCAACTCAAGCCCCAACATGAGTGTAGGAGTATAAGTTCAAACCAAATGTGATATGATCGTCCGTACACTAACTCTCATCTCCAATGCAAAGAAAGGAGTAAAACTCAAACCGGACGTCACATGATCGTCTATACACTAACTCTCTCCTCCAACGCGAGGGAAGGGGTATAAACACAAACTTGAATTGACATGATCATCCATACACTAATTCTCACACATTGCGTGATGGTAGGAGTATGAACTCAAGCCGGAAGTGATATACACTGACTCTCGACCCCAATGTGAGGGTAGGAGTATAAACTAAAACTGGACATGACATGAACACTCGTATGCCAACTCTTGCCTTTAATACGAGGGTAGGAGTATAAATTAATGCGAATGTGATACGACCATTCACTTATTTGACTCTTGTCCCTGGACTGGGGGTAGGAGTATAAACAAAAATGGACATGAAAACATCATCCAATCCTTAACATCTTGCTAAAAATTAGCAATAATGGAACAACCATGCTTGGATTAAGGTAGGATCTAACTTTCAAGATTTTGATCGATGCTTGGAGTTAGGCGGAATTGAAAATAAACATAATGGATAAGGATGTACAAACTACGATGGTAAGTATTTAATCTTAAATTAGCATTCGAAGCTTGGTGCAATCGAGAATCGCTATCCTTGAAAGGGGTACCTTACCTACAAATCTAAGTGGTTAATCATGATCGATGCCCGTAGGAACGTGCGATCGTGCTAAGAATCCTAGAGAGGAAAATGCAAAGGATAAATCACCAGCTAGGTCGGCTAGTCCTACAGATGCATGGCTCATGGGCTTGGTTCCTTTGGAAGCACTTTTAGCTTCGAGCATCAAAAAGATGGATTTCGATTTGGTCTTGGAGATTGAACCAGAAAAGGAGTAATGGATGACACTGATAAGAGATTATTTTCAAAGAGAAATCCTTCCAAATAGAAGAAATGAGTGACGAAAGCACCTTCTCCAAGCTTCAAGTTATATCCTTCAGCAAGCAGCACTTTATAGGGAGGGATATTCACTCTCAATTGTGTGGTGTGTTGCCATTGACGAGGCCAAATGAGTCCCGAAGGAAGTCCATGAAGGAGCTGTGGCGACCACATAAGGGGGCAAACCCTAGCAAAGAAGATTCTCCGCTATAGATACTTATGGTGAAATATCAACCGAGATATGGTTAATTACTCCAAAAGTGGGACAAGTGCCAAAGATTTGTAAAAAATCCGTGAGTCCCGCCAACGGAGAATACTCAAATGGTCAGTCCTCGACAGTATGCAGTTTAGGGAATTAATATCATTAGTTTGTTGTCGATATCTCAAGGCAGTGCAAAGTACACCATCATCACAGTTGACTACTTCACCAAATGGGCTAAGGCAAAGACATTAGCCAGATTACCATGAAGAAGTG
This sequence comes from Allium cepa, assembly GCA_030765085.1. Taxonomy (NCBI): domain Eukaryota; kingdom Viridiplantae; phylum Streptophyta; class Magnoliopsida; order Asparagales; family Amaryllidaceae; genus Allium; species Allium cepa. Next base: position 418,264,402 of record CM060945.1, on the reverse strand, counting down.
ATCAACTCTGTAGTTTGAAATAATATCCATCGTTTTGGACTTCCACAAGCAATCATTATCGATAATGACATCAAATAGTTCTGAATCCAAGTTTCTACCACCTACATCGCATTAAGAGGGGATTCGCTGTGGTGGCAAATCAATAGATGAATAGATAGATTAAAGCTATAAACAAGATTATCGAGTCCATTCTTAAGAAGCGATTGGAAAAGAGCAAGGGCAAGTGGGTCGATGAACTTCCATTAGTACTACAGGTTTATCGAATGACCCATAAGTTATCGACTAACCACTCTCCATTTGTGTTAGCCCATGGATTAGAGGCTATGATTTCGATTGAACTAAAGGCACCTTCTCATCAAATGACTCACTATAATCCAAAAACAAGTGAGTAATTCCAGTTGGAGCCTCTTCATACGATTGATGAGAAACACAATAAAGGTGAGTTGAAAGACGCCACATACCTACATCAATTCATTCGATATTACAACACCAAGGTGTGCAGGCACCCGGAGTTTGGTGCCGACCAAACTTCTACGGTTCACGATCGAACGCTTGAAGTTCAACCTTCCTAGGCGTCCGGATGTAGGTGTTAGTTTACCCTTTTAGCCCTAGCATGGGGACAAATCAAAATGGATTTGTCCCAACCACCCATAAATTAGCTCGTGCCTAGAGTGTGGTGAAACACCAATGCCTTCCTCAGAGTAGGCGAGGCAAAGGATATATGCCCGGTGAAAGGTAGGATCATACTTATAAACTTTGATCAATGCCCCAAGCCTGGTGTAGTCAAATGTTACTACCGTAAAAAAGAAAAGGATACCTAAACCTTGAACTTAAGTGGTTAGCCCTGACCAATGCCCAACGTTTGGCATGGTCAAACACGAATCCCGAAGAAGGATGTACGACTTGATGTTCAAGGCAATTTACTTTAACCGTTGCCTGGAAGCACATGCAGTCGCATTTAAAGTTCCTCCAAAAGGAATGCTTGAATCACCTTTGCAGATGATCAAATTTTTGTCGGGTTCTAGAATTAGATAGGTTACAAGTAAATTCCTAGAGGTTGGCACTCAATGATTGTTTTACGATGAAAAGCCGGTAAAGCGCTGAACGGGCTAATGACTTAGTCCAACAATAATCCTGATAAGAGTAGATTGTAAGTACATTTAATGGAAAACTCATTTCTCAAATACTTAGAAAAATTCACATAAGGATTGGACGAAACAAAATTCTACATTATTCATGGAATAGAACTTGGAATGAAAATACAGTTTTTATCTATACCCAAGCCGAAAACAAAAAAAAGAGCCGATCCCGCACAACATCGACCTAAAATAAAAAAAGACTCCTGTAACTGCAAACCAAAAGCGAGTCTAGCTACATAAAACAAACAACGATAATAATGAAGATGACGACATACATATGCCTACATAAGTGTGTGCATATGGTCGAAAGCTTTTATAAGGGAGTACAAATGTATACTTGCACGCAATCATGTTCAACACCCACTGGCCAGAATCAAAGAAAATTAGTCTCATACCTGGAAAATCCAAAAGATAAACCTATTTAGAATTACTAAGCACGGAACAATAGATGTAGAGTGCACTCTCCAAATTTATAAAACTGGATACTGATCAAGCATCATGACGAATTGCTATGGACATTACTCTTCAAAGAGGCGATTCGCGAGAAGGATAATGAAGTACATAGTGGAATCCTTTATAGCAATCTTGACATGATTTGATTAAAATCACATCATGTTTGAAAGAAGGTGTACTTTGGGGGCAAGTATTATCCAGTCTTTTGGCCAGGTAGAATTTGGAATGATTGAACAAGTCAAAGTTGGAGTTATCAAGGCAGAAAGCCAAGGGAGATAGCCCAAAAGTCTAAAAACCAAACATAGACAAAGTAAAAGCCAAAGTCATTAGGACAACAAGAAAATGGTATTCCCTAAATTGGGGTACCAACTCCGGATTGGATCGGTACCAACTCCACAAAACAAGTTGGGTGGATCCCATATCATGTCTACATGTCTATCTTAATTTCAAGGCCTTCTTTCGAAAGTTTATTTTGCCATATCAATGCAGTTCTTCATCGATCACCATGAACACTTGAAGCTACGACTTTTTTCTCCGTCAACTCCATCGTTTAAACTCAGAAACAAGCTAGTAATGGTGCAAACTACTATGGAATTAAGAAGCTTATTATAAGACGACCTAAGGTGTAATATTGAAGATACCAAAAATGGTGAATTTAGGGATCGGTACAGAGTCCCACTTGGGGAATGGTACCGACTCCCAACAATTGCTGAGATGGCACCTATTATTTGGGAGAATGATTCTAAATTGGGTACAATGGCTTTGAGATATTGCATGCGAGACTTTAGGCCCCCAACCTCTATGAATAAGAAGGTAGGGCTCATTTTTCAAGATCTTTTAGCTTTATTTCTATTATTTCTTATATTCTTGTAACTTTGAAATTCTAAGTATTGGAGTTGTACCGACCTCTAAGAACTTCTACCTTCAAACCTAAAATAAGCAGTAAAACTTCAAAGTGGACGTAGGCCTTGCTTTTACGAACCACTATAAACGATTGTGACTTGTATATTTCCTCATCTTCATTTACTTTTCTTCATTTAATCTCTACTACATAAAATTCTAAGTGTTTGTGCCATTTTTAGTTCAAACAACACCTATCATGCACTAGATAATATTTGTAACGATTTTACATGCACATCAATTGTCTTTTATTTTTTCGTTATTTAATTTTAATGATTATTTTGTAATTATCAATATTTTTATTTAAATTAAAAATTACTTATGTATACATTATTCTTTATTGACCATGATTTATTTTACGTATATTCTATAATTATAAAATATTAATATTAATATATTTATTTAAGATCATTGTTTGTTAATTTTAATTCATTCATACAAAAGTAATATGTTTTAAATTGTTTTAAAATTAATTATATATTTGAAAATGGTTTCTGAACTTAAAAAATAAAATTATGCATATATATGTTTGTATGTATTTTAACATTTTTGCATTTAATATTTCAAATTGATACATACATTATTTCAAACATGAATATTGTATGTGTGTGTGTGTATAAATAATGTAAATTTTTAAATGTTTAGCTATAAATATATATATATATATATATATATATATATTATGTATATTTTTAATACTATTTTGTTATAGTATATGTATACTTTATTTTACTATAAAGTTTCAAATAATTATACATGTATGTATATGTATGTATGTATGTGTATATATATTCGGCAACACTAATAATTTTATGAAACATATATATATATATATATATATATATATATATATGTATATATATATATATGTATGTATATAGAAATTGAAAGATATTTTATTTTGTATTTTATTGATAAAAATTTGAAATTCAATTATTTTGCCTAAGTTAATACATAGAGACTCTAGATATTAATTCGAATTCAAATATTATTATTGATTTACTCAAAATATATTTAGATATCTAACAAAAAAGATTTATTTTATTTAAATACAAAATAAATTTCATAATATATTTGTAATTTGTACATATAACTTTAAATAATATTGAGAATCAATCATATATAAATTATCGATTTATATGTTATAAATGCCAATCCCAATACCAGTATGTGTTTACATTAACTATATATACATTGCTATATTGCGCACGCATGCTATGCACATATGAAAATATGATGATATGCTCAAAATATATGTACACATATATAACATTATGTAATGACCCACCATTTTGGACGGTTTTAATCAATAATAAACTGCTTATGTCTCCTCCAAACCATTCAAACCGGAGGATTGTTAATGGGGTAAATAAGAAATAAGGGAAAAGAAGGAAAAACATAACATAGATTCTCGCAGCAGAACGATGAAATATAATTATCAAATAAACCGTTCATGAAGTTGCTTTACAAATAACATTCGGTTACACTTCTACAATTTAAATCAAAGTTATACAACCATCAGAAATAAACAATTAATGCAACAGAACACGTGACGTGGTGGAATAATAATAATAATAAATAACAATAATATACTGAATCTTCATCTTCGTCCTCTAGAAAACATTCTTCAATACATTGAAAAGCTCAGACTTACCCCAGTGTAATTAAAAGGCAAAGAATTCGAGTCAGAACTAAAAGATCTTATGCAAGTCAAACCAAAATAAGTAAAATAGGAATATTAGGGCAATGTCTTTGGAGATGTTGCAGGGTTTCGATCTCCTATCAAGTGTACAACGTGGATATAATTATTTAAAGAACTAAATAATTCAAAATACTAATCTTAATCATTTTATTTAAAATAAGTCAAAAGTAAATTAAAATTTAACTTTCAAACAATTAAATTCCAATACATTATTCAAATTCAAGAATTATATGGATATATATATATATCATTTCAACCAACATCAAAATCAACATTTTCATATAAATGAAAACCGCTTGGGTTTATTATTTCAATCCATAACTGTTTTTCCTAGTCTATAAGATCGTTCAGGTATGTATCATTTCGACTCATAGAGATAACAGAGATATAGATATAAATAAACATCCAATCATCCAAATGTCAACCAATGACATCCATCACAAATCTAACATTCAAATCAGCCAATAAATCACAACAATTTATTTCTTATCAATCTCAGGTGTTTAATTAGCATTCATATTCAATATGAATTAAATGACAATTTCATTCAAAAAAAATCCAAATTTAACATAAATGACAACTCAAATTACTAAACAATCATTAATAAATTTCAAATCACATCATAAATTTAATATAACTAACACAAGATAATTTAGTATTCGTGAGAGGGTTAAAACACTCTCCTTTGATTTTTCCTCGATTTTAAAATCCAAGAATTACTTAAAATTCAATAGTCATAGAATTCATCCAAAGCAGCTCCATAATGTTTGGTATTTCAATACGATCCCAATAGAGCAAACCACGCATAAATACGAGCACGTATGTAAAAGTTATTAAGGTTATAATGTTTAAAAATTAAATTTAAATTAAATAAACAAAAAAAGAACGTTACCATGCTAACACATCAGCATTTTCTCGAGAACCCTAACTCCGTGCCCACTTTCGAATGCGAATACACGAGCCACCACTGCCTTTCTCGATTATTGCGCTACCCATGATCATATTTGACACGATGAGACACTACCATTACCCACCACGTCCATGGCCGACCACTACGCCCTAAGCAATGTCAATTCTGGTCAAACCACATGGCCTGACTGCTGCCTCCTATTCGTGACGAACAAGCACAAATTCTGGTGAACTTAATCGACTTCGAGACAAACCAACAACATGGATGAAAGCTGCAATTCGCCCTCTTCACAAAGGCGCCTTCTGATCGTGGATGAAACGACGATCCGCTGTTTGGTCGAAAACCCTAGGAATGAATGGTTGAGGTTCATCCTTGATTTTTGGTCAAATGGTGCATCGAAATAAGAAATGAATCACTGCAGTGAATTTCTCTCATCGAGGCTTTCTGACGATATATAGTTTGCTAGGGTTTGAAGAGTTTGAAATTTGAGATTGATTTGAAATTGGATCCAGGTTTTGTAATTGAAAATATGTTTCTGCCATTGGAGAGAGGAGATAGGAATAGACAGACGAATTTGTACATACTACAACGAGAAATAGAACGTCTGCTAGGGTTAGAAAATTTATTTAAATAGACAAAGCCCGATAAGAAAGAATGAACACATATCGAAATGGTTCGTAACGGCAATAACGACCCGAAAAGCCCGCTCTGCTTCCAAAATGAAAGAAGGTCATCCCATATATCAAAATAGATGTTTTCAATATTTTAAACTCAATGGAATAGGTTTCGAGTCCTAATTCCATTGTACGATGAAGTTAGCTTTTGAAATCAGCTTATTTCAACTTAATTTCAATAAATTGATTTCTACATGTTTCGATCTCACACGATCAAACGGTAAGTCCGGTGCTAAGAAACTTGAAATCCTACACTAATTCACTATTGTGGATCCGATGAAACTAGTTTCGTCGAATCCGAGACAGTGGCCAAAATGGCTAGTTTCACGATAATTAAATAAATTAATATTAAATTGGCTTTATCACCTTTTAAATTTAAATTCAAAAGTTAACAACCTTTATCTTTTTTGATTACATAGACATTTATAACCTTTTAAAATAAATTTCCATGTCCAATTCAATATTAATACTACACAAATTACAGTGTTCAGATTCAATTGCGGTAAATTCCTTACTTATAATTTGAATTCAAATAAATTCATTTATTTTGATTTCATTCTTATTATTGAATCAACTATTATCTTATGAATAGAATTTGTATTGATTTACATTTTAGTACATTAATATTCTATTGTCTCCCTCTTAACTCACATTAATGCAGTATTTAATTCCCATTAAATTTATCAATTGCCAAATTAATTTCAGTTAATTATAATTTAATTTCGATCGAATCCTTTTATTTTGCTTACATTCTTATTATTTAATCAATCAATACCCTCTATTCATTAAGCACTAGTTTACATTTTAATTATATTCATTATCCTACAGTTAACGTCTTTTACCATAGAAATTGCAATATTTCAATTACATAACACTTTTATCGATTTCTAAATTAATTTAAATGGATTAAATAAAAAAAATTATAATTAAACAAATTATCATACACTAATGATTTAAACACATTCCCTAACTTATTGCTTACAAATGGAAGCTACTAGATTTACATCTAGTTAATTTATTTCCATATTTCGATTAATAACATATAATTGCAACATTAAATCCAACATCAATTGCTTTGATTCAGTTAATTACCCATTCAATATTCAAATGAACAAATTAATGAGAACATAATTAAAATAATCGTTTATAATAATAGCTCATATCCATTATCCTATTATTTACAACCAAGGGCTATAAATTACTTACAAAACGCTTTTATATCTATATTAACCTATTTCAATCAGTTACATGAAATTCCACCTTTTAATACATCATTTAATTTATTTCATTACTTACAGTTATGATCAGATAACCTTACAATTATATGAATTGATTGAAATTGTATTAAAATGGTTATCAATAGCATTTAAACAACATCATTAAATCATATTCTAATTATTTCTTCATTTATAAATCACAAATTTTAGTTTTCTTTCATTATTAACTTCTAAATTATATTTAACTAATAGTTTTTTATTATCGAAAATTATGGGTCGTTGCACTCTCCCTCATTTAAAACTTTTCGTCCTCGAAAAGGAGAAGGAAGAATTAAGAAATTAATATATTTTATTCAAAAATTTATAAACAATTCATTTACATAATTAAGTATTTTAAATAAAATATGCTAATTAATCCACCAAAGTTTGAAAATATTTTCATTTTTCACAAAAAAATTCTAAGCCAAAAATTCATGATTTTTTTTGGTAGAGTCTCCTTTGTACGGAGAGGTCCGGAAGAAATACCAATATCAATAATAAGCATATATATCATATTTGAAAAATAAAATATCCCAACCATGGGAAACAATATAAAATAGCTATAAAATCATAATCTGAGAATGTACCTATCTGTTAGGAAAACAACGCTAAATTTATGAAATCAAAAGCAGTGGCTATTGTTTCCATAAACCTGTATTTCGCTTATACGATCCAAAATAGTGAGAATTATATATAAGAATGTTACAACCTTAGTTTTGGAGATTACCTGTAAATGTTAAATTATAACGGAAGTTATAATTTAATATGGTGAATTAAAATAAAATAGAGATTTAAATTGTTTATTTAGAAAAAAATGAATTTTGAAAATAAAATGTGAAATTAAAGTTTGGAAAATTTATTTTGTTTGATGAGTCAATAATGAATGAAATGTGATTTTATTTGGAGAAAATGCAACAATTTTATTAATTATTGTCAATTACTTCTTTTAATAATTTTTTTAAAGGAAGTGTTTGATTTTTAAAAGGTGTTTATATAAATAAAAAGATGGAATTTGGTTTAAAAGTGTGTTTAGGTTATAAAATTAAGTTTAAAATGAGTTATTATATTTTATTACATAAGAGAATAATTCTTGTGAAATTTTTAGAGTTAAAAATGAAGTTGTGAAATTTTTAGAGTTAAAAATGAAGTCTTAAGTATTGTACGTGAAAAAATGTGTTATTTAAATAAAAGTAAGGTTTTACTGATAAAAATAATAAAATTTATTTTGTGGAGAAAATAATTTTATTTGCATATTGTTTTTATATATTTTTTTGCTTGGCTTTAACTTGAGAAAATAGGTGCATATATTGATAAAATAGGTGAAAAAATACATTACTTAGAATTTCACTAAGTATAATTGTCTTTGGGCTTATTGGGTAAGGTTTTAGATCCAAAACCCTAAATCTAGAAGTATCTAGTGAGAAGTAATTGCCTATACGTTTCTATTCATTCCTTCTTCTCAAAAAGAAAAATACAACTTACAGTAAAACTAAAACAATGGCCTCCACTTAGCTCTTCGTGGAGTAGCATCAAAATTAGTGAAATCAAAGGGAATAATAGCAAATCACAGTTAAATACAGGTAATCAATATCAAAATCTAAAATTTATGTTATCAATTCTTTGATTAAGGATAGATGTTGTTTGTAACTTTCTATTCTCTATTTGCATGTTTGTTCCTCCTTCTTCTATTGGTTTTTAGCTCCAAATCAAGGCTAAAGCTTCCAAATTGCTCTTTAATTTTCTGTGTATTTGCTGCAAACAAACCTAAGGTGAGTACTCTCACTCACGCTAACTGTAAACCATCTTCTTTATTCATATTTACTGTAAAATTGGATGTTTGGAGCTATAAAAATCAAGTTTTGGTCATATATTGTGCTCAATCCAAAAACTAAATTCTGTCCATCTATGAAGCTGAAACAAATTTAGGCATAACTTTCTGGATTTTGATCCGATTTTGATAATTTTAGATGTTTCAAAAAGCTTATTTCATTTGCCACAACTTTTGTGTTTTGAATTTTCTATAATTTTGAAGTTAGCTATGTCAAAATCTAATTTTTCTACTGCAAACCCGAGAGCAAAACCAATATTCGCTCCGTCGTTGAAGCTGAAACGAATTGGACCATAGCTACTTCGTTTCTTAACCCATTTTGATGATCTTGATCATTCCAAAAATCTTAAAAACTAAGCTACAACTTTTGTTTTATTCCATTCTCCTGATTACGATGTTATCTATGCTAAAATTGCAATTGTTTGTCGCTGTCCTACAAATGCATATGTTCAGGCTGAGTTTGATTGTTTTTTTAGTAATTTGATCATTACTTTCTTGTTTCAAATCAGAATTTATAAATTTTAATTTTTTTGCAATCCTTGTGAAATATTCCACATCTTTTATGTTTTTAGTTTTGAATGATTTTGAAGTCTACATAGTGAAAATTTGACTTTTTCATCGCTGGCCTATGTTGATAGCCAGTGCACATAATTTTTTTTAGTATTTCTTCGATCATAACTTTCACGTTACTGATCGAAATCTGGAAATTCAAGATGTTATGGAATCCATAGGAAATATTCTCTAAATTTTATACTTTAAAGTTTGTATGATTTTGTTGTTTACATTGTGGAAAATTGATGTTTTTACTGCAGGCCTGTCACTGACAGCCACAATATTTATATATTTGACCGATTTCGACAATTTCATATGCATTCTATTGCAACTTTTTTTTATGAAATTTGATGCTAATATTTGATCATTTTTTCCAGCAATGGACTAATCAAGTTAGGATGAGATTTGAAATTAAATTAATTTGAATTCAATTTCAATTTGAATATCGGTTTAAGCCGATTAAATTTCAAATTGATGTTTTCTTGAGTTTTAAAAATCCAAATAAATTCTAGAAAATATTCTAACTTCATGGTTGGAGTAATAAATATTTTTATACATTTTTAGAGGTTTTTAAACAATTATTACTTATTTTTAAGGCTTTTAAAAATTATTAAAATCCTTTTCAATGATTTGTTTTCTCTCAAAATCTTTTAGATAAATTTCTAAAATTTGTTTTATAACCCCGTTTTTTCAAGTAAAATCTTTTATAATTAGTTTTATTTATTTTGATTACTTTTATACTATTCGAAAGTATGAGAAAAAGAATTAAACGATTTAGTAAAACAGGTGGTATGGGACATGTGCGTTTACTATTTCGGTTAGTTACGGACTTGTACAATCGAAGCTATTTGAGAATATTGATTCCGAGATGTTTTGCCATTTTATGGCATATTTTGAGTTTTATAATTTCAATTTATTGGAATTATCTAAGATGACCAATATTTGGCAAATATTATGGTTTGAGATCTCCTATATAGGAGTATGGTCGATGAGATCCATGACGATGTTTTATTTACTTGCCAATGATATAAGGCAAGTCTTGAGTTTATGATTTCATATTTTGAGATTTATGGTTTATGAGGAAACATCATAATGTTTTCACTTGTCGATGAGATGAGACAAGTTATGATGCCATTTAATACTTATCGATGAGATGAAACAAGTATGGTGTCTCTTTATCACTCGCCAATAAGACTAGGCGAGATATAATTTTCTAAGTTTTATGATGTTTCTAGTGTGGCATCGACTAACAGGTAGTAAACCGCTAAGTGCGAATGTGTGGTATGGGACACACGTTAACACTTTCGTGTTACTATCCGTGAATTTATGACACATTCACGATGTTTACCTAACAGAACTGCTTTGAAAGGTGTTGGCGACCTTGTCATGAGGACGAACTGGTTTGGGAGGTGTTAGCGACCTTGTTAGAGCTGACAAAATGGCTTGGAGAGGTGTTAGCGACCTTGTCATGAGGATGAACTGCTTTGGGAGGTGTTAGCGACCTTGTCTGAGGCTTCGGCCATTGAGTTTTGCACGTGCGGCATTGCTTCGGCATTACAATCGGGGATTTGTCCAATCTGGATTTTCGAAGTTTTCTGTTTTATTATGATTTCTCCCTTTTAAGATGTTTTACTACAACGATAGCCTAGTGCTATATGAGATGTTGTATATGGTGATTTTAATTATGATATCTTGAACTCTTATCGAGTTCCTTGAGGTATGAGTTTGGATAATTTCAGGATTTTATAGGATATTCTGGATTTTGCCATTTTGGCGAGTTGAGATTGAGATTGAGATTTATGTACATTTATACCAATGAGATGAGGTATAACTGAATTTGGAGATTCATCTATAATTGAGTTTTGGATCATCCTATTTGAGAATGTCTTATATTTTCCATTTTGGCAAGAGTTTGTATTGATGTTTCTCCTTTTGAGGAGATATGGTTCATGGAAACTATGTAGACATTTTGGGATGTCGCCGATGATATGAGGCACTTGTGTTTGATTTGAGTATTGAGTTTGAGTTACCTCCTTCGAGGTATTTTTTCACATAAGCAGCGTTTGTTACTTAGTGTTGAGATTATGAGTTTATTGATTCATTCGTCTCTTTCGAGAAGAAGTATCTTCACGTCTATTCTGCTTCATATTACCATTATTGACTGATTTGTGTAGCTAGACTGACCCGTGTATTTATACTCGAGTCAGACAAAGTTGTTTCAGGTATCATCTATTGGTCTTAGCTTGACGTTGATGCTGGATATCAGCTCTCCTTTCTCTTGAGTAGTTTCTGTTCTTTTGCATACTCTGGTGTAGTTGTATTTGATGCGATGTATATAGTGCGGTCGAATACCACCTTTATTGTATTCATATTGTATTGTACTACACATGTATCAGTGTATATGTATATATATGATGTTGATTACTGTTCTGTGATGTGCTTTATATTTAGTTATTCTATTTTGTTCTGATAGATCCGTTAGCCACGTATAGTTTTGGATTAAGCATTTACTGTGTATGTCAATCCATTGAGATAGAAAAGAAAATCATAGTGCATTTATCGACATATTCAGTAGATGTTTAAGACAAAGTTATAGATGGTCGCCCTTAACCAGCCCTATTCTCCGTTTTAGTAGACGGAATTACTCGTTAGTTCTCTTTTTTACTAAGGTGGGTCTCGCGGTGGGGCGTTACAAAGAGATATATTTAATTTGTTTCAATTTTCAATAAAAGCAAACCAATATAAAACATAATCATATAAACAATACAACCATTTATGCAACCAAAGAAATCAACCATCCATCCATAGCAACCAAAACAAATGGTTTGTTATCCATACAATTTTAAACAATTAGAAGTATCCTTCCCAAACATCTCATAAGCCAAAACAACCAATAATTTTAATACAATATTTAAGTTTATTCAATTGGTTTCTTTTTATATCATTACTGTTCATTTTTTCATGTACTTGCATAAATTATTTCACATTTATTAATTATTTATAATGTTTGATATCCATTTTATACTAATATCCATCAGCAAATCATTTCAGTCATTTTCTTGGTTTTATAATCCTTTACCTATATAGTATTTACTTCTTACTATTTAATTTAATTACAAGCATTTCAAATTATTAACTTATGTTTATAACATTTCTTGTACATCCAAAATTCTTGTTTAGAAATAGTTCTATTTGAGCCGTTTCATTACTTAAGTTTTTTTGTATAATATTCTATTACATATTTCTTTAACACTACAACTTATTAACAATTTCTGGTAAGTTATATATATATATATATATTAGGAATGTAACTGAATTTACACAAGTTTTTGGTATTCGCCTTGAAGAGAAAGGAAATATTTCAATATGTCTAAAAAATCAATTAAAACATTTAACCTTATTCACTTAGTAAGGATATAAGATATATTCAAAACATCTTCATAGCATTATGCAACGCTTTTCTTTATAAAGTTCCTTAAATCCGATAATTCGTTAGACATTATTATAAAATAAATATTAACCCCAGATTGAAATTGAAACTAATAGTATACTTAAAATTTACCTTAAATATCCAAATCAAAGTATAAAATTTCATATCTTCATAATTAATTTTGCACACTTATTTAAAAATGAATATTCAAATCATGGAAAAACATTTATTATGGTTTAATATAAAAATTCAAATAGTGAATAAACCTATAAATTTACTATTAGTGCTTCTAAATCAAGAAAATATTTCAAACGATAGCACCAAAATAGAGATTCAAATTTATTGGTCAAGTATATTAATATAAATAAAACTTTGAAAATCATTGTTTCCCATTTATATAATATCTTAATTTATACATTTAGAAAACTTATATAAATTTTAAATGAAATATTCATCTGAAAACTTCATTTGCAAATCATTCATCTTTAATACTTTAATACTTTAATACTTTATCAAATACTTCTATAACTCGATGTTTTAACAAGTTCAGTCTTGTTCTTGTAGACTTTGTCATACATTGATCGGGCGTAAGACTAGAAATCTAAAAGTACTTAGTAGATCTATTTCAACACCCAGTGAAAAATACTTAAAAATAGGTATGAGAAATACCGCTCAAAATCTGATGTTAAATGATGTTGTTACGATAACAGTGGCCTGCCGCTGATCCCGTGTTTACGCAATGGACATGAAACTTTCCAGAAGATCCATCGACCTTCCGGATCCTAGAAAAATATCGTAACCATTTCGTAAACTAGGGCCATCGATCCCTGCTGCGGTGGTAACTGCCGATTCAATAATTTACGCAATGGATGCACTTCCTTCTCGGAAGATCCATAAAAAACAGATTCGAAGATCAAAAGCACCTCCATTGGGTAAACTAAAGAACCATCAACCCTGAAAAAAATCAGGGAACTCATGTGTTTAAGGTCGGACAACCATATCAGTTCAAATCCATTTCTGGATTCACCCAAGTATATTACGGTTTATCGTCGAATATATTCCTGGATTCCCCATGTCGATATATGTTCTAAAAAGGTAACGCTTAGCCTCAAGCCTCATCAAATGGGAATGACTGAAAATCAGGGGTTATGCAGCTAGGCTAGGTGGGTAGCACCCAAGCAGGGTGAGGTCATCCCTGCCTAGATGTCCCTTTTATTTCGGCTTAGTGGGTGGTTGCTGATCCCAACCGCGGGGTGATCTCACTCGGGATTATCCAGTAAGGGGTAGTCCCAGTCTTGTGTTGCAGGGGAGCGGGCGTACTCCTGGGTACGGTGATCTAGGCCACGTACTGTGACAGGTGGTACCCCAATGCCTAGTCGTTAGTTGGAAATCCATTCTCCCTACGAGCCTTTTATGAGTTTTGTTTGTATTACCCACTCTGTGGCTAGTAGCTGGAATTTAATAGATGTAACAATTTCGGCTATTTTATAAGTATTTGTATATCGACCCTATTATAATATCAGAGGATTTCTATAAAAGTTGTTTTAGCTATCGTAAGGTAAACACCCAACATGTTTATTTGTGGCGTGGTCTTACGAGATGCTTTTAGTTTCAAAGGATTTTTGAAACTTAAATAATCAATTGGGTGTGATTTTCTCACGCTGGTATTCCATACTAACTCGGGTGTTATTTAACTTTAATGCTCGGGTCAGACCGAGTATTATAGGATACCTGATATGATGTTGTGGAGTTCAGGAGGCGAGCTAGATGACGATACGTACTTCCGTACTTGTCTTATATATATATTCCGCTGTGTTGAGTAGCTGTGTATCCAGTTGTATGTTATTGATGTTGAGCTGTGATTGATGTACTCTGATGATGTAATATATAAACAGATATATTTGATTTTTGAGTAAAGATCATTGATACCTATTATATGTTATTCCGCTGCGATAGTTAGATTCTGATGTTGTTTTCTATTTTCTTCTTCAACCCAAATGGTTCGTATTTCTGTACAACTTGAGTCGATTTAGGTAGAATAGTGCTGACTCAAGGGGTACGGATTTGCGGGTCGTTACAAAATGCGATCTCGAAATGTTATCGCCAAAATCTAAAGGCTGAAAGCTATCGACTCTTTTCCTACTATTTGATTATCTGAAAAACCCAACTCTAGACTTCCCATGTGGAAAATTGTAGGCACCCAGAGCTTAGGAAGGGAACAATAAACTTCGGGTCAGTCATGGGACTGGTATAAGCAAAGAAAAACAGTTTATCTTTAAACGAAAAAAAGAATTTAAATTTGAAATGTGCAATGCTATTTGGTAAATGAAACTACCATAAGGCCTCCCGGCACACACACCATGCAATCGCACACTTGGGGGATATTTCTCCTTATGATAGTCAAACATGCTTGATATGCGAAAACTATTTTATATTATTATTAGTGCATAGTGGCAAACATTTCGAAAGTACAATATTAATCTTGGCCAGCATACGTACCATTATAGTATGCCAACTATAGCTATCATATTAGATGGCAGGTTCTACAACTAAAACTATACAAGGCGCGTATTGGTGATTGGATTTCCAACAAATGGCCTGGTTAAGGAACTTCCTATTGCCACGTGGGTGCGCCTCTGGAGGGATGCCCCGAGAACCTAACCGGATCTCTGCCAACACAAGGCCGGGTTACCTCTGTAACTAGGTAACTACTACGTGAATATGCCACTCCCCGGTCGTAAGCAACATTTATCCCGGGATTCACCAACAACCACAAAGTGATAAATTTGCAGCAAACACATAGGTTAAATATCTGGGCTCCATACCATGATACCACCTCTATCAATAAGGAAATGAACATGCCCTCAAGGGGCGCTACCCTCAAATAACCTTGTTGTATTCTTCCTGTTTCAACCATTCCGGGTTGTGAGGTCTGACGAAGTCTCGTCCACAAAGCCACGCTTTTCACAAAAACCATGCTTCGATCGTCAAATGATCAACAACACTCTGCAGCACTCAGCATGCCACATTACCAAATTGAGAATGTATCACTAGTAGCCGTCAACAACATAACCTCTGAGCTCGTACGTCCCAGAGAAGGATGTTAAGCTAAGAGAATAAACTCTCTGCCACCAAACAGAAATATATTTGATAGAAACCAGCTTTACATCTCAAAGTGTAATGTCAGACACACATCCATACAAGTCTGTTTCGGGTTCGAACAGAACCGAAGGCACTTCACAAAGAATCCCTTGCAAATTCGGATAATCCCTAATCACGTCCGGACTCCCCATCACAAAGGGTGATCAAATCTCTATACCGGGGACCAGTCGGTGTAGATACATTCGACGGGTTATCATTGCGCTTTCGAAAATATTCGGTCTTCACCACCGATCTTCAATTGCAATCCACAACGTCGTATCATTATTCAGAATGGGTTATATGACACAAAGGTCCTCTCCTGGCTAAAACGAATAGCGAGCGCTTAATTTAAAACATATGGATATTGGGATATCAGTTAAGTCACAACTTAAAGCCCAAAATCTTTCATTAAATGGTTTAAACAAATTACCATTTTCAAATCTTTAATCAAAAGATTTACTTCACAAAGTCCATCAAATTTCCATAAAGATTTATTCACAGTTTTCAAAACAATTTTCTTTTCAAATTGGATTAACTCATCCAATCTTTGAATCAAAGATTCAATTCATAGCTTTCATAACTTTTTCAATTTCATTTCAACTTGAAATCTTTCAACAAAATTTGGAAATCCTTTCTATATATGAAACCTATTAATATTTGGAAAATAATCCATTTCGTTTCGGAAAAATCTGATTACATTTACACAAGTTAAAGCCCTTCAAGTATAAAACTTGGATTAAATTCAAATTCCGAAAACAATACTTTTAAAATGGTTTAAACCCCATATAGACACATTTATAACATGTATAACCTTTTTAAACCATTATTTCCAAACATAGAATTCAATTTTGAATTTTGAATTCAAATTTAAATCAAATTATTTAAATTTCAAAATTTTATCATGCTATTCAAATTAACTTTTATCTTCAAAACTCCTTTTCAAAAGATTTTCATATCTCCAAAACCATTTGAATTCAAAATTCAATTTTAAAACCATTTCAAAAATATATGACTAAACTAATTTCCTCTTACAATCCATATTCATATGTGCATGGTGTAGTCCAGGGGTTTTACACAATAAGGCAACATTATCAATCATCACAGATTCAAGCACATCAATATCGATAAGCGGTATAATCCATAACGCTTATCGTTCATTCCCAGATTCACAGATAATATACAAATGTATCACAAATAAATAAATGAATTATACATAGCTCAATCCACAGAATAAAATATCACAGGTCGGTTAGGACAATCAATTCAAGGCATCTCATACAATACAAACAGTCATAAGTAATCCAAACATTCAATAATCATTTATAGGCAGGATTAATTAATTGTTTAATCCTAATTAATTCAATTTAATTTCCAGTTAAATTAATTACTTATGAATTAATTACTCAATCCTGATTATAACTTAACTTAACCTAGATTAATAAATTACTAAACCCTGGTTAATTAACATTAATTAATTACAAACCATTTTAATTAATTAACCTTTAATCATTTATTAATTAACCTTTAATAATAAATTAATTAACCTTTAATAATAAATTAATTAACCTTTAATTATCAATTAATCAACCATAATTAATAAATCAACTAACCTTTAATCATTAAATAATTAACTTTTAATTATTTAATTATCCTTTACTTAATTATCCTTAATTAATTACATTAATTAATTAATCCTTAATTAATTATTAAGCAATCATCCTTTAGTTAATTAACCCTTAATTAACTTTATTAATTAAATTAACCTTTAATTAATTATCATCAAATTAATTACCTTAATTAATCAATCACATTAATAATTATCCTTTAATTAATTTTTCTTTGATCACTGGATTAATCAACTTTAAATCATTAATTCGTTACTTCTAATTAAGTAATTATCTTTAAGTAATTAATTACCCTATAATTTACTTATCATTAATTAACTTTTAATAACATTAAATAAATTAATCTTTAATTTCATTAAATAATCATCCCTTTAAACTAATAATTCATTAAATTACATTTGAAAAAGCACTTAGAGATTTAATTAACAATTTATCTAATATAAGGATATTTTCAAAACCAAATCAAATTATTTTCAAATCACATTTGAATTTTCAAATTTAAAACTTCTTCTTATAAACAAAATTTTTAAAACTTTAAAATCTAGAATAATTTGAACAGTTTTAAACCATTTCTTTTTTAATAATAAATGTTACACTAAATTAATCACACAAATTAATTTATTTTAATTACCTAAATTAAGCATCTTAGTTAATTTAAGTAATTATACTTTAATTACTTTAGCAAATAAAACTTGATTGAATTAAAGATAACTCAAACATTACATTAAACTCTCACCTATCATTTAAATTTAATTTTAAAAGCTTGAATTGGGTTTATTCAAAATCATCAACCCTTAATTGCATTAATATTAAATCCTTTCACTTTAATTACACCTCAATTTCAACAATAACTTTTTTATTTAGAAACATTTATGGACTAAATACATGATTTATCTAAAGTAATATTTATATAAAACAAACTTTTAAAAAAAACAAGATTAATTTTAAAATTTATACCTTTAAAACTTAAACTTGTCTAATCATCATGTTTTAATTCAAACATTTCAAACATCTTTAAAAAAACTGGATAAAAACTTTGTTAAAAATTTAGCTTTGCTTTAAATTTCATTTTAGTTAAACTGAACAAGATTTGAAAACCTGGAAACAATTCCTCGAGCCAAAATAGTAGACCCGAGACAACACGATCAAAACTATGAGTCGCACACGAGAGAATCTTCGAAAAAACCCGGGCTAAACTCGCTTCTTCACATCTTCGAGTCGAACGCACAAACAACACGAGAACCACACCGAGACCAAGCTTCTTCTTCTCCAACCAAAACATGTCCAGACACACGATTATCACCGTGCACATGCACATGCGTCCAGATCGACGTTGGCCATCGCCACGACCCTCTCTACGTTGCCGACACTCCAATCGACCCTTTCGACCACTCAATCCACCGAAAACTCCAGAGGGACAAAATCCATGTAACGACCCGTAATATCGCCACTTCGAAAATGAGAGATTTCATTTGTTTGTAATTTAAAAAGGTTTAAAACTTAAATAAACAAGTTATATATAATAGATAATAATAGAGAAATTATTTATTCTTATAGTTGATAATTTAGAAAGTATAAATTTGGATTTCAGAACAAATCAACAAAAGTTAAGTTTTGTTAAAAATAAATGAATGCTTAAATGAATAGGTTTAAGTGTTTTTTTATAAAGATAAATATCATTGAAGATATCTAATAAAGATAATAAAAGTATATTAAAATACTTATAAGTATGTTAATAATCGTTTTGCAAAAATAACCAAATTTTGTTGCATTTTGTCAGTTTTACATACACCGTAAAATTAAAGATTTTGATATTATTTAAATATGATTTTAAAATATAAAGAGACGTTTTTTAATTTATTTAAAGAAGTAAAAATTTCATTTTTAAATTTGGTTTACATAAATAAATATTTTAACTAAAATGTCAAAATGTGACCGTAAAACATTTTGTCGAAAAACGACGTTTTATCGATTAAAAGTTATCGCAACATCGTTGCACCTTTATTTTCTTATGTAGGAACATATATTCAAATAGTATAAGTATTAATTAATTCACTAATCAAGTTTACTTTTACTAAACAAGGTTAGAAACTTCTATAAAACAATTAATAAAAAGTAAGCACAAAAAGACAAAATGTCATTTCAAAGCAAAAGGTAAAACATCAAATCAAAGAAACATAATTATTACTTACATTACCTAATATCTAAGTGAAAATGACATAAAGTAATGATTTGAAATGTGATGTTAAGTGTTGAAAAAAATAAGACAACTTTATAAGTAAGTAAGGTTATTTTGGTCTTTTTACAAAATATTATTTTAATCCAAAACTTTTCTATAAATAAGACCACCATTCTTCCACTTTCTTTTACATCATTTTCTACCTGCTTCTTCTTTCTTGAAGCTCTCTTTAATGGCTTCTTCTTCTCTTTCAAATCATTACTAACTTTTTCAAAACCATATTAAATCAACTCCAAACACAACCAAACTTTGCCAAAGACCTTAGAATACCATTTAAACATGGTTTAGCACCTAAGAAGTGAAGAAATGATGGAGGAAGAGGAAGAATAGGAGGAGGCCGAACTTATGGAAGAAGGAAAGCAAGTTGTGAAGTCACTGGAGCAAGAAAAAGAGAAGGAACTGCCGCTGATTTCATTCCAAGGAGCTAGGAGCAAATTTAAGGTACTGCGGAAGCTTTGCCGGATTTTTGGAAGTTTGAAAGAAGTGGTCGATGGCATAAACAAAAGAAATGGAGTAGAAGTTGATTAGTTGAAGTTTAAGTGAAATGTTGTTGCAAAAGAATGTTGGTAGGAAGTTAATCTTTTGGTAAAAGATGAGTACTCTTATTTACTAATAAATCCATAACTTATTTCAAGTATAATGATTGAAAAGTTTAAATATGTTAAATGAATATTTGATAACTTGGTTGCAAAATTGGTTGATTATATGGGTGTTTATGTGGTTGATACTTGATTGATAAATGATAAGAGAAATGATTAGTACTTAACCATAGTTAATTAAATGAGAATTAAATCCATACAAATATATGCATGGAAGTTATTTAGCCGCTTAATGATTTTAAATAAGTTAAAATAGTTTAAATGTGGTTTAAAACAAATTTGTAGTGTTTCGGACAAGTTCCGAAGCAATTCACAAAATTGGTCAAAATCGAGCTTGTCGCGTAGCAGTAGTTCGTAACTTTCAACCTGTAACTTCAATACAGTGTAGAGAATGATTTATAAGTCGGTTTTCTTCGAAATAAACATTCTTTGGTCCACAATGATAATCGTTTTCCAATGAAGAAAGGAAATCAAGATTTCATCAAATAGATTTTGAAATATATCCAAAATAATTTTCTAAAAGCATCGCGGTTTTACATTTCGTAATCCAAAATGGGATTTCTTTATAAATGATATTTTTAAATGATTAAAAATATGAAATAGATTTGATAAATCTATTAAAATGCCTTAAAAGAGTTTTGGAATGGAAAATATGAATTTTCAATATTAAAAGTTGTTTAAATCAAGTTAGCTTATATAGCATTTTCCACAGCACTTTTATGCTGCGAATTCTATAACGTTTTGAAATGTCGTTTTAAACTTAATGATTCTTTCCTATATATTTTGTGAATGATTTAAAAGGAATAATTAACTAATGTAAAGATGATTTTGAAGTTTTAATAAAAGTTTGAATAAATTGTTAAGATGAATTGTTTATACCACTTAAACAAAAAGTGAAGAATATTGAATATAATAACAAACTGAGTAAGCGGAAATGACTAGTACATTTGTCCCGCCTTTGAGATCTGAGAAGATAAAACAAGGTCTTTCACTAAGGTTATGGATGGAGCAACCAGTGCCCTGAACTTACCTGGCCTATGTTTTCTCTTTTTAGGCAAGGGGTGGAACAGATCGAAAGGAAAACCGAGAAACTCTAAAAGATCATATTTAAGTTTTTCCAAGATAAAAGAAAAGAAACAAATTATTCGAATGTTAAATAACCACTTAACATCTTTTATTCGATGGTTTGTACAAAGGAACCGAGATCGGATTTGGGCAATTCTTATCCGAAAACCCCTTCAAACTAATTTTCAAAATAAAATATATTGGAGACAATGACCATTGATGCAAAAGATCTTCATAATGTAGGATTACTTGCCACTAGTCACTGGACATGAAACTTTCCATTAGTCCCTGAAGGTGAAACTTGCCATTAGTCCCTGGAGGTGAAACTTACCATTAGCCCCTGGAGGTGAAATTTACCATATCTAAGATGACAATAGTGCTCTATTATGAAAATCTTCGATTTGCAAGGATATGATTTGAAGTTAAGAAAGAAAATCTTTGATTAAGATTTAATAAATGGTTTAGGAATATTTTCTCCAAGTTAAAAGTTATAACTTGAATATAAGAAATTTTTGATTAAGATTTAATGAATGATTTGTAAAGGTTTTCCTAAGTAAAAGAGAAAATTATTAGGATTTAAGAATGGTTTAATAAATCAAATGATTTGATAAATGAGGCTTAATGATTCCATATACATTTGAGAAAAATGGAATAAATTGAAAAGAATATATCTAAGAAAGATATTTGATTTAAATAGAAGATGATGTAATTGTTTGATGATTGACGTCTACATATGAAATTAATATCTTTTTAAAGCGATGATTGGTTTCAAAGGAACCAGAGTCGGATTTGGATGATTCCTATTCGAAAACCACTTCAAACCAATGTATACGTTTTAAAGCGAAGACATGTTGAAGATGATGACTATTGAAAATCGTGGATTTTTAAAGCGTGAAGACAGCTTGTTGAACATGCTCTGGCCGGCCTCCATTATAGAGTTATTTATAGCAGTGGTCTCCTCATGATGGAAATTTTTCGGATTGCAAGGGCTTCTCGCCTAGTAATGGCCGAGGAAAGTGCCTTTGGTTTCATCCAGTCCCAGAACGAACTTGTATAGATGTTTGTCTGACATTGTATTCTAAATCACATTTGAGTGGTTTCTATAAACGTATGTTAGTTGGTGGAGGAGAAGGCAACTTCTCTTAGCTTGACACTCTTTCCCGAGACATAAGAGCTCAGAAAGTTATACTTTTATAGAAATCAGTTGTGTGACGTGGAATGACAATGTGGCATTCAAAGTGGAACATGTTATGATCAAAGCGTGGTGTTGTATGAAAAGCATGGCTTTGAAGAAATTGAGTGTAGCCTCACAAGCCTCACACCTCAGTTATGATGGGATTCTATGTGGTCAGATGTATGCTCGCATTTTGGATAGTAGTGATTTGGTTTATCAGATGTTCTGAGCTTTAGGTACCAGATACGTCTGGGTCTCAAGGCATTTATTGCCTCATGTGGATAAAGTGGTTAGCTTGAGAAAAGAAGGGAACTACCGGTTAACAGTTGTAGTATAGCAAGTGTAGTTCCAAGTGAGTAGGTTGAGAAAAGTGATTAAGGCACCGTGGGAACTATGTTTGTTATGCGTGGATCGGAGAAAAGATCACTAGTTTCCTATCACGTTCGAAATCGAATCCCAATATGAGATTTACGGTTTTGATTATATTCGTAAAATAGTTGTAATGACTTGCAAACATTTCAACTACCCCTTTTTGGTATTATATATTCCATTCGGTATATTCCATTGACCCGGTCCGGATATATTTCATTAGACTTAGTCCAGATATTGATACCTTATTTGAATTAGTTTATTTGAAAAGTTTTTTCAAAAGAATGTCATGAAAAATAATATCAAGCGTATTTTGGTATGAAGTGTTTTGGTTATCATAAGGTAAAAACCCATTCGTGTTTATGTATGGACGTGGGCTTATAAGATACCCTTCTTTTCAAAAGTTTTGATAACATGGTCATTTTAAAGTTCGAGTATGTCACACTGGTTTATCAAGCCTGATTCGGGTATTTTTAATACTCGGGTCAGATCTGAGTAGTTTCAGGTTGAGTTAAAGACGGTTGGAGTTTTCAGAGGAGAGCTGGAGATCTTTATCATCGTATGGACGTATTCTATTATCCGTTGTACTTAGTGTATTTTCTTTGATGTTTATCAGCAATTGTAAGGACAGATGTTTATAACTGTCCAAGCAGAATTCAGATTAGACTTTAATATTGTATTTAAACTTTTCGGCTGTAAAGATTATTATTGAAATAATATATTGTATTCCATTCGTGTGAGATTCTGTTCTGTCTTTATTTTCTTTCTACCCTTAATGATCCGCTTATTCGTACAATTTGAGTTGGATATGTGTGGTTTATTGTCAATTCAAGGGTACGGAAAAACGGGTTGTTACATTTGGTATCAGTGCTGAAGGTTAAGCGAGAACCTTGGCTTTGTTGGGTAAAGACTCATCAGTGATAGGGTTAATAATACCCTAGTATGAGTGACTCATTAGAGATAGGGTTAGTAATACCCTAGGATGAGTAACTCATTAGAGATAGGGTTAGTAACCCCCTAGAATGAATTTGAGTGTATTATATATGAGCGTGTATTTGTTAGTGACTAATAATAATGTTTTGTGTGGATTTATCTATTAAGTGATTTATGGATTCTGATCGATGCGCCTGATCACCGTTATCGACGTGGGTTCCTAAACACTTAAACAAGGCCAACCGACACATTAGTTTTGAAAAAATTGGTAAATGAAATAATTTTGCCTAGGATTATATTTTGAATATAATGTATATATTTTGAAAAGTTATACAATTAGAAATCAGGATTAGTGAAATTTAAATAGGAACGTCTTGTGATTAGAATTTCACAGTTTGACTATAGGATGTTTCATAAAGATTATCAATTAGTAAGAAATCTAATGAGGTAATTAAGATCTTTAATACCTATTCTAAAATAATAAATTAAGAAATGATAATGTTAAGTTACTATCATAAATTGATCAATTGTTTGATCTAAAAGTTTAATTACAAATACCTTGTGATTTAAGTTTCACGATTTGACTATAAGGTGTTTGATAATAAGATTTGTTTAAGGAATGAACATATAAGATGAAAATAATAGAAAATGATTTTTTAAAAGTTATACATAAAACGAATGAGAATTTAAGTTCAAGTAAAACAATTGTGGTAATTTAAACGAAGTTAATTAATATAAGATAAAATGAATTTATAAGATAGGTTTTACAAAGTAATCTCTAAAGGATTTTGAAAATGGTATTATTTCAAATAAAAAGATGTATTTTATGATAACTAATTTGATTGGGTCGAAAATAAACTAAAAATGGGCAAGTTATTAGTTCGGATGGTAAACGCTTCTCTTAAGTATTACTCTTCTTGTTAAGAGGATATATTATACTATTGGTAGTACCCAGTTTCTTGGATTGTTTTGGAGTTACTCGATCTATATAATTCTCTTAAGTTAGAAGAAATAATGTGAATCATTGATTAGTAATCTTTATTAAAGTGTTTAAACTAAAGATAAATTGGAATCACTAATTGATAAGATAAAGCGGGATTCTCGACGATTTTGGACAGCCGAAAATTTTCGAATCATACCTATCTCGGAGCTAAGGAATTTATGAAAACTAAAAGATTGTGAAATATACTGAGTAAATGAAATTGGATAAGTATAATTTATAAATATGATTATAAACAAAAAAGGAAATTATAACCTAGAAAATGTTTTATTAATGAATTCTAGCATAAATTAAGGATTTGGACTTAAGTCTTTAAGATACGATTGATTTACATAAGTTATAAGATGTAATAAACTTAAGTAATAGTTTTATAAAATGATTCATAAGTAACACTGGTGTTAAAAGAAATAAACTAAGTTAAAGGATCATGGAAAAAAAAATTATTATAATAAAGATAAATTATCTTTTGAGTGAAAAATTATTTCTTTAGAATATTTTCCTTTAATAAAAATATTTGGAAATAAATAATTAAAGGGATTATATAAAGAAGCACCTTTATAAAGTGTTTGATCTTAAGATAAAGCTTTTATGAAAGTTTTTGCGGGTTAATAAATACATATGTTATATGTAAATCATTTCATCACACAAATTTTGATCTAAGATTCGAGTTTGGAACTTTGAGGTGCTTACACCAACCCGAAAAAGGATTTCTCACTCGATTCTTGACAGTGAACACTAATTAGGGTTTATGGTTGGTTACTTGAGTTTTTTTTATCATAGTGGAGAGCTATGCAAGGAAAGCAAAGGTTTTTGAACAAAGAGCCTGATCAGAGTCCGCACCAGAGGATCGGGGGATCGACACTAGTTTGGAAATAAAGTTCTGTATTCGAATAGGAGATCGAATAAGATATTTTATATGGATGATTTGTGTATAGTATATGGAATTAAGTTGAATATAAATGTTTTGGGAAAACTTTTTGTTTTGGGTAATTTCGAGGACGAAATTCTTTTTAGTAGGGGAGAATGTAACGACCCGTAATTTCGCTACTTCGAAAATAAAAGATTTCATTTGTTTTAAATTTAAAAAGGTTTAAAACTGAAATAAACAAGTTATATATAACAGATAATAATAGAGAAATTATTTATTATTATAGTCGATAATTTAAAAAGTATAAATTAGGATTTCAAAATAAATCAACAAAAGTTAAGTTTTGTTAAAAATGAATGCTTAAATAAATAGGTTTAAATGTTTATTTAAAAAGATAAATATCATTGAAAATATCTCATAAAGATAATAAAAATATATTAAAATACTTATAAGTATGTTAACAATCGTTTTGCAAAAATAACCAAATTTTGTCGCATTTTGTCAGTTTTACATACACCGTAAAATTAGAGATTTTGATTTTATTTAAATATGATTTTAAAATACAAAGAGACGTATTTTAATTTATTTAGAGAAGTAAAAGGTTCATTTTTAAATTTGGTTTACATAAATAAATAGCTTAACTAAAACGTCAAAATGTGACCGTAAATGTTTTGTCAAAAAACGATGTTTTATCGATCAAAAGTTGTCACAATGTCATCGCACCATTATTTTTTTATATAGGAACATATATTCAAATAATGTAAGTATTAATTAATTCACTAATCAAGTTTACTTTTATTTAACCAGTTAGAAACTTCTAGAAAACAATTAAGAAAAAGTAAGCACAAAAAGACAAAAATGTCATTTCAAAGCAAAAAGTAAAACATCAAATCAAAGAAACATAATTATTACTTACATTACTTAATATCTAAGTGAAAATGACATAAAATAATTATTTGAAATGTGATGTTAAGTGTTGAAAAAAAATAAGATTACTTTATAGATAAGTAAGGGTATTTTGGTCTTTTTACAAAATATTATTTAAATCCAAATTTTTTTATAAATAAGACCACCATTTTTTCACTTTCTTTTACACCATTTTCTACCTTCTTCTTATTCCTTGAAGCTCTCTTTAATGGCTTCTTCTTCTCTTCCAAATCCTTACTATGTTTTTCAAAACCATATTAAATCAACTCCAAACACCACCAAACTTTGCCAAAGACCTTAGAATACCATTTAAACATGGTTTAGCACCTAAGAAGTGAAGAAATGATGAAGGAAGAGGAAGAATAAGAGGAGGCCGAACTTATGGAAGAAGGAAAGCAAGTCGTGAAGCTCCGGAGCAAGAAAAAGAGAAGGAAGTGCCGCCAATTTCATTCCCAGAAGCTAGGAGCAAATTTAAGGTACCGCAGAAGCTCTGCTGGATTTTCAGGAGTTTGAAAGAAGTGGCCGATGGCATAAAGCAAAAGAAATGGAGTAGAAATTGATTAGTTGAAGTTTAAGTGAAGTGTTGTTGCAAAAGAATGTTGGTAGGAATTTAATCTTTTGGTGAAAAGCGAGTACTCTTATTTGCTAATAAATCCATAACTTATTTCAAGTATAATGATCGAAAAGTTTAAATATGTTGAATGAATGTTTGATAACTTGGTTGCAAAATTGGTTGATTATATGAGTGTTTATGTGGTTGATAACTTGTTTGATAAATAATAAGAGAAATGATTAGTAATTAACCATAGTTAATTAAATGAGCATTAAATCCATAGAAATATATGCATGGAAGTTATTTAGCCTCTTAATGATTTTAAATAAGTTAAAGTAGTTAAATGTGGTTTAAAACAAATATGAAGTGTTTCGGATAAGTTCCGAAGCAATTCACAAAATTGGTCAAAATCATGCTTGTCGCATAGTGGTAGTTCATAAATTTTGACCTGTAACTTCAAACTAGTGCAGAGAATGATTTATAAGTCGGATTTCTTCGAAATAAAAACTGTTTGGTCCACAATGATAACCGTTTTCCAACGAAGAAAGGAAATTAAGATTTCATCAAGTAGATTTAGAAATATATTCAAAATATTTTTCTAAAAACATCGCGGTTTTATAGTTCGGAATCCATAACGGGATTTCTTTGTAACTGATATTTTTGAATGATTAAAAATATGAAATAAATTTGATAAATCTATTAAAATTGTTTAAAAGAGATTTAGAATGGAAAATATGAATTTTCAAATATTAAAAGTTGTTTAAATCAAGTAAGCTTATATAGCATTTTCTGCAACACTTTTATGCTGCGAATTCTGTAACCTTTTGAAATATAGTTTTAAACTTAATAATTCTTCCCTATATA
The DNA here is from genome assembly GCA_030765085.1 of Allium cepa. NCBI lineage: Eukaryota > Viridiplantae > Streptophyta > Magnoliopsida > Asparagales > Amaryllidaceae > Allium > Allium cepa. The sequence goes on along the minus strand of CM060945.1, from coordinate 418,236,201 downwards.
TTTTGTGAATGATTTTAAAGGAATAATTAAGTGATGTAAAGATGATTTGGAAGTTTTAATAAGAGTTTGAATAAATTGTTAAGATGAATTGTTTATACCACTCAAACAAAAAGTGAAGAATATTGCAAGTAATAACAAACTGAGTCTGTAGAAACGACTAGTACATTTGTCCCTTCTATGAGATCTGGAAAGATAAAACAAGGTGTTTGACTAAGGTTAGTGATAGAGCAACCAGTGCTCTGAACTTACTTGGCCTATGTTTTCTCTTTTTAGGCGAGGGGTGGAACAAATCGAAAGGAAAGCCCGGATTGTCTAAAAGATCGTATTTAAGTTTTTCCAAAATAAAAGAAAAGAAACAAATTCTTTGAATGTTAAATAACCACTTAACATATCCTATTCGATGGTTTGTACAAAGAAACCGAGATCGGATTTGGGAGATTCCTGTCCGAAAATCACTTCAAACTAATTTTCGAAATAAAATATATTGAAGACAATGACCATTGATGAGAAAGATCTTTATAATGTAGGATTACTTGCCATTAGTCCTTGGAGCTGAAACTTGCCATCAGTCCCTGGAGGTGAAACTTTCCATTAGTCCCTAAAGGTGAAACTTGTCATTAGTCTCTGGAGGTGAAATTTACCATATCTAAGATGGCAATAGTGCTCTATTATGAAAATCTTCGATTTGCAAGGATATGATTTGAAATTAAGAAAGAAAATCTTTGATTAAGATTTAATAAATGATTTGGGAATATTTTCCGTAAGTTAAAAGTTATAACTTGAATATAAGAAATCTTTGATTAAGATTTAATGAATGATTTGGAAAGGTTTTCCTAAGTAAAAGAGAAAATGATTAGGATTTAAGAAAGGTTTAATAAATCAAATGATTTGATAAATGTGGCTTAATGATTCCACATACATTTGAGAAAAAAATGGAATAAATTAAAAATAATATATCTAAGAAAGATATTTGATTTAAATAGAAGATGAAGTAATTGTTTGATAATTGATATCCACGTATGAACTTAACATCTTTTTAAAGCGATGATTGGTTTCGAAGGAACCTGAGTTGGATTTCGATAATTCCTATCCGAAAACCACTTCGACCCAATATATACTTTCAGAAGTGAAGAGATGTTGAAGATGATGATTATTGAAGACCGTGGATCTTTATAGCGTGAAGACTGGTTGTTGAATATGCTCTGGTTGGCCACCATTATAGAGTTATTTATTGTAGTGGTCTCCTCGTGATGGAGATTTTTTGGATTGCAAGGGCTTCTCGCATAGTAATGGCCAAGGAAAGTGCCTTTGGTTTCATTCAGTCCTAGAACGAACTTGTATGGATGTTTGTCTGACATTGTATTCTAAATCACATTTGAGTGGTTTCTATAAACGTATATCAGTTGGTGGCAGAGAAGGCAACTTCTCTTAGCTTAATCTTTCCCGAGACATACGAGCTCATGAAGTTATACTTATCTAGAAATCAGTCATGTGACGTGGAATGACAATGTGGCATTCAAAGTGGAACCTGTTATGATCAAAGCGTGGTTTTGTATGAAAAGCGTGGCTTTGAAGAAATTGAGTGTAGCCTCACGAGCCCACACCCCGATTATGATGGGATTCCCTGTGGTCAAATGTATGCTCGCATTTCGGATAGTAGTGATTTGGGTTATCAGATGTTCTAAGCCCTAAGTAGAAGATACGTTTGAGCCTCAAGGCATTTATTGTCCCATGTGGATAAAGTGGATAGCTTGAGAAAAGCAGGATACTACCGGTTATCAGTAGTAGTGTAGCAAGTATAGTTCCAAGTGACTAGTTTGAGAAAAGCAATTAAGGCACCATGGGAACTATGTTTGTTATGCGTGGATTGGAGAAAAGGTCACTAGTTTCCTATCATGTTGGAAATCCAATCCCAATACGAGATTTATGGTTTTGATTGTATTCCCAAAATAGTTGTAATGACGTGCAAACATTTCAGCTACCCCTTTTTGGTATTATATATTCTGTTCGGTATATTCCGTTGACCCAGTCCGCATATATTTCATTAAACTTAGTCCAGATATTGATACCTTATTTGAATAAGTTTATTTGAAAAGTGTTTTCAAAAGAATATCATTAAAAATAATATTAAGTGTATTTTGGTATGAAGTGTTTTGGTTATCATAAGGTAAAAACTCATTCATGTTTATGTGTGGGCGTGGTCTTATGAGATACCCTCTTTTCAAAGGTTTTGATAACATAGTCATTTTAAAATTCGAATATCTCATGCTGGTTTATCAATCCTGATCCGGGTATTTTTAATACTCAGATTAGATCCGAGTAGTTTTAGGATGAGTTGAAGACGGTTGGAGTTTTCAGAGGAGAGCTGGAGATCTTCATCATCGTATGGAAGTATTCTATTATCCGTTGTACTTAGTTATTTTGTTTGATGTTTGTCAAAAATTGTAAGGATAGGTGTTTATAACTATCCAAGCTGAATTTAGGTTAGACTCTGATATTGTATTTAAAATTTTCCGCTGTAAAGATTATTAGTGAAATAATATATGTTATTCCATTCGTGTGAGATTCTGTTCTGTCTTTATTTTCTTTCTACCCTTAACGATCCGCTTATTCGTACAATTTGAGTTGGACATATATCGTTTATTGTCGATTCAAAAGTTACGGAAAAACAGGATATTACAATCCAGCTACCGGACACAAAAGGTAACAAAACTCGACCAACCAACAGCCCTTGCCAACAACGACTACGTCACCTGAAGACCTGCCGCCTCGACCATGGTAGCATCCCGAACCCTGCATCCATTTCCCCCCTAAGCGATTCGATCAGATCCACCATAGTCGCTGCAATCATCACGAATCCAGCGTAGACTAAAATGAACTATGAACCCTACTTCGCCAATTCATGGCCACCACGGCCATCAGAAAAATATCCCCTTATTTTTCCAGCGAGGCCAGACACCCCAGCCTCCTCCATGCCAAATTCCAAGCTTCCAATCTACGCCGATCGGTGGCACTTGACCAGAAATCCAAATTCGAACAACTCACAATTTCACTTTAAACGCTAAATTAAATATTTCCAAATTCATATTAAAATTCATGATTTGGCATTTCAATCCAGATTATATAATCAGAAATTTAAATTATCATGATTGATTTTCATCGAATATTGAGATCATCACTGATATTTGCTTTTCCAGGCTAATTGCTAAATTATAAATTTTGAAACAAATTTTAAAATGTAAATTACATTGTTAGAGTCATATTATCTTTACAAATCCTAACCTATAATTCAATGTGTAGGAAGCTATGGAATTTTTCAAAAAAAAAATTATGTCTGGTATAAGAACAGAGAACATGTATGTATAAATTGCAAATATTACTTCAGGCATCACACTATATACTTATACATTCACATAATATACTATATTAATTCAATAATCATCAAGCATAAGATCAGGTTTAATCTGTTTTTTTTAAAAAGAAATTTACTCACCAGAATTAGAGAAGAAGAGAACACAGTTTTACTTTGTTTCCAGGAATTTTGAATTGAACTGGCATTGTTTTGTTGATTTAAATGTTGCTTTTTCAGTTTACTTGCTGTTTTGATTGTTGTTGGGGTTGATTCTTGAAGTTGAAATTGAAATCTTCTTTGTTGAATTTTGAAACTGTTGTTGAATTTATTTGTTGAACTTGAATCTATACTTGCCTGTTGAAGCATAGCTTAAATCTAGTTTGAACATTGTTGCTGTTTTCATTTGATTTCAGGTTTCAGTTTTCTTTTCTTTTCTTTTTTTTCTTTTTTATTAGAAGAAGGAAAGAAAGATTGAACTGAAGAAGATTGAACTGAAGAAGATTGATCTGAAGAAAATAATAGGATCTCCCTTTAAACATTTAGTGATAAACTCAATTTTCTTTAAAACAAGATTTGCCACTTGTTAACTTGAATTATTCTTAAGCTTACAAATGTATTTACTCAATCTTAAGTGAATGACAAATGTATGACTTATTAGTTACTGTAGACACGTGTTTAGTTTATCATTTTAAATTAATTACTTATTTTTAAAAATGATTTAAATCCTTATTAAATATTTTCCTAAATGCTTACATTTATTCAACTTTAAATAGCCTTTTGGAAATTATTACTTTAATTCTCAAATTACAACTTTCAAATATAAACATGTATGCACTTCTATATTAAAATTGGAAAACAAACTTTATTATCTTGTTAATTTCAAAGATATATATAAATTAAAGCTTGGTATTTATTGTATTTTATTTTATTTTCTTTTTTACATTCAAGTTATTATTCTTTTTAAATGAATGAAGTTTTATATTTATACATTTTATATTTTTTTAATCTTATATAACTTTTTAAGGAAAATATTTTTAAAACTTAATTTCTATAATAAATCCAATTTATTTTTAAATATTTACATTTTGAATTTTTCCCAAAATCAAAATTTTATTTACAATTTAACTTTCAATCTATATATATATATATATTCATAAATATATTTATTTCAAATTACAAATTAATTCACAATCCAATCTATATTAATATATTATTCAAAATATTTTTCTAGATTTCCAATTAGAAAATCTATTTAAATTAAAACCCCATTTATACACATATATAAATAAACACATATCTTTATTTAATTAATCTTTAATCTTTTATTAATTGAAAATATAATGTATTCAAACCCAATATTTTTAAATTTTGAATTTCAATTCCTAGATTCAATTTAAAATAAATTTGTAAATACAAATAAATAAAAAAACATATACTTATTAATTTGAAAAATTTTGAATTAGTTCGCCATTAAATTCCTAGTTTAACATTAATTACCAAATTAAATTTAACTAAAAATCGGGATCGTTACAAATATCTTTTATTACATCAAATTTTACCTTAACATTAACATCGAACTCCTCAATTCACGAGGTGTTCGTTTCATTGTTTTTCCCTATTCTATTTACCCACCCTAAATTTTAAAAAGGGAAGCTACCTGTACACATTAGTAATAGTCAATGCTCAACGGGAAAAGCATGACTAAACAAACCCTAAATGACAATAATAAAATAACATTATCTACTAACAACCTACAATTCAAATAATTATATCATGCCATACTAATTTTGAAAATCGTTCTTTGTATATAAAATATATCATAGGTAAAATTATTTCATTTACCTAATTTCAAAATAATACTATGTCAGATGGCCTTATTCAAGTGTTTAGAAATCCCAATCAATAATGTTAGCTACTCATATTGACTTAGAATCCACAAGCCACTCAACAGATCAATCAACATAATATAAAACATTTTTAGGTCACTAACAATTATGTGATCTTATATATATACATTCAAACTCATAATAAGGAATTCCATTACCTTATTTCCTAATTAGTTGCCATACAAAGCCAAAGTTCTTACTTAACATTGCACTCTGACATCATTCTGAAATGACCTGCCTTTTCAAACTCCAGAAGTTGACACTAATACATCCACAGTATTTATGTGTTGAAGAACTAAGTGTCAGAAAGACATATTGTTAGAGGAAAGAAAGGTGATAGAAGATAGAAGATGGAAGAAATAAAACAGTCATAGAATCTCACAATGCGATGGAATAACATACATTAATCAACATAATAGTTTATAAAGTCAATTCAAAAATGATACATTGGAGTCATATAATACAATAATACCCTTGGACAGTTATAATAGCATGTCCCAACCTGACTAATACAAGATACGTACAATATAGTGAAAACAAGATATTAACTTGTTATCGATAAAGCCTCCTGCTCCAAGCTCCTTCAAAATGCATCCATGAGAAAACATGAACTATAGCTGCCCATAAAAATTTAAGCACCTAAGAATTTTAGGAAAAGAAAATAAGATTCGAGTCAAACATAGGTCTGCAAACCCGAACAACTGAATTATTAGGTTAAAAACCCTTTTAAAATCAAAGGTATCTCGTAAGACCACGTCGCACGTAAACACTGACAGGTTTTTACCTTCCGATAACCAAATCATTTCATATAATACAAATACTTATTAATCATAGCCAAAATTGTCATATTAATTAAATTCCAGCATAATAGGTATACTTAAGGCAGTAAAGGCTCGTATTGGAGAATGGATTCCATACAATGATTAGGCTATTACGGTATCGTCCATCATGGTGCTTCTTTAGATAAAATAACACCGAGGACCTTATTGGGATCCCCTGCCAAAAAAGGCCGGTCAAGTGGTATCAACTCTATATAGGGATGATTATATCCTAATTAGAAGAGACCAATTTAACCCTACTGCATCTTCTATGTTTTAGTCAATCCCAACTGACGAGGCTTAAGGCTACATGTTACCTTTTATATAGCATCCACATATAATACTACACTACCCTCCAAGCATTAATTCAATGCTAGCATTCATCCATACAAGTGCGTTGTGGAACTGAATGAAACTGAAGGCACTACCTCTACTATACCGATTTTGGAATCACCCTAAAGATTAGTAGCAAGTAGCCCTCGCACTTAAAAACTCCATCTTTGATTCCATACTCTTCAAGATGTCTTCAGTTTGAAATGCTTGAGCTAGATCGAAGTGGTTTTTAGATAACATATTCGATCCCGGTCTATTTGAAACAACTATTGATAATTTCCGACAAACTCAGCCTCAGTTCTAAAGGAAATAAGTAGACAGAGATAAGAGCAGAGATCACCTCATAACCGTTAGTGGACGAATTTCCTTATCATTTGTCATAGATGAACGAAACGATTTTCTACGTATAGTATAGTATCACAGACGGTAGGTATACCATATAAGTTTCGAATTTCACCTAGATATTTCCAAAGTTACGTTCTGGTCCAAATTTTCATGGTCGGTTATTTAAATATCAGATAAACAATAATTCAAACATGGATTTAATTTCATATGGGATATACCAAGACTTTATTAATTAATCTTTAATTAATAAAATCATTTTATAAATCTTAATCAAATGATCTTTACAAAACACTATTTCCAAAATCTTACTTTCCCATTTTACTTGGAAAATATTTATACATATCTTAGGGATATAAGTACATTATCAAAATATTTTAATTCAAACAAAACCCATGGTTTTTCACATAAGGATTTTTTTATTGCTAACCCAAACCAAGATTCTAACTTTTCTTTAGTATGCAACATATACTCAATCCATTCACAAACACAAATACAACACCATATACATGACGCTAATTCATAATTTTACATACAGTAACAACATCCAATCTTCAGACTCAAATCTAATATAATATATCATCCGAGCATCCAAATATATAACAATACCACAACATTTGTTTAAGCCGAACATTTAACAAGATTAACAACACATATAATACTAAAATTTTCAAATTAAATAAAGTTTAAATCTTTAATTTAAACCAAGAAGTTTGCTCACCAGTTTTTTTGAAAACTTAGACGCTTTAGAACTTGTAAAGCTTGGAAAACCACGCAAAAATCACTCAAAATGGGTCATTTTCTCCTTTATTTTTGGCATCTTACAATTGGAATTTAGACAAGTGGTAACAGTAAAAGTTTTACAAAATTATTTTCTCTATAATTTTATAAAAGAATCACTTAATTTCGATTATTTTTTAGGGAGATATGATCAAAAGAAGGAGTGGTATTTTCGGCTTGATAATGTGGGTCCAAAAATAAGTCAGAAACAAATGCGGTATTGTCCCAAAATATTCGTAATTTGAAAATTTTATTCAATTGAAAGTTGTACCCACTAGAATCCAATATGGTTTGAAAAAAAGAAACTCATGATTTGGAGTGATCTAGAGGAAGATATGGCTGAATGAAGTGGGAGTAAAAATGGAGAAATTAGGGATGAAAACAATTGATTTAAAAGTTTAAAGTAAGAGTTTAATTATTTTTTTTAACTTAAGATTTTGAATTAAAAGCCATGAAAGATGATAAGAGCTTCGGAAATTTGCAAAGAGAAAATAAAATGAGAATAAAAATTAGGAAAACGTGTATATATATTATGTGAACAAGTTGAATTACCATTTGAACCTTGGTACTTTAACCTCCTCTCCTTGAATGCCACTTCAATGCCCCTTTCCACCTCACCATGGATCCGCCCTCTTTAGCCACCATAATATATTATTTTATTATTTAATAAAAATCACTTTTTTTAGGATATGAAACCACTTTGTATTATTTTAATAATTTAATAAAAATCCAATTATTTAATTATTTATTATTATTTTAGAGATGAATATAACTAATCCAATCTTTTAGATAAAATAATTAAATAAATAAAGATTTTTATTTAAAATTATTTAGATTAAATCTAAATTAAATTAGACCTTATAGGACCAATAAATTTTAAAAATGGAAATTGTTTTATAATTAAACTATTTAGCCCCCTATGTGTTGGCTTAGTTCCTTCAATGATATTAGGCCCCAATAGCATATGCGTTCTAAATTGCAATACTAGAGCTAACTTATTAAAGCCTACCCATTTAGCATGGCGTTTGGAAAAGTAGCATTAGTGGTTGGGTATAGGAAATCAAGTACTCTGTCCTACTTGGTTAATGGCCTAGCTCGAATGGTAAAGTAAGGCTAAAGGATATTGCAAACATAAAGGCCCGAATTAATTTTGGGTCTAGGGCTAATTTTCAAAATATATTTTGAAAATATAAATAATATTTCAAATTAAAAGGTTAAATTTAAAATATGTAAGAAAATTTGTAAATATTATAACATATTTTTTAAAAATGTTTTGAAATATAATTAATTATTTTCAAAAATAATAATAATAGTTAATTGAATTAATTAAATAAACAACTAATTAAAATTTAATTAATTAAATTAACAACATTTATAGTGGCATGTGTATTAACTTAAAATGTTTAAGGAGATTAAAAAATAATTTTCAAAATTAATTAAAATTATTTAATTAAATGGTAGTTATTGAATAAAATAATTTGCATGTTTTATGATATATGTGTATTACTATAAATGTTAGTATGTAAATTCAATTTAAAATATTTAAAATGAAAGAAACTAAATTAATTATAATGTTAATTAATTAATTAACCAAATTATATTTAATGAATTAAATTAACACCAAATTATACATAAGAATGTTACATAAGTTGACTAAAATTATAAACTGTTATATGTGAATTAAACTTATATAATGTGTATGTATAATAAAAGGTCGAACTATAATAACCCAAATAAGATTTAAGGGCTAAACACATATGTATAATATGTATATCATGATTTTAGACGTATGTAACACTTGAATCACGAGGGTATTTAATCATAAATAGATTTTTCCATAAGTCGGCATAAATAAGATACACACACACACAAACACACAGATATATATATAAGGATTATGAATCTATAATATAAGTGTTGTCCTCTGTTATTTATATATTAATAAACTACTTACATACTCTTTGGTTATTGAGCAAACTCAAGATAGAGATGTTATATGTAATATTATTAATATATTGATTAGACGAGGTAAGATTCTTACATGTTAATATGGTTATTAGTTAAATTAAAAACATATAATATGACATGTGAGTTTATCTTAAAATATTTAAGGTAATTAATAAATAATTTTCGTAATTAATTGAAATTATTTAATTAAATAAATTAAATGTTTGCATGTATTATGATATATGTGTATTATTATAAATGTTAGTATATATATTCAATTTAAAATATTTAAAATGACAAAAAAATATGTGTTTGTTGAGCAAACTCGATGTACATATACTATGCTTAGGCCATCGCAAAATGGTAGGTTTAAATGAATAATCTCTTTTGATTTGTTGAGAAAACTTAAGGTTAAAATGAGATTAGGAAAAAAAAGCACATGTTGGGGGTCTTATATGATACAACCAATAAAGTGCTATCCATCGCTTGCGGGCTTATGATTTGTTGAGCAAACATAAGGTCAAAATCCCAAGGCAAGTGAGTCATAACACACACTAGAGAAATTAAAAAAATTCCATGCTTCCTCTTAGGGTTTCAAGAAATACAAAGGTCTAGTTGGAGCTTATTAATAAAATGAATTTTATATATAATCTTATTGATAATATAGGGAATCGCTAATGTTGATTAATTAAACCAATCAACATCGATAAATTTATGCAACTAATATAATTGATAAAATGTTTATCGATTAAAATATACAAATAAATTGAATTAAGATTGAAAATAGAAATATAAAATATATTTACCATGAAATTTTGCATATTGTTAATTGAAGATTAATGCAAGTGTCTAATTATACAGCTACTAAATATGTTCATAACTTGGTCAATTATATGTTTATTTTCCTTCGGCTATATATTAGCTTCTATGGGTTTCAAACTATAAAAAAACTACAAGAATATGGATATTTGATCCATATTCAATCACATATAAATGTTATATGCTGAATGGTCGCAATTCGTACTATACGAAACCTCTGTGAATTTATTTCATTTGAAAAAAGCAAGCAAACCATAGTGTCAGATCGTGTACTCAATATGTATGATTACATTAAGGATCTTACTGCGTTAGATGTAATATAAACCAAGAGCTACAAGTTGGATATAAGAATTCGATCCTTGAAAAGAAGTTTGATCAATTAACGTAAAGTGGAATTTATTTGATATCCATACATGTTAAGGATGATAAATATTTCTGTAAAGAGTTCAATATGTTCTCGTATGAGTGGTTTGACTACATAAAAGGAAAGCAAATGTACAAGAGTAAATGCAACTCAAGGCACAGTTAGAATAAAGAGACTGTTGTTCATTTTTGTTTCATGAAGAGGCATTTAGATTGAGAATTGTGTAAAATAATAATAGCTACTTAACAAGGAATGAGAAATATCATTTCTACTCCAAAAAGTATTTTCGTGTAGAAAATTATTTTCGATGAATTTATTTTTAAGTTTAAGATATTTGATCTGAAACTATTGACTTTAAACTTGTTACAATATATGAAATAGAATTCTATAATAAATGGTTAAATGGAGTTTCATATTTCATATTTGTAGTAATGACAGAAATAGTGAGAGCATATTATATAACACTTCCTAATGGTCACATTAATCTATGAAAAAGTATTTTTGTAAATATACCAATTATTTACGAAATGATAGTTGCTTTCAATATTGGACAAAAATGTATATAGCTTTATTTCAATATGAATATTATGAATATTCGATAAAATATAAAACTATAATATTGTTATTTGTTTTCATAACAAAATTTTGCATTAGAAAATATAGAAGTATATGAAATTTCACGATTATTTTGGAATTACAGAATAATCCCCATTTTTGAGAAATGATTCTTTAATCAAGTGACTATGAATTATAGTACCGACGAATTATACCTTAAATGATTGAGGGCAGAGCACCTATTTAGTGGGAGAACAAAAGAGTCGATAAACTCTTCAGATTGATCAAAAACAGTTCTTGAGATGTATCACCATGGAAACAATAGAAGTCTAACGGTTGATTCATAAGTCTAAAGACACCAAACCGCTCCATATACCATCATTGATGGAATATTATATAGAAAAGGCAACTCAACACCTTATTTGAGATGTATCACCCCAGAAATAGGAGCTAAACTATTAAGGGAAGCTCACGAATGGTTCCGTAAGGATAATCCTAATGGGGTAATAGCAAAGCAGTAATGAGAGAAGAATATTATTGGCCATTTATGACAGAGGATCCCTTAAGCTATGTTAAAAGATGTGAAGAATGTCAAAAACTTTCTAGAATTTCACCATTGCGCCCAAATGAATTATCTAAGGTTATTAGTAAATAACCTTTTGATGTATAGAGAATTGATTTGATTTTATCATCTTCCAATCTTAAAAGAAGAAGAGAAGTTTGCTATAGTAGCCATTAATTAGCATGCCAAGTGGGTAAAGGCCGAACCACTACCAAATATTACTATTTGAGAAGTTATGAAGATTTTCATTAAGAACATAGTCCTAGATTCATACTCCCAAATAAATTTATACCAGACAACGGGACTCAATTTGAAAGCGAAGAATTCACTCGTTTATGTGAAAAGAATAAAAATATTTTCATTAGTTTCTTATACAAAAATTAATGAGGCAGTAGAGGCAGCAAATATAACCATTAGGAACATCTTAAAGAAGTGACTAGGTAAAGCCAAAAGAAATTGGATAGAAGAACCTCCAATTGTTTTATGGTCATACAGAACTTCTATAAGAATTTTACTAGACATACTTCGTACTCTTTGACATGTAGATTTGTAGTTGTGATACCATTTGAGATTAAGGCCCCCTTAAAGGATCACTTATACCTATGAAATAAATCAAGAGATGAAAATAGAGTCACTCGATTTACTTAATGAAATAAGAGAGTAAGACGCTATATGAAAGGTTGAACACCATTGAAGAATCTCCAAATAGTATAATTCAACAGTGAATGGAAGAGCATTTAAGAAGGGAGATCTAGTGCTAAGGAGTGTAATGGCATATAATAAGAATCACCGTAACATCCCCAATCTAAAGGCCCGAAGCTAAATGCTATAGATGTTGTAGTCATAGTATTAACTTCTAGTAACCAAATACGGTAATATTAATAGTATCCATAATATCAGAAGTACATGGATACAAAATAAAATAACAGATTCCAAAAACAACTTTATTGATTACATTTCATAAAACATGTTTCATATCCCACTACATAATACTAATCGTTTCCTAGGTTCTGATCAAATATAATCATCACAAAATTCGCTAAGAGTGATACATAAAGTTGTCCCCTTGGTTGACCAGAGTACTAAATAGTCACAACTGAATTAACACAACACAGCGAAATAAAACAAACAGAACAACTCCAAAATAGATAACTTCAGCTTCTTGCTCATCTTTGAATGCTTTATTCATCTACCTACTAAAACTTGCAAATCCTTAACCCTTAGCCTACTCAAATCAATTTTAAGCACCAAATAGTTTAAAGGGAAAAACATAAACTTCGAGTCAGACTTAAAGCCTGGTGTGAATAATACTATACATCTCGATTATATGATATTAAGTGAGACCACGCGATTAACGGAATGGGTTTTCCCTCACTAATATCCCTTTAGAATACATCTTTAGCAAATCTTAATCCTATAAGCAAAACTACTTAAAACAATAATATAAATATCATGAAAGCGTATAAATCAGGTAACATGTAACGACCCATAAATTTTAACGGTTTTAGTAACGTATTTAATTGAAATTTTTTGAAATTTTAAACGATAAAATTTTGAAATATAAATTTGATATTTGGAATGAGTCTAGTTAAACATGGCAACTGATAAATTTTCGTCCGAAAATATGAAAGTTTATTTCATGCTAAATTTACTTCAGTTTAATCAGTTAAAAAGCGATGAAAATAAAACGTTTTCGAAACTTAATTATTTATATATAGAAAAATGCTAAATCATCTTCTGAGCAAGGCGTCATTTTTTGTTTTTCTAAATTCGGACATCTTTAGCTCTGTCGATCTTATTTTTATGTGTTTTTCATGCATTTTCCGCTAGTATAAAAATTCGAATTTTATAATTCAAACGTACTACTGATATCCGTATACCGTTTTGACCGTCTCGTCGTGCTGATCTCTACGGTATATTCAATTGTCAAATTCGGAGTCTGGTTCGCTACAAAATCCATGAAAACGGATATCTGTATCGTTATCCATTTGCCTTTATTGATTTTCTAATGACTATTCATTCATCTGCCGGCAGATCAAACAGCCACAACTTTTATTGTTCCTAAAAATTAAAACTACGACCTTCCATTTCTTATGGTTTCAATTTAATTTTGGTTTTTTTCGTTTTCCATTTGGCTCTTCCTCTCCTCTGTTATGATAACTGAAGTATAATCATAAGATTGTGTATATTTTTCTGCTACAATTCTTCTTCCTTTTGCTCTGCTCGTTTTCTTCTTACTCATCCTTCCCCTTCCTAATTTTGTTTTCCCTTATTATAAATATATATATACATATGTATCATATATATGAAAGTGTGTGTGTATATACATATGCAACTGTTCTTCATCTTCTCCATCGGCTAACCACATCACCCAACTGCCATTCGCTTTCTGGACCCACAGCGCCTGCAAAGCCACTCTCTCCCTTAGAACTGCCAAGCCTTGTCAGTACCTCACTCTAACAGCCGTGAGCATCTTCTCTTGTGTGTTTCCCTCGTCGAGGCAAGCAAGCTCATACCAGTTTCATCTTCTCCACGGCCGAGTTGCCTTGCCGACCACCATGCAGCAACCCACGTGACAACCTCTCTCTACTGCTCCCCTCCTCCTTGCTTCTACGCATGCTCTACTTTGTATCTTCCTCCACCGTGCCATCTTCTTGTTTATATACAGGTTAGTTTTTTTGCGTTATAATGGTTTATGAAAACATATGATCTGTTGCGTGCATTTTTTTAGTACCATCTACTTATATAACTGAGTTGCGTGGTCAGTTATAATAAAATAGAAGTTTTTACAGTTTATATAAAACTATTATAGTACTTTATTTTATGTGTATTAACCATGTTTACATTTTTTTGTTCACAGTAATATATCTATTCGTGTATATATATAACTTTATTGCGTTTAAATGTATGTTGAAGGTTTACATATATAATAGTTTACATTTTCTGTTATAAGATCTATATATATTGCTATTTTGTACTTTAGTTAAATCAGGTATAGTGATCATTTATAAATTAGAATGAGTATATGATGGTGATGTGCAATATAAGTCGTACATATTTGGATATCATGGGTTTTTAAGTATACGTGAACTTCACCTACTTATATATATATATAATATATATATATATTAAATTTGCATTTCTATACTTGAATTTTTGAATATAAAAGTTTATATAAGTTGTTGAAGATTTCGTTTAGAGTTATATACGTTTGATCTGGTTTCAGTTTATATAAGAATTTGGTTTTGCGTATATATAGATTTTATTTCATTTTATTTTTAGAAGTTAAAATTTTGGCTTGAAAATAGATATGTATCTCTTATTTTAGCACATTTTTGAATATAGAATATGATTTTTTTTACGCATATATATAGTTATATGCAGTTTATATATATATATATATATATATATATATATATATATATATATTCACTTATCCCATCATTGATCCGGTTCTGAGTTGATTTTTTCAATTCCTCATCTATCAGCTTTGTTCGTCGAATCGTGTCCATCTTGCTTCAATTTGGAATTCGTGCTTGGATTCAAAACTCAATTCATCATTAAACTTCTCTAGCTTCGAAAGGTGAGTAATCACTCACGATTAATATTCTTTTATTTATTAAATTTGATTTCAATTGAAACGACAATTGAAATATGCTGCTGTTAGTGATTTACACTGTTATATATATGTTATTACCTGTATCAGTTCACCTGTGACATCTGACAGCATTATCTGTTAACTTTACGATGAAAATCCTGTTTGGTTGATAATTGATTGATTGTTTGTGTTTATATTGGATGTTAAATTGTGAAGTATAAAGTGATTAATATTATGCAGTTGAATTTGACGTAGGATAGTAAAAATTTGAATCGGCATATATGTTGAATTTGATTAGTTAAATTTGTATAATATGAACCCTTAAATGTTTAATTATTTGACTTGTAGGAAAATGGTTAATTACCCTTGAACCATTTGAATTTATGTTGTATTAATTGATGAAGTATGAAATTGAATAATTGATGTCAAGTGTAGATTTGCATAGAATAATTAGTGTAATAATCTTCAACATTAAATGACAGTGTAGATTCTAGAAATAATTGTATTAATTTGCACAAACAACAATGTGAATTAATGCGATTATTTCGGGATTATTTGAATTGATTACTGGATTGTTATTGATTGTTGTTATTTCTTGTTTATTTTCTTTGACACCATCCCAGTTTGAATTTATTTATTGTATATGTTCAGTTTTGCAAAATTTAAATTAACAAGTTGGTATTTTGAATTATTCAACTCCGACATGTGCGGATGCAAACAGTTTAAAATAGCGGGTCGTTACAGTTGGTATCAGAGCATTTGGTAGCTCAAGGCAAAACTTAGCATATAGGGTAAATGTGTTTACAGAATCACTCTCATACGAGTTTCAATCTCTTCTTTTTGACTCAATTTCTTTGAATTTTGGAACGTTCACTGTGGTTCTATAATTCATTCGTGTCCCCACTCTTCGTCTTCTTTTGATTTTGGAACTCCCATAACTCCACTTTGAATGACCCTTGTAATTGTGACGCCCCACCTCTATACCCACGCTAGCCAAGGACACTACAAAGTAATGCCGTCAACTAACACGGAGAATAAGGCTGGTTGGGAGCGACCATCTATAGCCTTGCTTTAACTATCCATTAATTACGTCGGCAAAAATCGTACCAAACAGATCGACGTATCCAATGAATACTTAAAACAAAACCATAGGTGGCTGGAGGATCTATCATAACAGAATATAACAACTCGAATATAATATACATCACAGAACAGTAGATCATCATATACACACATACATGGATACATAATAGAGTATACAAAATGGTACATGTCAAGTGGTACAATAAACCACAATATACAGACGAGTCAATAGAATACATATCAGAGTTACTACAAAAATAGACTACACAAAAAGCTAAGACAAAAAGGAGTCAGCGGAATGGTCCACACGGAAGCAAAAGAGGCTAAGTCCAAAGCACCTAACCTGAAACATCTCGGTCTGACCCGAGTAATTAATACACGGGTCAGTCTACCTAAACAAATCAGTTAGATAAACTGAACAACAATAAACCTACAAGGTTGCAAAGTATAACAATTATCTCTAAAGGAGATAACACAATCATCAACAAAAGATGAGTCACAATAGAACAAGCCTCATATCATCGGCAACTCAAATAAACAAAGGATATAAATATCCCAAAGCAAGCCAAAAGGCAAATAACAAATACCCATAAGGTATACAAGTTCCACAAGGTAATCGCTACAGTTCATGCGGCTCAAAAAGACAAACACCGAAGGGCAATACCAAGGGAATATACATATTAATGAAACATCATAAAATTGCTCGAGCTCAGTACTGTACAAACAAGGATCCATGAGCCCAAGACTCCAAACCTAATATCACCCATGCGGCTCATAACGACCAACATAGAAAGCGATATTATAGGGCACCCCAATATCACCCATGCGGCTCATAACGACCAACATAGAAAGCGATACTATAGGGCAACAAACCCGAAGGCACAAACCCGAAGGCACATACCCGAATGCAACAAACCGTAGTGGTGAAGGTCAGAGACCCAGTACTGGACACCACTAACTGGCGGAAGTGTCACAACTCTCGAAAAGGAATCCGAAAAGTGTTAACGTATGTCCCATAACCACTCCTTCGCACTAAACGGTTTACTATCGGTCAGCCACTTTCACACTCAAAGCAGTATAAAGTTTACCTCATATCATCGATAAACCAAACCCGAAGGTCAAAACGATCAATTGAATAGGTCGGGGACTAATCGGGAAGACAAACGCACAGATTCATGGTCCGTGTTTTACCTAACCATTTAATCTTCCTTCCACTTCGCTCGAAGTGCGAAATTGTGTGTGTGCATCATAAATAGAATTTATAATTTGGAGAAGGGAGCTTTTAATACGATTTAGAGAGATTATTTATAAAAACCGTGAATGAATAAGTTATCAAAGTCAAAGATGCAATAACAACTACTAAAAAGCAACTTGAATCGATAAAATTTGGAAAACCAATCAAAATGTGCAAAAATAGGCAAAAGATGCAAAACATGAGCAGGTTGGTCGACCGGTTGCAGGGCTCGGTCGGCTGGCCAGATGCAGAAACTAAAACATGGCTCGGGGTAGCAGGTCGGTCGACCGGCTACAGGGCTCGGTCGGCCGAACCTGATGAATTTGCACTTCCTGCCTTATTTCAATGAAATGCAAATTCTTCCAAACCGCGACCGTTCGAGCAATGGACCTAAGGAGCTTTAACCAATAGATACCCCAGCTCCATTAGCTCTCCGATTCGCAACCAAAAACATATTCAAACATCAAAGTTAGGATCTTTTAAAGAATTGAACCCAAACACTAAAAATTTGGATATTCACCAATTCAATCCAAAGCAAAAGTAAGTGCATATGAACAAGGTGTTAGGAATTCATACCCAACATCAATGAAATCAAGAGAAGTAGATGTGAGTTCAAAATTCACCTTTAACCCAAAACAAAGAAGAAGAAGAAGCTCAATAACAAGGAGAAGACCAACCAAACTCTACTTCAACTCAACAAGCTACAATCTAAGAATAAAACACATATTTCTCAAATTAGGTTTAGGAAACTTTCTGAAATTGAAGAGGAGAATAGATAGAGAAGATGAAGAAGAAGTTTACCAATGGCTTCCCTTTGATTTTGGAGCAAGATTATGAGCTAGCAAGAAGAACTAGGGCTTGCAATTTCTATTTCCTCTTTCCTTCCACCATTTTCAGATTTAGGTTGAGTTTAGAAATAAGAATGAGAGAATGCAGAAGAGAGGGCTGAGTTAGAGGGTTTAGTTAGCTAGTGGGCTGAACCCAAACCCAAAACCCAACTAGAAAAGGTAGCCAATTTCCAACTTACGCCAAACATATCAAAGATTATACTCAAAAAGATCGCAAACGACGTTTTGAACTCAATGGAAGTGGTCTCGAGACCGAATTCGACCGTTTGCGGAAAGTAACATTTCGGACCCAAAATCCGACTAATGACGCTATATTTAAATAAATTATTTAAATATAAAATCGTTAAATATGCGGGTTGTTACAGATCTCCCCTCCTTACAAAATTGCGTCCCCGCAATTCCTAGGGACGATATTTGTAACAACTACATACATACAACATTCAAAAGAAAAGGAAATAAGCTTAAGAAGAAAAGACACTCTCACCGTTTCAAAGCAAAGATCGAAAACCCGGATAGGATCGCTCGATAAACTCTTAGGTTTCCTAAGTACAGTCATTGGGATTAGCGGACCATTGAAGCTTAACGAGCGGTACGTCCTTGTTTCGAAGGTGTCGCACCTCCGTATCAAGTACGCGAATAGGCTGCTGTACAATAGATAAGTCCGGTGAGACCTCAAGCTCTTGCAAATCAGGAGAAGAAATAACAGAATCCGACTCCCGAAGACACTTCCGAAGTTGAGAGACGTGAAACACGTCATGAATACCAGATAAATGAGCTGGAAGTGAAACTCTATAAGCCACAGGGCCAATACGTTCAGTAATAGAAAATGGTCCTATATAACGAGGAACCAATTTCCCAATCATACTGAAGCGCATAACCCCATTCAAAGGAGAAACACAAATAAAAACAAGATCGCCGATCGGGAACTCGAGAGGCTTCCTACGGTTGTCCGCATAGGATTTCTGACGACTCTGTGCCTCCTTCATTCTTAATCGAATAAGATCAATCTTCTCGGAAGAATCACGAACAAAATCTGGACCAAGAATAAGCTTCTCCCCAGATTCCAACCAACAAGAAGGTGATTGACAAGGCCTTCCGTAAGGCTTCGAAAGAGCCATACCAATACTAGACTGAAAACTATTATTGTAGGAGAACTCTAAAAAAAGGTAGGTGATTCTCCTAACAACCACAAACATATCAACTCAAAAGAATAACAGAATAAGAAGTTCACCATAAAGAGCACGGGAGGATAAGTCCGAACTTGCTTGCTCAGAGAATTCTATGGATTCCTAAGCTCAAAATAATTTGGAACACCGACGTGGTAAAACAATACGTCAAATGAACCAAAGCTCAACAAAAATGAAGTACAACATAACATCCGACGAACTTGGTAAAAAGATCATTCCATTCGGACATCGACAAAGAAACAATCACTTGTTATTTACAACTAAATGCTTTGGCAACACGATCCCCTTTTTGAGAATAAAATATCAAGATCATAAGATGCTAGGAACTCGAACTAACATTAAGTTCCATGAGAAGATAAACATTTCACAATTATTATTGGTGAGGAGAGCAAAATCCCTCACTCAAAAGTAATGATGCCAAATACAAAAACGAAAACAATAGCCGCGAGCACTAGATCATAGGTGGCATATCTAGTCTCGATAAGCCTTAATAATAATAAAAAAACATAGGTGATAGCACCCTTTTTTTTACAAAATTTTTCTTATTTCAAATCAATTTTTATTGTGTCAAATTGTCTCATCAAAGCGTTTAGGAGATTCCTATCGAAAACGTTGATCAAGCGCATCGACCAGAATTCTTAAAGCACTCAATGGGCAATACAATCACAAAACCATCTTCTATATGACAAACATGTTTCCAAAAACTTTTGAAAATTCTCTTTGTTTGTTTTAAGAACAACAATCCCATTTGTACTTATAAATAAATCTTATGAAAAAGATTTGCAAAAATTTTAGATTGCTAATTCCATCCAAAATCAACAAATACAAAAATGGAATCATCGAGATATTCGTAGAATACTCGATTCATAAAATGGATGAATGAGTTGGAAAAACTGAATGACACAGCAAATCATTCATAAGAATTACAACGAGTGCAGAGAGTGGTAAGTGGAATGCTAACTTCCGCAACTCGTAGTCAAATGAAAACCGGTGGTAAGGTCGAGCTAAAAACACCTTAACACTACAACAAAAGATTGCTCAGGTGATAATCCTAAGACAAGACTAGAAAAACCAGAAAATTCTCAAACTACAAGAATGAGAGAAACAACACTTTCCTCATCATGAGAACTTAAAGAAAAATGATGCCATCAAATTGGAAATCGAAATCACAAAGGAAGATAGAAATCTGTTTAATAGACTGAAAATGTCGAGAATGAATAGTCCACTAGGGATATAGGATATGGCTTCATAATAATTAAGTCAATCCTTTCAAAAATATCAATTCCAAAGCCTAAGTAACGCATAACATGCAAATTGGCTCGGAAAGAAGAATCACATAAAATAATCTCGACATTAATACAAGCAAATTGAGCGTTGCGGATCCACCAATTCGGATTCGCAATTCTCAAAGAAGTAACCATACAAGAAACATCCAAAGACAAATCATCGAAGAGCTTCTTCGATACGAAAGAATGTGAAGCACCTGTATCGAAGAGAACTCGAATACAATAGTCATGAAATACAATAGAACCTTCTTAAACAGATGGAGATGTACCTTTTCCCTGAGAAGAACCGCCAGAAGCATCCGCTATATTTAGTTTTCCTGACAGAAGATTACTCGGAGCAATAGGACAAGTGGAACTACGATGGCCTTCCTTCTTGCAGTAGTGGCAGAAGAGAGGCTTAGGACAAGCCCGAATCATATGATCAGATGAACCATAATTGAAACACTTCCTAATGGAAGGTGTTCCAGTAGACTGAGACTCGGTTTCAACATGCTTTTTCTTCTTGGAAGGGAAAAATTTCCGCTTATCGAATGGAAACTGCCTCTTGTTGGCGTTCTTGCGAACCTCAACATCATTCCCACAATCACACTCCTTCTCGAAGGCTTCGAGATGAAGTGCCGAATCAACCAACTCCTCAAAGGAAAGCTTAAGCTGGAGCATTAAAGACTTCTTAAGACATTTCTTAAGACCAGATACCAACTTTAGATTCTTCCTATACGAGGTACTAATGAATTCAAGACCATACTTAGATAAGGCCTCGAAAGTTGCAACATATTCAGAAACGGAAGAATCCCCTTGCTTCAATTCAAGAAAGCGCCGGGACAACAAAGCTTTCATAGATTCAGGAACGAACTTGAGTATGAATCGTTCCCGAAACTGAGTCCAAGAAAGAGCAGACTCATCAAATTCAGCTAAAAGAAGCTTGTACCAGTCAAGGGCACGCTTTTGCAATAAGCTAGAAGTTACTAGATCTCGATCATGGTCAGAAAGATCCATGCGAGAGAGAACATGCTCGTACATGTGAATCCAAGCTTGGACCTCAAGAACGATCTCAGAGCCTTTAAATGGCTTCCCACCAAGATGAGAAAAATCACTGCACAAACGTGCGAAGGTGGACTTGCATGGAGGAGATGTTCGAGTAGGAGCCAGGGGCTGTATGCTCCTAAACCACTCCAAAAACTGATCGGCAGACATATAAACGCCGTCCGGATGTGAGCCACAAGATTGCCCAGCATCCGAGCGTCGTCCTCCAACTCTTCCAGCCATAAGCTGAAAGTTAAGATAAGGTAAAGATTATTCCCAAGGTAGATAATTCAATATGGAATACTATGTAATTTAAATGCATTCCTAGACATATTCCCAAATCCTATCTAACCTTTGATGGTAGAAGGAATAGAGAGGCACGATGATTCAAGGATTTGTACACTTATACACTTTGATGTACCCAAATATGTGTTTCTATTCTGTGTTTATCATATTTTGCTCTGAACCTCGCTTTGATACCAAGCTGTGACGCCCCACCTCTATACCCACGCTAGCCAAGGACACTACAAGGTAATGCCGTCAACTAACACGAAGAATAAGGCTGGTTGGGAGCGACCATCTATATCCTTGCTTTAACTATCCACTAAATACGTCGGCAAAAATCGTACCAAACAGATCGACATATCCAATGAATACTTAAAACAAAACCATAGGTGGCTGGAGGATCTATCAGAATAGAATATAACAACTCAAATGTAATATACATCACAGAACAGTAGATCATCATATACACACATACATGGATACATAACAGAGTATAGAAAATGATACATGTCAAGTGATACAGCAAACCACAATATACAGACGAGTCAATAGAATACATATCAGAGTTACTACAAAAATAGGACTACACAAAAAGCTAAGACAAAAAGGAGTCAGCGGAATGGTCCATGCGGAAGCAAAAGAGGCTAAGTCCAAATCACCTAACCTAAAACATCTCGGTCTGACCCGAGTAATTAATACACGGGTCAGTCTAGCTAAACAAATCAGTTAGATAAACTGAATAACAATAAACCTACAAGGTTGCAAAGTATAACAATTATCTCTAAAGGAGATAACACAATCATCAACAAAAGATGAGTCATAATAGAACAAGCCTCATATCATCGGCAACTCAAATAAACAAAGGATATAAATATCCCAAAGCAAACTAAAAGGCAAATAACAAATACCCATAAGGTATACAAGTTCCACAAGGTAATCGCTACACTTCATGCGGCTCAAAAAGACCAACACCGAAGGGCAATACCAAGGGAATA
Source organism: Allium cepa (assembly GCA_030765085.1). NCBI lineage: Eukaryota > Viridiplantae > Streptophyta > Magnoliopsida > Asparagales > Amaryllidaceae > Allium > Allium cepa. The sequence goes on along the minus strand of CM060945.1, from coordinate 418,212,904 downwards.
TACATATTAATGAAACATCATAAAATTGCTCGAGCTCAGTACTGTACAAACAAGGATCCATGAGCCCAAAGACTCCAAACCCAATATCACCCATGCGGCTCATAACGACCAACATAGAAAGCGATACTATAGGGCAACAAACCCGAAGGCACATACCCGAAGGCAACAAACCGTAGTGGTGAAGGTCAGAGACCCAGTACTGGACACCACTAACTGGCGGAATGTGTCACAACTCTCGAAAAGGAATCCGAAAAGTGTTAACGTATGTCCCATAACCACTCGTTCGCACTAAACGGTTTACTATCCGTCAGCCACTTTCACACTCAAAGCAGTACAAAGTTTACCTCATATCATCGATAAACCAAACCCGAAGGTCAAAACGATCAATTGAATAGGTCGGGGACTAATCGGGAAGACAAACGCACAGATTCATGGTCCGTGTTTTACCTAACCATTTAATCTTCCTTCCACTTCGCTCGAAGTGCGAAATTGTGTGTGTGCATCATAAATAGAATTTATAATTTGGAGAAGGGAGCTTTTAATACGATTTAGAGAGATTATTTATAAAAACCGTGAATGAATAAGTTATCAAAGTCAAAGATGCAATAACAACTACTAAAAAGCAACTTGAATCGATAAAATTTGGAAAACCAATCAAAATGTGCAAAAATAGGCAAAACAGGCCAAACATGAGCAGGTCGGTCGACCGGTTGCAGGGCTCAGTCGGCTGGCCAGATGCAGAAACTAAAACATGGCTCGGGGTAGCAGGTCGGTCGACCGGCTACAGGGCTCGGTCGGCCGAACCTGATGAATTTGCACTTCTTGCCTTATTTCAATGAAATGCAAATTCTTCCAAACCGCGACCATTCGAGCAATGGACCTAAGGAGCTTTAACAATAGATACCCCAGCTCCATTAGCTCTCCGATTCGCAACCAAAAACATATTCAAACATCAAAGTTAGGATCTTTTAAAGAATTGAACCCAAACACTAAAAATTTGGATATTCACCAATTCAATCCAAAGCAAAAGCAAGTGCATATGAACAAGGTGTTAGGAATTCATACCCAACATCAATGAAATCAAGAGAAGTAGATGTGAGTTCAAAACTCACCTTTAACCCAAAACAAAGAAGAAGAAGAAGAAGAAGCTCAATAACAAGGAGAAGACCAACCAAACTCTACTTCAACTCAACAAGCTACAATCTAAGAATAAAACACATATTTCTCAAATTAGGTTTAGGAAGCTTTTTGAAATTGAAGAGGAGAATAGATAGAGAAGATGAAGAAGAAGCTTACCAATGGCTTCCCTTTGATTTTGGAGCAAGATTATGTGCTAGCAAGAAGAACTAGGGCTTGCAATTTCTATTTCCTCTTCCCTTCCACCATTTTCAGTTTTAGGTTGAGTTTAGAAATAAGAATGAGAGAATGGAGAGGAGAGGGCTGAGTTAGAGGGTTTAGTTAGCTAGTGGGCTGAACCCAAACCCAAAACCCAACTAGAAAACGTAGCCAATTTCCAACTCACTCCAAACATATCAAAGATTATACTCAAAAAGATCGAAAACGACGTTTTGAACTCAATGGAAGTGGTCTCGAGACCCAATTCGACCATTTGCGGAAAGTAACATTTCGGACCCAAAATCCGACTAATGACGCTATATTTAAATAAATTATTTAAATATAAAATCGTTAAATATGCGGGTTGTTACAATAATGGATCGGCGGTCTCGCCAAACTTCGAATGATTTGAAAAAGGGGGTAAAACTCCTTTACAATAGGCATTGATTTACCAGATATTTCCGTATCCTCGTTTTACGATGCTATTTATCTCCTGCTATGCCTGAATTCTATCTCTTGCGATCGAGTGTAGATTTGCCTCGGAATTCAGCATCGATCTATTCTTGAAGTCATGGTCGACCCGATTAGGGTTGGCCGTAAAATAAATAAGGTTATCCATCTCCCGATTTTGTTATTTAAAACATCTTATCTTTGTTTCGAATCTATCTTCGAATCAAAATTCTCTTTGATTTGAGTCCATCAAAAATTTAAATCTCTATCCTTGCTTTGAAATTCATTACTGTATCGTCGAGCAAAGAAATGTATTTGTAAATTAATATTTAAAATGTTTTATTTTATATTGTGTTGTTTGAGTTGTTGATGTTGATTTGGGTTTTTGATTGATTCGTCTGATCAACGTTATCGATAGGATTTCCAAAACACTTGAGCATGGCAAATTGACACAATATTGTTTTCAAATTTGGTAAATAAAATTAATTTTGTGCGATTACACTGTATATAAGTAAATTTTCTAACTGTTAAATGAATGGGTCAACAAATGGTAATATTTGATTTTTATTTATTGTTTGTAAACCATTGACTATTGCAAAATAAATAAATGAATTTATAAAATTTGGTTATAATTTGATTTGGAATTTGAAATGGATTAATATTAGAATTTGAGAATTTAAATTCCGGTGATTTCAAACTTTGATTTGAAAGTTTTAAAGTGCATAGTATTAAATATTTTCAAAAAGAATCATTTCACAGAATTTTAAAGTTTAAATCAGTGCTCTCTAGTTTTGTCGTTGGAAAATAATTTCGTTGATGACGGCTGCATCATCGACATTCATTTTCAAGCTTCGAAGTGGAGAGACCATCAGCAGCTTGCTACACTCTTGTTTTGAAATGAATTTGATTTGAAATTTTTTAAAGTACAACATGATTTAAGATATATATATATATATATATATATATATATATATAAGTATTTGATTTAGATTTGATTTGGATATAATGTGTGTGTATATATATATTTCTAAATTGTTTGAAGTTAATCGGAAATTTAAATATTAAAATTTCCGTAAATGATGATTTCAGTTTTAAATGAAACCAAATTTGAATTAATATTTAAACTTGAGAGAATTGAATTAGGAATTTTATTTGGACAACACTCAATTGCATTATATATAACTTACCTAAAATTTTCAAAAGTTAACTATGTAATTGAATATTATACAGTACAAAATGATGTTAAAGGAATTTATAAATAAATTTGAGTGGTTTAAAAAAAATGTAAATATACTTAATATATACGTGATAAGACATATTAAGTAGAATAAATTTAATAATAATTTCGAAATAAAGAAGAATTAAATTTATCGAATAAAGTATGATTATAATAAATGACTATTCAAATTTAGGACCTTTGAAATTGTTAATTTAAGAAAATTGGATAATATACAATAAATTGTCTTTATAAATAAAATGTGAGTGCGTATAATAAATGTTATTCACTTAAATTTTAATTATAAAATGTTATGGAGATAAATAGAATAATAAGTTAAATAAATGATAGGTGTGATTTATAGAAGAAAATTTGTTTTGAAAGTTAAAAAATTAAAATTAAATCAACTTAATGAGGTATCTTGAATTAATTGAATTTAAATTGAATTTCATTTGAAAGAAACCTTTTGTACTTAAGATTTTAAACGTGAAACCAAATTAATTTAATGAAGCCTTGAATTTAAAAACAAATTGTTGAATATATATTTATTTAAATTGAAGTTTATATGTTTTAAAATTATTGTTTTATTTTGTTTTTCAAATCCATTATTTTCTAGTTGTTTCTATTCTTTTACCTCCTTCCTTTTCGAGGACGAAAAGTTTTGAGTGGGGGAGAGTGTAACGACCCATAAATTTTAATAGTTTTAGTAACGTATTTAATTGAAATTTTGTGAAATTTTAAACGATAAAATTTTGAAATATAAATTTGATATTGGAATGCGTCTAGTTAAACATAGCAGCTGATAAATTTTCGTCCGAAAATATGAATGTTTATTTCGTGCGTAAACTTACTTCAATTTAATCGGTTAAAAAGCGATGAAAATAAAACATTTTCGAAACTTTATTATTTTTATATAGAAAAATGCAAAATCATCTTCTGAGCAAGGCGTCATTTTTAGTTTTTTCAAATTCGGACATCTTTAGCTCCGTCGATCTTATGTTTCAGTGTTTTTCATGCATTTTCTGCTAGTATAAAAATTCAAATTTTATAATTTAAACATACTACTGATATCTGTATACCGTTTTGATCGTCTCGTCGTGCTGATCTCTACGGTATATTCGATTGTCAAATTCGGAGTCTAGTTCGCTACAAAATCCATGAAAACGGATATCCGCATCGGTGTCCATTTGCCTTTATTGATTTTCTAATGACTATTAATTCATCTGCCGGCAGATCAAACAGCCACAACTTTTATTGTTCCTAAAAATTAAAACTACGACCTTCCATTTCTTATGGTTTCAATTGAATTTTGGTTTTTTTCGTTTTCCATTTGGCTCTTCCTCTTCTCTGTTATGATAACTGATGTATAATCATAAGATTGTGTATAACTTTCTGCTACAGTTCTTCTTCCTTTTGCTCTGCTCGTTTTCTTCTTGCTCATCCTTCCCCTTCCCAATTTCGTTTTCCATTATTCTAAATATACATTATTCTAAATATATATATATACACATACATACATACATATGTCTCATATATACGAGTGTGTGTGTGTGTATGCAGCTGTTCTTCATCTGCTCCATCGGCTAACCACAGCACCCAACTGCCATTCGCTTTCTGGACCCACAGCGCCTGCAAAGCCACTCTCTCCCTTAGAACTGCCAAGCCTTGTCAGTACCTCACTCTAACAGCCGCGAGCATCTTCTCTTGTGTGTTTCCCTCGTCGAGGCAAGCAAGCTCGTAGCAGCTTTCATCTTCTTCATGGCCGAGTTGCCTTGCCGACCACCATGCAACAACCCACGTGACAACCTCTCTCTATTGCTCCCCTCCTCCTTGCTTCTACGCGTGCCCTACTTTGTATCTTCCTCCACCGTGCCATTTTCTTGTTTATATATAGGTTAGTTTTTTTTCGTTATAATGGTTTATGAAAACATATGATCTGTTGCTTGCATTTTTTTTAGTACCATCTGCTTATATAACTGAGTTGCGTGGTCAGTTATAATAAAATAGAAGTCTTTACAGTTTATATAAAACTGTTATAGTACTTTATTTTATGTGTATTAACCATGTTTACATTTTTTTGTTTACACTAATATATCTATTCGTGTATATATATATATAACTTTATTGCGTTTAAAAGTATGTTGAAGGTTTACATATATAATAGTTTACATTTTCTTTTATAAGATCTATATATATTGATATTTTGTACTTTAGTTAAATCAGGTATAGGTTCTGGTTGATCATTTATAAATTAGAATGAGTGTATGATGGTGATGTGTAATATAAGTCATACATATTTGGATATCATGGGTTTTTAAGTATACGTGAACTTCACCTACTTATATATATATAATATATATTAAATTTGCATTTCCATACTTGGATTTTTGAATATAAAAGTTTATATAAGTTGTTGAAGATCTCGTTTAGAGTTATATACATTTGACCTAGTTTCAGTTTATATAAGAATTTGGTTTTGCATATATATAGATTTTATTTTTATTTTATTTTTAAAAGTTAAAATTTTGGCTTGAAAATAAATATGTATCTCTTATTTTTGCACATGTTCGAATATAGAATATGATTCTTTTACGCATATATATAGTTATATGCAATTTATATGTGTATATATATATATATTCACTTATACCATCATTGATCCAGGTCTGAGTTGATTTTGTCAATTCCTCATCTATCAGCTTTGTTCGTCGAATTGAGTCCATCTTGCTTCGATTTGGAATTCGTGCATGGATTCGAAACTCAATTCATCATCAAACTTCTCTAGCCTCAAAAGGTGAGTAATCACTCATGATTAATATTCTTTTATTTATTAAATTTGATTTCAATTGAAACGACAATTGAAATATGCTGCTGTTAGTGATTTACACTGCTATATATATGTTATTACCTGTATCAGTTCACCTGTGACATCTAACACCATTATCTGTTAACTATATGATGATAATCCCGTTTGGTTGATAATTGATTGATTGTTTGTGTTTATATTGGATGTTAAATTGTAAGTATAAAGTGATAAATATTATGCAATTGAATTTGACGTAGGATAGTAAAAATTTGAGTCGGCATATGTGTTGAATTTGATTAGTTAAATCTATATAATATGAACCCTTAAATGTTTAATTATTTGACACGTAGGAAAATGGTTAATTACCCTTGAACCATTTGAATTTATGTTGTATTAATTGATGAAGTATTAAATTGAATAATTGTTGTCAAGTGTAGAATTGCATAGAATAATTAGTGTAATAATCTTCAACATTAAATGATAGCGTAGATTCTAGAAATAATCGTATTAATTTGCACAAACAACAATGTAAATTAATACGATTATTTCGGGATTATTTGAATTGATTATTGGATTTATATTAATTGTTGTTATTGCTTGTTTATTTTCTTTAACACCATCCCAATTATCACACAGCAAGTTCCCTTTGTTATACTTTGATTTGTGAATTGAAATGGAAACGGGTCGAAATGATACCCAATTTTAACTTTGATCTAGGATAGAGAATTAAATAAAAACCCGACTGGCGGTCAATAATTTGTTTTAAAATAAAATAAAGATTTTTGTTTGAATAAATAATAAGGTTTCAAATAAGTTGGGATTTGAATTTTTATGAAAGGAAAATGTTAATATTTAATAATTTGAAACAAAATATTAATAAAGTAATTGATGAAAGATCATTGTTAAATTTAAGAAATTATTGGATTAGCTTTTGAAACTATTTAATAATTAAGTTTTGAAATTATTCAATAATTGAGTTTTGAAATTATTTAACAATTAAATAAAATTTAATTATTCGATAATTAAATAAAAATTTGAATTCATTGATAAAAAAATATTGAACTTTTCAATAAGTGAATTTGAACTTCGTTGATAACTAAAATTGGGTTCCTTTATTAATTAAGCTTTGGAAGATTTAAGTAAGTTAATAAGTGAAATTGAACTTCTTGAATATGTGAAATTTAGTTTATTTATTAATTGAGTTTTGAAATTTGTAACTACGTAATAAATAAAATGAAATTGAATTTCTTTTACAAGAAATAAAATGCATTTATCGAAACCGATGAAAGCCTTGTAATTTAAAGAATTGGATTTGACAAATTTAATTTAAATTTAAATTTGTAATCTAGATACGATAAGTTGATCTTACGAAGATAATTTAATGAATTAGAAATTTAATTGAAAATTGTTCAAATGATAAATTAAAATAATGAATATCGAATGGAATCGATAAACGAGTTTAAATCGATTTGAACGTTGAATTAAGTTTATTTTATATGATTATAGAATAAAACTTTTGTATGAAATTAAATGTATATATGAATTGTTTAAAACAAATTTGAAATGGACTTATAGAATTTTTCAAATGGTAATTTGGAAGTTTTGAAACGTAAACTTCCGAAATTGATTTAGAAAGAAAATTGAAATGTTGGTTCACCAATTGAAATTGAAATTGAATTTGATTTGGTTTGAAATATATTAAATGACCAATCGGTATAATAATTACGAAAGTTATTAAAGAAACCGGAATCGGTTATGGACATACTCTCTATCTAAACCGAAACCCACTTTAATCACTACACGTGGAGTGTGATCTAGAATGAAGTGGTTGGAATGATGTATGTGATGACTGAAGAAAGAGAATGATAATGGATAGCCTTGACACTTGTGTCAAATTGGAAATAACTAAAACAGGAGCCGTGCCCTGCCAAATTGGGTTAGCTACCTTGAGCGAACACACTTCTTCGTATACTACTCATTACTTGTTATTGATTGGTGCACCCTCGAAATTTTTAGGAGTGTTGTTTCGTGGTGTTGCGATCGTTGCGACGATGCGTGTTCACCGGTCTGGATCAGGCAAACGGTAGTTTCACTACCTTGGGTATTGCCTCATGTGCCTTGTCATACTTGTATCCCTATATACGCGGCCACTACAAGTTTGATTTGTGTTATACCTATGGAGTACTCCCTGATATCCCACTAGTTTACGGTGGAGTTTACAGTGTTGTATGGGATATAACGCTTATATAAAATGTGTTAAGGGGGATAATGGTAACGCCTTAACACTATTTTAATTCTTTATATTACTGATAGACATTATCTATTTAGCGTATATTTAAATCAATGCCTATTGTAAAGGAGTTTTACCCCCTTTTTCAAATCATTCGAAGTTTGGGGAGACTGCCGATCCATTATAAGGGTCATTCGAAGTGGAGTTATGGGATGTTCCAAAATTGAAAGAAGACGAAGAGTGGGGACACGAATGAATTTTAAAACCACAGTGAACGTTCCAAAATTCAAAGGAATTGAGTCAAAAAGAAGAGATTGAAACTCGAATGAGAGTGAATCCGTAAATACATTTACCCTATATGCTAAGTTTTGCCTAGAGCTACCAAATGCTCTGATACCAACTTTAACGACCCGTTATTTTAAACTGTTCGCATCCGCACATGTCGGACTTGAATAATTCAAAATACCAACTTGTTAATTTAAATTTGGCAAAACTGAACATATACAATAAATAAATAATCACACATCACAGACATAGAGTAATAAATATGCAGCGGAAGCAAAAGATAGTAGTCCATGAAGCTACTATATATATATATCAGAGTTAAATAAGTTACACAGAAGTCTCGAATAAAATAGTCAAATACAAGAATCAGAATAAATCACTGGGATCAACTGAATATCTGAAAGCTGGATAGATAGCTGGATCTCCAGGCGAAGCTCCAACTCCAAAGGTGAATCTCGAAAGCTGATCCACTGAGTCTGACCCGAGCGTAAAGCAAAACACAAAACACTCGAGTCAAGATTAACATTCTTATACCAACAAATCCAACTCAAGTGAAATAACAACTGAAATACAAGTAACTCAAAGGATGTTGGAATAACCATCCTCTAAGGATCCGTTAAACTATCTACTATGTACCGGAGATTTCCGTATCCTCGGTTTACGATTCTATTTATCTCCTGCTATACCTGAATTCTATCTCTTGCGATCGAGTGTAGATTTGCCTCGGAATTCAGCATCGATCTATTCTTGAAGTCACGGTCGACCCGATTAGGGTTGGCCGTAAATTAAATAAGGTTATCCATCTCCTGATTTTGTTATTTAAAACATCTTATCTTTGTTTCGAATCTATCTTTGAATCAAAATTATCTTTGATTTGAGTCCATCAAAAAATTAAATCTCTATCCTTGCTTTGAAATTCATTACTGTAACGTTGAGCAAAGAATGTATTTGTAAACTAATATTCAAAATGTTTTATTTTATATTGTGTTGTTTGAGTTGTTGATGTTGATTTGGATTTTCGATCGATTCGTCTGATCAACGCTATCGATAGGATTTTCAAAACACTTGAGCAGGGCAAATTGACACAATATTGTTTTCAAATTTGGTAAATAAAATTAATTTTGTCCCATTACACTGTATATAAGTAAATTTTCTAACTGTTAAATGAATGGGTCAACAAATGGTAATATTTGATTTTTATTTATTGTTTGTAAAACATTGACTATTGCAATATAAATAAATGAATTTATAAAATTTGGTTATAATTTGATTTGGAATTTGAAATGGACTAAAATTAGAATTTGAGAATTTAAATTCCGGTGATTTCAAACTTTGATTTGAAAGTTTTAAAGTGCATAGTTTTACATATTTTCTAAAAGAATCATTTCAAAAAAATTTAAAGTTTAAATCAGTGCTCTCTAGTTTTGTCGCTGGAAAATAGTTTCGGTGATGACGGCTGCATCATCGACATTCATTTTCAAGCTTCGAAGTGGAGAGACCATCAGTAGCTTGCTACACTCTTGTTTTGAAATGAATTTGATTTGAAATTTTTTAAAGTACAATATGATTTAAAATATATATATATATATATATATATATATAAGTATTTTATTTAGATTTGATTTGGATATAATGTGTGTATATATATATATATATATATATTTCTAAATTGTTTGAAGTTAATCAGAAATTTAATTCTTAAAATTTGGGTAAAAGATGATTTCAATTATAAATGAAACCAAATTTTGAATTAACATTTAAACTAGAGAGAATTGAATTAGGAATTTTATTTGGATAACACTCAATTGCATTATATATAACCCACCTAAGATTTTCAGAAGTTAACTATATAATTGAATATTATACCGCACAAAATGATGTTAAAGGAATTTATAAATAAATTTGAGTGGTTTTAAAAAAATGTAAATATACTTAATATATATGTGATAAGATATATTAAGTAGAATAAATTTAATAATAATTTCGAAATAAAGAAGAATTAAATTTATCAAATAAAGTATGATTATAATAAATGACTATTCAAATTTAGGACCTTTGAAATTGTTAATTTAAGAAATTTGGATAATATACAATAAATTGTCTTTATAAATAAAATGTGAGTGCATATAATAAATGTTATTCACTTAAGTTTTAATTATAAAATGTTATGGAGATAAATAGAATAATAAGTTAAATAAATAATAGGTGTGATTATTAGAAGAAAATTTGTTTTGAAAGTTAAAAAATTAAAATTAAATCAACTTAATGAGATATCTTGAATTAATTAAATTTAAATTGAATTTCATTTGAAAGAAACTTTTTGTACCTAACATTTTAAATGTGAAACCAAATCAATTTAATGAAACCTTGAATTTAAAAACAAATTGTTGAATATATATTTATTTAAATTGAAATTTATATGTTTAAAAATTATTGTTTTATTTTGTTTTTCAAATCCATTATCTTTCTAGTTTTTTCTATTCTTCTACCTCCTTCCTTTTCGAGGACGAAAAGTTTTGAGTGGGGGAGAGTGTAACGACCCATAAATTTTAATGGTTTTAGTAACGTATTTAATTGAAATTTTGTGAAATTTTAAACGATAAAATTTTGAAATATAAATTTGATATTGGAATGCGTCTAGTTAAACATAGTAGCTGATAAATTTTCGTTCGAAAATTTGAAAGTTTAATTCGTGCGTAAACTTACTTCAATTTAATCAGTTAAAAAGCGATGAAAATAAAACGTTTTCGAAACATAACTATTTTTATATATAAAAATGCTAAATCATCTTCTGAGCAAGGCGTCATTTTTCATTTTTCCAAATTCGGACATCTTTAGCTCCGTCGATCTTAGTTTTCTGTGTTTTTCATGCATTTTCCGCTAGTATAAAAATTCGAATTTTATAATTCAAACGTACTGCTGAAATTCGTATACCATTTTGATCGTCTCGTCGTACTGATCTCTACGGTATATTCGATTGTCAAATTCGGAGTCTGGTTCGCTACAAAATCCATGAAAACGGATATCCGTATCGGTATCCATTTGTCTTTATTGATTTTCTAATGACTATTCATTCATCTGCCGGCAGATCAAACAGCCACAACTTTTTTTGTTCCCAAAAATTAAAACTGCGACCTTCCGTTTCTTATGGTTTCAATTTAATTTTGGTTTTTTTTCATTTTCCATTTGGCTCTTCCTCTCCTCCGTTATGATAACTGAAGTATAATCATAAGATTGTGTATATTTTTCTGCTATAGTTCTTCTTCCTTTTGCTCTGCTCGTTTTCTTCTTGCTCATCCTTCCCCTTCCTAATTTCGTTTTCCATTATTCTAAATATATATACACATATGTCTCGTATATACGAAAGTGTGTGTATATATATATGCAGCTGTTCTTCATCTGCTCCATCGGCTAACCACAACACCCAACTGCCATTCGCTTTCTGGACCCACAGCGCCTGCAAAGCCACTCTCTCCCTTAGAACTCCCAAGCCTTGTCGGTACCTCACTCTAACAGCCGCGAGCATCTTCTCTTGTGTGTTTCCCTCGTCGAGGCAAGCAAGCTCGCACCAGCTTTCATCTTCTCCATCGCCGATTTGCCTTGCCGACCACCATGCAGCAACCCACGTGACAACTTCTCTCTACTGCTCCCCTCCTCCTTGCTTCTACGAGTGCTTTACTTTGTATCTTCCTCCACTGTGCCATCTTCTTGTTTATATATAGGTTAGTTTTTTTCGTTATAATGGTTTATGAAAACATATGATCTGTTGCTTGCATTTTTTTAGTACCATCTGCTTATATAACTGAGTTGCGTGGTCAGTTATAATAAAATAGAAGTTTTTACAATTTATATAAAACTGTTATAGTACTTTATTTTATGTGTATTAACCATGTTTACATTTTTTTGTTTACAGTAATATATCTATTCGTGTGTATATATAACTTTATTGCGTTTAAAAGTATGTTGAAGGTTTACATATATAATAGTTTACATTTTCTTTTATAAGATATATATATATATATATATTGCTATTTTGTACTTTAATTAAATCAGGTATAGGTTCTGGTTGATCATTTATAAATTAGAATGAGTGTATGATGGTGATGTGTAATATAAGTCATACATATTTGGATATCATGGGTTTTTAAGTATACGTGAACTTCACCTACATATATATATATATATATATATATATATATATTAAATTTGCATTTCTATACTTGGATTTTTGAATATAAAAGTTTATATAAGTTGTCGAAGATCTCGTTTAGAGTTATATACTTTTGACCTAGTTTCAGTTTATATAAGAACTTGGTTTTGCATATATATAGATTTTATTTTCATTTTATTTTAAAAAGTTAAAATTTTGGCTTGAAAATAAATATGTATCTCTTATTTTAGCACATGTTTGAATATAGAATAAGATTCTTTTTACGCATATATATAGTTATATGCAGTTTATATATACATATACATACATACATATATATATACATATATATATATATATATATATATATATATATGTATATATTCACTTATACCATCGTTAATCCAGTTCTGAGTTGATTTTGTCAATTCCTCATTGATCAGCTTTGTTCGTCAAATTGTGTCCATATTGCTTCGATGTGGAATTCGTGCTTGGATTCGAAACTCAATTCATCATCAAACTTCTCTAGCCTCAAAAGGTGAGTAATCACTCACGATTAATATTCTTTTATTTATTAAATTTGATTTCAATTGAAACGACAATAGAAATATGTTGCTGTTAGTGATTTACACTGTTATATATATGTTATTACCTGTATCAGTTCACCTGTGACATCTGACACCACTATCTGTTAACTATACGATGATAATCCCGTTTGGTTGATAATTGATTGATTGTTTGTGTTTATATTGGATGTTAAATTGTAAAGTATAAAGTGATAAATATTATGCAATTGAATTTGACGTAGGATAGTAAAAATTTGAGTCGGCATATGTGTTGAATTTGATTAGTTAAATCTGTATAATATGAACCCTTAAATGTTTAATTATTTGACTCGTAGGAAAATGGTTAATTACCCTTGAACCATTTGAATTTATGTTGTATTAATTGATGAAGTATGAAATTGAATAATTGATGTCAAGTGTAAAATTGCATAGAATAATTAGTGTAATAATCTTCAACATTAAATGACAGTGTAGATTCTAGAAATAATCGTATTAATTTGCACAAACAACAATGTGAATTAATACGATTATTTCGGGATTATTTGAATTGATTATTGGATTTTTATTAATTGTTGTTATTGCTTGTTTATTTTCTTTGACACCATCCCAGTTATCACACTGCAAGTTCCCTTTGTTATACTTTGATTTGTGAATTGAAATGGAATCGGGTTGAAATGATAAATACCCAATTTTAACTTTGATCTAGGATAGAGAATTAAATAAAAACCCGACTGGTCAATAATTTGTTTTAAAATAAAATAAAGATTTTTGTTTGAATAAATAATAAGGTTTCAAATAAGTTGGGATTTGAATTTTTATGAAAGGAAAATGTTAATATTTAATAATTTGAAACAAAATATTAATAAAGTAATTGATGAAAGATCATTGTTAAATTTAAGAAATTATTGGATTAGCTTTTGAAACTATTTAATAATTAAGTTTTGAAATTATTCAATAATTGAGTTTTGAAATTATTTAACAATTAAACAAAATTTAATTATTCGATAATTAAATAAAAATTTGAATTCATTGATAAGAAAAATTGAACTTTTGAATAAGTGAATTTGAACTTCGTTGATAACTGAAATTGGGTTCCTTTATTAATTAAGCTTTGGAAGATTTAAGTAAGTTAATAAGTGAAATTGAACTTCTTGAGTATGTGAAATTTAGTTTCTTTATTAATTGAGTTTTGAAATTTGTAACTAGGTAATAAATAAAATGAAATTGAATTTCTTTTACAAGAAATAAAATGCATTTATCGAAACCAATGAAAGACTTGTAATTTAAAGAATTGGATTTGACAAATTTAATTTAAATTTAAATTTGTAAGCTTGATACGATAAGTTGATCTTACGAAGATAATTTAATGAATTAGAAATTTAATTGAAAATTGTTTAAATGATAAATTAAATTAAGGAATATCGAATGGAATCGATAAATGAGTTTAAATCGATTTGAACGTTGAATTAAGTTTATTTTATGTGATTATAGAATAAAACTTTTGTATGAAATTAAATGTATATATGAATTGTTTAAAACAATTTTGAAATGGAATTATAGAATTTTTCAAATGGCAATTTGGAAGTTTTGAAACGTAAACTTCGGAAATTGATTTAGAAAGACAAATGAAATGTTGGTTCACGAATTGAAATTGAAATTGAATTTGATTTGGTTTGAAATATATTAAACGACCAATCGGTATAATAATTACGAAAGTTATTAAAGAAACCGGAATCGGTTATGGACATACTCTCTGTCTAAACCGAAACCCACTTTAATAACTACACGCGGAGTGTGATCCAGAATGAAGTGGTTGGAATGATGTACGTGATGATTGAAGAAAGAGAACAATAATGGATAGCCTTGACACTTGTGTCAAATTGGAAATGACTAAAATAGGAGCCGTGGCAGGCCAAATGGAGTTAGCCACCTCGAGCGAACCAGTTCTTCGTAAACTACTCATTACTTGTTATTGATTGGTGCACCCTTGAAATTTTTGGAAGTGTTGTTTCGCGGTGTTGCGATCTTTGCGGCGATGCGTTTTCACCAGTCCGGATCAGGAAAATGGTAGTTTCACTACCTTGGGTATTGCCTTATGTGCCTTGTCATACTTGTATCCCTATATACGCGACCACTACGAGTTTGATTTGTGTTATACCTATGGAGTACTCCCTGATATCCCACTAGTTTACGGTGGAGTTTACAGTGTTGTACAGACTATAACGCTTATATAAAATGTGTTAAGGGGGATAATGGTAACGCCTTAACACTATTTTGATACTTTATATTACTGATAGACATTATCTATTTAGCATATTACTACATAGTAGATAGTTTGATGGATCCTTAGAGGATGGCTATTCCAATGTCCTTTGAGTTACTTGTATTTCAGTTGTTATTTCACTTGAGTTGGATTTATTGGTATAAGAATGTTAATCCTGACTCGAGTGTTTTGTGTTTTGCTTTACGCTCGGGTCAAACTGAGTGGATCAGCTTTCGAGACTCACCTTTGGAGTTGGAGCTTCGCCTGGAGATCCAGCTATCTATCCGGCTTTCAGATATTCAGTTGATCCCAGTGATGTATTCCGATTCTTGTATTTGACTATTGTATTCGAGACTTCTGTGTAACTTATTTAACTCTGTTATATATATATATATAGTAGCTTCATGAACTACTATCTTTTTCTTCCGTTGCATATTTATTACTCTGTGTCTGTGATTATTTATTTACTGTATATGTTCAGTTTGGCAAAATTTAAATTAACAAGTCGGTATTTTGAATTATTCAAGTCTCACATGTGCGGATGCGAACAGTTTAAAATAGCGGGTCGTTACATAACAAATGGACTATCTCTCCGAACAATATAGATTTGTTTAGCTAACTCCTAACCTTTGGCAAACTCGGGCCTATCAAAAAAAATAAAAAAAATAATTTAACTTCTTTTAGATAGTCTTCTTTTGGATGGTCTGTCCCTAACTTCATTCTCCAGGGTCAATTAATCCTAGTGGCTTTACGGGCTCACCACTAATCTATTTTTCTACAAATATATTCCTTTCTGTGTGTAACATCATTTTAGTCTTATCTGTGACAAAGCCCTACACACTGGAATTTTGGACAAAATTAGCTAGGAGCTAATAGCTAATGTATAGGAAGCGAACCTCAATCCTATCCAGTATTCGAATATCTGAGTCATTTTACTTAGGGTTAACTACCCATAAATTTTCCTTTGAAAAACTTTTCTATCAAAATGATTTAACACTTTAAATTTTACTTTAAACAAGGAAATTATACTCTATGCTTTACTCAATAACCTTGCCATGTTATATATACTTTAAACTTAACTTTGTTAATGAAACCGTTTAACCTTTGAAAGTACCCTTTTCGAATCCATTAAAAATGCACCTTTTGAGACCAAGTAAAACCTACAGTTGAAAGACAAAAACATACCTTTCGAAACCATTCATAATAAACCTTTCGAAATCATTGAAAACATCACCTTCGAAAGCTTTAAAAACTTAGATGTCCTATTTTTAAAACACTTAACATTGCCTTTCTAAAACATTAGAAACCTTCCATCCGAAACCATTCGAAATCATTGGGAAACCACCCATTCGAATTTTTTTTAAAACCTTTTGAAAGCTTTAAATCCATCAAACCTTTCGAAAGCATTTAAGTTCAAGTCATACATATGGAACAACCTTCTGAAACCATTCAAAACTATGTTATGCGAAAGCTTTTGGTTTATCTTTAAAAATCTCAAAAGGGTCATAAAAGAACAGTAGAGAAAGCAACACTTTCGAAAGCTATTTCTTAAGTGAAAGAAGTGATGGTGTTAAAACCATACCCTTCGAAAGCAACAGAGAAGCGGCTTTGATTTTTAAACAAAAGGACCATTTGAACGCATTACATCGAAAGAAAGAAAGGCGAAAACAACGGAGTTTTGACCTAGTTGAAAGCTATTACTTAAGCCAAAAAGGCGCAACAATTCCTTTAAAACAATTTAACCCAGACGAAAGCTAACCAACTAGAAAGCCAATTAAGTAGAAAGCAAAGCAGGTGCGTTCTGTTGTAAAAACAAAGACATACTTCGACCCTTCAAAACCCTGGTTTAGACTTCATACTTTCTGCCTTAGTCCAATTCGCTATGTACCAAGTGTTGATACTAGGCTCATTGGTTTCGATTGAGAAGGAGGCGGAAGCAAGGCATCGGAAGGAGGGTGTCAAAAATGATGAAACATGTAAAAAGCATGTTTAAGCTAATTTTTAGCTTTTTAATTAATCTTTTCAACTAATCTGCCTTATTTGTCAAAATATTATTTGTTGCTAATTTATTTTCTAAAAGTGCAACCAATATTTCAGAAATAAACAACTTAATTTATTTTAAAAATACTTTTTCTCCTTTTATAAATATATAAAAAAAATTAAGTCTCATACCTTAAATAATTTTATATATTCTTCAAACATTTAGGGAATTTCTACAAAAATTCTTTAAATAATTTTTAATATGTTTTCCAACATACATAAATTTCAGATCCAAACATATATTATTTAGCCATATATAGTTTTAAACCTTAATAATCATTTTATTTGCTAGAAAATTAATATTAAATTCACATCAGTTCATAAATTTATGAAAATTGAAACCCGTCTCTAAAATCTCAATTGTTTGATCAAAATCTAAAACCGCAACGCATTTGGATGTCATTTAATAGTGTTTTCACATTAAAACATATCATAGAGTCCATATGAAATATCATAAATCGTCAACAAGCATATATGTGTGTGTGTGTATTTCCACTTTAACAATTAAAACATGGCAAATAAATTTGCAAGATAATTCAGATTTCATCCTAAACAGAAAATAATTAAAAAACATGAGATTTAGTCAATATTCACCTTGGCTTTGAGATTAAGGATTTGAGATGTGGTCTTGGTTAAGTTGCTTATGCTTTTCCTATTGAAATCTTATTATCTTCTCTTGCTTTCCTAATGGTGGATGGCCTCCTACTTTGGTTTTATTTCTATGAATAAAGAAATGAACGTATAGAATATGGCTTAAGGGGTTTAGGTATAAAATAATACTTATTCCTATCTTGCCCGTGTCTATTTCATAACATTTTATTCCATTTCAATTTACTTAGTTCATTTGTTAACATGGCACGGCTGCTCTTACTAATCACAAATCTCAATCCCTTAACATTTTGCATTATTTCATTTAATTTACCTAATTTAATGTTACTAAATAATGCTATTAAAAATTAGGGTCGTTACAGAATCCCCTCCTTGAAGAATTTCATCCTTGAAATTAAGACAAGGTACTCAATAAATCAATTAAAAGGTTAAACATACCATCAAACAAATTAGGATAAGCGTCCCTAATCTTGCTCTCAGTCTCCCAAGTACAATCTCTCTCATCGTCACTCCACAAAACTTTAACTAATCTGATTGTCTTGTTCCCTAGGCTTTTCTCATCTCTCGCGACTATACGAACTGGTTTCTAACTATAATCATGTCTAGCTCTACTACCAAATCCTCTAACACAGTCGGTGCTATAGTAATGTAATGACCTGGAATTTCATTGCTTTGATTAGTGTTGTATAACTAATTTTAAATATTCAATATATAGGTTTTATAATGAAAATAAACTCATTTTAATTAACTAGTGATGATGCAAAAGTGTTTAAATTTTTTTTATAAAATTTAATAGTTCATAGAAAAATAGAAAATGTAGCTGAAGAACGTTTTTCAAAATTTCGACCTTTCGACACTGGAAGGTTAAGAGGAACGTTGTTCATCTTTGTAAACTATATGTATATGTAAATAAGAGTTAACTGACTAGATAATAATATGAGTAGAAATAAATTATCTTATATTAATTTCGATTAGTAAGTGATATGACAAGGCATAGTTTTAAAAATAATAAACATTATATATATTTGAAAGGAACATTATATGTATATATAAAGTTTTACACATCTTAGAATTGTAATCGTTAACCATAATTATCTTTTTTCACATCTTATTTAATTAATAATTAAATTTATATATATCTCTATTATTAATAATGAGAATTCTATGAATAAAATTCAACCGTGTCTTTTTGAATTTCCTAAAATAACCTTTAATGAGGCGTTAATTGGATCCCCGATTGAGCTATAAATTAGTCGACTGTAGTAGTTAAAGTTATTTAAACCGAAATGTCAAATAATCTAAGTGTCACCTTTCCCTTGACCATATTATTAAAGTTCACAGCATCATTTTAACTCACTTAATTAGATGTCTTCCTTTTTCCCTCTCTTAGCTTATATACAACGAAAAGTAATATATTTTGGAGGATGTGGGACTAATATTTTAAAAAAAATCTATGAAACAAAATTATTTGACTATGCTGACTAGGACCAACATAAAAGATAAAGAAGGGTGAAGATTTAAAGATTGAGAACACAGATTGTCCATAATCGTAGATATCAGTAGTTAATTCAGTTGTTAAACTAAAGGGGGGCATACCTTCATATTCTGTAATGCCTCACTCCCCACGTTTACATGATCACTCCTTTCTGCTCAAATCAATTTCATCTCTCCCACTATCTACCACTTTCCTGGTGTTCCCTCAAAATCTCGAATTACCACAATTGTTCGTCAAAAAATTTCAAATTTTTTTGCCTAAAAGTTTCAATTTACATTCTATCTATGATCACAGTTTGGTTGTAAACAGTTTTATGTTAGGTGATTCTTTGTCTTTCAAATACTTTCCAAACCTAATCAGCAGGGCATAGGGAAATGATACCGTGCATCTATGGATTTTCATCCAGGTATTGGCTATGTAGATTTGCTTTTCTATTTTATGTAATCAGTTAGAACGATTTCTCAAACAATATTTTATAAACCATTTCATTTCATTTTATTATTTGCACCTTTGCATATAACAAGCTTGGTCAAATGCATCAAGAAGAAATTCAAAATTTCATTACTTCATACTTTCTTACCTTAGTTATTATAATAGTAGAATTTTTACAAAATTCCTTACTTGCCCAAAATGAGCACAATATTATAATGGAATTTTGTTTTGGTTTTAATTTTTAAATTTTGTTTTCTAAACTCTAAAAAGCACATTGCTACTTCGGTTTTGATTTTTGAAGTTTGCTATCTAAAGCACGAGGAAAACTCAAAATTTTTGTAATTACTATTCTAATTTGGTTAAAAAAACAAACTATACGCTAACATTTATATAAAATCCATGACATCAGCTTAGATGTATTATCAGTTAAATTGCATTTTTGGAACTACATATTTCATTTCGTTGCTGTTAATAGACGTAATGCAAGTTACATAACCATTTTCAAGTCATTTAGATTTCTGCCCAAAAAGATAGTAAGCACGAATTTTCTTATGAAACGAAAATGAATTTAACAAAATTTGTGTAAATTTGACTTTGATTTGTGAATATTGATGATGTTGATACAAATGTCAACGCCAAGAATAGTGATAAAGTGGAACAAACGTAAAGCAAATATATTTTGTGTTATTATCACTAATTTCAAAATTACTAACAATCTCAATGGTTTATACTTTATTTTTACACCTACTAGCTCATTAAGTACCCTGATTTAATCAATTAATAACTCCAAGTTAGATGGATCGATATTCAAATTCAACTATTGTTTACAGAGTAATTATTGTCTCTCGCTCTCACACACACGAACTAGTTAATATCTCCTTTTGGTGTAAGAAAAAGGTGATCCACATAGAATTCTTGCTAAAACTGTGTATGTGTTTGTTCAACAGATGAGTTCAGTATCTACTTCATTGACAAATTCAAAATTTTATTAGCAAATTACTATAAACTACGCATGAGTAGGAATATGAGAGCATGATGATAGCAGTGCTCTTACTATTGTCATTCATCAAAATTTTGTATTAACTATTATTCTTTTATATCTGTTTACAAGTAATCATCTTTCTACCTAACCTTTTATGTATGATTAAAATTTAATAAGATTTTAAATATGTTAAAAGATGCTTCACTAACGTCTTCAATGTAATTTAGTTTACTTATGTTCCTTTGTAATTGTATTTTTTTAAGTGCAATGATGCTTATAATACATTTGTTGGCTACGTTTCACTCGTCTTACTACATATTATTTTTTGATTTGTGCTTTTCCCTGTAGAAATTTTCTTATTATAATGTATATTTTTACCCATAGAATTTGATGTTAGTAATATTATGAATAATGGTAGCAAACGTGTAATTTTATTCAGAATTCTTCTATGTACCAAGCATTAATTGTACAGAGTAGTTTACACGTTAATGTTTTGTAGTTGCAAACAAACGCAAGAGTCAATTTAACGTTAAATTATAGATAAATGAGCTAAGTTCTATTGATTATTATAAACTACCCATTCATTTGCGGTACTTTTTCCTATGTTAACAAATCCTAAAATGATAGAATATGCGAGCTGCACTACAATTTTTTAAACACTTTTCAAATAATAATAGACATGATTATGAACCATTTATAGTGCTCATCCTAAAAGATTTCTTCGTTCACAATTCACAATAGAAAATAAGCTTGCTACTTCTATACTATCATTGTACATAAAAAACTAACAGATATTTGTACAAAACATAATGTAAATGGAAATTTACATTGATAATTCATTAGTAGCTTTAAAAGTCATAAATCAAAATATTTTATGTTTTAGTTATTTTTGTAAAAAAAATTATTTTACACCCGTGCAACGCATGGGCTTCCCTATAGAGAAGTTACTACAGTCTAAACAAAAAAAGAGCGGCTTTTGCCTAAGCGGAGTTCAAATATGGGGATGTAGCCTGTTATTTTCTGTACAACCGTTAGTCACCAGGGAGAACAACAATATGCATTCACAATATGATGTACCCAAGTGTTCCATATTGTCCATAGTTTAGGTGGAAGTTCATCGGCTGAACTCTCGCCCGATTTTGAGTTACTATGAAGAAGCTATTGCAATATGAACAAAAAAATGGTGGCTATTCCCTAGGCGGAGTTTAAATAAGGGAATGCCGCCTGTTATTTTCTAAGTAAAATTGTTAATCACCATGGAGAATTATGGTATACATTCATATGCCGAAGTATCCGAGTGTTCCATATTTTCCGTAATATAGACGGGAGTTCATGGGTCGAAGTTTTATCCGATTTCGATTTAGTATGAAGAAGTTATTGCAATATAAACGAAAAAAATAGCGGCTCCTACCTAGGCGGAGTTTAAATATGGAGATTTAACCAGTTATTTTACAAGTAAAACTTTCAATCACCATGGAGAACTACAGATACATTCATAAGCTGAAGTATCTGAGTGTTCCATATTGTCCATAAATTAGATGGTACTTTATTGGTCGAAATTTTGAATGATTCCAAGTTAGCGTTAAGAAATTATTGCAATCCAAACAAAAAAACAATAGCGGCTTCTACCTAGGAGGAGTTCAAATATGGGGATTCTATTATCAAATTTACTTCCATGGGTACAACTAAAAATGCATGCACGTTGTGATTAAATGCAGGCTCACTTGGGCGCGCATATGTACTCGTATATATAAAGAAAGTGAAGTGATTAAACAAAATCATATATATATAAGAGTGATGTGATTGAACATAATTATATGTATATATATTACAAAGGATTTGTGATGTGACTAGATATAATTATGATATAGGAAATGTGCCTACAAATAGCCATATGTTTCTCTATTTTCGTCCTCTTTCCACCAACCTTTTCTTCCTCATTTCTAACTCAAATGGAGTTTTTTTTAAACCGTGTGAATTTTAATGGCTACAACATTCTAGTTGGCTACATTTTCAAATTTCTATCATAGCTACGTCAAAATGCCAAATGTTTGCATAGAAATTTTTCAGTAAGAATTTCAAGTTCGAAAATTAGCCTTCTTCTTTTGATCATAACTTCTTATAGTGATTCTTTTTCTGAAATGATAGTGAAAAGAAATTCCAATAACTTTCTTTCTGAAAGCTTTTTGAAATTCCATGAGTAGGTAGCCCAAAATTCAGTTGCAAAATGACCTATTTTCTGGTTATTGTTGAGAATTCGATGTTTATCCGAAGTCGCTCCACCTTACCAAAACAAGTCTCGCTTCCTCTTCCCTTCAAGGCTGAGCCTACCTAGTGCATTCAGGGTTCAAGACTCCATCTTGTTGCCTAGGAATGGAAGTGCTATGTCATATTCTAATTTAGCGAGAGTTTGAATAGATTTCGGTGAGTAAATTCCTAATCTTTTGGAAAGAACTTACCTTTACATCTTGTGTTGATCCTTAGCTATATGTATGTTATATATATGTTGGATCTTGGCATGTTTGAAATGTGATGATAAGTGTTAATGTAAGGGTTAGTGATAGCACTCGAATGGATGTGTTATTGCAAAGTCATTAATTATATATATTGGTATATGTATACAATTTGTTGTATGAATGTGTTGTGCGAATATTAACGGTTGATGATGAACTAGACTATAGTCATGATGAGTTGAAAACAAGGTTGAAACATTTTACGTAGTCGCGACGGATTTGTGGTCGGATTAGAAATCAAACTCGTCTCAAGAGTTTAAAAGTTTAGATTTCGGTTAAAGTTTGTGAAATTGATTTAAAGTGTGAAAATTTATTAAGGTATGTTTCAATCATGAAATAGTATGATTTTTGTAAGTGGCTTCACTTAAAGGTGGATTCGAGCAAGCTATACTCATAGTGACAGTCGCTATGGACGTAGTGCGGCAAAGATTTGAATTTCAATTTCAAATTTGTTTTATTTTTAAATTAGTTTACAAAGTTTTTCAAACTTAACTAGTAAAATTAAAAAGTAATTAAGTTTTAATATCATTAATTATTAATTAATTAAAGGTAATTAGCACCTAACTGGTAACTAAAAAGGTGATTATAGGTTAATCATTACTTAAGTTAAGTTAATGACTATTAATTGATTAATAAAGTTTTAATTAATGATTAAAGGAGTTAAGTAGTATTTAATTTATTACTAATTATTTAATTAAGATTAATGGTTATTTATTTATATATTTAATGGGTTATTTAATTAACATTTAATAAACAATTTGGTTTTAACCATAACCAAGTTGCATTAGGAAGTTAATTAGTACTTAAACAAGTTCATTAAGCCTAACTAGAGTTTAATTATGATTTAATCTTGACTTAAATAAAACTGATAGGATTTAGTTAGGGTTTAAGCTAAATAAATATAACTTTAACTTTTCAATGGTGATTTTAAAATGAACAGAATATGTTTTAATTAATTTTATTTTTGAAAGTAAATCGATTCCATATCAAATGATCTCTAATCCAGACCCATATTTAACCCATATGATTAGGAGAATTAAATAACATCCGTTAGTAGGACAAAATACCATTCTGCTATAATGTAAATGATTTGATTGTGTGTACATGTGTTAAGCAAAATAAATCCCCATTCTACTACAAATTGATTAAATTGTTCGGACATTTATCTAGCAGGATAAATCACCATCCCATTGTCATGTTATTTTGACTTATATAGGCCAACTGGATATATTGACGTCTTATTCCCTAATTGGATATGAACTGTATTTATATATATGGTAGCTTATGTAAATAATTGTTAAATGATTTGGGAATTAAATTGAAATTGAATGGTCACCTAAACTAGTACCATTGGGATTACTAAGCCTCCTTTTGAATTTGTAAAGTGTGTTTTGAATTAATTTAAATTCATTAATCAATTTACAGTTTAAAGTTTATAAATGATTTCCAATTTATGCTACTATGTTGTAAAGTTATTAATAAGCGGTAACTTGTTTATAAAAGGGTTTTTTTTATTGAAGAGTTACTTTAGAGGTTTTACAAATGATGTTTTATAAAGGAGTATAGGAAGATTTATATAAAGAGCTTTAAAAATAGGAAAAAGGTTTATAAATCATTATGGAGATTTGGAAAGAGGTTTACAAATTAACTTAAGGGTTTATAAAAGTGGGTATAACTTTATTTTGAAGTTGTAAGTTAATTGAAATATGAGATGAGCTTTTAAAAAGGGAATTTTTAATAAAGGATAAGTGGACTGTTTTATTTGGAAGAAATGTTTGGTAATTTAATATGAGATATGGAAAGAAGAAAACTTTGAAAAATGTGTAAATATACTTATATTGATAAGATATGTAGATTCGTTTCAAGGCGTGAAAAGTAAAATGTTTTGGCAATATACCTATAACATTGAGATAATATATAAATGATTTCCCAAGTATAAAAGGAAATGTAAGAGGTTTGGGAATAGTGCTTTCAAAAGATCTTGTGATAAGATGTATAAAGTGGTTTCATTAATTAAAGATAATTGATATAGGCTTAGTGGATCCTATATGGAAATTAAACCATGATTGGATATTTTTTTATTTGATAGTTAAATAACCAGCTATAAAATATAGATAAAATGTAAGTTCTGAAATATCTAGGAGGAACACGATTATTATGGTACAGTTACCGTCGAAGGAGCTATACTCTATGTATAAACACGTTTCGTTTTTCTAGGATGAATGAAAAGGAAATCTGTCCACTAACGATTAAGAGGTGAATTCTGCTCCTATCATTTGTCTTTTTATTTCCTAAAGAACCGGGGTTGAGTTTACCGGATGCAACGACCTTCCTTTTTGGACGTTTTAAGCAGACACACGCTTTAAACTCAAACCATTCAAAAGGGCGGATTTTTATGGGGCAAATAAGAAAAAGTAGAGAAAGAAAAAACAAAACAGAATCTCACAACGGAATGGTAAAGTATAATAATCAAATAACAGTTCATGAAGCTGTTTACAAAACATTAGATTATACTTATACAACGTAGAATCAGAGTTACACATATCTGAGATAAATAAATGATGTAGTGGAACAGTATGAGTGCAGTGGCATAAACATAGTAAATAATAGTAACACAAATCTTTGTCTTCGTCCTCCAGAGATAAAGTCTTCAAATCCGTAAATTCTATGGCTGACCTGAGCGAATTGAAAAGACTAAACATTCGAGTCAGAACTGAAAAATCTTATGTAAGTTAAATCAACAGTAAATATGAGTGTGATGGAGCCAGAGATGTTTATCGGGTTTGACATCTCCTATCCAGTGTCTAATGTGAGTGCGGTAACTTAAGAGATGTTGGGATTCACATCTCCTAAGGATCCGTTAAACTATCTACTATGTAGTACAATACGTTATTATAATAGTTTCTACAATAAAGTAAAGTATTAAAATAGCGTTAAGGCGTTACCATTATCCCCCTTAACACATCTTATATAATGCCATAGTCTATACAGATACTATAAACTCCACTCGCAAGTGGGCTATCAAGGAGCACTCCATAGGTACGACACAAAACAAACTCGTAGAAGGCACACTAGGGCATGTGAACATGGCACACGAAGAAATGCCAGAGTAGATATACCATTTGCGGATTCGGACTGGTGGTAATGCACAGAAGCTACTACTGCCCACCTCGGACACACTCCCAAATCAAAATCAAGGGTGGCCACCATGAAAATCACAGAATTACAATATACTATCGAAGAAATGTTCCCGATAGGAGGAATGACCACACTTGGCATGGCATGGCTCCTGATTTTAGTCACGTTTAAGCTGACTCACGGGAGTCAGGGTCACGTCATACCTTATAAAAAAATCGTTCACCAAACCATCCTACTTCATTTCTGGAATCTCCACCACCTACGCAGTTGTTAAAGTGGTTTTCGGTATTTACAATGAGTATGACAATATCCAATCCAGGTCTCTTTAACAACCAAATGCTTATTTCACACCGGATGGTTCTTTTAATTTTCCAGAACCATTTCATAATTGATATCAACATATCATATTCAATTTAAACCATATCACTTTTGAAATCATATTCACGTTGAAATCATATTCACCTTTGAAATCATATTGTTTCAAAATCATAATTTCTTCCAAAAAAACATATTTCCAAAATAGGTTAAATCCTTACTTCAAAATGATCATATTCAATTAATTATAACACTTAAATCTCAACTTAGGTTATAACATCATTTAAACGTATTCTCTTTTAAACCAATGAGTTGAATATAAATACTTCCAATTTACTTAGTCTGGAAATTCAGAAAATAGTTTAAATAATTATAAATAGTTAAACTAGTTATGAATAGTTAAAATACATTAAAACAGCTTAGCTATAGATTAAAGATACTATTAAATTGATTTAAGATAGTTAAATAATTTAAAATAAATTAAATATAATTAATTAGATTAAATAGTTTTGAACTAGATTAATTAGATTTAAAATAAGTTAAAATGGGTTAATTAGTTTAAAAGTTTGAAAATCTTAATAATTAAAGTCTTTAAAATAATATATTTTTAAAACAGTTTATATTAAAAATATGAATTTGAAATTTATATCAATTTTAAACTATTTATTTCAATCCAACACATTCGGACCATTTCAATTTCCAAATTAACACCAAATTCCACCTTTCAATTTAAGGTTTCAATAAACAATTGAATTTCATAACGTTTAATCCATGTTCAAATATGAATTAGGATTACTCCAATTTCAAAATATTTCAAGTTATATTATGAACCAATTTAATAACTCAATTTCGACAACTTGGCCTATACTACAAATTCAACTTTAAAATTTTCAATTATATTCCTTTAACAATCCCTTTAAACCAATTTCAATTTTTACATAAAACTTGAATTTCAATGGTAATTAAATTTATATAAATCAAAAAATTTATTTCAAAATACCATTTAATTAAATCCAAAAATTTAGAATTTTAAAATCATTTAATTTAACCAATCTAGTGTCCGTATATAATTCTCTAACCTAGGGTCAAGATATATGGATATTTATCATTTCCATCTGCAATTTAAAATTTTACGGTTATATATCATTTCAAATAGCAATCCCGAATTAAATAAAAATCCATAAAATCGCTCGAGTCTATCATTTCAACCCATAATGATTTTTCCTAATCTACAGATCGTTTGACTATGTATCATTTTAACCCATAGGGAACTTACAATATTATAACCATATAAAATGCAACATCCAATCATCCAATATCCACTAATCCGACATGCATCACAATCATCATTCAATACAATCAATGAACATCAATAAATAACTGGTAATCAATGCAGGTATTAAATTGACAAATTTTATGCTCAATATTTAATTAAATGATAATTAAATGTAATAAAAGCCAAATTTAACCAGACTGACAAACTAAATATACAAAACATCGATCAATAAATTTCTAATCACATCATAAATTAAATTTAACTAACATAAGAAATTTGGGAAGTTGTGAGTGCTTCGAAACACTCACCTTTGAATTTAAATCGACATGAAATCCAATTTAAACCAAAAATTTAATCAGTCTCAGAATTCGTCCAAACAAGCGTCAAAATGTTCGGCATTTCTATAGCATCGCAGGGAGAAAACCGCACGTGAATTTGACTTCGTATGCAAAAGTTATACGAATTAGAGGATATAGATTTCAAATATAAGTTAAATAAAATAAAACTAGAAAAAATATTGCACGTAACCCTTTCTTTCTCTTCCCAGAACCCTAATATGTGCACGTATCCAACACAGTTCGAACCCAATTGAAGCCACCAGAACCGCGATCGGCCGCACCACCCACGCCGAGCCAGACGCCGCCGCAATTCGCTTGAGACACGCCTTCGCCTACGCGGCCCTCCGCCTCTACCTCCGCCACCTCCACGAGTCAATCGACCCCCAATTTGAACAGCAGCCGTCATATACTTCAAACCCTACTCGAATTTTTGTCGAGCATCCCACCATTAATTCGACGCAAAAGCTACACAAATGCACTCCACTCGCTGCTCTCTACAAAGCAGTATCAACGAATCATCGATCTGTTGAAGTTGATCAATGCACGATGAATGGCCGTGATTCATTCCTAAATTTTTAGACAAACGGTGGTTCAAATTCGAAAACGAATTACATATCTGAGATGCGCTGGTCGAGAGCTTCAGGTCGATATATAATTCGATATAGTTTGAGGAGTTTAAATTTTTGGAATTGAATTTGTAATTTGGGAATTTGATTGTCTTCCATTGAGAAGGAGAAGTGGACAACTGAAATTGTACGTACAGACAATGAAAATAAGAAGGATCTAGGGTTTATAATGGGCTATTTATAGGTAGGTTAGAAATAAAGATGAATGGACAGATTTGATTTGCATTGGAGGGATAAACAATCCGAAAAGCCCGTTCTGCCTCCGGAATGAAAATGGGTCAACCCATATATCAGAATAGATGTTTTTAATGATTTTAAACTCAATGTAACAGGTTTCAAGTCCTAATTCCATCGTATGAAGAAGTTATGCCAAAATCGGCTTATTTCAAATTGATTTCAATTAAGTTGATTTTTAGGCATTTTGAGCCCGTACGATCATAAGACAAGTCCGATCACTATGAGAAATCATACAATAATTCATCATTATGGATTCGATGAAACTGGTTTCATTGAAATCCGAGTCAGTGGCCAAAATGGCTATATTTCGGTTAATTAAAAAAATTAATATTATATTAATTAAATCACTTTTTCAATTCAATATTTATTAACTAACAATTTAATCATTTTTGATTAACTAGACATTTACAATGCCTAATTCTGGTTTATATGACAATTCAATATTGGTTATTACATTAATTGTAGTGTTTGATTTCATTGTGATTAAATCCTATTTATTATAATTTAATTTCAGTAAATTTATTTATTTGAATTTCAATCCTTAAATTCAGTCAATTATTACTTTATAACATAATTAACATTTTCTTTACATTTCATTATATTAAGATACTCCAATTTCTACCTTTAGTTTGTATTAACTATTATATTACAATTATATTGAATTTGGTCAATTTCACACATTAATTAATTAAAAATCTCAGATTAGTTTATGTATCTTGATTTCATCCTTCTGTTAAATCAACTACTACCTTATGAATATAATTACATTTCAATTCCTTTTATTATATTCACAATTTTCAGCATTTGTCTTAACTCACATTACTGTAACATTTTATTGACATCTATTTGCAGTCGATTAATTAAATTGGCAACAACAACAATTGTCACCATTGTACATTTTGTAAGATTTGTAAGTTTATACTTTACAAAAAATTATTATAAAAACTCTCGTTACACTAATTTATTTAATTTCCATTCATTACACATTATTTTATTAATAAGTCAACATTTAAATTATCAATTACCTTTTATATCCTATTATAAATTAATGCACACATTAATACAACATATATAATAATTACTTACATAATACTTATTTTATTCAGTTATCATTAATTATATATATTATCTCCATAATTAATTTATTCATTTTATTACATTAAATTTATAATAAATTATAACATTTACATTATTTCAATCAATTGGAATTCCATAGCAATTGTTAAAAATAACTTACGCTAATATTGTTACAACTCATTCTAGTTATTATTTCATTGTTAAATTACAAAAAAAAATTTCTTTTTTATTTCTTTCAACTCTAAATTACAAAATCTTGTAAAATGAACAATTTTAATTACCAAAATTTATGGGTCGTTACCCTCTCCCCCACTCAAAACTTTTCATCCTCGAAAAGGAAAAGGGAGGGAAAAGAAGAAATTGAGAAATCAATATATCTTATTCAAATATAAATTTATAAACAAATAAATTTACGAAATTAAATAATTTAAATAAAATTTATAAATTTATAACACTTAAATCTTTTTTTCTTTGGTCAACAAAAGTTTGGTAAACATTTCATAAAATTTTCTAAGTCCAAAATTTATGAAAAATTTCAACAGAGTCTCCTTTGTACGGAGACGCCTGGGAGAAATAATAATATCAATAAAACAATATATATCATAGATTTCAAAAATAATATATCCCAACAGCGGGAAAATAATATAATTTCGCTATAAAATCGTAATCGAAGAACATACTTATTTGTTGGGCAAACAACGCTTATTTATGAAACCAATAGTAGTATCAATTGCTTCCATAACCTGTATTTCACTTATATAATCCAAGGATGTTAATAATTATATAAAAATGAAATGATTTAAGTTGTTTCGACCAATAATAAAACAAAACAATGCAACATAACAACAGTTACTTACAAACAAGCATACAATCATCAAAAGGAATCAAAGTAATCAACCATTCACCCGTAGCAAAACAAATGGTTTGTTCGGGTTTAGACACTTCAATCGCATATAATGCCAAATAAACTGTTAATCCCAGATAAACACAACAGATTATTCAGATATCCAAACAATTAGGAGTATCCTTGCCCAAACAACCATAAACCAAACAAACAATGACTCCAAGCATAAATTAAGTTCGTTTTCATCATTCATTTTTTCATACAATGATTATTTCTTTAGTTTACGTTTACTCCTTACAAGGATTCAATTCCTATTCATTCATATAATACTTAATTCCATTTATTTAAATTTATTTATTAAAAAAAATCATTCTTTCCATTTATTCATTTAATGAAAATTTCTTTTCATTTTTTTTACATTCATGTCTTACATAAGTTATTCTACTCAATTGTTTATAATAACTAATGATTTCATCATTCAAATATTTCATTCATCTCATTATAGTTTTAGTTCATATTTACAAAGCTATATGCTAAATTTCCATTAGATATTAGTATTCATTAGTGCATAGTTCATACTTATGTTTCTTACCCTTTCGATTTTACATTCATTTCCTTATATAGTGTCATTGGATATTTAATCTATTTTCTAAACGATTTCACTTTTCTGAAATTTTTAATCATTACTTTAATGTAGTATTTATTTTTTTTATTCGTTTAAATTATATATAGCTTCAAATAACAAATTAAGTCCAAAATCCTCTACTTACAGTATTCATCTTTCTACTTATTTTAATTATAAATAACTTCAAACATTTACTTAAATTTATAATTATTAAATTTAATATATTATGTTCAATTCAATTACTTAGCATATCAATTCATTAAGTCAAGTTATAGCAACAATAATATCATAGTTCTTATTTATAAAAGTAATTTTATTGAACACCTTCATCACTTAAGTTTTACTTGTATAATATTATACTACATATCCTACTCTACATTTTCAACCCTTAATATTTTGGTAAGTTATATCTATGTTTTTTAAGAATGTAAGTTGAAAGTTATACAAGTTTAACTTATTTCATTTGAGTAAATAAAGGTCCAATAATTACCATTTCTTATTTTCATATCCTTTTATATCCAGGTTACAAAATTTTAATTTTTATATATTTCAATTATAATTTAGCATTTAATTCCTTACTTTTATTTTAAAAGTTCCAATTATTAAGATTTTATTTCATTACAATAATTGAAATCTCTAATTTATGGTAAATTAAGAACTAAATGTCGGGTTCATTTCAAATCATTTAAAAATAACCTATATATACTCATAGCTTTTATATCCAATTATGTTTTAGAAAATTTAAGATTCGTTATCAAAATCATAGTGTAGTAAGACTACTATAGTAGCCTCCCTACTTTGAAACTTGAAAATAAATGTCTATCATGCATGCACTCATCAGCGAAATTATTTCCCAGCGATAGAGAGGGGAGTATAGAACTTATTCTCTTTCAAAGTGCTTTTAAAACATCTTTCAAATCACATTGAAATGTTTATATTAGAAAATACTTCCAAATTATATTATTATATTCCAAAATCATTCAAAAGAAATTTCAAAATCCCGAAACATAAGTTCTCAAATTCCAATTTATATGCATTTTATTTGTAAATCTTAATAATTCTTTTTCCAATCAATACATATAAAATTCACTACCTAACAAACAAATATATTATTTATAAAACTTATTATTTTATATACAAAATATAATAGGCAAAATTATTTCATTTACTTATATTTCAAAAAAAATATTGCGTCGGTCTGCCCTATTAAGTGTTTAGAAATCTCTGTTGATGTCATAACATCCTATGCACCGACCAAGATTTATAAATACAAAAAGGAGAAAATTAACACAATATAAAAACCTTTTATAACACTAACAATTATGCTCTCTCATATATATACACTCAACGACTCATTCTAGGGTATTACTACCCTATTTAATGAGTCAAACCCCACAAAGCTAAGGTTATAGTTAAACCTAAGCTCTGATACCAACTGTAACGACCTACCTTTTTGGACGTTTTAAGAAGACAGACGCATCAAACTCAAACCATTCAAAAGGACAGATTGTTATAGGGTAAATAAGAAAAAGCAAAGAAAGAAAAAAAAAATAGCTCACAACAGAATGATAAAATATAATAATCAAATAACAGTTCATGAAGCCGTTAACAAAACATTTGATTATACTAATACAACACAGAATTAGAGTTACACATATCAGAGATAAATAATTGATGCAGCGGAACAGTATGAATGCAGTGGATTAAACATAGTAACTAATAGTAAGACAAATCTTCATCCTCGTCCCCAGAGATAAGGTCTTCAAATCCTAAAATGCTCAGGCTGACCCGAGTGAATTGAAAAGACAAAACACTCGATCAGAAATGAAAGATCTTATGCAAGTTAAATCAACAGTAAATGTGAGTGTGACGGCATCAGAGATGTTTACGGGGTTTGACATCTCCTATCCAGTGTCTACCGTGAGCGCGGTAACTTAAGAGACATTCAGGATTCACATCTCCTAAGGATCCGTTAAACCATCTACTATGTAGTGCAATACGCCATTATAATAGTGTCTATAATAAAGTAAAGTATTAAAATAGCGTTAAGGCGTTACCCATATCCCCTTTAACACATTTTATATAATGCCGTAGTCTATACAGATACTGTAAACTCCACTCGCAAATGGGCTATTAGGGAGCACTCCATAGGTACGACACAAAACAAACTCGTAGAAGACGCGCTAGGGCATGTGAACACGGCACACGAGGAAATGCTAGGATAGAAATACAATTTGCGGATCCGGACTGGTGGTAATGCATAGCAGCTACTACCGCCCACCTCGGACACACTCCCAAATCAAAATCAAGGGTGGCTACAAAAATAACCACAAAATCAAAATATAATATCAAAGAAATATGCCCAATGGGAGGAATGACATCACTTGGCCCGACATGGCTCCTGATTTTAGTCACATCTAAGCTGACTCACGGGAGTTAGGGTCACGTAATACCTCATACAGAAATCATTCACCAAACCATCCTACTTAATTTCTGGATTCTCCACCGTGTACATAGTCGTTAAAGTAGTTTTCGGTATTGACAGAGAGTACGGCAATATCTGATCCCCATCTCTTTAACAACCAAACGCTTATTTCACACCGGATGGTTCTTTTAAGTTTCCAAAACCATTTCGTAATTGGTATCAAAATATTATATTCAATTTAAACCATATCACTTTGGAAATTATATTCACTTTGAAATCATATTCACCTTTGAAATCATATCGTTTCAAAATCATATTTCTTCCAAAAAACATATTTCCAAAATAGGTTAAATCCTTATTCAAAATGATCATACTCAATTAATTATAACACTTAAATCTCAACTTAGATAATAACATCATTTAACCATATTCTCTTTTA
This sequence comes from Allium cepa, assembly GCA_030765085.1. Taxonomy (NCBI): domain Eukaryota; kingdom Viridiplantae; phylum Streptophyta; class Magnoliopsida; order Asparagales; family Amaryllidaceae; genus Allium; species Allium cepa. Next base: position 418,178,192 of record CM060945.1, on the reverse strand, counting down.
AAGCAATGAGTTGAATATAAATACTTCCACTTTACTTAGTCCGAAAATTCAGAAAATAATTTAAATAATTATAAATTAAATATAATTAAATTAAATATAATTAAGTTAGATTAAATAGTTTTAAATTAGATTAATTAGATTTAAAATAAGTTAAAATAGGCTAGTTAGTTTAAAAGTTTGAAAATCTTAATAATTAAATTCTTTAAAATAATATATTTTTAAAACAGTTTATATTAAAATATGAATCTAAAATTTATATCAATTTTAAACTATTTATTTCAATCCAGCACATTTAGACCATTTCAATTTCCATATCAACACCAAATTCCACCTTTCAGTTTAAGGTTTCAATAAACAATTGAATTTCATGACATTCAATCGATGTTCAAATATCAATTAGGATTACTCCAATTTCAAAATATTTCAAGTTATATTTTGAACCATTTTAATAACTCAATTTCGACAACTTGGCTTATACTCCAAATTCAACTTTAAAAATTTCAATTATATTCCTTTAACAATTCCTTTAAACCAATTTCAATTTTTACATAAACTTGAATTTCAATAATAATTCAGTTTATATATATCAAAAAATTTATTTCAAAATATCATTTAATTAAATTCAAAAATTTAGAATTTTAAAATCATTTAATTTAACCAACCGGCGTCCATATACAATTATCTACCCTAAGGTCAAGCGGTATGGATATTTATCATTCCAATCCGCAATTTAAAACTTTTACAGTTATATATCATTTCAAACCGCAGTCCCGAATTAAATAAAAATTCATAACATCGCTCGAGTCTATCATTTTAACTTATAATGATTTTTTCTGATCTATAGATCATTCGGGTATATATCATTTCAACCCATTGGGAACTTACTATATTATAACAATATAAAATGCAACATCCAATCATCCAATATTCACAAATCAGACATACATCACAATCATCATCCAAAACAATCAATGAACATCAATAGATAAATGGTAATCAATGCAGGTATTAAATTGACAAATTTTATATTGGATATTTAATTAAATGATAATTAAGTGCAATAAAAGTCAAATTTAACCAGAATGACAAATTAAATATGCAAAACATCGATCAATAAATTTCTAATCCCATCATAAATTTAATTTAACTAACATAAGAACTTTTGGAAGTTGTGAATGGGTCAAAACACTCACCTTTAAATTTAAATCGGACATGAAATCCAATTTAAACCAAAATGTCGAACAGTCTCAAAATTCATGCAAACCAGCATTAGAATATTCGGAATTTTGATAGAATCGTAGTGGAGAAAAAAGCGCAGGAATTCGACCTCGTATGCAAAAGTTATATGAATTAGAAGATATAAATTTTAAAAATAAATTAAATAAAATAAAACAAGAAAAAAATATATTACACGCCACCCTTTCTTTCTCTTCCCAAAACCCTAATATGTGCAAGTATCCAACTCATTCAAACCCAATTGAAGCTGCCACACCACCCACGGCGAGCCAGACGTCGCCGCACTTCGCTTGAGGCGCGCCTTCGCCTACGCGGCACTTCGCCTCTACCCGCGCCACCTCCACGAGCCGATCGACCCCTAGTTTGAACAGCAGCTGCCATTTACCTCAAACCTTACTCAAATTTTTGTCGAGCATCCCACCGTTGATTCGACACGAAAACTACACAAATGCACTCTGCTCGCTGCTCTCTACAAAGCAGTATCAATGAATCGTTGATCTGTTGAAGTTGATCAGCGCGCGATGAACAACCATAATTCGTTCCTAAATTTCTAGACAAACGGTGGTTCAAATTGGAAAACGAAATATAGATCTGACATATACTCGTCGAGAGCTTCAAATCGATTCGATATAGTTTGAGGATTTTAAAATTTTGGAATTGAATTTGTAATTTGGGAATTTAATTGTCTGCCATTGAGAAGGAGAAGTGGATAGATAAAATTGTACGTACAAACAAATGAAAATAAGCAGGAGCTAGGTTTTTGTGACAGGCTATTTATAGCTAGGTTAGAAAGAGAGATGAATGGACAAATTTGATTTGGATTGGAACGATAAATGACCCGAAAAGCCTGTTCTGCCTCCGGAACGAAAATAGGTCAACCCATATATCTAAATAGATGTTTTTAATGATTTTAAACTCAATGGAATAGGTTTCAGGTCCTAATTCCATCGTATGAAGAAGTTATGCCAAAATCATCTTATTTCAAATTGATTTCAAGATTTCAATTAAGTCGATTTCTAGGCATTTCGAGCCCGTACGATCAAATGACAAGTCCGATCACTACGAAACTTGAAATCCTACAATAATTCACCGTTACGGATCTGATGAAACTAATTTCTATGAAATCCGAGTCAGTGGTCAAAATGGCTATATTTCAGTTGCTTAAATAAATTAATATTCTATTAATTAAATCACTTTTTCAATTCAATATTTATTAACTAACAATTTCATCATTTTTATTACCTAGACATTTACAATGCCTAACTCTGGTTTATATGACAATTCAATGTTGGTTATTACATTAATTACAATGTTCAACTTCATTGTAATTAAAACCCATTTATTATAATTTAATTTCAATAAATTTATTTATTTGAGTTTCAATCCTTATATTCAATCAATTATTACATTATAACATAGTTAACATTTTTTTTACATTTCATTATATTAAGATACTCCAATTTCCATCTTTAGTTTGTAATAACTATTATATTATAATTATATTGAATTTGGTCAATTTCACACATTACTTAATTTAAAATCTCAGATTAGTTTATTTATCTTGATTTCACCCTTCTGTTAAATCAAATACTACCTTATGAATATAATTACATTTCTATTCATTTTATTATATTCATAATTTTCAGCATTTGCCTTAACTTACGTTAATGTAACATTTTATTGACATCTATTTGCAATCGATTAATTAAATTGGTAGTAACAATAATTGCCACCGTTATACGTTTTATAAGATTTTAAGTTTATTTTTTACAAACAATTATTATAACAACTCTCGCTACACTAAATTTATTTAATTTCCACTCATTACACATTATTTTATTAATAAGTCAACATTTAAATTATCATTTACCTTTTATATCCCATTATAAATTAATGCACACATTAATAAAAATATATTATAATTCCTTATAAAATACTGATTTAATTCACTTACCTTTAATTATATATATTATCTCCATAATTAATTCATTCATTTCCTTATATTAAATTTATAACTAAGTTATAACATTTACGTTATTTCAATCAATTGGAATTCCATAGGAACTGTGAAAAATTAACTTACCCTAATATTGTTACAATTCATTCTAGTTATTATTTCATTGTCAAATTAAAAAAAAAAATCTTTTTTATTTCTTTCAACTCTAAATTACAAAATCTTGTTAAATGAACAATTTTAATTATCGAAATTTTATGGGTCGTTACACCAGAAATTATCGAAAATTGTTTTGAAAAGACCGGGATCGAATATGTTATTCGAAAGCCACTTTGATCCAACTCAAGCCTCAAAACTGAAGACATCTTGAAGTGTATGGAATCGAAGATAGAGAGATGAAGTGAAATGCTAATCGCTACTAATCCTGACGGTGATTCCAAAATGGACGAAGTACGAATAGTGCCTTCGGTTTCATTCAGACCTAGAACAGACTTGTATGGATGAATACTGGTATTGCATTGTTGCTTGGAAAGCAATATTAGCATTCCGTGTAGAAGGTTCTATATAAAAAGCTAAAATATAGCCTCGAACCTCATCAACCAAGAAATGACAAAAACTGGACAGGCAGTTGGGCCAAGTGGTAACTCCCAAGTAGGGTATGGTTATTCCAAATCTAGATTAATTATTATCTCTCATTTGTATGCTTCAGGGCCTATTAATGGAGGGATGAGCTATTACTAGTCAAGTGGTATGCCAGTCCTGTGTGGCAGGGGTACAAGATGTTCTTATGAGACCCTAGTGCATTTATCTAGAGATGTACTGTTGGAAGATAGTTCCTTACCTTGTCATAGTATGGGATCCATTCTCTAATACGAGCCTACGGTATTAGTTGTATGCCAAATATGTTGGAATGTGACATGCAAGCATTTCAGCTATATTAATATTTTACTTTGAACTTTTAGACATCATTATAATATCGTTGGATTTTCTATTAAAGTGTTTTGGTTATTATAAGGTAAGAAACCCATCCGTGTTCATGTGAAGCACGGTCTTACGAAATACCTTTTATTTCAAAGGATTTTTCAAGTTAATAAATCAATAAAGTATTTTTGTGATTTGAGTTTACTCATGCCTGTATTCCATACTAACCTAGGCGTTATTTCCTTAAAATGCTCGGGTCGGACCAAACATGTTTGCCCGGTTAGCTTTAAATGCTTTGGAGCTATGGAGTCGAGTTGGAGTCCAGGGCGTACTCTCGTATTTTGGATATCTTCCATTAAGTATGTGTTATATGTAGTTTGTATGTTGTTGTAAGGACATGTTTCTATATGCTATGACCTGTAAATTTTAATGATTTTTATAACATAATTAACTAATCCCTAAGTGAAAAATAAATTATAAATTTTTAAAATGAAAATTTGATATTTGAAAATGTCTATTTAAACATAACAAATGGTAAATTTTTATTGGAAAATATGTAGGTTAGTCCTGTTGTGTAATTTCAATTTCAATTTAAAATCAGTAAATTTGATGAAAATATGTTTTAAAAATATGAATATTTTATATAATAACAAATGTAAATCATTTTTTGAGTGAGACGTTATATTTTGTTTCGCCAAATTTGGACTGCTCTAGCCCCGTTTAACTTATTTTGGACTGCTCTAGCACCGTTTATCTTATTTGTTAGCGAAATAGTAAAAGTTTGGCAATGAATGTCGACTTTTGATAGGATGGTCGTATAGCTGATATTTATGTATCGCTCTGTTCGTCTCGTCGTACTGATCTCCACAATATATTCTTTTCTGCATTTCGGTAATCGGTACATGATGAAATCGACAAAATGATTTGACGTATCAGTTCTGTATTGGAACTCTTTGGTTCCTTTGTCTTTTCAATTGCCAGCCGTATAATATCAATAGTCATTTGCTTTGTTAATTCCTAAATTCATGTTTATGCTTTTTGTAATTCCCTAGATACTCTATATAGTGCTATTTGACCTTTCATTCTCTCTCCCCTTCTCTATCTTTATCTTTGATCACTTCAAGAAAAAAGAAAATTTTTTATATAATATTTGTATGCCTTCATATGTTTTAACCTATGAAATTGTTCCTCCTTCCTCCTCCTTTGTCTTATTCAAACGCCTTCTCCCTAGGATTGCTCGAGTTTGGTCGTTTCTCACCCATGCCCTCATTCATACATGCATCCATCTCCAGCCTTCCACCATGGCCGTCATCTCCACCCGAGCACCTTCATCAATCAGATCCGTGCATCCACCTCTCTCTCATGCACACAACACCAAACGCCACCTGAAACACTCCCGACAGCCATCACTTCTTGCTTTGCTTCCATCAGCCACCTCCAGTACGTACTCCACCCAAACGTCAAACCCGCTTCGCTACCTCCCTATCCAAAGCCATTTCCCACCCTCACCCTCTTCACCAAGATGGCCGAACTCCTCTAGCAGCCAGATCAGCTTGAACACAAATCACTACACGCATTTTCCAATGAGCAGCCCAAATCACACTCCACCACTGGCCATCACCCTTCCTCCCTGACTGGACACAGCAGCTCTTTGACCAAATCTACGCTAGCTTATATATATATATATATATATATATATTTGTATATATATATATAATCTTATTAAGTAAGATTTTATATTGTTACAGCATCAAGTTTTCTATATTTGGCTCACTTATCTTGAAAGAGAAAAAATTTGTAATATTATAAAGCTGTTAGCCATACAAGAGTAGTTTGATTTTATATAGATTTTTTTTTCTTTCCTTCTAACCGATATGCACTTAGCAACTCTGTTGACTCTAGTGACTCATTTTGTTTAAATGTCTTTTTCCTAAAAAAATAAAATAAAACAATATATCTGTAAGCTTGCCTATATTTTTCCAACTCTTTTCCCCTTCTATATTGTATAAAATTTGCTTACTCTGTGTTTGAAAAAAATATATTATATAAGTATTATTTTCATTTGCAATTCTCTCCTCTATTATACATCACATCTATTAATTTTAAGTATTGATTTTAAAATATGATATATAGATATTTTGATTTTTAAAATATATATAGATTATTAAAATCAAAATATATAGATATTTTGATTTTAATATATCTGTTTTAATGAATGCTAATTTTTAAAATACAATATGGAGATTTTATTTTGAATATATGTTTTTAATTGAATATTGGTTTTAGAAAAAAATAATAATAATACGATATATTTATATCAGGCTAGTTCTGATTTTGAATTCATCGGTTCTAGTCCATCGTGCCTTGCTATGGAATGTGTGGTTGGACTCATCACATTTTTTTCTATTATTCTTATAACCTCGAAAGGTGATCAATCACTCACGATTAACATTCTTATAGTAAATTTAATTCATATGAAATGACGATTGAAATATATTGTTGAATTTAAATTGTTAGTTATTTGTTTATTAAATATGATTTGTTATTATTTGCATTAGTTCACAATTGTTAATTAACAATATTGACACCAATAACCTGTTAGTGTGTATATATATATATATATATATATATTATTTAGTTAATTATGATCATATTTGTCATTGATATGCTATGCCATTTTATATTATTATTTTATCATTTTGCAAGTCCCTCGTAGTTAGAATTCCCTACAAGTTGAATCGATACATACCTGAACGATTTTATAGATTAGGGGAAAATACTTATGGTTGAAATGATAAATCCAAGAGATTTTATTGATTTTAAATTTTGGGATTGTGGTTTGAAATCATAAACCTATAAATTTAAATTATTATGGATTGGAATGATAAATACCCGTATCACTTGACTATAAGATAGAAAATTATATACAAACACCATTGCTTTGTTCTTGAAAATGATTTCCAAGGTTTAAAAGAAAATATTTGGGTTTTATTAAATATTGATTTTGAAATATAATATAAAGATTTTTATTTTAATATATGCGAAAATTTTAGATTTTGAATTACATCTTTGGAAAAATTTTAAATTATAAGTTAAGTTTGAAATTGTAAATTTTAAGACTTTGATTATAATTGTTTTAAATATATAAAATAAGATTTAATATAAAATGAATTTATAATATGATTTAATTTAATAAAATTTAGTATAATAAAATTTAATTTAACTAGTATATATAATATGCTTTAAATATTTATTTACAATTTATATTATTATTCTAAATAGATTTTTTGTAATAACTTTAATAAACTAAGGTTGGAAAGATGAATTTAGTTTATTTATAGTTTAATTTGTTAAGAATTGAAATTTAAATAAGAATTGATTTGAACTTATGGATTTTGGGATTATAAGTTGAAATTGCATTTTTGGGAATTTAATTAAACTATATTTGATTATTTAAATTTGATTTAGCTGTGTAGATTGAGATTTTATTTAAATGTTTATAAAAGTGATTTGGTGAGAATTTCATAATTAAATAATATAATTGAAGTAAGATATTTAATTATTTATTTTACTTAAATTTATAATATGATATTTTATTTGAATGTTATTAAAATTAATTAAGTGAATATTTTCAAATTTAAATAAAATTAATGTTGAATATTGAATGTAAATTAAATTTATCATATTGGGTTATTATAAATATTTGAATATAGAAATTTGAAACCTATTGGATTGGAAGTGGTTTAAATTTTGTAGTTCAAAAACTTGGATTTGAAATCGATATAAACTACACAGTTTTAATAAGAATTTGAATTGAGATTGACTTAAATTGAATTTTAGAACTAAAGTTAATTTGAATTGATTTGTGAAGTTGGAAGAAACAATTCAAACTTGAAAATTTATCTTAATATAAAATTATTTTAATATATAAACTATTTTAATATACAACCTATTTTTTAAATACATAAAATATTTTTAATTTGTAACTATATCAATATATATAAACTATTTTCAATATTTAAGCTGTTTAACTTAGAACTGTTATAATTTGAATTAAATGGATTTAAATGCGAATATTTTGATATGATGACTTTATTAAACTATTTTGTGGATATGATTTTGGAAATGAATATGATTTCGAAAGTGATATGATTTTGAAAAGAATATGACATTTTGATATGAAGAATAAACTGTTTGAAATATAAAATGACCATGGTGTGAACTAAGCATTTGGTAGTTAAAGAGATAGGGATCAGACATTGTCATACTCTCTGCCAATACCGATAACCACTTTAACAACTGTACGTGGTGGAGATTCCAAAGCGAAGTAGGATGGTTTGGCGACGTATATACGAGATATGAACGCTGCCCCGACTCCCGTGAGTCAGGTTGACATGGCTAAAACAGGAGTCATGCCGGGCCAAGTGAGGTCGCTCCTCCTATCGGGTACATTTCTTCAATACCATTCTATTACTTTGTGATTTGATTGGGTGCACCATTGATTTGGGAGTGTGTCTTGAGGTAGGCGGTAGTAGCTACTATGCATTACCACCAGTTCGGATCCGCAAAATGGTAGTATTCTACCCTAGGCATTGCCTTGCGTGCTTTACCATATGCAATATCGCACCCACTATGAGCTTGTTTCATACCGTACCTCTGGAGTGCTCCCAGAGTAAACCATCGGTTTGGTGGAGCTTAAAGTATCCGTATAGACTACGGGAATATAAAAAATGTGTTCAGGGGGGCATGGGTAATGCATCAACGCTATTTTAATAGTTTAATTTACTTTAGACATTATATATGTAGCGTATTGTACTATGTATGGAGATATTTTAACGGATCCTTAAAAGATGGAAATCCCAAACATCCTTTGAGTTACTTTGTATTTCACTTGACATTTCGTATAAGTTGATTTATAGATATAAGAATGTTAATCCTGACTCGAATGTTTTGTGTTTCGCTTTATGCTCGGTCAGACTGAGTGTCATAGCATTTGAGACACACCTTTGGAGCTTGGAGATCTTCTTGGAGTTATCTATTCAGCTTTTTAGTTATTTCATGTTATTTTTGTTCAGTCTTGATAGTTTATTTTATATTCTAGGCTACTTTATATTAGAGATATCTGTTGTATTTTGTTTCAAACTCTGTTGTTTAAATAGTAGCTTCATGAACTACTATTTATCTATTCCACTGCCTATTATTGTATTATTCTGTGTTTGCAAATCTGTGATTGATTTTATTTACTGTATATGCTAAGGTTTGCCAAATGTAAATTAACAATATAATATTTTGAGCAATTCAAGCCTGACATGAGTGGATAATTATCGATTTGAATTGTTTGAAATGCTAGCTCGTTCTTGTTGCTATCAGAGCTTTGGTTTAGGAAAAACTTAACATATGGAGTAAAAAAAAGTTAATCAAAGAATCATTTTCGTTCGAGCTTGAAATTTCTTCGTTAGGATCCTCCTAGATTACGGTTTCCTTGGAATATTGGAACTTTTCCCACTGTTCTAAAATCCATCCTTGTCTTTTCCTGTTCGTGCTCTTCTTGATGCCGGAGCATGCCATAGCTTCATTTCTGTTGATATCTGTAATGAATTTGAGCTCATCTTGCCACCTCAATTGGCTACTTCGTCCTTCTGTGTGACTGATCCCATTGGCAGTCTCGCCAACCTTATTATGATTTATAAAGGGGTGTTTGATGTCCCGCCCTTCTTTCTTCGAAAGACGAGTCTTAATATAAAAAATTAGGTAGAAAAGAGAATAGATAGAAGAAAAGGACTAAACAAATCACAACATCGCACAACAGAACGGATAATATATATTACAACATATATCACATAGTCACTAATACAAATCAATAGAGTCAAAAATATACATACATCATACTCAGACATTCGTAATGACATGTCCATTCATTACAAGATAAAATATAGACATAGATACCAACATAGTGGAATATAGATATTGCTAGATACGTTGGAGCCACCTGCCTAACATCTCCTCAAAAATACGTCGAGAGCAAACCTGTAATCACTTGGCTACTCATAAAAATTTGAGTATCTAAGGGTTTAGGAAAAACAAAGGATGAACTCTAGGTCAGACATGGGTCTGGTGTGAGTAAAATGGTTAAATAACTTTAAATTGAAAACCATTTGAAACAAGGGCGTCTCATAAGACCTCGTCGAACATAAACATGGACTGGTTTTTCCCTTACGGAAAACAAAACATTTTCAAATGAAATCCAGAGATATTATAATAATGTCTAGAGTTTTTAAATAAATTGCTCACATAGCTTTTCAAATAAATTGCTCACATAGCTGAAATTGTTACATTAACTAAATTCCAACATAATAGGTAAACAACTAAGACTGAAGGCGCTTATTGGAAAATAGGTTCCATACAATGATTAGGCCACTGGGGTACGCCCATCACGGTGCATCTCTAGAAAAATAACACCGAGGATCATGCCGGGATCCCCTGCTACACAAGATCGGACTACCCTTAACCTGGATAGTCCTAATAAGATTCCCCATGGTTGGGATCAGCAACCGCCCCAAACATACCGAGTAAAAAGGACTCTAAATAGGGGTAGCCTTACCCAACTTGGTTGCGACCCACTTAGTCTTGCTGCATCTCTCATGTCTTAGCCGTTCCCGGTCGATGAGGCTTGAGGTACGATTACATTACGATTACATCTTAAGAACACGTTCACTTGGAATGCTCATCATCCGCCAATGAAGATGTTCTGATAGCATTTGTCCATACAAGTCCGTTTGGGGTTTTAACAGAACCGAAGGCACCACTTCCACTACATTCATATTGGAATCACGCTTAGAGTTAGTGACAAATAGCCCTTGCACTTTGAAATCTTCATTTCGGATCTTCCCTTGGAAGCTTCCCGGCCTAATCATTTATTTTGGATCTATGCGGTTTTCAGATATTTTTGATATGTGATCCCGGTCTCATCGAATCCAAACGACGGATTTTTACAAGGCCAATTGTTTTTAACAAACAAATTTACTTTGGAATGCCACAATTACAAATGGAAATTTAATCTCATATGTCTATTTCCAATAAAACATCTCAACGTTTCATTTAAAACGTTCAATTCCTTAGGGTACTTTATGTCACAGACACGGAACGACTTGAAATGAATACTCAAGAGAAATCAAAGCCAATCACGTATCATGAACTATTTTGACGATTTATAGCCAATATTAACCAATCACAATCATTGTCTATTTTAAATAAACCAACATTAATTACATTCCTAACCCTTCATACTTATAAATAAAGCTAATTACAAAACTATTTATTCTTAATTTAATTAAATTTACAAATGCATTAATAACTATCATACACGAATTAACTTAGGATTTTATCAATTTAAAGTTTGAATTATTTATTGACTTTAATTATTAAAATTTATTTAATTCGATATTACCAAAACTTAACAAAGTAAATTAGGCATGAATGTTTTAGTGATAGGATAAAAATACAAGTTCACATATTGTTTTGAATTTAGATGAAAGAAAAAAACGTTTAAAAGGGTTTTAAATGAAATCACTTGACAATACTTTTATTTTTATTTAATTTTAAAATAGAACGAACCCATAACCGTTTGACCCAACAAAAACAACCCAGACCTCCTTCCTTCCCATTCCTTTCCTTTTATCTTGAAACAAAAATTGCATGCACGAGAAAAAGATCGACGTGTGCAGATGCACACGGCCTCCGGCCGACGTCTCTCGTCGCCGACAATCCCCTCAAGTCACTTTCGACCTACGTAACCCACTGGCCCATACAAAAACCCATTAAACCCTAGTTTGAAATTTTCGAACTCAACTTCGAGTACATGAACAAACCCGACCTCCTCTTCCACCTCGTACGGTCACCAGACTCCACTGGACTTCACCAAACTTCACCACCAGCTACGTCATGCCTCCCTCTACCTTTTCCCCTAGAACGCACACCCTGAAAACTCTCCACACACCACCATTCATCGAAAACTGACCACGACCGAAAACTATGCTCTAGCCCTACATGGCCTCCGACCGACCACCACACTCCTTTATAAAATGCCTCACCATTTTTTTCTTGCTCCCCATCCTCCAAGCTTCATTTTGACCCAAGCTTGACCCTCGAAATCGAGTAGTTCACCAACGATCGACGGAAATCCCAAAAACATTCAACTCTGAATTCCTTCCCATTTACCCCACTAAATATTTCCTAATCACTTTCAAAAGTCAACATTTTCGAAGACAAACACAGTTGTAAAACCAAAGGATTAAATTATGATATTGGGATTTTGTCATTTTGAAGTTGTTTATTGTAAAGTGTTCCTTACTTCCTTCATGCTTCATAATATCAAACAAAACAAATTTTAAAATAAACTACATTCATAGACACACGAGTTTGCTTTTGGAATCATCATCCAAAACTGATTGGATTGTAAGAAAATGAATTCTTAATTTGCAAAGTCAATAACTTTTTCAAAGAACAGAGACTGTACATGTCTTTTTGAGCTTAACTGGGTATTCCTCCATAATTAACAGCTATATAAAAGCATAAGAACTGTTTTAAAACATAAATACTTGACAAATAAAGAATCTATTCAAGTTCTACAGACATACAATTATATATAAGATTTACAGTAAAAGTTTTTACTCACTGTTTTCCATTGAACAATGAAAACCTGCTTCTTTGTTTTTGTTTGATCCTTCTTGAAATTTCAGCTCCTAGTTTCTTTGAGTTTTTAATGTTAGCCTTGTATTCTTTATTTTTGTTTGAATTGTTAGAATGCAATACGTGAAACAACGAGGCAATGGCTATTTATAGATAGAGGAGGATAGGCTAAAGTTTTATCATGTACAACTAGTTTCACTTTTTTCACTTTTTTCCTTCGATTTTCTTTAGATAATGACCTAATTGAAACTTAACGATTTGATTTCTTATTGATTTAAATATTGAGAGGGGGATTTAATATATTATATGCTTGAGTTGATATGTATTTACTGCTATGTTCGCTTATGTACATACATATACATACATCATAGAAATATACATATATTCTTCATATATATGAACAAAGCTTTGTCTTGTATAAATTTTGTACATATACCGTATAACTAATCTACAAATAAATTTTTGTCACTTATATGTATTTATCCTTATATATATATTTAAACTTTTATATCAAAACTATTTATATACCCACTCACAAATATATATAATCATGTCTTATAATAGAAAGGTGGAATTTTTATTCAAATGTTTTTTTTGAGAGATTAAAATTTTAGATTTTTAAATTATAGCTTCCTGAAAATATATACACACACACACACACATATAGATATCTATAAAGATCAGGATTTGTTATTTGACTAGTAAAAATTTATATTGTCAATAATTAATTTTGTAAATTATTCAAATAACAGGTGTCAAAAACCCTGGGTCGTTACATTCCTCCCCCTTAAAAGAATTTCGTCCTTGAAATTTGAAGGCATGAAATAATTCATCTTGTAACAAAAGTTTTATATTCACATAGAAAAGCATATACATCAGTCATATCTTAACAATAATAACAAAAAGTTATTCACAGAACAAAACAACTCTAACTACCCAGACAACAATTCTGGATAGGCTTCCTTTACACTATCTAGAGTTTCCCATGTACAATCTCTGCGATCCTCGCTCCATTGGATCTTAAGCAACCTCACCATCTTGTCCTGGAGCTTCTTCTCATCCTGATCAATAATCTGAACTGGATGCCTATGATGACCCGGAATTTTGAAGCAATATCAATTTAATAATCTGAATTAAAAATTAAATTGATTTGATAATTTTGTTAATAAAGTTTGAATTAATTTAATAATCTAATAAAATAAATAGTTAATTGATAGATTTTATCTTTTTAAATCTAATAAATTGTTTTCTATTTATAATGTATATAGGATATGTATATATTGTAAATAGATCTTGTTTTAATCTAATAAATAAGTAAATCTTGTTTTCTATAAAAATATGCATCTTTAGTAAAAATTGGGAATTATGATTTTTATTTAAAAGTTAAACTTTTAAAGGGTTATTTAATAAATAAATATGGTTTTAAATTGATAAGATAAAAAATCTAATTTGTTTAAATTAATTTATTTGATATTAAGTATTTAAAAGTATATAATAAATAAAAATATGATTTTAAATACCTAAGGTTAAATATTGAAATGATTTAAAATATGTTTAACTCAAGATTTAAATTTAAATAAATAACAATAAGGTTTATTTTGATTTCTTAAAAATATAATAATACATTGTTTTTAACAAATAGACTTTTATATAAAATAATTGTTTTTCAAAAAATTTAATTGTGTAGTTATATTTGTAAATAAACTGGATTTCAAAATTTAATTTGAATTTGAATTCAAAGCTTTTAAATTTTAAAGTGTAAATATTTTTAATTTGCTTGATTTTGAAATATTGTATAAGCTTCATTTTATAAATTAAATTGGATTTATTCATTTTAAAATTTATCTGCATCTAAATAAATAATGTTAACTAATTAATTTAAACATGGATTTTCATTTATCTTATATTAAACATCTAATTAAAATACAAGTTAACTTAATTATAGCTTATTAACATTAAAAACAAGTGTAAACTTTTTAGAAACTTAAATTAACATGTGCTAAAATATTAAACAAGGTGCATGAAAAATGTTATATTTAGGGACAAGTGTCAAAATTTAATTTAGCTTATTCTTTTGTTTTTATTTTCAAATAATTTCAGCTAGCTTATGTGTAATCTTCTTTCCTCATTCTTATTTTCTTTTCTAAAATCTAAAGCAAAGAAAATCTGAATCAAACCATCATAAATTCAAAAACTAAGACAATTTGAAATCTCATCCTCATTTTTCTAAAACTTGAAACATAAAAAAAGGGGCTGCAATCCACTTCAAAAATCAAGCCTGCAATCTCCTGTAACCCATCTTCAACCTGTAAAACCTGCAATTTCAAATTTTGAAGCCTGCATTTCTTATTCAAGCAAACCTGCATATTTTTCAAATGTAAAAGAACCTGCATTTCCTTCTATCTAGAGTTTCATATAGCATGCATGCAAGTGTTCAGTATCAAGCCTTCAAGCTTTTAACTCAAGCAAACAAAGCACTCATGTTTTAATAAAAAACAAGAAGGAACAACATATTTCCAGTTTTAAAAAGCACCAAAGCCTTTTTCCAAAAAAAAAAAACTGCTCTGTCTTCCAATATAACAGGTGAGTAACATTACTATTTCTTAAGATTAAATTTATAAATAAAGTTGCATGTTAAATCTCTGTGATAAAAATGTATTGTATGCATATATGAATGAAATCTGCTGTGACTATAATATGCTTGTGATTTCCAGAGTACTCTCTGTTTTTATAGATCATAGGTTCGGGTTTTGATTTAAATTCAAAGTCTATACATTTTGCCTCTGTTTAAACTTTAGTCTGAATCAAACTTGTTTGTTTAAGATTTTAGTTAAGTTAAAATAATTTGTATCATCTCTGTAAACCAAAATTGACTAATCAAGTTTTAAATATGTGAAAATTCATATTGAATAAATTATAAATTCAGTATTATGAACTGATACCCAAGATCAAAACATGATTTTAAGAATAAAAATTAGGATTTCTAGTTAAGGGGTTTGGGTGCAGATCTCTGTTGAAAAAAAGGGAAATTAGGGGATCTCTGATGATCTATCGATATTGAGGGATCGGGGTTCATCTTGTGGGTAGAGGAGTTACCAATGAGGCTGGGAAAAATATGTGATGGTGAAGCAAATCACCATGGAAGCAGTGGTGAGGATTCCTTGTCTATAGCCCTAGTTTAAGCTAGGTAATTTGTTTTGGTCAGTACTACCTGAAGAGATGATCGAGTTGGACGAAAATTAGGCAGATGGAAGCTTGGACATAGTTGAAGTCATAGCCGGAGTTGCAAGGTTTACGGTGGTCGGAGGATGGTGGTTGAAGTGTTGTTAGGTTGGTTGGGGTTGGACTTTCCTGTTCTAGGTTTTGAAATGGAAATTTGAATTCAATTTCTTGTTTTGGAAGGAGGATCTGATGGTGATGGTTGGTCGTGAGGTTGATTGTCGATGTTGGAAAGCCACCGGGTGATAATGGCTGGAGGCACGGTGCAGGTGCACGGTGCACTATTGGGTTTCTGGTGAAATCTGGGAGGCTGCAATGTTTTTGACTCGAGTTTTTACTCGAGAAATTGGTTTGTTTGCTCGAAGGAATGAGCTGGCTGACTCGAAGCAAATTTCTTTTTGCTCGGGTTAGTGAAGTGTTGCAGTTTTTCTACAAACTGCCTGTAGGTTTTAAATTAAATCAATTTAAATGAATTTTAAAGTTGTTATGATAAGATTTAAACAAGTTTAAATCTGCAGTATGCATTATAGTTTCAAAGGGCTATGAAAGTTTTTAAATTTTGAAAGTGGTTTTCAGTTTAAAAAAAAAAGAAAACCTGACAGTTTCTGGAAATTGAAAGTTCATTTCAAAATCTGAAAACTAATTTAAAAACAGCAGTTGAATTTCAATTTTAAGTTCAGTTTTTCTGAAGACCTTTGAATCTTCAGGTTTTTAAGAATGGGATTTGGATTTTAAACAAAGAGTTTTAAAATCAAGGTTTAAATCAAAAGTTTAATTCAAGTTTAAATCGAATGATTTAAATAAGGAATGGGTTCAAGTGTCTTGAATTTAAAATCTAGATATTTGAATAAGTTTTAAAATTTGAATGTTTTCAAACCAGTTTAAATTTAAATTGTTTGTTAGAGGTAAATTTATTTTCAAACAAATATTTAAACTTGATTTTCTTTTTGAATGAAGTCATTATAAAAGGTTTATAAAAGAAAGTTAAATGATTTGTTAACTGGAAATTGCAATTTAAATGGTAATGTACTTTAAACTAAATTTCAAATAAAATTACGCAAATTAGTTAAAGACTTATCTTATATAAGTTTTAATATAAGTAATAAATGTTATTTACATTTATTTTTAAAGGATTATAAATGGAATTTAAATTTGGTTAATGCTTAAAATAAATATCATTTTGAATTTTAGATTCAAAATGAAATTTGAATTTAAATTTAAAAATGCAATGTTCTAAGTACACTTTAATATTAATAAAATTATTAATAAGGAATGAATTATCTTAGAAATTATTAAGATATTAAAATAATTAAATAAATAAGAAAATTAAGGAATGACTTATTTATTTAATTTATAATTAATAATTTGGATTGATTTAAGTTAGAGATTAATTAAGAAGTAGATTAAGAAAGTAATTAAAGAATGATAAATAGTTAATAAAGTCATTAATTAATAATTATTTAGTAATTAATTAATATGATTAATTTTAATGATTAATTAGATTAATTAATTAATGATAATAAATTATGAAATTGTTTAAGTTTAATTACTAACTGAAAGTAATTAAGACATTAATTACTTAATGTAATTAATGGAGTTTATTGAGATTGGTTTAAATTAATTAATTAAGTTTAATTAATTTTAAACATTGGATTTGATAATAATTACTTGATGTAATTAATGAAGTAAAATTACTCAGTGAAGTAATTACAGATAATTACTGGATGTAATTAGTGGATGATGTTGGGATTGTGAAAGTAATTTGGATTAAATTATTTAGTGTAATTAATCAAGGGATTAATTTAAGAAATTAATTAAGGAGTAATTAATTTGATAAGTAATTAATGGTAGTTAATTACAGAATGAGATTAATCAAAGGTGATTAATAATTATGGATTGATTGAGATTAATTACTGAATGTAATTAATTTTAAATAAGATAATTAATTAAATATAATTAAAGATCATTAATTAATATAATTAACGATGTAATTAAGATTGATTAATTAATATTAATTAATCAATAATAAGTGATTAGGGTAATTAATTATTGTAATTAATTAAGGTTAAATGTAATTAATCATAGTTAATTAATAAATGAAGTAATTAAAGGTTAATTACTGTATTTGGTTTAGAGTAATTAATTTTGTGAAATTAATTAAGTATAATTAATCAAGATTGATTAATTAAGATGATAAATTAGAGGTTAGTTAATTAATTAATTTTTAATTAATTAATGGTGATATAAGCAAGATTTATATCGATGTAAGTAATTAATTTAATTCATTTTAAATTAATTAGAGATGATGTAATTAATTTAATTAAATTTAAATTAATTATAGATAATGTGATTATAGATCATTGCTTATAAACGGATGATATTGGTTGCTTTGAATTGCTTGGAATCTCAACTATGAGATTAGTAATGTTGTGTGGTATGGATGCATTGGTTGCATTATGATATGGATTATCTTGGATAATGATAGTGTGGATTATTGTGGTTATGATAATGATAATTATCTGTTGTGAATCTGTGAATTATCTATCTATGTGTATATAGATAACTGTATTGAATTGTTTTAAACTCTAAAAAAACTTGGACCTAAAAGACACGCTTTGGATTTCGATGAGACCGAGATCTGTTTCCATATTTGGATATCCGAAAACCACATCGATCCAAATTACGATAGGTCGTGAATCTTATGTGAAGAGTGAAGACTCGAGGTGTAAGGACTATTAGTCGGTATAACTCTATGGGTGATTCCGTGATGAGTTTGACGGAAATAGTGCTTACAGGCTCGAGACATTGATTCAAAGTGCAAGGGTTATCATCGTTAACTCTGAGGGTGATTCCAAAACGAGCGTAACGAGATAATGACTTCGGTTTCGTTCAAACCCGGAACGAACTTGTATCGATTGAATGCTTTCAGAACATCGTCAGGTGGACGATGAGCATTCTAAGAGATGTGTTCTCTAAGGGTAATTGTAGCCTCAAGCCTCATCAACTGGGAATGGCTAAAACAGGGGAGGTGCAGCAAGGCTAAGTGGGTCATGCCCAAGTAGGACGAGATTTCCCCCTGTCTAGAGGTCCCTTTTTATTCGGCTTAGTGGGCGGTTGGATATGCGCACCAACTACGGGGTTGTCTTGTTCGGAACTGTTCAGTAAGGAATGGTTCCGGCCTTGTGTTGCAGGGAGCGGGCGTACTCCTCGGTACGGTGATCTAGGCCACGTACTGTGACGGGCGGTACCCTAGTAGCCCAGCCATTGTATGGAACCCAAAATCCAATAAGTGCCAACAGTTTTGATTGTATTACCCACTTTTGTGGCTAGTAGTTGGAATTTAATAAATGTAACAATTTCGGCTATTTCATATTTACTTGAAAACCCTAGACCTATTATAATATCACTGGATTTCCTATCAAATGATTTGGTTAGCTTAAGGTAAAAACTTTTCCATGTTTATGTGTGGGAAGTCTTACGTGACACCTTTCTTTTCAAAAGGTTTTTAAAATTAAGCAACTTTAACCTGTTACTCACACTAGACCCATGTCTGACCTGGAGTTTATCTTTTGTTTTCTTAAACTCTTGGATACTCAAATTTTTACGAGTAGCCAAGGGATTCAGGTTAGATTTAACGAATATTGGAGGAGCAATGGAGCAGGAGGCTTCTGCGTGGTAGATATATAGTTTCCGATGTGTGTTCTGTGTTGTCTTTGAGTTATATTGAGTTGTAAATACTAGATAGGTGTTTATAACTGTCTAGTATGTGTTGTATTATCTGTGTACTCCGATAGTTGTTGTATACTATGAAATATTTTATGCTATTAATATAATTTATTCGTTCCTCTTTTAGATTCTGATGTGTTGTTTCTTCTTTCTTCTCTTTCTTTCTCTTTTATATCCCTTTCTTTCTTATTAATGATGCGTCATTCTGTGGAGACGGATGGCAGGTTGTTACAGTGGTATCAGAGCATTAGGTTGAGTGAATTCCTAGGCTCTGGGGTGGTGTCTATCTTGAGAGAGCGTATTTGTAATTTTAATATATTTATCTATATCTACCTATCTGTTGGGTTACCTATTCAAGTTTTCCAATATAAGATATAAAGGTAGATAAGGTAGTGGTGTGTGTGTAACACGATTACTACCATTGATTGAACATTGATGTTGAGATTGGAAGTGTATTGGTCGAGACTATAGACCTAATACTGTCTCGAGTAAGTTGTGTAGAGTTGGTAAGTTGAGTTGAGATCTGTCAGTTGGGCAGAAGTGAGTAATGGTATCTTGATACCTCAGGAAATTGTAACTGCTTGATGAGATGCAGTGACAATGGATGTGTGACGCAGTGGAATAACAATAGGTTGTCGCCAAATGATGCAACAACAACAAATAATGATGGAACGATACAATGATGAATCGACGAAGTGATAATACCCAAGATAAATGCACAAATCCGTTGATCTCGCGAGATACCGGATTTTAGTTATCTTTAACACGTTGATCGCGCACGATACCGTGTTAGAAGATCTACGATTCTTCGATGTTGATCTCGCGCACGAGATTCCGTGAACCGACTTCAAAATCGTTGATTCGAGCGCACTCGAATAACCGAAGATGGAGAAAGGAGATAAGACTCCACTTCCAATTTTAAAAGAGGCACAAAGCACTCAAACAAAATTTTATTCAAAATCAACTCCCCAAATGATAATACTCACCCGCTATTTATAGGATTTACACACAGCAGCACACGACCTAACATAGGTCGTTAACGACCTAACAAACACGACACACGACTTAACATGTACAAGTTATACATCACACGACTTACGACTTACAGTATACAAGCGACATAACAGAGTTACAACACAACAACGACTTAACATATACAACATGACGCGATTTAACGACATAAGAGATCAGCGGCTCAAGAAGATAGCGACATCAATGAACTAAGCTTCTGGAAATCTTCACGCGACCTAAACTTGAGCGACATAAGGAACTGCGGCTTAAAAGATTGTTCGCGATTTAACTTCTCGCGGCCCTAAGAATTCTGGAGCGACCTAGGCTTCGCGTCATATGGATCTGCTCGCTAGGTCGTAGCTCGATTATGTCGTAACGATCTTAAGGGAAAATAGGTACTTTGAAGCACCGCTGCATCTTTCTTCCCTCTTATCTTGTTATCCTTTACTCCGTTAGGTCGCTGGTGACTTATTAACTCGTTTGGTCGCTCGTGACCTAAGGCAACATTAGATTGCGCTGCATCATCCTCCCTCGGTTGCAAAGAATTCGTCCCTGAATTCGCACTTCCCTGTTCTTCAACATGCTCCTCCTTATGGTACGGAATCAAGTGTTTGACGTTGAAAAAGTCTGCAGTGTGAATATGATCCGGTAACCTCAACCGATATACATTATCATTGATCTTCTTCAATATCTCTACTGGACCAATCTTTCGAGCTTTTAATTTATTGTAAGTTCCAACTGGAAAATGATCTTTCGTCAATACTGCGTAAACAAAGTCACCTTCTTTGAAGTCCGCACTCCTTCTCCTTTTATCTGCCAGTTGCTTATACTTCTCATTTGACTTAAGCAATCGTTCATGAACAATTCTGTGACACTCCTG
The DNA here is from genome assembly GCA_030765085.1 of Allium cepa. Lineage (NCBI taxonomy): Eukaryota > Viridiplantae > Streptophyta > Magnoliopsida > Asparagales > Amaryllidaceae > Allium > Allium cepa. Next base: position 418,156,557 of record CM060945.1, on the reverse strand, counting down.
CAACTCATTCACGAAATCACAAATTCGTTTAACAACTCCTTTCTTACGTGGAATTATTGACGAATCCAACGGTCCTTTCAGAATTGCTGAATATACTACTTGAAATGGACTGAATCCAGTACTTCGATTAACAGCATGATTATGTGCGAATTCCGCCTAACAAAACTTCACATCCCAGCTCTTCAAATTATCCTTCACAAGACATCTCAATAAATTTCCCAAAGATCTGTTCACCACTTCCGTTTTCCCATCTGTTTGAGGATGATAGGCGCTACTAAAATTTAGCATAGTCCCAACCATCTTCCACAGACTCAACCAAAAATGACTTAGAAATCGAGTATCCCGGTCAGAAAAAATGGTCTCAGGTATCCCATGTAGTCGATAAACCTCTTTAAAGAATAATTGAGCAACACGGACTGCGTCGGCGGTCTTTTTACAAGGTATGAAATGTGCCATCTTCGAAAATCTATCTACCACAACATATATAGAATCGTTCCCTCGTTGAGTTCTTGGCCATCCCAAAACAAAGTCCATGCTAATATCAACCCATGGTCTAGTAGGCACAGGCAACGGCATATACAATCCTGCGTTCGCAGCTATCCCTTTGGAAACTTGACATATGTGACATCTCTGCACAAATCTTTCAACTTCTTTCCTCATGGAAGGCCAAAAATATGATTGAGAAATCAACTGCAAGGTACGATCTCTTCCCACATGTCCTTCTTCATGCAATTCCTTCATAATCTTCATCCGCAAACTGCACTCTGGTATACACAACCGATTTCCTTTGAATAGAAAACAATCCACCAACACATACTCATCTGTCTTCCCTTTCTCAACTTCATCTACAATCTTAGGAAAGTAAGGATCCTCAAAAACAATTTTTGAAATACTTCAAACCCCGTCACTTCAACTCTCATCGTAGTCAACAAATGATTTCTTCTACTCAATGCATCTGCCACCCGGTTTGTAACCCCCGACTTATGCTTTACAACAAATGTAAATTGTTGCAAGTATGTGATCCATGAAGCATGCCTGGCTGCAATCTTATCATGTCCCTGCAAATGCTTCAATACTTCGTGATCCGTATATAACACAAACTCTTTATGAAACAAATAGTGTCTCCAATGCTTTATGGCTAGGACAATAGCATAGAACTCCAAGTCATAGGTACTGTATCTTATCTTGGCTCCAGAAAGTTTCTCGCTAAAATAAGCAAGTGGACAACCCTTCTGACTTAATACTCCACCAATTCCAACCTTAGACGCATCAGTATTTAGCTCAAAAAGCAACTGAAAATCCGGGTATCTAAGAATCGGTGTTGTAGTAAAAAATGTCTTGATTCGTTGGAAAGCAGAATCAGCCTCTTCAGTCCACACAAATTGCTTTCCTTTCATACAATCTGTCACTGGTGCCATCACACTACTGAAATGTGGAATAAACCTTCGGTAGAATGATGCTAACCCATGAAAACTTCTCACTTCAGTTATAGTTTTAGGTTGTGGCCAATCCTTGATTGCTTCAACTTTACCTTGATCCACATGGATTCCTTCTTTGGACAACACATGCCCCAAAAACAAAACACTGTTTGTCTTGAATATGAACTTCTTTGTTGCCGCGTAAAATTGCTCCTGACGAAGTATCATCAACACTTCCCGCAAGTGTTGTAGATGTTCTTCTTTGCTTCCACTATATATCAATAATCATCAAAGTATACCACCATGAACTTTCCAATAAACGGTCGAAAGATCTGATTCATCACTCGCATAAAAGTACTAGGTGCGTTCGAAAGACCAAACTGCATGACCAGTAACTCATACAACACTTCCCGTGTCTTGAATGCAGTCTTCCGTTCATCCCCTGGTCGAATTCGAATTTGATGATACCCACTCTTCAGACCAATCTTTGAAAAGATAGCAGCTCCTCTCAGCTGATCTAACAAGTCATCCAATCTTGGCATTGGAAATGTACCTCACTGTAATCTTGTTTAGTGCTCGACTATCTATATACATTCTTCAAGTTCCATCCTTCTTTGGCACTAACAAGGCTGGTACTGCACAAGGACTTAAACTTTCTTGTACGTGCCCTTGTTCAAGTAACTCCTCCACCTGCATTCTCAACTCCTCGTGCTCCTTTGGACTCATTCTATAATGTGGTCTATGTGGTAACACAGCTCCCGAAACAAGATCAATCCGGTGTTGTATGTCTCTCAACGGTGGTAATTCTTTTGGTAATTCTTCAGGAAATACATCTTCAAATTCCTTCAACACCGGCTTAACCTCCCCGGGAATTTCAACCGTTTCACTACTTTCACGTCCAATCAACAGAAAAACTTTAGGCCCATCCTCTACTTCTTTGACAAACTCCATCAAAGATAACAGAGTTTTTAGTTCCTCGATTTCCTCCAACTTGCTTTCACTTTGTTGTCGCTTTTTAGGAACTAAAGTGATTCTAGTGCCCTCGAACATGAAACTATAGCAATTGGTCCTTCCATCGTGTTGCACAGCTCTATCGAATTGCCACGGTCTCCCCAACAACAAATGACATATATCCATATCTACCACGTCACACCAAATTTCATTTTTATACTTCTTTCCAATGGAAGAAGTTACACAAGCTCTTTGACTAACCTTCACTTCCCCACCTTTCCTCAACCAAGCTAATTTGTAGGATTTGGGATGCTTCTCTGTCTTTAACGCCAACTTCTTTACAACTTCTGTAGAGATGATGTTATCACAACTTCCTGCATCGATAACAAACATACAAACCCTTCCCAAAATAGTGCACGTTGACTGAAAGATGTTACTCCTCAACCAGCTAGTCTCCTCTTCCTGCTTTGGTGTCAAGCATGATCTCCTCATCATTAAAGAATATCCCTCGTCTCCCACCAATAATTCTTCTTCCTCCTCAACTTGTGGTGAATTGAAACATTCTATTTCTGCATCCTCATCCTCAACCTCAGCAACCATTACTCGCTTCTTAGGCTTCGGACATTCATTGCTCTTATAACTAAACTCCTAACAGTTATAACACTTGAAATTGTTGTTGACCTTGGTTTTAGCAACTTCATTGACAACCGGTTTACTAACAGCCTTGGAAACATTTGTATTGCTGCTAGCTCCTTTCACTTGATTGATCGAACTTGTAAATGCACCACCTCCTCTTCTGCCTTGCTTCCCCCAAGCTAGAGCCTCCTGGTGTGTTTCGGTAACGGATCTTGGATCAAACATATTCACCATATCCTGAATTTGCATTCTCAATCCTCCAACAAATCTAGATGTCAACTGTTCCTCCGTCTCCATGATATCATTTCTAGCAATCGGTTGATAAAACTCATCTGCATAATCATTTACTGACTTTGTCCCTTGTCTCAAATTCTGTAAGCGCCGATACATAAGAGACTGATAATTATAAGGCAAGAAAGTATCCTTCATCAACTTCTTCATCTTTTCCCACGAAACAATCTTCTACTTTCCCATTCTTTCCCGTGTAAGTGTAGTTTGTTGCCACCATGCTATAGCTCTTCCCCTCAATCGTGTAGCAACCAAATTAACTCTATGATGCTCGGGTACTTCCTTGAAGTCAAAAATTTCCTCAACATTTGATAACCAATCTAGAAACTCTTCCGCTATCATTCCCCCTTTGAATTCTGGAATCTCTGTTTTCATCCCCGACTCCCGTCGACGATCATCTTCTACATTCCGATATTGACTTCGTACTTGGTCTCGATCTCGATAATGAACACTTCCTCTATCACCATCTTCATCATAATCAAATGTACTTCGATATTTATCCCGTCCATCTACATCTCCACGATTATGCATGGTCCTTCTACCCTGCCTTTCAATATCATGATATGATTCATTTTCAAACCCATGATGATTTCTTCTCTCTTCATTTCTGTACTCATGGTCTTCTCGTCTCATTGAAACTGATGATTTTCTTCTTTCTCGACAAGATTGTGGTGACACCCTCCTCGCTCCCGAAACTGATGGCGAAACCCTGTTTCCTCATTGGCTCGAGATTGGTGACCTTCTCCTTTAACTTTGATTCATGTCATTCATCAATTTCTCTAACTTCCCAATACCTTCATCGAACTTTTCATTGATACGTTGTTCCATTTGCTCAGCTTCTTGTCTTCTATATACATCTTCAACATTTTGAAATCGATTAGCACGTCTCGGAGGCATTGTCGAATCTTCATAAATCCAAACACACACTTCAACTAGCATAACTTTAACTCAAATCTGAACTTGACTTCTCTCGGCCTGCACTTAGCTTAGCTCGGCTGTAACTGCTTTAACCCTCGACCTTGATCCAACTTCTATACTCGGCTCAAACTCCAACACTTCAACTCGGCTCCCAATAGGCTCGGTTTAGCTATGATTGGCTAAGTCTAGCTTTGATACCAAACTGACGTAGTGGAATAACAATAGGTTGTCGCCAAATGATGCAGCAACAATAAACAACGATGGAACGATACAATGATGAATCGATGAATTGATAACACCCAAGATAAATGCACAAATCCGTTGATCTCGCGAGATACCGGATTTTAGTTATCCTTAACACGTTGATCGCGCACGATACCGTGTTAGAAGATCTACGATTCTTCGACGTTGATCTCGCGCACGAGATTCCGTGAACCGGCTTCAAAATCGTTGATTCGAGCGCACTCGAATAACCGAAGATGGAGAAAGGAGATAACACTCAACTTCCAATTTTAAAAGAGGCGCAAAGCACTCAAACAAAAGTTTATTCAAAATCAACTCCCCAAATGATACAACTCACCCGCTATTTATAGGATTTACATATAGCAGCATACGACCTAACACAGGTCGTTAACGACCTAATAAACACGACACACGACTTAACATGTACAAGTTATACATCACACGACTTACGACTTACAGTATACAAGCGACATAACATAGTTACAACACAACAACAACGACTTAACATATACAACATGACGCGATTTAACGGCATAAGAGATCAGCGACTCAAGAAGATAGCGGCATTAGTGAACTAAGCTTCTGGAAATCTTCACGCGACCTAAACTTGAGCGACATAAGGAACTGCGGCTTAAAAGATTGTTCGCGGTTTAACTTCTCGTGACCCTAAGAATTCTGGAGCTACCTAGGCTTCGCGTCATATGGATCTGCTCGCTAGGTCGTAGCTCGGTTATGTCGTAACGACCTTAAGGGAAAACAGGTACTTTGAAGCATCGCTGCATCTTTCTTCCCTCTTATTTCGTTATTCTTTACTCCGTTAGGTCGCTGGCGACTTATTAACTCGTTATGTCGCTCGCGACCTAAGGCAACATTAGATTGCGATGCATCAATGTGTCCGAAGATATTTCTTTGGAACATGTTTTAGGAGGTGTGTATGCTTCGAAGTTGTAGCTGAAGTCAGCAGGATGTTGTGGTTGGCTTTGAAGTCTGAGTTCCTTAAAGAGCTATGGATTAGGAAGATTTGGCATTGGTGTCAGCAGTGCAGCTCGGAATGTTCTGTATGCCGACAGAGAGGTCTTAGCTGAGTAGTTTTTCTGGAAGTGGAATTCAGAAGCTGCAGAGTGAATCCATTTCTTCAATGGATTGGATAGACCAGCATAAGCTATTCTGTTTGGTAAACAAGGGAACAGTTTTTCTTTGGAAATTCATCTGGGTTGATCGCAAAAGTGACTTGCGATTGTTTGAGTGTTCTCTTGGATTGTTGGAGATTTTTTGGATGTCTTTTGGGAAGACGGAGGTTTGTCAGCATCTGGAGATTTAGTTTTCTTATTGACTAGGATTCCAGGAGTGGAGCTAGTGGTTCAGCTTAATTGAAGGATGGTTCCTAGAGATAGAGTTTGATGAAGTAACTCAGGTTTTGGAGGAATTTCTGAATTTTCTTTATGGATCTGTTGAACCATATTTCCGGGAAGTGATGTCCAGTTTGTGCTCGTGTTCTTCATCAGCATTCTTATCTACTTCGAATCAGAGTTGTGCAGCGGAAGCAGTTTGGAAGTGTTTCTGATTGTCTTTTCCGGATTAGGAGAAGTTTGTAGTCTTCTGCTGTTGATGGAGTAGAGTTGTGTTCTTGGCTTTGGATTGATCTTGAGGAGATCATTGTGTTGGGTTGTTTCTGGTTCTGTTTATTCTAGAGGGATCAGCAAGGGTTAGGCTGATCAGTTTGAATGTTGGAAGCCCAGGATCGTCCAAAAACTTTTGTGGATAAGAGACGAAAGAATTTGGATTCTGGAGTCGGAGTTTTGTTTTGGATAAGTTTTCTCCAATCGAAGGAGCTATAAGTTGGGGTAAGGCTGGAAAGCTAGCTCCGAGATGTTTTGGATCTCATCTGTGTTTTGGTCGGATCAGTGTTTGGATTTCAGGATTGAATTGTCAGTTTGGATAACTGGGATTTGATATGTTTCACGTATCTCTGAGGGAGTACGTGTATGGTCTATCTTTGGTTTTGGAACCAGCAGTTATAAAGGTTGGTTGTTGAATCAGACTCGTCTATCATCAGATATGCTGTCTAGTTTTGTAGATCTAGATGAGTAGGAGCTCTATAGCTTAGTAGTATTGATTGTTTGGAATCTATAGAGCGAATATCCCGATATTTTTACCGGGGGAACTTGAGGAAACTCTATCTAGAAATTTTATCTGGATAGATATATTTGATTGATTGGATGAATTGATTTCTATGGTTGTTAGCATATCATTGGTATATGCATGTGTTTTAAAATTAAATCTTTAAATAGATTATTAAATTACCTTTGTTTTAAATTTCGGGGACGAAATTCTTTTAAGGGGGAGGAATGTGATGACCCGGAATTTTGAAGCAATATCAATTTATTAATCTGAATTAAAAATTAAATTGATTTGATAATTTTGTTAATAAAGTTTGAATTAATTTAATAATCTAATAAAATAAATAGTCAATTGATAGATTTTATCTTTTCAAATCTAGTTAATTGTTTTCAATTTATAATGTATATAGGATATGTATATATTGTAAATAGATCTTGTTTTAATCTAATAAATAAGTAAATCTTGTTTTCTATAAAAATATGCATCTTTAGTAAAAATTTGGAATTATGATTTTTATTTAAAAGTTAAACTTTTAAAGGGTTATTTAATAAATAAATATGGTTTTAAATTGATAAGATAAAAAATTTAATTTGTTTAAATTAATTTATTTGATATTAAGTTTTTAGAAGTATATAATAAATAACAATATGATATTAAGTATTGAAATGATTTAAAATATGTTTAACTCAAGATTTAAATTTAAATAAATAATAATAAGGTTTATTTTGATTTCTTAAAAATATAATAATACATTGTTTTTAACAAATAGATTTTTATATAAAAATAATTGTTTTTCAAAAAATTTAATTGTGTAGTTATATTTGTAAATAAACAGGATTTCAAAATTTAATTTGAACTTGAATTCACAGCTTTTAAATTTTAAAGTGTAAATATTTTTAATTTGTTTGATTTTGAAATATTGTATAAGCTTCATTTTATAAATTAAATTGGATTTATTCATTTTAAAATTTATCTACATGTAAATAAATACATGTTAACTAATTAATTTAACATGGATTTTCATTTATCTTATATTAAACATCTAATTAAAATACAAGTTAACTTAATTATAGCTTATTAACATTAAAAACAGGTGTAAACTATTTAGAAAGTTAAATTAACATGTGTTGAAATATTAAACAAGGTGCAAGACAAATGTTATATTTAGGGACAAGTGTCAAAATTTAATTTAGCTTATTCTTTTGTTTTTATTTTCAAATAATTTCAGCTAGCTTATGTGAAATCTTCTTTCCTCATTCTTCTTTTCTTTTCTAAAATCTAAAGCAAAGAAAATCTGAATCAAACCTTCATAAATTCAAAAACTAAGACAAGTTGAAATCCCATCCTCATTTTTCTAAAACCTGAAACATAAAAAAAAGGGCTGCAATCGACTTCAAATATCAAGCCTGTAATCTCCTGTAACCCATCTTCAACCTATAAAACCTGCAATTTCAAATTTTGAAGCCTGCATTTCTTATTCAAGCAAACCTGCATATTTTTCAAATGTAAAAGAACCTGCATTTCCTTCTGTCTGGAGTTTCATATAGCACGCATGCAAGTGTTCAGTATCAAGCCTTCAAGCTTTTAACTCAAGCAAACAAAGCACTCATGTTTTAATCAAAAACAAGAAGGAACTACATATTTCGAGTTTTAAAAAGCACCAAAGCCTTTTCTAAAAAAAACTGATCTGTCTTCCAATATAGCAGGTGAGTAACATTACTATTTCTTAATATTAAATTTATAAATAAGGTTGCATGTTAAATCTCTGTGATAAAAACGTATTGTGTGCATATATGAATGAAATCTGCTATGACTATAATATGCTTGTGATTTCCAGAGTACTCTCTGTTTTTATAGATCATAGGTTCAAGTTTTGATTTAAATTCAAAATCTATACATTGTGCCTCTGTTTAAACTTTTGTTTGAATCAAACTTGTTTGTTTAATATTAAACTTTAGTTTAAGATTTTAGTTGAGTTAAAATAACTTATATCATCTCTGTAAACCAAAATTGACTGATCAAGTTTTAAATATGTGAAAATTCATATTGAATAAATTATAAATTCAGTATTATGAATTGATACCCAACATCAAAACATGATTTTTAGAATAAAAATTAGGATTTCTAGTTAAGGGGTTTGGGTGCAGATCTCTGTTGAACAAAAGGGAATTAGGGGATCTCTGCTGATCTATCGATATTGAGGGATCGGGGTTCATCTTGTGGGTAGAGGAGTTACCAATGAGGCTGGGAAAAATATGTGATGGTGAAGCAAATCACCATGGAAGCAGTGGTGAGGATTCCTTGTCTATAGCTCTAGTTTAAGCTAGGTAATTTGTTTTGGTCAGTACTACCTGTAGAGATGATCGAGTTGGATGAAAATTGGGCAGATGGAAGCTTGGCTATAGTTGAAGTCGTAGCCGGAGTTGCAAGGTTTACGGTTGTTTGCACAAAAAATGGGAAAACACCTCCAAGTCGTATGAACTAGTCGATTTTATGTTGTTTTTAGTGATTTGGGTGATTTAAACAAATATATAAAAAGCGGGGACTAAACTGTAAAAGACACACAAATTTATAGTGGTTTGGCCAGAACGTGCCTACGTCCACTTTATATGTTATTCTCCTTTTCTATTTAGATTACAAGTACAAAGCTTTGATTACAAGTAACTGAAAGTTGTTTGAAAATTCTATCCGTGCTTGAGCTCTCTGACTTGTCCCCATTGTTGTACCCCTGCCCCTCTATTTATAGAGTGAGGCTGGGGGTAGGGGCCTTGGATGTATATAGCTGCTGGTAGGCCTGGGCCGACGTGATCTGGCCTGGCAACCTTGGTTCGGTAGTGCTTTGGTCCGGTAGTTGGTGGAGCATTGATTGGCCCGACGTTGCCTTGATTCGGCAGTGGATGGAGAATGAGTTGGTTCGATAGACATGGAAAGAGGGGTGGTTCGGTGGGACTTGGTTCGGTAGGTTGTGGTTCGGTGTAGAGTGGTGAGATGGATTGATTCGGTGGCGTGAGGAAGTAGGTTGGTTCGGTAGTGAGTGGACCGGCTAGGCATGGAAATGGAGTTGGACCGGTAGTGCCTGGACCGGTGATGCTTTGGCTCGGCTGTGAGTTGGTCCGGTGATGGTCTACCTTGCTTATGGTTCGGTGGTGGAAATGCACACAACATTGATATTCTAGTTTTAACCAAAAAATGGGATAACACTTTGCCCCCCAAAATATGCCTTGCGGTAGGAAGGCATGTTTTGTAATGCCATGAGCTGGATGTTCATATCCTGTTGATGTCCTGCAAAGGAATTTACAGTTTAATGTGACCTCAAATGACGACCGTTCGGGATCAAGATATTTGAGATGAAGTGCGATCGTTCATGGTCAAGCGCCTAGCTTCAAATGACGATCGTTCGGGATCGAGCCATTTGAGGTGAAGTGCGACCGTGCGCGGTCAAGTGGCGGATCTCAAATGACGACCATTCGTGATCGAGCCATTTGAGGTGAGGTGAGTTGTGCCGTTCGGGGCGAGTTGTGACCATTCTAGGTCGGGTGCCATTCGAGGCAAGTTGTAACCGTTCGAGGTCGGGTGCCGTTCGAGGCGAGTTGTGACCGTTCGAGGTCGGGTGCCGTTCGAGGCGAGTTGTGACCGTTCGAGGTCGGGTGCCGTTCGAGGCGAGTTGTCACCATTCGAGGTCGGGTGCCGTTCGAGGCGAGTTGTGACCGTTCGAGGTTGGGTGCCGTTCGAGGCGAATGAGTGCCCGGGGGAGACTTAATATTATCAGTGCCGGAGTTATTGTTTGGGGGAGTTTCCGAATCAAAGACTTCGGCAGTTCACTGCCATGCAAGAGGTGCTCGTGGACCGTTCGCGATCCAGCGGGCATACAAGTAGATTTTTTTCCATAGAATTGTAAATATTAAAGCAATAATCATATGAACCTTACAGCAAAAATGTCCAAACAGGCAGAATTTAAACGTTCAAATCAAAATCAAAGCAAAAAGAAAAATGAAGATGTTAAAGCGTAAACTCTTACTATAACGCGGTTGGTAGTCATTCAGAGCATGCCTATGGATCGTGTGCGATCGCCCACATGTGTAAATGATTTAACCGCGTTAGTGAGAGGTTTACAACTTGTTCATCGTTATTTTAATCAAGCAATCAATGGATAATCAAACGGTGCCCCGATCCAGGGTCACCTCTTGCTGATGTAGACGGTGGTCGTTCTGGCTCCACTGCTGGAGTTCGCCTCCTCACATACCGAAGGAGCATACCGTTCCTGATATGCCCTTCCACCTCGTCCTTTAAATGCCTGCAATCATTAGTGTTATGACGGATGGTCCTGCTCCGTTCCGAACTCCATCCGCTTCCCTATTCTCTGCTCCAAGTTGCCCAATCTACTGAAACAAATTCTGAATCAACTCCTCTTGTCTTTTCATCATTGTCTCCATCTCATCCCTGGTGATGAAGACTGAAGTTTGGTTCTCTCCTGAGGAAGCCCCTTGACTCCCTTCGTGCTGACTTCTTTCTGGTCTCTGTCTTCTACTTGTTTTCCTTCCAAGAGCCATAATCTTGGATAAACTTCTGGTTCTTAAAGGGAGTCTCTCAACAAATCTTTGCGACGCAATGACTAAAGCGCTCCTGAGTTGTTCTCAGTGAAAGCACCAAAAATGTTTGCACAAAAAATGGGCAAACACCTCCAAGTCGTATGAACTAGTCGATTTTATGTTGTTTTTAGTGATTTGGGTGATTTACACAAATATATAAAAAGAAGGGACTAAACTGTAAAAGACACACAGATTTATAGTGGTTCGTCCAGAACGTGCCTAAGTCCACTTTATATGTTATTCTCCTTTTCTATTCAGATTACAAGTAGAAAGCTTTGATTACAAGTAACTGAAAGTTGTTTGAAAGTTCTATCCATGCTTGAGCTCTCAAACTTGTCCCCATTGTTGTACCCCTGCCCCTCTATTTATAGAGTGAGGCTGGGGGTAGGGGTCTTGGATGTATATAGCTGCTGGTAGGCCTGAGCCGACGTGATCTGGCCTGGCAACCTTGGTTCGGTAGTGCTCTAGTCCGGTAGTTGGTGGAGCGTTGATTGGCCCGGCGTTGCCTTGATTCGACAGTGGATGAAGAATGAGTTGGTTCGGTAGACATGGAAAGAGGGATGGTTCGGTGGGACTTGGTTCGGTAGGTTGTGGTTTGGTGTAGAGTGGTGAGATGGATTGATTCGGTGGCGTGAGGAAGTAGGTTGGTTCGGTAGTGAGTGGATCGACTAGGCATGGAAATGGAGTTGGAGCGGTAATGCCTGGACCGGTGATGCTTTGGCTCGGCTGTGAGTTGATCCGGTGGTGGTCTACCTTGCTTTTGGTTCGGTGGTGGAAATGCACACAACATTGATATTCCAGTTTTAATCAAAAAATGGGATAACAACGGTGGTCGGAGGATGGTGGTTGAAGTGTTGTCAGGTTTGGTTGGGGCTGGACTTTCCTGTTCCAGGTTTTGAAATGGAAATTTGAATTCAATTTCGTGTTTTGGAAGGAGGATCTGATGGTGATGGTTGGTCGTGAGGTTGATTTTCAATGTTGGGAAGCCACTGGAGGTGGGTGATGATGGCTGGAGGCATGGTGCAGGTGCACCGTGCACTATTGGGTTTCTAGTGAAATCTCGGAGGTTGTAGTGTTTTTGACTCGAGTTTTTACTCGAGAAATAGGGTTGTTTGCTCGAAGGAATGAGCTGGCTGACTCGAAGCAAATTTATTTTTGCTCGGGTTAGTGAAGTGTTGCAGTTTTTCTACAAACTGCCTGTAGGTTTTAAATTTAATCAATTTAAATGAATTTTAAAGTTGTTATGATGAGATTTAAACAGGTTTAAATCTGTAGTATGTATTATAGTTTCAAAGGGCTTTGAAATTTTATAAGTTTTTAAATTTTGAAAGTGGTTTTCAGTTTTTTTTTTAAAAAACCTGACAGTTTTTGGAAATTGAAAGTTCATTTCAAAATCTGAAAACTAATTTAAAAACAGAAGTTGAATTTCAATTTTAAGTTCAGTTTTTCTGAAGACCTTTGAATCTTCAGGTTTTTAAAAATGGGATTTGGATTTTAAATAAATAGTTTTAAAATCAAGGTTTAAATCAAAAGTTTAATTCAAGTTTAAATCGAATGATTTAAATAAGGAATGGGTTCAAGTGTCTTGAATTTAAAATCTGGATATTTGAATAAGTTTTAAAATTTGAATGTTTTGAAACAAGTTTAAATTTAAATTGTTTGGTAGAGGTAAATGTGTTTTCAAACAAATATTTAAATATGATTTTCCTTTTTAATGAAGTCATTATAAAAGGTTTATAAAAGAAAGTTAAATGATTTGTTAACTGGAAATTGCAATTTAAATGGTAATGTACTTTAAACTAAATTTCAAATGAAATTAAGCAAATTAGTTAAAGACTTATCTTATATAAGTTTTAAATATAAGTAATAAACATTATTTACTTTTATTTTTAAAGGATTATAAATGGAATTTAAATTTGGTTAATGCTTAAAATAAATATCATTTTGAATTTTAAATTCAAAATGAAATTTGAATTTAAATTTAAAAATGCTATGTTCAAAGTACACTTTAATATTAATAAAATTATTAATAAGGAATGGATTATCTTAGAAATTATTAACATATTAAAATAATTAAATAAAAAAGAAAATTAAGGAATGACTTATTTATTTAATTTATAATTAATAATTTGGATTGATTTAAGTTAGAGATTAATTAAGAAGTAAATTAAGAAAGTAATTAAAGAATGATAAATAGTTAATAAAGGTCATTAATTAAGAATTATTTAGAAATTAATTAATATGATTAATTTTAATGATTAATTAGATTAATTAATTAATGATAATAAATTGTGAAATTATTTAAGTTTAATAACTAAATGAAAGTAATTAAGACATTAATTACTTAATGTAATTAATGGAGTTTATTGAGATTGGTTTAAATTAATTAATTAAGTTTAATTAATTTTAAACATTGGATTTGATAATAATTACTTGATGTAATTAATGAAGTAAAATTACTCAGTGAAGTAACTAAAGATAATTACTGGATGTAATTAGTGGTTGATGTTGGGATTGTGAAAGTAATTTGGATTAAATTATTTTGTGTAATTAATCAAGGGATTAATTTAAGAAATTAATTAAGAAATAATTAATTTGATAAGTAATTAAGGGTAGTTAATTATAGAATGAGATTAATCAAAGGTGATTAATAATTATGGATTGATTGAGATTAATTACTGAATGTAATTAATTTTAAATAAGATAATTAATTAAATACAATTAAAGATCATTAATTAATATAATTAATGATGTAATTAAGATTGATTAATTAATATTAATTTATCAATAACAAGTGATTAGGGTAATTAATTATTGTAATTAATTAAGGTTAAATGTAATTAATTATAGTTAATTAATAAATGAAGTAATTAAAGGTTAATTACTGTATTTGGTTTGGAGTAATTAATTTTGTGAATTAATTAGTATAATTAATCAAGATTGATTAATTAAGATGATAAATTAGAGGTTAGTTAATTAACTAATTTGTAATTAATTAATGGTGATATAAGCAAGATTTATATTGATGTACGTAATTAATTTAATTCATTTTAAATTAATTAGAGATGATGTAATTAATTTAATTCAATTTAAATTAATTATAGATAATGTGACTATAGATCATTGCTTATAAATGGATGAAATTGGTTGCTTTGAATGGTTTGGAATCTCAACTATGAGATTAGTAATGTTGTGTGATATGGATGCATTAGTTGCATTACGATATGGATTATCTTGGATAATGATAGTGTGGATTATCTGTGGTTATGATAATGATAATTATCTGTTGTGAATCTGTGAATTATCTATCTATGTGTATATAGATAATTGTATTAGATTGTTTTAAACTCTAAAACAACTTGGACCTAAAAGACACGCTTTGGATTTCGATGAGACCGGGATCGGGTTTCCATATTTGGATATCCGAAAACTACATCGATCCAAATTAACGATGGGTCGTGAGTGAAGACTCGAGGTGTAAGGACTATTAGTCAGTATAACTCTAGGGTTGATTCCGTGATGAGTTTGACGGAAATAGTACTTACAGGCTCGAGATGGTGATTCAAAGTGCAAGGGTTATCGTCGTTAACTCTGAGGGTGATTCCAAAACGAGTGTAACGAGATAATGCCTTCGGTTTTGTTCGAACCCGAAACGAACTTGTATCGATTGAATGCTTTCAAAACACCGTTAGGTGGACGATGAGCATTCTAAGAGATGTGTTCTCTAAAGGTAATCGTACCCTCAAGTCTCATCAACCGGGAATGGCTAAAACAGAGGAGGTGCAGCAAGGCTAAGTGGGTCATGCCTAAGTAGGACGAGATTTTCCCTTGTCTAGAGGTCCCTTTTTATTCGGCTTAGTGGGCGGTTGGATATGTGCACCAACTGCGGGGTTGTCTTGTTCGGAACTGTTCAGTAAGGAATGGTTCCGGCCTTATGTTGCAGGGGAGCAGGCGTACTCCTCGATACGGTGATCTAGGCCACGTACTGTGACGGGCGGTACCCCAGTAGCCCAGCCATTGTATGGAATCCAAAATCCAATAAGTGCCAACGGTTTTGATTGTATTACCCACTTTTGTGGCTAGTAGCTGGAATTTAATAAATGTAACAATTTCGGCTATTTCATATTTACTTGAAAACCCTAGACCTATTATAATATCACTGGATTTCCTATCAAATGTTTTCGTTAGTGTAAGGTAAAAACTTTTCCATGTTTATGTGTGGGAAGTCTTACTTGATACCTTTCTTTTCAAAAGGTTTTTAAAATTAAGCAACTTTAACCTGTTACTCATACCAGACCCATGTCTGACCCGGAGTTTATCTTTTGTTTTCTTAAACTCTTGGATACTCAAATTTTTACGAGTAGCCAAGGGATTCAGGTTAGCTTTGACGAATATTGGAGAAGCAATGGAGCAGGAGGCTTCTGCGTGGTAGATATATAGTTTCCGCTGTGTGTTCTGTGTTGTCTTTGAGTTATATTGAGTTGTAAATACTAGACAGGTGTTTATAACTGTCTAGTATGTGTTGTATTATCTGTGTACTCTGATAGTTGTTGTATACTATTTAATATTTTATAAAATATTATTAATATAATTTATTCGTTCCGTTGTTTTAGATTCTGATGTGTTGTTTCTTCTTTCTTCTCTTTCTTTCTCTTTTCTATCCTTTTCTTTTTTATTAATGATGCGTCATTCTGTGGAGACGAATGGCGGGTCGTTACAATGCGTAACTACAATCAAGTTCAGTTCAACCTCTAAATCTTCCTGGACTCATGGTTCTACAACCAATGATGGATCACGCACATATTTCTTAAGATGAGATATGTGGAATGCATTATGAATCCTTGCCATCCTTTTTGTAATTCAATCATATACGCTAGAGTACCGATACTTTCAAGAATGCGAAAAGGTTCGATTGGAGCCAATTTTCCAGTCTTGCCAAATCTAATGGCTCCTCTTCTTGGAGAAATCTTAGCAAATACTCGTCTCCAACTGCAAACTCCAGATCCATCCATCTTTTATCGACGTAGCTCTTTTGATGATCCTGAGCTGCCTTCGTTCTCTTTTTGATCAGTTTAACTTTCTCAAATGCATCCTGAATCATATCCGTGAAAGTGACTACTGTGTGGCTAGCTATCACCTAGGATCATGTAATATGGAATGTAATTAAATCTAAATGCGGAAATAGATGATAATAGCAAAGTAAATAAAAATGAGCACACCAGGAATTTTTATACTAGTTCGAACTTCCCCTTCTACATCCAGTCCCAGACTTTCCTCTGGAATTTCTCACAATAACCCTCTCTTAACCCGGAGGAATAGGTATACAACACCTGAACAACCGAATAGGATTTTACCGCCTCTAACAACGGAAAGAGGACTTTACCCGCCTGAACAACCGAACATGACTTCAACAGTTTCAATAGAATTGCTTTGACACTTTGTACTCTTAATAACACTGATTTGTCTTTGATAGTAAAACCTTCCTATAATCTTTCCCCAAGTATATATGTGTGTATAAAGATTTAGAAAGGAAAATATTGCTTTGAATCAAAGAATAAGTTAATTGATTCAGAGATTCAAGCAATATATGAAAGTTGTGATTGGTTTTTAGAATATAGAGATAGTAGAAAATAAGATCAGAAAGTAACCAGAAAATTGGTGATTTGTGAAGTGAATTTTGTGTGTTAATATAATAGTTAAAGGGATGCAACTGTTCACGAAGAGTTCTGACCAAAGGAAGCATCCATACCTCTTCATATTGGAACGTGACCCTTGGAAAAAGGAAGTGTCCATTCAGAAAAAATATCCGTTGAAAGAATTCAGTTGACTGACCCAAAACAATCAGTCAACTGAATATTCAAAGTTGTTTAAAAACAGAGCGGTTCTATGCACCTATAAAGATTCAGTCGACTGGCCATATACGGTCAGTCGACTGACCTGATAGTCAAAGCAGAATCTTCACATTTTTAAAAAGTTTAAATTTTTAAAACAACTTAACTACTTGAGGATATATTTTAACATTTCTAAGACTAAGAAACTTGAATAAATCAACATACTACACGCAGTTTTGTAGCTTGTCTCCTTTTTAGTTTGAACAACATAATTATTTTTCTTTTTGTCGCTTATCCATATAGTATAATTCACTGCTTTGTCATGAACCAAAATATGTGATTCAACATTCTCCCCGTTTTTGATTGATGACAACCTGTTATATATGATACTATTTTTGAGAAATATATAACGGGAGTTATATGTCTCCCCATGAATATATGGTGACATTTTTAATCCCTGCATGAAATGGTTAGTTATACAAATTTCTCCCCCTTTGTCATCGACTAAAAGGTAAAGATAATGTATGCATTAAACTAACACAATAGAATTAAAATAAAATACTTGTTGCAATCACAGAAACAACAAATTTCAAATGTTACGAATACAAACTTATAGATAGAATGTTGGAAACAAAGAAATAACTAACTTACTACCACTTAAAGATAACAACCTCATTCAGAATGAGATTCTGTCTCCTCTTCTTCAACTTGCATTGGTCCTTTTCCTCTAGAGGAACTTCCTGCAAATTGTCTTCCACCTCCATTGCCACTTGTGTCAGAACTAGTATGTTTTTCCG
This sequence comes from Allium cepa, assembly GCA_030765085.1. NCBI lineage: Eukaryota > Viridiplantae > Streptophyta > Magnoliopsida > Asparagales > Amaryllidaceae > Allium > Allium cepa. The sequence goes on along the minus strand of CM060945.1, from coordinate 418,138,765 downwards.
ATGTTGACCAAGTAAAGTGAGGGGTTGGGAGTTTGCCTGGATCACGTTGAGAAGTCTCCGTAGCGGTGGAAGAGGAGCATGATATTGAATCCCATAAAATCCCGAAGAAACTCTCAATTTTGTCAATTTTCTTATCAAGATTTTTAATGCGAGAATCCAAGATAACTTGATTTCTTACGATTAAATCAATAGATTCCCTAGTGCTTTGGGATGGAGTTGGCATACGGATGTCATCTCTTGATTGATGTTGTTGTTAAGTAGAGGTTTCTTGGCGAGGTCGAGATTTCCATTCTTGAAAGCTCATGATAGTGAGAGGTCTTGGTGGTAACTTCATAAGGCTAATGGTGCAGCTATTCAAATTTTTGGAATAGAGGTATTGGATTCTGGAATAGGAACATGGAGATTCATAAGCAACCGCAAAATATATTCTCCAAAATAAATAATATTCATACGACCTTGGTTGAATGACAAAAATTCTTCTAGGATGAGTTTTGGCCAATTTACTTCAACTTCTCCCCAAATAGTATATAATGCTTTATAGTTGTTTGGATAGACAAGCTCATAAGAGCCAGTACGGGGTAGAATTGTGTGCATTAAAGCTCTATGCATTATTCTGGCAATAGGTATAATGCAATAGACTTAAGCTCGGTCATGTCATCTTCTAAGAATTGATGACTTACTTCATCTCTCTCGCCTACGATAACATTTAATTTTTGTAACTCAATACCTCTTGTCGGAGTATGAAGAATATGACCGATTCTATCTAAAGAAAGAAACACTTGTTGCCCACATACTAGACTCCAAACGCAATTGTCACGATTACGTGGGTTTTGATGGCTTAAATTCAAATGCGCATAGAAGAGTTTTACCAAGATATGATTAATCTTGATATTGTTTTGATTATGATCGAGGAGAGATTCTAGATGACTTACGACGTAAAATTAGGAAAGACAACAAAAGAACCTTCAAAGAATCGAGCTTCTTTCATCTTATTCCATCGTTGAAATGCAGTTGCATCGTATAACCATTGAGCAATTTGAGAATCAATTGGCTCAGACGAAGAAGGAGCATGCCTAAATATCTTTGTTTAACGAGGAGCCATTTGAATTTATCAAAGTATTAAAGAAATTTGAAAAAAATTGGGAACTAGGGCTTTAGAATTCTAGAGAATGGAGGTAAATGTAAAAAATAAAAGAGGAAGTAAAGGGTTTTAGTTTTAAAAAGTAGGTAAAAAAGGTGAAAAGGTACGTTTCAGATTTGAATTCTGTCGACTGAACGATTGTGGTCAGTCGATTGAAGCATTTTCCCGAGAGTTTTGCTTCAGCTGCAGTCGACTGGGGTAATGTGGTCAGTCGACTGAACCACTTTCCCGAGAGTTATGATCCAGAATTAGTCGACTGGTCTAGTCAACTGAATAAACAAATATGCTATCTGTTTAGTCATTCAGTCAACTGGTTGCATTCAATCAGTCGACTGAATAGTGTATGAAAACATATAACAGATTCAGTTGACTGATCGAATTTTCCAGTCGACTGAATGAGTCTTTCAGCATATTTAGTCCTATTTCAGCCACAAATTTGTTGGTTCATTCTCCTCCCCACTTTTGCAATCTACACGTTCAACCATCATTTTCTAACTGCATTGCCTCCTATATAATTCATTTCTCAGCTCTCCTTTCTCCATCAAAAGAAATTTATATCTCAAACAAATTTCTCTTTTTTCCATTACATAATCTTCTAAAACTACTTACAAAATCAAAATGTCTTCATCACACGATTCATCAAATGGATCATCCTACTCATCAATCAATTTTGAAACTCCTTCATCTGCATCGTCTAACCTACCTACACCTACTCCTACCCATGAGCCTGCAAGACCATCAAATTATCTCATGGGTTATACACCCAAGAAAAGGAAAGGTAGGAATGAAAGTGGCTGAAATTTTATCTATAAATAAATAGAAAATATAAAGAAAAAGATGTATAAGGTGTAGATGTGAAACTTTTTATGGCCAGGTGGTAATGACATAGGCTTATCAAACATGAGGTGCAGAGTTCGAGTACCAAATTTTCTTTCGTATTTTAAATTAAATCAAATTGATTAGTAATTTTTATAATTCTGTTAAAAAAATTATACCTAGTTCTCTTCTTAATCTTACAAAACAATTTTCATTGAGAGGTTTAGTGAAAATGTCAGCTAATTGATTTTCAGAATTTACAAATTCTAAATTTATTATATCCTTTTCAATATTATCACGAAGAAAATGATGACGAATGTCAATATGTTTAGTTCGTGAGTAATTGACAGGATTTTTAGATAAATTTATTGCACTAGTGTTATCACAATATATTATAGACTTATTTAACTTTATATCAAAATCTTGTAATGTTTGTTGCATGTAGATTACTTGAGCACATGCTAAAGCTGCAGTTTATACTCTGCTTCACACGTCGATAGTGAAACGTAATTTTGTTTTTTACTAAACCAAGATACTAAGGATCGTCCAATGAAATGACATGTTCCACTTGTACTTTTTCCATCTGTCCGACTTCCTCCAAAATCAGCATCACTATATGATACTAATTCAAAAGGACATTCTTTTAGATAAAATAATCCTAAATCTTTGGTTTTATTAAGATAACGAATTATACGTTTAACTGCTCGCATATGTGATTCTTTAGGATTGGCTTGAAATCGAGCACATAAACAAACACTCATTATAATGTCAGGTCGACTAGCAGTTAAGTAAAGTAGTGATCCAATCATTCTACGATATAGTTTTTGGTCAACACTCTTACCATTTTCATCTTTTTCAAGATGTATAGTTGTACACATAGGAGTTGGTTTGGCAGACGTGTTTTCCATACTGAATCGTTTAATTAGATTATTACAATACTTTTTTTGATTAAGAAAAATGCCATTTTGCATTTGTTTGATTTGTAATCTGAGAAAATATGATAGTTCTCTCATATGTGACATTTCAAATTCATTTTTCGTGATAGTCGAAAATTCCTGGCATAATTTTTTATTTGTTGAACCAAAAATAATATCATCGACATATATTTGAATAATTAAGATCTTGTTTAGTTTTCTTAATAAATAATGTTTGGTCAACTTTCCCAATCTCAAAACCAGATTCTAATAAATAGCTTTTAAGCCGGCCATACCAAGCACAAGGTGCTTGTTTTAAACCATATAAAGCTTTCTTAAGTTTATAAACGTGATCTGGAAATTTTTCATGAGTAAACAGAGGAGGTTGTTCAACATAAACATTTCCTTTTATAAAACCATTTTAAAAAGCACTTTTAACATTCGTTTGATATAATTTAAAGTTATGAAAACATGCAAAAGCCAGTAGAATACGTATAGCTTCTAGTCTTGCAACTGGAGCAAACGTTTCTTCATAGTCTATTCCCTCTTCTTAATTATAACCTTGCTGCTAATCTAGCTTTATTTCTAGTAATGTTACCTTGTTCATCAGCTTTTTTTTTGAAAATTCATTTTGTACCAATGACTGATTGATCACTTAGTCTAGGAACTAATTCCCAAACTTCGTTTCTTTCAAATTGATTTAGCTCTTCTTGCATAGCTATAATCCAATAATCATCAGTTGAGGCTTCCTTAATATTTTTAGGTTCTATATTAGAGAGAAAAGCTATATGGCCCATTTGATTTAATTGGTGTCTTGTTCTTACATTTGAATTTACTTCTCTAATTATATTTTGAACAGGGTGTTCTCTAAGAATTCTTAGAGAAGATCTTACTATATTATCATTATTAATAGTATTTACATTTTCTAAAGAAACATCAGAATTATTATTTTGAAGAATAATATCATCTTCTGAATTATTTATCAGAATTATATTTGTATTATTTTTTCAAATTTGTAAATTTAGAAGAAGTTTTGACATTTTCATTGAACGAAACATGAAGTGTTTCTTCGATTATCTTAGTTCTTATATTAAAAACTCGATAAGCTTTGCTTCTTTCCAAATATCCAATTAATATACCTTCATCGGATTCTACATCAAATTTGCCAAGCTGATCTTTAGTGTTAAGTATGAAACATTTTGAACCAAAAACTTCAAAATATGAAATATTTGGTTTTCTACCATTTAAAAGTTCAATACGAATATGTTTTGTCAAAAGATCGAATAGAAATATGATTCTAAATATAGCAAGCAGTTGAAATAGCTTCTGCCCAGAAATGCTTAGGAAAAGTGCTTCTATTTAATAAAGTTCGTGCATACTCTTGTAATGTTCTGTTTTTCCTTTCTACAACTCCATTTTGTTGTGGTGTTCTAGGAAAGGAGAAATTATGAGTAATTCCTTTCTTGTTACAAAAATGTCCGAAAGCTTCATTTTCAAATTCTCCTCCATGATCACTTCTAATGTTTTTAACTTTAAAATTCTTTACATTTTGAATTCTTTTTACAAAAATTTCAAAATTTTCAAAAGTATCACTTTTATGTTTCATAAAAATAGTCCATGTATATCTTGAAAAATCATCTACAATAACAAACACATATCTATTGTGATTAATATATTGAACTTGAGTAGGTCCGAAAAGGTCCATATGTAGTAGTTCAAGTGGTTGTGTTGTCGATATGATTTTCTTTGATTTAAAAGAAGATTTTGTTAATTTTCCTAACTGATATGCATCACAGATATTATCAATTTTGAATTTCACATTAGATAGTCCTTTAACAAGTTTATTTTTAGCTAATTTATTAATAGCATTAATGTTTATGTGACAAAATCTTTTGTGTCATAGCCAAGAATCATTTTCTGTAGCTACTAAACACATACTTGTGTTATGATTTATATTCATAATTAAAATATAGATATTTTTATCTCTTATACCTTCAAAAATTAAATTTCGATTTTTATCAGAAATATTACATTTATTTTTTGAAAAAGATATATTAAAACCTTTATCACATAAATGACTTATACACAATAAATTATTTTTAAATTTTTAACTAATAGAACATCAGTAATGAGAGGTGACTTAGAGATACCGTTATTGCTCACATAGCCTTGCCGATGACATAACCTTTTGAATTATCTCCAAAAGTGACTGATTCACCATTTGAGTAGACTATGTTTGTTAACATTCTTTATCACCAGTCATGTGTTTCGAGCAATGTTCGTCGACGGAAATTCTATTGGTTTAGAAAACTGTCGAACGAATTTGAATTAAAAATAACCGCAAGCGCACGGTGTACGAATGTAGCACGCGGCGAATACGGGTCGATCCACAGGGAATTGATGATTTTAAAATTCTATTCAATCAAATTATACCGAAGTCGAGAGTGAATAGCTAGAAATGTAAGAAACTAACAAAAACTAGCAAAAGAAAATGATAAAAATATGAGAGTTAAAAGAACAATTTAGAGATAAATCCACTCTCTGGATCATATAAATCAACAAAATGAAGTTATGATCTCTCTTTTCTTGTCATTAGTGAATTAGTTGATGTGCTTATCATAAGTATGGTATATTTGTGCTATTAACTAGCTCAATATAAACCATCAAACTATAACACAACTACTAATACACATTTAACTCTCATGAAATATGACAATAAAGTTGAAATAATAATCTATTTTAAGCATAGCCTATTAACTATTGTTTAGAAATATAGGCTATCAAATTTCAATTTCAACATTCACTTCTCTGCCATAATCATATTTAGATGAAGAGGCAATTTGTGTTATGTTTGTTTAAGCATAGCCTATTTGTTATGAACAACATAGACTATCAAATTCAAAGCTAAACAACATCATTAAACCACTTCAAGTGTTTCCATTAAAGCACAAAAAGAGAGCATAAACATCAAAATGTTGCATCTACATACTAGAGAGCTTCATTACCGCTAAATTGTAGGGATTAAGCTCTCATATTTGTTATCAAATCAACAAATGTAGAAAGCAACATGAAATCAAAAAGAAAGGAAAATGAAAGCTAATGGAAAAGACAACTAATCTAATTGCATAAAGGTAGATCTACACTATTACATAAGAAGAGAAGAAGCATGTAAATAAAAGAGAATTAACATTGCATAAAAGAAAAGAAAATTACATGAAATAAAATGGCTAAGTAGACATGGAAAGAAAGAGAGCTTTGATTTATTTTCTAAACTAAAACTAACTAACTAAGAGGAAGATGTCTACATGAAACATAAGGGGTATTTATACAAGTTAGAAACCCTAATGCATATTTTTGGGGAGTACCCAAAATGCCCTTGGAGGAAGTGTGGTGGCCAAGTTATCATTAGCTTTAATAATCCCACACTTAAATGTACATGAAGCTTTAAATGTCTTTTAGCATGTGCATTAGCCTTTAATTTGTACAATAGGTAGTGGGTAGGTGGGGTCCTCCATGTTCTTCACTTTGAATTATTTCCATCTTCATTCCTTTGTATTTATTTTGTGCATGCATATTCCTTCATGAACCCACTTGTAATTGAGTGTAATTTCCTACAAAATAATATAAAAATTTCCAATTAAATGTTCTCAAATTAATATATGCACAAAAATGACCATTTGCCCATGGATGAAGATGAATATGTGACAATTTCAAATAATATGAATTTTGGTTTAAACAAGTTAAAATACCCAACATGATCATTTATTTAATTTAAAAAGAATAAATATGGTGGTTAAAATATGCACATTTACATGCACATCAAATACCCCCACACTTATCTTTTTATTCGTCCTCGAATAAACTAAAACTGAGGTAAATCCGTTTTCGTAGGGAGCACGATTGCATTGAGCGTAGACAACAAGCCGTTAAACCTCTGGGTGTCCCCAGTAGGACGAGTGTTGTCTCGTGAGGGTTTTCAGCGGATACTACCCACAAAATCCAAGTGCGGGACGAAAATATTTACAAATTGCAAGATTTATTTACAAAGAGATGAATGCAAATTTTTGAAAATATTTACAAATGAAGGATTTATTTTTAAATTGACACGAATAAGTTAAATATAGGTTTTGGTTATTATCTTGAAAATTTATGTCATTTACTGGTCAAAATTTCCAACAAAAATCAAGTTATCATAACAAATAGACAATAGTTTAACTTGTTGTTTCGGTTGATAACAAAGTGTAATTATAAAATGGATCCTTAGTTGATTATCAATGTTTATCAAAGTGGTATTTTCATTTCTTTTCAATAACAAATCAAATCAAATAAGTAAAAATAGTGCTAGGATTTCAATTGCTTGCTCTCTCATTATTTGCAAGAAAAACTACACACCTAGCTCAGGTAAATAGAGGCCAGATATACCACCCATGCACTGCCTTTCAGTCTTATGTGAGGGGAGTACAGAGCATGGCGAGTGCACACACTTTCACGCATACACTATCGATCGTAGGTGGTTTTTATTAAGTCTTTTTTTACATGTTTTCCATACATCATAACCGTGAGGACTTTTAAATGAGTATGAAAGCACATAATCAAAAATTCCAAGTAATCACCCATGCATAACCGTGAGGACTTTTAAATGAGGGTGAATACTTGGATGTTATTATTATTATTATTATTGAGAGGGAGTTTTGCAAAATCATCTTAACACCATTTAACTTAGAAGACAAAAAAAATGTTATATCCTTTACTTTAAATCAACCACTTTTTAAAACAAAGATTTTAATTAGGATGTACTTCATAATTAACACGTATGAATCTTCCTATATACTAGTTAAACCATTATTATTTGTAATCAAACTTCATTTTTATTTTTGTTAAGACCAATAAATTTTCAAAAATTTCAATTTAATAAACCAAAGCCATATATTTATCTTATAGTGTTTCTTTTAAAAATAAATCAAAAGAAAATTTGTTTTTGGGATTTGTTTTTGTGATTTTAAAGTAAAAATAAACCATGAAAAAAAAGATGAGTCTCCCTCCCACACTTGATTTTGACTGTGTCCCCACAGTCAACCCAAGTGAAAGGGATGTTTATTATTATTTACATGAAAACGAACGGTATTTACACGAGATCAGAAAGTATATCGTCAAAAAGTAAATGAAATGGTCTTCCAAAAACCGATTCATTTGTCTCGTCAAGTGTGCGAGACAAAGATTAGGCTCGGAAAACCAAACCGTAAAAGATTTTGAAGTCGAATGTGGCTTAGGAAAAACGAATGTCGTTTTATTAAAAATCTTACGAGTTATTTTATTTTCGATGATTTTTGGGGTAGATATAACGATTGATTGAAATTCACGTTTATTTTCACCAAATTGAAATTCAAGTTTGTCATTGAAAAATTCTTCAAAATTATTGATTTCAAAATGGCGATGTGAATCGTCCCCTTTGGAATCTACCAACCCATCTTCAAAAAGCCCAAAGAAATCGTGTTCGTTAAATTCGCCTTCCTTTGTTGGATTATCAACAACTTCATTGCGTATCTCAAGTTCAAAATCCAAAGCTGTTGTATTCAAATTTTCGAAATTGAGAAAAGGAAGATTGAATTTTAAATTTGGTTCCACACCCTCAAAAGAATTGAAATCCAACTCAATTACCGTAAATTCAACATCTTCATTAAGATCATCATTTTCAGTTTCAAAAGTTGTTATTTGAAAATCGTCAATTGTGCTAAAAGATGAATTATTATTTGACTCGTCACACGTTGGGATTTGATTTTGTTTTTCACGTTGTTTCATATATGTTTCGAACAACAAATCTGTGTGATCATCGTAAATTTCGTTCATTTGTTCAACAAAATCCAATTTGTAGTTATTAACTTGAGAATTTTCGATTTGGACTTGTTGAGAACAAGAATTGTCAATTTCGATAAACGGTAGATTATTATTTGATTCTTTGCAAGTTGAGATTTGATTTTGATTTTCACAAATTTTTTTGTATTTTTCAAGTAATAAATCACCGTTATCTTTTTCCATTTGGTCAAAAAAATCAAATTCATGATTATTAATTTGAAAATTTTCATTTTGAATTTGTTGATAACCAAAATTTTTGATCGTATCATGGTCGAGATTATTCCCATTGCCAAAATTATTTACAAATTGGTTCACATTTTCATTTTGATTTTGAAACTCATGTTGAAGTTCGAAATTGAATTGGCATGGGCTATACTCGTAACCATTTGAATTTTGAATTGAACTCAAATTTTGAAATCCTTGAATTGAGTTATTACACAAATATGAATTACACAATTCATTTATCTCTTGATTTTGTTGCGTAGAGAGTTCAAGTAACGACGAAATGCTATTTTCAAGAGTTGAGGATTGACCATTATTTTGGAAATTTTGTGGTTCAAAATTCGAATCGTCTAAAAAAAGCTGTTGTTAAAATATCCATACGAATTTGGAGTGAACTCATAAGGATTATATTGATTTTCACAACTAAATTCAAGCGAGTAAGAAAAAGGAAGCTCGGACATTTTCAAGATTTTTTTAGGGTTTTTTTTATAAAGAAAAATATTTACAAATAGAATTTAATTTTCAAAATGGAAAATTGATTTTTGGTTTTGTTTTTGAAATGAATTTTTTTTTTTTGGATTTTTGATTATAATTTTTTTTTTGGAATTTCGATTTGAAAATTTTCAAAGGAAAAGGAAAAAAAATTAAGTTAAGAAATATTTACAATTTTTTTTAGTTTTGGATTTTGAAAAAAAAAATTGTTTTTTTTTTGAGTATGCATGAACTAATGCAACTAAATGAATGCAAGGGTCTAATTACAAATTATTTATCCTAAGTTAACCCAAAATTGTATAACCCCAAATTGTCTTAGATAAACAAGATAGTTCTCAGCCAGGTAACGGACAAGATTTATCGGTGCACCACGAATCACCGTAGCAATGCAGCCGAAGGTTTAAGTACCTTCAGAGGAACAACCACTATAATATTTACGAATCACCATAATATTTATAAATGGTTATTACTCTGCCATAGCCTAGACACCAAGAAATTAAATTGTTCAAAGAAGACAGATTGTCAATATACAATTAAGAGCTATCGATGTCTAACCGTTATTACTAAACAAAATCCTGGAATGAAATGCAAAGCAGAAATTAAACGTGTATTAACAATGCAACTACGAATGGATTTTTGTTTTTGTTTTTGAATTTTTCTTTTTTTTAAATGAAAATGCAAACAACCAACGATGCAAGACAAAAAACAATAGATATATACAATGCAAGGCAAATAAAAAGAAAATTATAAACAAGCTAGCAATTTTTTTTTTGGGCAAGCGAAGCGAAGCAATTATTTTTGGCAAGCGTTTTTCTCCTTCTGCTTTGGCAACCTGAAATATAAAAATAAGATATACATACAACAATTTTTGTTTCCTAATAAAAGAGACTAATAAAAATTTGAAAACAAAACACTTTGTTTTTTTTTTGATGGGAAAAAAAAATAAAGAAAAAACCAAAATTTTACTGATTACCCCAAGAAACAGCAAATCCTTTTGTTTTTGTTTTTGAAAAAAAAAAGTGGGTACACAAATTTTTTTTTTTTTCCTTTTTAACTCTAATCAGGGCCCGGCCCAAATCACTCAACTACTTCGTTTCACTGAGGCTAACCCAAAATCATTTTAACACTTCATTTTGTTAAAACCGAAACTCCTCAAATCCAGAGTTCAGAATCAATAAACAACTTGTTATCGAAATAAAGATGGTAGAAAATTGGATTAGCTCGTGATAGCTAAATTCGATAGGATTGAATTAGGTCGGAGTCAATATATGTTGAGTCTGGGACAGTGGTGGGGGTGGCAGTTTTCTGCGATGGGAAGCTGCTGTGATTTTCTGGAAGGTGTACGGGGAGATGGAGGCGGTTGTGAATTTGGTTACTACAGGTTGTGGGGGAAGAAGGCAATTGAAATGAAGCGATTTAGGAATTGAGGCAGTTGTATAACCGGCGATTGAAGATTCTTAGCAGTGGTTGCGAGCTTGTGCTTGATTTGGTTGCGAGCTTGTGCTTGATTCTTAGCAGTGGTTGTTTCATATGTTATTCAGGCGAGTTGTGAGGTGCCAAGGAGATGTTGTCGTCATGTTGAGATGTGGTTGGTGATTCGGCGATTGAAGTGAATGGGCAAAGGTTGTGTTATGGTGGTGGCTGTTCTGTTTTCTGGTGGTTCGGTGATGGGTTGTGGGGCGCTATCGCGATTTTGAAGGTGGTTTTGGGTGAATGCAGGAGATAAAGGTAGTAAACGAGAAGATAGGGGGATGGCAATTGGGGTTTTCTGGTGGTCGAGCTGGTTTCTTGTGGGATGGAGTGGTTTTGAGTCAGCAACTTCGGTGATTGATTTCAGGCAGGTGAGCGAGGTCGAGAGTGGTGTGGTATCGGTTACTTGTTTGTAATGGTGGTTTTTTGGTCGGTGACAGGGGGGACAGTATGGCGATATTGCAAGTTTGAGGACAGTGGTTTATGTAAGTGATATGAGAGATATGGAATATAGTAGTATGGTTGATATGGAGGAGTGGGATGAATGGTTTATGTGGTATGTTGAAGTTTCTTGGTGGTCTGTCAGTGGCAGCTAAATGATAGAAGTGCATAGTTTGAGGGAGAAGATGTGTGTGTCGAAGGTTGTTAGAGGAGTGCAGGCTGGTTTGCAAATGCAATGCTGAAGTTGTTAGAGGTATGTATGGTGGTAAGTGAGATGGTAGAGGATGCTACAGTGTTGATGTACAAGGAGGTTCTGCTGTTTGAAGTGTGGTTGTGGTTTTGTGGAAGGGGACAGATGAGCTGTGCATTTTTGGTGATAGAGATGGTTTGCAGAGAAGAGGGAGATGGCAGCAACAGTGCGATGGTACAACAGTTAGGAGAGGTTAAGGAGGTTAGGAAGAAATGAAGGAGACAGGTTGTATGAAGTGATGATGTTGAGGCAGGTTGTTTATGGGTATGTGGAGCGATGATTTAAATGGTGATCAAGTATCAGTGGGAAGTTTGTTGTTGCTGTGATTATGGGAAGTGCAGGATTATACAGTGGGATGAAAATTGAGCAGAAGCAGTGCACAGAACAGAAGCAAAATAAATAGAAGCATTGGAAGACAATTCAAGAAAAAAAATGGAAATGTAACTCAATGTAAATTGAAATGTAAACTAAATGAATAATTTTTTTTTGTTTTTGAAATGATATTGTGTTTTTTTTTGAAACTATAAATGCAAATGCTAATTGAAAAAAAAATGCACAAGAACAAAAACACACAACTAACAATCACACATGTATTTTTTTTAAACAATGCACTCAACACACAAAACAAACATGCAATAAAATCAAGCAAAAATAATTCGAAGAATAGAAAATTAAAATCAAAGCAATTCCTCGGCAACGGCGCCAAAAACTTGTTCGGACGACGGAAATTCTATTGGTTTAGAAAACTGTCGAACGAATTTGAATTAAAAATAACCGCAAGCGCACGGTGTACGAATGTAGCACGCGGCGAATACGGGTCGATCCACAGGGAATTGATGATTTTAAAATTCTATTCAATCAAATTATACCGAAGTCGAGAGTGAATAGCTAGAAATGTAAGAAACTAACAAAAACTAGCAAAAGAAAATGATAAAAATATGAGAGTTAAAAGAACAATTTAGAGATAAATCCACTCTCTGGATCATATAAATCAACAAAATGAAGTTATGATCTCTCTTTTCTTGTCATTAGTAAATTAGTTGATGTGCTTATCATAAGTATGGTATATTTGTGCTATTAATTAGCTCAATATAAACCATCAAACTATAACACAACTACTAATACACATTTAACTCTCATGAAATATGACAACAAAGTTGAAATAATAATCTATTTTAAGCATAGCCTATTAACTATTGTTTAGAAATATAGGCTATCAAATTTCAATTTCAACATTCACTTCTCTGCCATAATCATATTTAGATGAAGAGGCAATTTGTGTTATGTTTGTTTAAGCATAGCCTATTTGTTATGAACAACATAGACTATCAAATTCAAAGCTAAACAACATCATTAAACCACTTCAAGTGTTTCCATTAAAGCACAAAAAGAGAGCATAAACATCAAAATGTTGCATCTACATACTAGAGAGCTTCATTACCGCTAAATTGTAGGGATTAAGCTCTCATATTTGTTATCAAATCAACAAATGTAGAAAGCAACATGAAATCAAAAAGAAAGGAAAATGAAAGCTAATGGAAAAGACAACTAATCTAATTGCATAAAGGTAGATCTACACTATTACATAAGAAGAGAAGAAGCATGTAAATAAAAGAGGATTAACATTGCATTAAAGAAAAGAAAATTACATGAAATAAAATGGCTAAGTAGACATGGAAAGAAAGAGAGCTTTGATTTATTTTCTAAACTAAAACTAACTAACTAAGAGGGAGATGGCTACATGAAACATAAGGGGTATTTATACAAGTTAGAAACCCGAATGCATATTTTTTGGGAGTACCCAAAATGCCCTTGGAGGAAGTGTGGTGGCCAAGTTATCATTAGCTTTAATAATCCCCCACTTAAATGTACATGAAGCTTTAAATGTCTTTTAGCATGTGCATTAGCCTTTAATTTGTACATTAGGTAGTGGGTAGGTGGGGTCCTCCATGTTCTTCACTTTGAATTATTTCCATCTTTATTCCTTTGTATTCATTTTGTGCATGCATATTCCTTCATGAACCCACTTGTAATTGAGTGTAATTTCCTACAAAATAATATAAAAATTTCCAATTAAATGTTCTCAAATTAATATATGTACAAAAATGACCATTTTTCCCCTGGATGAAGATGAATATGTGACAATTTCAAATAATATGTATTTTGGTTTAAACAAGTTAAAATACCCAATATGATCATTTATTTAATTTAAAAATAATAAATATGGTGGTTAAAATATGCACATTTACATGCACATCAAGTAACCACTGTCTAGAATCCATATTCCTCTCTTTTTAAGTGGTACCTGCAAAAAATAATGATTAAGATGGTACCCACTTTTCTTTTTACGGTCCTAAGAGTTAGGTCTTAGGAAACCAAACACAAGATGGTTCAGAATTCCCTTTAAAAATATCATTCTTATTTTTATGAATAGTTTCCATAAATGTTTTGATATGTTTATTCCTAATCAAGTTATTATTTGTTTTAGGAATCCATATTTTAATAGTTTAACATTTTTAGAAACTATTTTCTTTAAATCTTGCTTAATTTTGTTTTTAAACTTATTTTTAAACTTTTCAGATTCTTTGGTTTTCCAATTTTATTATATCCTAATCCCATTTTATTTGAAGTTGACTGAGAATTTTCTATTATTTTAGAAAGATTTTCTCGTCCTTTATTAAAATTGGAAATATTTTTATTAATATCTTCTCGCTTAGTTTTAAGACTAGATTTTTCTAATTCTAAAACTTTAATGCTAGATTTCAAATTATTTACTTTAACTGATAAAATATCATTTTTATTCTTATGAATTTCTAATTCCAGAGTTATCAAAGAAAGTTGAGAGGCTAAATTAGAATTAGATTCTTGAGATTTTTCAAGTTCTTCTTCGAGAATTTTCTTTTCATCTCTAAGCATACTAATTTCTAATTCAGATCTATTCAGTTTTCCTTGTAACTCCTTATTATGTTTCTTAGTCTATTTCACAAAATCTACTAGTTCAGAATTAAGTTCAACTAAATCTTCAAAACTTAGTTCACTTACATCATCATTGTAGCCATGAAGCATACATTTGCTTGCTCTATGTCACTATCATTGTCGCTTTCTGATGATGAAAAATTTGAATCATCCCATGTTACATAAAATGCTTTCTTCTTGAATTTGTTCTTCTTGAATTTTTTTCTGTTTCTGGACAATCTTTCTTCATATGACCCTTCTTATGACATTCATAACATTCCATGACAGGTGATGATGGTTTATTGTTATTATTGTTGCTAGAATTATTTATGTAACTCTTGCCCTTGTTATTCTTTTTGAATTTCAAAAACTTTTTGAAATTCATAGCAATAAATGCCATATCCTCTTCATCTGAGTCAGAGTCATATTATTCTGCTTGAAATGCTAGATTCTTCTTATCTTGTGTTTGAACTTTCTTTGCCTGCAAATTCACTTCATATGACATTAGATTTCCTATTAATTTTTCTAGTTTCATAGTTGAAAGATCGTTTGCTTCTTCAATAGCTAGGACCTTTCTTTTCCATTCATCTGTTAAAGGGTTTAGGATTTTTGACACTATATCAAAATCAGAGAATTTTTCTCCTAGTGCCAATAGTGAATGATATATATCTTGAAATCTAAAATACATGTCATTTATATTTTCATTTGATTTCATTTTGAAATTTCGAAACTGATTTTTCAACACTGAAATTTTGCTTTCTTTGACTTTGTTAGTTCCTTCATGAGTTACTTTTAGAGTTCTCCATATCTCATAAGCATTTGTGCACATACTAACTCTATTAAACTCATTTCCATCTAATGCACAAAATAGCATACTCATTGCTTTTGCGTTTGTAGTAGCATTATTTTTCTGTGCAGCAGCCCAAGTTGAAAAATCTTCTGTTGGAGTAGTATATTCGTTTTGAGTAATGTTCCAAGTTTGAAAACCATTAGATTGCATATATATTCTCATTCCAGTTGACCTGTAATTATAATTCATGCCATTGAATAGTGGAGGTCGTGCAGTAGATTGACCTTCAATAAAACTAGTGTTAGTGACAGTGCTTGTGATGTTGTTATTTTCCATATTAACCAATGACAAATTATCAAATAACTATGCTACGGTTATAGGATGAGCTTGCTCTGATACCAATTGAAAGTAACTACTGTGTACATAGCTATCACTTAGGATCGTGTAATATGGAATATAATTAAATCTAAATGCGGAAATAGATGATAATAGCAAAGTAAATAAAAATGAGCACACTAGGAATTTTTACACTGGTTCGAACTTCCCGTTCTACGTCCAGTCCAAGACTTCCCTATGGAATTTCTCACAATAACCCTCTCTTAACCCGAAGGAATAGGTATACAATACCTGAACAACCAAATAGGATTTTACCGCCTCTAACAACTGAAAGAGGACTTTACCCGCCTGATCTACCGAACAGGACTTCAACAGTTTCAATAGAATTGTTTTGACACTTTGTGCCCTTAATAACACTGATTTGTCTTTGATAGTACAAACTTTCTATAATCTTTCTCCAAGTATATATGTGTGTATAAAGATTTAGAAAGGAAAATATCGCTTTGAGTCAAAGAATAAGTTAATTGATCAGAGATTCAAGCTATATATGAAAGTTGTGATTGCTTTTTAGAATACAGAGATAGTAGAAAATAAGATCAAAAATTAATCATAAAATTGGTGATTTGTGAAGTGAATTTTGTTTGTTTATATAATAGTTAAAGAGATGCAACCGTTTCACGAAGAGTTCTGATCAAAGGAAGCATCCATACCTCTTCATATTAGAGTGTGACTCTTGGAAAAAGGAAGTGTCCATTTAGAAAAAATAGCTGTTGAAAGAATTCAGTCGACTGACCCAAAAAGATTAGTCAACTGAATATTCAAAGTTTTTTAAAAATAGAGCGTTTCAATGCACCTGTACAGATTCAGTCGACTGGTCATATACGGTCAGTCGACTGACCTGACAGTCAAAGCAGAACCTTCATATTTTTAAAAAGTTTAAAGTTTTTAAAACAATTACTTAACTACTTGAGGATAGATTTTAACATTTCTAAGACTAAAGAACTTGAATAATTCAACATACTATATGTAGTTTTGTAGCCTTGTCTCATTTGTAGTTTGAACAGCATAATTCTTTTTCTTTTTGTCGCTTATCCATATAGTATAATTCACTGCTTTGTCATGAATCAAAATATGTGATTCAACAATCCGGACCAAGGATTAAACAATCTCCTGACTCTACCCAACAAGTGGGTGATATGTATGGCCTTCCGTAGAGAGCTTCATAGGGTACCATCTCTATGCTTGCCTGGAAACTATTACTGTAAGAAAATTCAACCACATGTAGATGATCTTCCCAAGATTCACCGAAGTCCAAAATGTCATCCCTCAATATATCTTCCAGAATACGGCTCAACCTTTCAGTTTGCCCATTTGTTTGAGGATGATAAGCAGTGCTTAAACTTAACTTCGTCCCAAGGACTATTTTCAAAGCTTCCTAAAATTTACTAGTAAAAGTTTGGTCATGATCACTTACTATGCTTATGGGAACTCCGTGCGATTTCATGATTTCCCTTATGAAAATCTCTGTTAAGGTAGCTGCGGTTCTAGTTGATTTAAGAGGAATAAAGTGAGCGCTTTTGGTTAGCCCATCTACAATAATCCACACTCCCTCATTCCCCTTTCTAGTTATAGGCAACCCATCGATGAAATCCATCGATATCATCTCCCGCTTCCATTTTGGAATCTCCAGAGGTTGTAACAGTCCAGCTATCTTCTGCTGATCGCCTTTTATCTGTTGATGGCTTTCACACCTACTAACAAAGGTAGATATATCTTTCTTCATTCCCTTCCACCAAAACATTCACTTTATATCCCTATACACCTTCGAGATACTTGGATGGATACTTAACCATGAGTGATGGCATTCTGAAAAATCCTTATGTCTATTACTCTTGACACTCGGAAAACATATTCTTCCATTGATCCTCAAAACTCTTCGGTCATCAACCTTGAAACTGGTGCATTGCCCGTCCTTAACCTTTTTGATGATTTCTCTTAAGCTTCTATCCGCTTTTCGCTCGCTTGTTATTCTTTCTAAGAGAGTCGAGGTAACTTCCAGAAGAGCCAAGACTACATTCCTACTCAAATCGTCCGCCACCACATTTTCCTTTCTCGGTGTATAGAGAAAATCCAAATCATAGGATGCTAGAAATTCCAACCACCTTTGTTGTCTCAGGTTCATATCCTTCTGGGTAAAAAGATATTCAGGGGTTTATGATCTGTGAAGAGCTTGAAATTTTCATCTAATATAAGAAAAAAGTTCACTCCTAAATCTCTAAGGGTTAATAAGAAACTAACAAGAAATAGAAAATCCTTACCCAACAGGTAGTGCCTCCATATTTTTAGTGCAAAAACAACAGCTAGCAACTCCAGGTCATGCATAGCATAGTTTTTCCCATGAGGCTTCAACTATAACAAGTCCGATTTCTCGACGTCCGAAAGTCAACATCAATACGTCCACTGTGTTCGAATGCCGCACAGTCGAATGCCGAAAAACCGAACCGTTAGGGTTTAAAGAAGAAGAAGATAGAAGAAGAAGCAAAAACAATAAAAGAATCTCAC
This sequence comes from Allium cepa, assembly GCA_030765085.1. NCBI lineage: Eukaryota > Viridiplantae > Streptophyta > Magnoliopsida > Asparagales > Amaryllidaceae > Allium > Allium cepa. Next base: position 418,120,523 of record CM060945.1, on the reverse strand, counting down.
ATATCGCAGCGGCCAACATATAATTGATAAATAAATATCTTTAAACAGAATCACTATATCAGTGATTACATTACATCAAATTACATTATCAGAGTGCAACAAACAACGGAAAGAATTATTACATATACTAGTGATACGCTTCGCCGTCCAGCTTGCTCCTGATCTCCACAGCATCTCTTTTTCGAGTATTGCTCCCGAATAATGTTAACCTGAGTCTAAGCTTCCCGTGTGAAAAATTATGGGCACCCAGAGTTTACAAAGGGAACAATAAACTTCAGGTCAGTCATGTGACTGGTGTGAGATATCAAAAACAATTATTTTCACAAAGAAAAGAAAAGAAATCCGCTATGCTTTTTAGAAAATGAAACTGCCATAAGGCCTCCCACCACACAAACAATGCAAGCGCAAACTTGGAGGAGATTTCTCCTTATGACAGTCAAAAATGCTCAATACGAGAAAACTCCTTTAAATATTATTATTAGCGCATAGTGCAGAAAACCTTTCGAAAATATAACATTAATCTTCGCCAGCATAGGTACCATTTTATTATGCCAGCTATAGCTGCCACTTTAAATGACAGGTTCTACAATTGAAATCGTAAAGGGCTCGTATTATTTTGTTTGGATTTCCAGCAAATGGTCGGGCAAAGGAACTTCCCACTTAAAATGGAACGCCTCTGGAGGCACGTCCCCGAGAACCTAACCGGATCTCTGTTACACAAGACCGGGTTACCTCTGTAACTAGGTAACAACTGACACGAGTATACCATCGCCCGGTGGTTACCGAACTTTATCCGAGGGCCCCCAATCCAACAACCACATAGTAAAGTATCTGGGCTCCATACCATGATACTACTTTTTATATAAAAAATCAACATAAGTAAATATCTGGGCTCCATACCATGATATCATTTTTTATACAGAAGGAAATGGTCACACCCTCAGGAGGAGCTACCTCCAAATAACCTTGCTGCTACGATTCCTGATTCGACCACTATCGGGTTGTGAGGCTCGATGAAATCTCGTCCACAAAGCTATGTTTTTCACAAAGCCATGCTTCGATCACAAATGATCAACCAATGATCATCAACACACAGCAGCACTTAGCACGCCACATTACCAAATTGGGAATGTATCACTAGTAACCATGAACTACATAACCTCTGAGCTCGTAAGTCTCAAAGAAGGGTGTTAAGCTAAGAGAATAAATCTCCGCCACCAACAGAGATGTATTTGATAGAAACCAGCTTTACATCCCAAAGTGTAATGTCAGACACACATCCATAAAAGTCTGTTTCGAGTTCGAACAGAATCGAAGGCACTTCTGAAGAAGCCCTTGCAAATCCGGGTATTCACAATCCCGATCGGACTTCCCATCACTTAGGGAATCTCTATACCGACGCGACTCAGTGTAGAGACAATCGACGGGTTATCCTTTCGTTCTCGAAAATACCCGGTCTTCACCACCGGTCTTCAAATGCTATCCATATCGAAGTATCATTACTCGGAATGGGTTATATGACACAGAGTCCTCTCCCGGCTAAACCGAACAATGAGTGTAAATTTAAAAACATATGGATATGGAATTAAATTAAGTCAAAACATAATATCCAAAACTTTCCTTTTAATGGTTTAAATTACCATTTCAAATCTTTTAAATAAAAGATTTATTTAATAAAGTTCACCCAGTATCACAAAGATCCATTCACGGATTTCAAAACAAATTCCATTTCAAATTGGATTAACTCATCCAACCTTCCAGTTTATGATTTAATTCATAACTTTCAAACCCTTTCCAATTAAAATCTTGTGTATGGAAGATGTACTATTTAAAATCTTCTTAGATTTCAAAATAAGATTTAATCGTCTTCACAATGGTTAATTCATAGTTTTCCAAACTATTTACAATTTCATTTCAAACTTGAAATCTTCCGACACGAATTGGAAATCCTTTCTTTTTATGAAAGCTATTTTTATTTGAAAACAATAGTTTTCGTTTTAAGAAAAACCGATTACAAATTCATAAGTTAAACCATTCAAGTATAAAACTTGGATTTAAATTTAAATTTCCAAAACCATACTTTTTAAATGGTTAAAAACCTATATAAACATCTTTATAACTTGTATAATCTTTTTAGACTATAATTTTTCAAATCATTCCTAACTTGGAAAACCATTTCCAATTCAACTTGAACTTCCTTTAATACCAATTGGAAATTCATTTCTTATATGAAAGCTTATATCATTCGAAAACAAGTAGTTTTTATTTCGGAAAAATCCGATTCCATTTATATAAGTTAAAATCTTTGGGTTAATTTAAATTCCCAAAACAACACTTTATAAAATGGTTCAAGTTCATGTAAACCTATATAATCTTTTTGAAATCATAAGCTTACAACATAGAACTAAATTTCAAATTTTAATTCAATTTTAAAAAAATTTAAAACTAAATTAAGTTATTCAAAAATAACTTTTATTTTGAAATTGCTTTTCAAAAGTTTATTTCCACTTTAAATCTGATTTATTTCCAAAACAATTTGGATTCAAAAAATTCAATTCTAAAATTATTTCAAAAACCTGTGACTTAACCAATTTCCACGTGCAATCCATATTCGTGCGTGTATGGTTTAGTCCAGGAGTTTAACACAATAGTGCACAACATCAACCATCACATATTCAATCATATCAACATCGATAAGCGGTATAATCCATAACGCTTATCGATATACACAGATTCATAGATAAAACAAATTTATCAATGAGATGTATCACAGAATATAAATAAAATTACTATTTGTGAGAAATTCAGTTGGATCCATACAACCTGTTTCCCTGCATCCACAGATATTAGCACAACCACTAAATATCGATTCAATCTGATAATAATTATCATATTCAGCCAAACAACCATCAAACATTTATGTATTGGCTATTTAAATTAACTGGTATCCAGATTTGAGTGAGATTACTCACCTTGGGTTTTCGACGAGTGTTCAAATTTAGATTAAATCGAACAGTGTTTGATTTAACCTAATTTTTTACTTGCTTAGAATGATTCCAAAATTGCACCACTGCGTAGATCGCGTCATTGCGATTCTGGCGCTTCTTATTCGCTGAAATCTGATAATGTATGCAAAAGATATGAGGTTTTAAACATTTCGAATTGAATTTTAAACTACACTCTAATTTATTTTCAAATAAATTACCAAAGCCGTTAGATTATCACTCAAAATCCGGGCCGCACACTGCTTCTTCTTCAAACACGCGCGCTACTAGTTGAAAACGAACCCATGGCCGCCACATAGGGTTAGATATCGCGGCCACCTCGCTAAACAATCAATCGATCAACTACCTCCATATGAAACGTCTAGACGAACTCCACCTTCGGCCGGAATCGCGTCGAGATCGGTCACCTCATCTGCTCGAAAAACGTGAGCAAACGCCGAAGCTTCCATCATAAATTTCCTCTTCCTCCTTGCGCCGATCCAAATCTTGACCGTAGGATAGCAAGAGCTCAGAGTGCTTAACAATTTCTTAGTTAGGAATTTTCAACTTAAACGAATAGATCTAGGGAAAATCAAGGAGGAACGAAAGCAAACTTCGGTCATTGACATAAGAGAAGGCGGCTGAAAAGTATCTCGAGTCTCGACCCTAAGAAAATGAGTATAAAATCATTTATAATTATTATTTTAATATTAAAACCATTTTAAAGCAACTTTTTCACACGATCTCCAAACAACGAGTCCCGACAGGCGTTTATAATGTTTTACCTGCGTTTCGAACATAATTGAACGTATTTCGAAGGATAATTTGATTATATGCACGAGTTACGGAAATAAACGATCAATTTTAAATTAAATCGATTAAAGTATTTTCTACGCGTTTTGAGATGCCAGAGTCAAACGACAATTCGATTGGTACGAAAATTGAAACCCGATAATAGCTAACTATTACGGATCCAATGGAACTGGTTTCGTCGAATTATGAGACTGTGCCCCGGAAGGCTATTTTGACTCGTCGATTAAATCGAGCGATTTTCAAAATCGTCGAAATCACCTAAAATTTCACCTTTAAAATTTTATTAACTCTATTACAAATCATATAGACTTTATAATTACATCAGAAACTATTCTGATTCACTTCGAACCAAAATCTGGTTATTTGTATTATTATATTATTAAATCCCCTTATTAAATTAATATAAAATCCCAAATCTTAATTTATCGACTTTTGATTCCATCCAAAAGCCCAACATCATTATTTAAATTCAAATAAACTCAAAATAAATTTTAGAAACCAATTCATAACCATTTATATCCAGATTCACCAATTATCACAATTCTAAATATTTAATTATTATTATTCAAATTTCAATTGAATTCCCATATTGAAAATTTCAACTAAATTCTATTGATTTAACAAAATCCTTATGTCAAAATCAATTAAAAATCCAGGTTTAAAATTTAAAATGAATTAAATGTTCAAAATTTACGACTAGAAATTCTGGGTCGTTACATCCTTCCCTCCTTAAAAGAATTTCGTCCCCGAAATTTACTAAGGTAGAAAGAATGCTCCAAACTCAATAGCAAAACCCACTTAGTGAAAATCTCAAATTTCACTTTGCCTAGATTCTTCAGTTTCAAATCAAAACTGCTAGTTTCAATTCCTATTCCAAAATCCTTTTACTTCAATTTTAATTTGAAATCAATTTTTCGTTAACGAATCGTTTCAAAAAATTTCAAATTTTTTTTCTAACTCCCAAAATTTCTGGAAAATTTTGGCAGAGTCCCCCTTGTACGGAGAAGCTTTTGCAATATCACAATAGATATAAATATATATACATCGACCCACACGGTCGAAAAACCAAAAACAGTTCATATTTCCTATTTTTATTGCGTAGGCGTACCTTTTATTAGCATTTTAAAAGCATGCAGCTAATTTATATTGCATATACGCGCTCCAACTCTATCAATTGCTTTTCATACCTGTACTTACTCAACAAACACATCATTTTTCCATAATATGAGATTTTCAACAAGATTTCATATATTAATCTAAACCAAACATATCAATTTTCGAAGTCCACACAACAAGTTTTTCAAAATCCTACAAGTAAACCATATTTTATAAGAAATTCCAAAGTTTGAACACCATTAAATTTCCCTAATACATCCAAATTTCATTTTACTTTACTCAAAAAGGATTTACAACCAAGTTTGCTAGATTCAATACATATTTATCGCGACCAACACCAAAATCACTGCAACATGATCAACATATTCATAACTCACTTTATTTATATGCAAATCCATTAAATTAAATTCCGACCCATTCCAATTGGTTCAAAAAATCAACTTTATTTTCTTTTCTTAATTTATTAGCTTTGTTTACAACAAAACGATTAATCTCAAAGTAAATTTAATGTCATTCAAGCAAACAACAATTTTTGAAGTTTATAACCATTTTAAATTAATTCCAAACCAAACTATTGATTTTACTGCTTTTGAAATTATTCACAACCCAAACATCCTCATTTTATTCCATTATCAAATTAAATTCTCATTCTTACATTTCCAATTCATTATCCATATAGGTCTATATTAATATCATTCAATTTTAGGTCATTTACAACTTATACATTCTTATTTCATCACAATAAGAAATTAAAATTCTTTCGCATGCATTAAAATTTTATTATCTAAATGAATTCCATTAAAGACCGTTTCATAAGTTTGACAACATTCCACAATTTCCTTAAGTTATTTCAATAACAAAATATTTCAATTTCTTCTTCCATCATTTTTATTTTTTTATTTTAAATTTGATTCTTATCCCATCAAATTCCAATCCATTACAAAATTTAACTCAATTTATTCACTTATTCAATCCATTTAAAACTTATTTTATTAACAATGAGACCATTTTAAATCATTTCACTCATTTGAATTTATTTACAATTCAAACCATCACTATTATAATCAAATTCCATTATTCATTTCAATACAAATCCTTTCAATTTAGTTTACACAAAGTTTATCTTCATCCTATTCTTTTAAATTTAGTTAAGTTAAAATTCTATTCATACAATATCCTTTCAGCTTAATTAAGTTTTCTTTCAATTCAATTGTTTTCCAATTCAATTCAAATTTAACTAAATTTTATTTTGCCAACTTAAATTCATTCCACTTCATTTACTACTTAAATAAGAATTGAATTTCATTCATATTATTTATAACACAGCTAAGTTTTGATTTCAATTCAATCCAAATTTAACTTAAATTGCTTTTTAACTTAAATTAAATCTAATTCGGTCCAATTTTATTTCTCTATTCACTTTAAATTTATTTATTTATTTTTTTTCTTTAAAATAAATAAGTTCAAAACTTATTTACTATCTTAGGCCCATTCACATCTTATATTTTTCTTTGCCTTATCACACTTAACATCCATTTAGGATTTAGTTTGAATTCACCATACCATTCAACCATTTCCCATTTGTGATTATAATTCCATTTTCTATATATAAGCTCACCAACTTATTTACTTAAAAACTTATATAGCTCATTTGAGTTATTTTCATCTTATAATCACAATTCCAGATTATCTATATAACACTTAATAGCTTAAGGATATAAATTTTTATCACTCAATTTTAGTCATTTTACATTTCAACTTTATACGCAATTTAATTAAATTTCAAATTCAGTTTATATTTAACTTATCCTGAGTTAAATGCAAATATATTTTATTCATCTCCATCTACTCAAATTAAATTTTTAATTCTAGGTGTGAAATTTTCATTTTTCTTTCTTATTAATATCAATTTCACTTAATAGGTTCAATTGTTGATTTATCTTAACTTTCACTTTATTTAAATAGTGTTTCCAGAATTAAATTGCCCGGTTTTATTTCAAAACCATTTTTGAAATAATAATCAACTCATGCCCACTTATTATGGAAGCAATCCATCACTTTAGAAACTCAAAAATGAATTCCAATGACGTGGCCATCATTATCAGGATTATTTTCCAGCGACTGAAGTGAGTTCAGTGCTTTCTCACTTCCATAAATTCATTTCAAAAAAAAAATTCCCAAAATAATACTCCATCATTGCCTTCAAACACTTTGGAGACATTTCAAACATTCCCAAGATTTTAAATTCCTAACCTTTGTTTTAAATTCATTTTAAACACTTTTCAAAATTCCCGGGGTTTAAATTCTGGTTTAATTCAAATTTAGTTATTCTTCCCTTGGATAAATCATACGTATAGAATTTTATTTGGTTATAAACCTTTTCAAACTTTAGATTCTTATATTTGATTTTATATCAACAACCAAACATCCAAATATATATAATATTTTCAGAAAACTATTCTTTTTATATCCAAAATATAATTTTGGGTAAAATTATTTTATTTACCCCACTGTAAAAACAATACCATGTCGGTTTATCTTGTTTAAGAGTTTAGAAACCACTATCGATACGGTTGTACTTCTCGTACCGACCAGAATTCATAAACACTCAACCGATAAGTCAACACGGTATAAAAACAATATTATATTCACTAAAAAATACGCTCTCATATCTATTATTACACTCAAACTCATTCTAGAGTACTACTGACCTATCTCTAATGAGTAACACCCAACATAGCCAAGGTTATCGCTTAACCAAATGCTCTGATACCACATGTAACAAGTCCGATTTCTCGACATCCGAAAGTCGACATCAATACGTCCACTGTATCGAATGCCGCACAGTCGAATGCTGGAGAACCGAACCGTTAGGGTTTAAAGAAGAAGAAGATAGAAGAAGAAGCAGAAATAATAACAGAATCTCACATATCGTAGTGGCCAACATATGATAGATAAATAAATATCTTTAAACAGAATCACTATATCAGTTATTACATTACATCACATTACATTATCAGAGTGTACAACAACAAACAGCGGAAAGAAATATAACATATGCTAGTGATACGCTTCGTTGTCCATCCTGCTCCTGATCTCCACAGCATCACTTTTTCGATTATTGCTCCCGAATAGTGCTAACCTGACTTTAGGCTGCCCATGTGGAAAATTGTGGGCACCCAGAGTTTAGAAAGGGAACAATAAACTCCAGCTCAGTCATGGGACAGGTGTGAGATCTCAAAAACAGTTATTTTCACAAAGAAAAGAAATCCGCTATGCTTTTTAGAAAATGAAACTGCCATAAGGCCTCCCACCACACACACAATGCAAGCGCAAATTTGGAGGAGATTTCTCCTTATGACAGTCAAAAATGCTTAATACGAGAAAACTCTTTTAAATATTATTATTAGTGCATAGTGCAGAAAACCTTTCAAAAATATAATATTAATCTTAGCCAGCATAGATACCATTATATTATGCCAGCTATAGTTGCCATTTTAAATGACAGGTTCTACAATTGAAATCGTAAAGGGCTCATATTGTTTTGTTTGGATTTTCAACAAATGGTCAGGTAAAGGAACTTACCACATAAAATGGAACGCCTCTGGGGGGACGTCCCCGAGAACCTAACCGGATCCCTGCTCACAAGGTCGAGTTACCTCTTTAACTAGGTAACAACCGACTTGAGTATGCCATCCTCCGGTCGTTACCTACGTTTATCCGAGGGCCTACAATCCAACAACCACGCAGTAAAGTATTTGGGCTCCATACCATGATACCACTTTTTATTAAAAAAAACCAACATAAGTAAATATCTGGGCTCCATACCATGATATCACTTTTTATATAGAAGGAAATGGTCACACCCCCAGGTGGAGCCACCTCCAAATAACCTTGCTGCCACGATTCCTGCTTCGACCATTACCGGGTTGTGAGGCTCGACGAAGTCTCGTCCACAAAGCTACGCTTTTTTACAAAGCCATGCTTCGATCACAAATGATCAATCAATGATCATCAACACACAGCAGCACTTAGCATGCCACATTACCAAATTGGAAATGTATCACTAGTAACCATCAACTACATAACCTCTGAGCTCGTACGTCTCAGAGAAGGGTGTTAAGCTAACAGAATAAATCTCCACCACCAACAGAGATGTATTTGATAGAAACCAGCTTTACATCTCAAAGTGTAATGTCAGGCACACATCCATACAAGTCTGTTCCGGGTTCGAACAGAACCGAAGGGACTTCCTAAGAAGCCCTTGCAAATCTGGGTACTCACAATCTCGATCGGACTTCCCATCACTTAGGGAATCTCTATACCGACGCAACGCAGTGTAGAGACAATCGACGGGTTATCCTTTCGTTCTCGAAAATACCCGGTCTTCACCACCGGTCTTCAAATGCTATCCATATCGAAGTATCATTACTCGGAATGGGTTATATGACACAGAGTCCTCTACCGGCTAAACCGAACAATGAGTGTAAATTTAAAAACATATGGATATGGAATTTAAATTAAGTCACAACTTAATATCCAAAACTTTCCTTTTAATGGTTTAAATTACCATTTCAAATCTTCTAAATAAAAGATTTATTTCATAAAGTTCACCCAGTTTCACAAAGATCCATTCACGAAATTAAAAACAAATTCCATTTCAAATTGGATTAACTCATCCAACCTTCATGTTTAAGATTTAATTCATAACTTTCAAACCCTTTCCAATTCAAATCTTGTATATGGAAGATATACTATTTAAAATCTTCTTAGATTTCAAAACAAGATTTAATTGTCTTCACAAAGGTTAAGTCATAGTTTTCCAAACTATTTACAATTTCATTTCAAACTTGAAATCTTCCGACACGAGTTGGAAATCCTTTCTTTTTATGAAAGCTATTTTTATTTTAAACAAATAGTTTTCATTTTGGGAAAAACGAATTACATATTACATAAGTTAAACCATTCAAGTATAAAACTTGGATTTAAATTTAAATTTCCAAAACCATACTTTTTAATTGGTTAAAAACCTATATAAACATCTTTATAACTTGTATAATCTTTTTAGACTATAACATTTCAAATCATTCCTACTTGGAAAACCATTTCCAATTCAACTTGAACTTCCTTTAATACCAATTGAAAATTGATTTCTTATATGAAAGCTTATATCATTCGAAAACAAGTAATTTTTATTTCAAAAAAATCCGATTTCATTTATATAAGTTAAAATCTTTAGGTTAATTTGAATTCCCAAAACAACACTTTATAAAATGGTTCAAGTTCATGTAAACCTATATAATCTTTTTGAAATCATAACTTACAACATAGAATTAAATTTCAAACTTTTATTCAATTTTAAAACAAATTTAAAACTAAATAAGTTATTTAAAAATAACTTTTATTTTGAAATTGCTTTTCAAAAGTTTATTTCCACTTTAAATCCGATTTATTTCTAAAACAATTTGGATTCAAAAAATTCAATTCTAAAATTATTTCAAAAACCTGTGACTTAACCAATTTCCACCAACAATCAATATTCATGTGTGTATGGTGTAGTCCAGGGGTTTAACGCAATAGTGCCCAACATCAACCATCACAGATTCAATCATATCAACATCGATAAGCGGTATAATCCATTACGCTTATCTATATTCACAGATTCATAGATAAAACAAATTTATCAATGAGATATGTCACAGAATATAAATAAAATTACTATTTGTGAGGAATCTAGTTGGATCCCTCCAACCTGTGTCCCTACATCCACAGATATTAGCACAACCACTAAATATCGATTCAATATGATAATAATTATCATATTCAGCCAAACAACCAATCAAACATTTAAGTATTGGCTATTTAAATTAACTGGTATCCAGATTTGAGTGAGATTACTCACCTTGGGTTTTCTATTTAACCCAAAACAACACTTTAAGTATGATGTTCTATTTAACCTACTTTTTTACTTGCTCAGAATGATTCCAGAATTGCACCACTGCGTAGATCGCGTCGCTGCGATTCCGGTGCTTCTTATTTCGCTGAAATCTGATAATGTATGCAAAAGATATGGGGTTTTAAACATTTCGAATTGAATTTTAAACTAAACTCTAATTTATTTTCAAATAAATTACCAAAGCCGTTAGATTATCACTCAAAAAACAGGGACGCACACTGCTTCTTCTTCAAACACGCGCGCTACCAGTTGAAAATGAACCCATGGCCGCCACTTAGGGTTAGATATCGCGGCCACCTCGCTCAACAATCAATCGATCAACTACCTCCATATGAAACGTCTAGACGAACTCCACCTTCGGCCGGAATAGCATCGAGCTCGGTCTTCTCATCTGCTCGAAAATCGTGAGCGAATGCCGAAGCTTTCGTCATCAATTTTCCCTTCCTCCTTGTACCGATCCAAATCTTGATGTAGGATAGCAAGAGCTCGGAGTGCTTAACAATTTCTTAGTTAGGAATTTTCGACTTAAACGAATGGATCTAGGGAAAATCGAGGAGGAACGAAAGCAAACTTTGGCCATTGACATAAGAGAAGGCGGCTGAGAAGTATCTCGAGCCTCGGCCCTAAGAAAATGAACATAAAAACATTTATAATTATTATTTTAATATTAAAGCCATTTTAAAGCAACTTTTTGACACGTTCTCCAAACAACGCGTGCCGACAGGCATTTATAATGTTTTACTCACGTTCCGAACACAATGGAATGTGTTTTGGAGGCTAATTTGATCATATGCGTGAGTTATGGAAATAAACGATCAATTTTAAATTAAATCGATTAAAGCATTTTCTATGCGTTTTGAGCTGCCAGAGTCAAATGACAACTCCGATTGCTACGAAAATTGAAATCCGATAATAACTAACTATTACGGATCCAATGGAACCGGTTTCATCGAATTTCGAGACTGTGCCCCGGAAGGCTATTTTGACTCGTCGATTACCGATTTTCAAAATCGTCGAAATCACCTAAAATTTCACCTTTAAAATTTTATTAACTCTATTATAAACCATATAGACTTTATAATTACATTAGAAACTATTCTGATTCACTTCGAACCAAAATCTGATTATTTGTATTATTATATTATTAAATCCCCTTATTAAATTAATATAAAATCCCAAATCTTAATTTATCGACTTTTGATTCCATCCAAAAGCGCAACATCATTATTTAAATCCAAATAAACTCAAAATAAATTTTAGAAACCAATTCATAACAATTTATATCCAGATTCACCAGTTATCACAATTCCAAATATTTAATTATTATTATTCAAATTTCAATTGAATTCCCATATTGAAAATTTGAACTAAATTCTATTGATTTAACAAAATACTTATTTCAAAATCAATTAAAAATCCACATTAACATTTATAATGAATTAAATGTTCAAAATTTACGACTACAATTTCTGGGTCGTTAAATCAAGTGCCTGCTTGCATATGCAATTACTCTACCGTGCTGCATCAAAACAGCTCCTAGCCCCACCCCACAAGCATCTTTGTACACTGCGAATTCATTGTTCCCATCTGGAGCAGCCAAAACGGGTACGCCGGTTAATCTCACCTTCAATTATTAAAATGCTTCTTCACACTTTGGAGTGCATTCAAATTTCTCTCTCTTCTTAGTCAACTTGGTCAAATGGGAGGAAACCTTAGAATAATCCCGAATAAATCTCCTATAGTATCCTGCCAACCCAAGGAACTATGAACCTCCATAGGATTCCATGGTTGCTTCCACCTCTGAACAACTGCCACTTTTTCTGGGTCCACTAAAACACCGTCTCACGATACAATGTGCCCTAAAAAATTTACTTTCGATTGCCAAAAATGGCACTTTGCAAACATCGCTTTTAGGACACGCCTTCTCATGTTTTCCAATACCACCTCCAAATGATGTCTATGCTCCTTCTCTGATTTAGAGTAGATAAGAATGTCGTTGATGAACACTAGCACGAACTTTTTCAAAACATCTTAGAAGAGACAGTTCATCGGATCAATTAAATAAGCCGGTGCATCGGTTAGCCCAAAAGGTATAACCAGCCATTCAAAGAAATAGTCAGGCCCTCTAAATGCAGTTAACGGTATACTATCTTTAGCAACCTTTAATTGGTGAAATCCTGAAGCTAAATCCATTTGCGAGATTATAGTAGCCCCATGAAGATGGTAAAAAAGAACATCGGTGCGAGGTAAAGGATACTTATTCCTAATGGTCAACTTATTCAACTCCCTATAGTCTACACACAGTCTTAATAACCCATCCGAATTGGCTGCAAACACTACAGCAGACCCCCAGCTCGAACGGCTGGGTCTAATCGACCCTCTCCTCAAAAAATCCTGAGTTTGACTCACCATCTCTTCCCTCACTCGAAGCCATTCTCCTTTTTGGTTGGACTACATGTCGTTCCCCTGGAACTAAATCAATACGAAATTTGATTTCTCGATGCGGGGGTAAACCCTTAACTTCTTCAAAAACGTCAGGGAAGTTTCTAACAAATTCAATGAATCCTAATCCTTCTTGAGATGCTTCGAGCACATGCAAGAAACTACACATGTAAATTGCGAGGCAATCACATTTCACCCTTGTAGTCCTTGCTAACTCGATTTCTAAAGGCATGGTTCTCTCCTCACATTTAAGAACAACTTTATATTTTGTTAACCATTCCATTCCAAGTATAAGGTCAAATCCTTTAAAACATAATACATAGGGTTCACACGAAAAGCTATGAGAAAGATAAGAAATTTTCAAGCCTTCACAAATCATATTCAGTTGGATCACTCCCTCTATGGGATTTGATATGCAAATGAGTTGCCTACGATACCAGGGATAAGGTGAAATTTCATTACCGTTTCCAAAGAGATAAAGCTAAAAGAAGCACCGGAATCAAATAATATCCTAAATAAACACCATTTAAAAGAAAAGTATCTGAGGACGTTTTTACCCTTCACATCCATTAAAGCTGATGGTCCATTCTAGATGGCAAACACCTTATTTGACTATGCCTTCTATAGGAGTGGGTAGTCCTTCATCACATGCCCGGGCTAATGGCAATTAAAGCACAGGGTCTTCTGAACCATTTGAAAAATAGGTCCGCTTAGCTGCTTCGGGGATTCACTTCTGGGACAAAATCTGGTAATATGACCTTTCTGTTTGCAATTATAACATTCCATATTCGCATATTTTCCTCCTTGTTTTTCTTTTCCTTATTTCTTCCAATTAGGGTTAAACTTTCACTTATTCGAATTTGTAGCACCGCCACCTTGTGTTGCAACTGCTACTGGGGGTTTCTTCTCCAAAAGTTCTTCATACTTCAAAGCCATATCCACAAGCTCCACAAACGATCCCTTAAGATAAGTGGTCATCTTCTCGTGGAATTCTACTCTCATTCTAATACAAACATATCATTTTTCTAAAGAAGGGTGTCTGTGAGTCTAGAGCCATAACGGGATAACTCATTGAACTTTGTTTCGTACTCAGCCACATACATGTCTTCTTACTTGAGATCTAGGAAATTCCTATATAACCGGGTCCTTCCCGCAGCCGGCATGAACTGCTCCTCAAACACCTCTTTGAATTTATTCCATGAAAATTCATCCTCAGGGACATCCGCCATGACTGATTCCTACTATGCGCCTGCCTCTTCTTGTAACTTCCATGATTCCAGAACTCGTTTCTATTCATCAGAAAGACCCAAACCCTTGAAAATTCTCTCATAAGAGTGTAACCATGCTTGCACCTCGATAATAGAATCGATAACCTTAAAGGGTCTCCCTCCAAGATTCACAAAGTCCTTGAACAGAGTTACGAAGTTTACTCGAGGCTGTACTGGAGCTATGGCCTCAACAGCTACTCGGCCACCTCTAACATTAGGGGTACTTCTATTAGTGGCTATTGTACTACTGGCTCCTCTGCCTCGCCTTCCCCTTATGCTCATTGTTGACCGCCTGGACATAGTAAGAGGGTACTTAGCACTGGGACAAAACACATTCCAAAGATGGCACTAATAATATATTATCAAAGCTGATCTAACTATCAGGGAGGTGTGTGTGTTTGTGTGTGTGTGTGTGTGTGTGTGTGTATTTACAAACATGCTCTCTCAAGATTGATATTAACCCAAAACCCTAGGTTTTCACTTAACCTATTGCTTTGATACCAAATGTGACGGCCCGATCCTCTTACTTCGAAAGATGAGTCGTAATATAGAAAGAAATAGCTAGAAAAGAGAATAGATAGAAGAAAAGGACTAAACAAATCACAACATATCATAGTGGAACAGATAATATATATTACAACATATATCACATAGTCACTAATACAATTCAATAGAGCCATAATTATACATATATCATATTCAGACAGTCGTAATGACCTCTCCATTCATTATAAGTCAAAATATAGACATAGATACCAATACATTAGTATATAGATATAGCTAGATACGTTGAATCCACTTGCCCAACATCTCCTCCTAAATACATTGAAAGTAAACCTAGAATCACTCAGCTACTCATAAAATTTTTTTGAGTACCCAAGAGTATAGGAAAACAGAAGATAAACTCTGGTCATACATGGGTCTGGTGTGAGTAAAATGGTTAAATTGCTTTAAATTGAAAACCATTTGAAACAAGGGTATCCCGTGAGACCTCGTCGCACATAAACACGGATGTGTTTTTCCCTTACAGTAACCAAAATATTTTCATAGAAAATCCAGTGAAATTATAATAAAGTCTAGGATTTTCAAGTAAATTATTCACATAGCTAAAATTATTACAATAATTAAATTCTAGCATAATAGGTATACAACTAAGAGTGAAGGCGCTTATTAGAAAATGGGTTCCATACAATGACTGGGCCATTGGGGTACCGCCCATCACAGTGCATGTGTAGAAAAATAACACCGAGGACCATTCCCGGATCCTCTACCACACAAGACCAGACTAGCCCTAACATGAATAGTCCGAATAAGATTACCCCACGTTCGGGATCCGCAACCGCACTAAACATACCGAGTAAAAGAGATTTTAGATAGGGGTAACCTTACCGTCCTTGAGGGCGACCCACTTAGCCTTGCTGCATCTCCCCTATTTTAGTCATTCCCGGTTGATGGGGCTTGAGGCTATGATTACCTTTTAAGAAGACATTCACTTGAAATGCTCATCGCCCTCCAATGATGATGTTCTGATAGCATTCGTCCATACAAGTCTGTTCTGGGTTTTAACGAAATCGAAGGCACCATTTCCACTAAACTCGTACTAGAATCACCCTCGGATTTAGTGATAAATAGCCCTTGAACTATGAAATCTTCATTCCAGATCTTTCCTTGGAATCTTCCCGACCTAATCGTTTATTTTGGATCGATGTGGTTTTCGGATATTTATGATATCTAATCCCGGTCTCATCGAATCCAAACGACGGATTTTACAAGGCCAGGTTATTTTAACAGACGACTTTAATTTGGAATGCCACAATTACAAATGGAAATTTAATCACATACGTATATTTCCAATAAAACGTCTCAACGTTTCATTTTAAACGTTCAGTTCATTAGGGTACTTTATGTTACAGGCACATAACAACTTGAAATGAATACTCAAGAGAAATTAAACCCAATCACATATCATGAACTATTTTGATAATTTACAGCCAATACTAAACAATCACAATCATTATTTAGTTCATATTAAATAAATCAACATTACATTCCTAACCCTGCTTACTTATAGTTAAAGAAAATTACAAAACTGTTCATTCTTAACTTAATTAAATTTAGAAATCCATTAATAACTATCTTATATGAATTAACTTAGGATTTTATCAATTTAAAGTTTAATTTTTTTATTAACTTTAATTATTAAAATTTATTTGTACCCATATTACCAAAACTTAACAAAGTAAATTAGGCATGAATGTTTTGGTAATAGGATAAAAATAAAAGTTCCTATATTATTTTGAATTTAAATGAAAGAAAATGAATGTTTAAAAGGTTAATACGTTTTTAAATGAAATCTTTGATAATAATTTTATTTTTTATTTTTATTTTTTTTAAAATAGAACGAAGTCGGTGACCGTTCGGCCCAACAACAACAACCCAGACTTCCTTCCTCCCCATAACTTTCCTTTCCACCCTGAAACAAAAATTGTGTGCATGAGAAAACGATCGACGTGTGCACATGCATACGGTCTTCGGCCGACGTCTCTCCTTGCCGACCATACCCTCAAGTAACCTCCGACCTACATAACCCACTTGCCTATACAAAAACCCCAACAAACCCTAGTTTGAAAATTTTAAACTCAATCTTGAGTACAGGAACAGACCTGGCCTCCTCCTCCACCTCGTCCGGTCACCAGACACCACCGGCCTTCAACAAACTTCACCATCAGCTATGTCACGCCTCCCTTTACCTTCCCCCCTACACCACACACCTTAAATCTCTCCACGTCACTACCATTCATCGGAAACCGACCATGACCGAAACCTACTTTAACCCTACATCACTTCCAACCGACCACCATACCGCCTTATTAGATGCCTCACCATTTTTGGCTCTCTTGCTATCCTCCAAGCTTCCTTCTGACCGAAGCTCGACCCTCGAAATCGAGTAGTAAACCGGCGATCGACAAGAATCCTAAAAACATTCAACTCCAAATTCCTCCTCATATACCCCACTAAAAATTTCCTAATCACTTTCAAAAATTACTACTTTCGAAGACAAACACAATCATATAAACAAATGATTAAATTATGATATTTGGGATTTTTTCCATTTTTAAATTGTTTACTGTAAAGTGTTCCTTTCTTCCTTCATGCTTCATAATATCAAAGAACAAATGTTAAAATAAACTACATTCATAAACACACGACTTTGCTTTTGGAACATCATCCAAAATTGACTGGATTGTTAGAAAATGAATTCTTAAGTAGCAAAGTCGGTAACTTTTTTAAAGAACAAAGATTATACATGTCTTTTTGAGTTTTTCAGGGCATTCTTCCATATTTAACACATATATAAAAGCATAGGAACTGATATAAAACATAAATACTTGACAAATAAAGAATCTATCCAAGTTCTACAAACATATAATTGTATATAAGATTTATACTAAAAGTTTTAAAAAAAATTACTCACTGTTTTCCTTTGAACAATGAAAACCCGCTTCTTTGTTTTTGTTTGATCCTCCCTGTAGTTTGAGCTCCTAGTTCCTTTAAGTTTTTAATAACAGCTTTGTATTCTTTTTACTTTTATTTAAAATTTTAGAATGCAACATATGAAACAACAAGGCAGTGGCTATTATAGATAGAGGAGGATAGGCTGAAGTTTTATCATGTACAACAAGTTTCATTTCATTTTTTTCGTTTTATTTTCTTTGATTTTCTTTAGATAATGACCTGATTGAAAATTAGTGATTTGATTTCTTATTGATTTGAATATTGAGAGTGCTTGAGTTGATATGTATTTATTGCTATGTTCCCTTATGTATATACATATATATACGTCATAGAAATATACATATGTTCTTCATATACATGAACATAGCTTTGTCTTGTATAAATTTTGTACATGTACCCTATAACTAATGTATAAATAAAATTTTGTCACTTACACGTATTTATCCTTATATATATATATATTAAATTTTTATATCAAAGCTATGTATATACCCATATATATATATAATCATATCCTATAATAGAAAGGTGGAATTTTTATTCTTTTTGAGAGATTAAAATTTTATATTTTTAAATCATAGCTTCTTGAATATACACACACACACATATAGATATCTATAAAGATCAGGATTTGTTATTTGACTGGTAAAAATTTATATTATCAATAATTAAATTAGTATATTATTTAAATAAAAAGTGTCAAAATCCCCAGGTCGTTACAGGATGATATTCCTTTGCAACAGGCTTCGATCCCGGAAATTTCTCTATCCTCGGTTTTGGTGCTGTTATTTCTTGCAAAGTCCGAACCATTTCTCTAATCGACGACCTGGGTAATTCTCTTCTGATCGAATTAAGATGCCTCAGGATTATGTAGGCAATTTTATCCTTAACTCTCAGTGTAATGATCTTGACTCCACCCTGGTAGTCAGGGATTATCCTGATGTTTTGGTGAATTCACTTCTCCTACTCCCAAATGGGAAATTGAATTCCGCTTTGATCTTATTCCTGGAGCCTCGGTTGACCCGGTTAAGGTCGCCACGATTGATATAAGTCTATCCATCTTTCCCATTTTGTAATTTAATTATCTTATCTTCCTTTCGAGCCTATCTTCTTTCTTAAAATTCTCTAATTAGGGCCCCTCTAAATTTGAATCTCTATCCTTGTTCTAAAATCCAATATTGAATCATCCTGTGAGGGAGTGTATTTGTTATTCATGTAAAACTGTTTTATATCGTGTTGTTTGAGTCGTTAAGATTGATTTTAGATTTCGATCGATTCTTCTGGCAATTGTTATCGATAGAAATTCAAAAACACTTGAACAGAACAAATTGACACAATATTGTTTTCAAAATTGATAAATGAAATAATTTATTTATGATTATATTTTATATATAAAGTATAATTTTCTGAAATTGGAATGTTAAATGAATTGTTTGTTAGAAATGATAATACTAGAATATCATTTAATGTTTTGTCTACATTCCTAAACCATTAGCTATTAGTGTATGTCATAAGAAGTTGAAATTTTATAAATATGGTTTATAAATCTGACTTGCAAATGAAATGAATTTAAAATTAAGGATTTAAGAATTAAACTTCTAGTTTTTTTTTTCAAATTTGGTTTTTAAAGTTGAGAAAATATATCATTTGAAAGTATTTTCGAATGGAAATTATTTCCGAAGAATTTTAAAAGAAGTAAGTCAGTGCTCTCCTCTTGTGGTCTCTGGAAAATAATTTCGGTGATAACTGCAGCTCCATCAACATTCATTTTCGAGTCTCAAAGTAGAAAGGCAAGATAGTAGCTTTGCTACACTTTTGTTTGGAAAATGGATTTGATTTGGATTTCTTGAGTATGATTTGATGTACAATATACATACATATATATGTGTGTGTGTGTGTGTGTGTGTGTGCGTGTGTGTGTATTTATTCCAAATGGTTTGGATTGAAACCGAAAATTTAACTCTTAAGTTTGTGTTAGCAATGGTTTTCAATTATTAAAACGAAGCAATTTTTTTGAATAATTAGAGTGATTAAAATGAGAAATGAGATTTAAACAATTAGAAAATATTTGAACTAGGATAAAATTATCTGTATAATACTCAGTTGCATTCTAAAACATATATATAACTTTCCCAAATATTTAAAAAGTTGAATGTAACAAGAAAATGTAATTGAATAATATACAATATAAAATGTAAGTAATATGATGTCAAAATGAAATTTTGTTAAGAGAGTTTATAAAAAATTAGTGGTTATAATAAATGTTTATACACTTAATTTATGTTATAAGATATAATAAAGAATACTATCTAGGTAAATAAATATGAATTTAAGAAACTTAACAGGTAATAAATAAATTTCACTTTGTAAATTATTTGTTAAATTATAAGTGGAATTAACTTAAGTGAGGTCGAATGGATTAAATAAATGAGTTAAATAAAATAAAATTTGCTTTGAAATTTTTTGGATATGAATGTAAATCAATTGAATGAAAATGCAAGGAATTTCAATTAACAAAATATGAATACAATGTATAGTTATTGACTGAATAAAATGGATTGAGCCCAATCTTGTTGAATATTAATCAATATAAAAATAAATAATAATTTATATGGTTTTAAATTAATTGTTGTAACTAATACTGTGCATTTCAAATCTATCTTTCATGTCCGTTGCTTCTATTCTCCTATCTCATTCCTTTTTGGGGACGAAAAGTTTTGAGTGGGAGAGAGTGTAACGAGCCATAAATTCCAACGATTTGTATAACGTAATTAACTAAAAAAATTCATCAGAAATAAATATTACATTTTTGAAATGAAAATTTGATATTTGGAATATGTTTGTTTAAACGTTGAAAATGGTAAATTTTTATTGGAAAATACGCAGGTTAGTTCTCCTGTGTAATTTTCAATTTAAAATTAGTTAATTTGATGAAAATAAAATATTTTAGAAATCTGAATATTTTACATTAAAAAATGTAAACCATTTTCTGAGTGAGACGTCATATTTCGTTTCGCCAAATTTGGACCGCGTTATCTTATTTTCGGTGAAATAACAGCAGTTTGGCAGTGAATATCGACTTTTGATAGGATGATCATATAGCTGATATATGTGTGCAACTCTATTTACCTCGTCGTGCTGATCTCCATGGTATATTTATTTGTGCATTTGGGTATCCAGTACGCAATGAAATCAACAAAATGGTTTGACGTATTAGTTTCGTTTTTGGACCTTTTTGTTTCCTTTGTTTTTCAATTACCAGCCGTACAAATAAATGACTTTGTTAATTCCTGAATTCACGTATGTGCCTTTTGTAATTCCCTAGATACTCAATATATTGCTATCTGACTTTTCATTCTCTCTTCCCTTCTCTATCTTGAACTCTGGTTACTTCAAAAAAAAGGAGAAAAATCTATGTAATATTTGTATGCGTTCATATATTTTCTCCTCTGATAGTTGTTCCCCCTTCCTCCTCCTTTGTCTTATTCGAACACCTGCTCCCTAGGATTGCTCGAGTTCGCTCGTTTCTCACCCACGCACTCATCCACACGTGCATCCATCTCCGGCCTTCCACCATGGTCGTCATCTCCACCCGAGCACCACCATCAACTAGATCTGTGCAGCCACCTCTCTCTCATGCACACACAACACCAAACTCCACCTAAAACACATCCGACAACCATCACCCCTTGCTTCGGTTCCATCAGCCGCCTCCGGCACACACTCCATCCAAACGTCAAACCTGCATCGCCACCTCCCTTTCTGAAGCCATTTTCCACCCTCACCCCCTTCACCAAGTTGGTCGAACTCCTCCAATAGCCAGATCCGGCCGAACACCAACAACTGCTTCGCTTTTTCATTGAGCAACCCACAACACACTCCACCACCGACCATCACCTTCCACCCTGACTAGATGCAGCAGTTCTACGACCACATCTCCACTAACTTCTCTATATATATATTTGCTTCTTACTAAGTAAGATTTTATGTTGTTACAACATCAAGTTTTGTGGATTTGGTTCACTTATCTTGAAAATGAAAATATTTATAATATTGTAAAGCTGTTGGTCGTACAAGAGTAGTTTTGTTACAAAATAAAGAGAATGGAGACTATTAGAGAGAGAGAGAACAATTTTATTGAATTGAGATAGATCTTACAATACAATCAAGCTCCATATTATAGACTCCTTAAGCAGTGCAGATTACAATAATGCCCTTTCTTATTTAGCATATTCATCCCTATTATTAATGTATATTACAACACTTCCCTTTGAATATGCGTATGTAAAGACGATAAGAGTAATTGCCTCATTAAAAACCTTGTTATGAAAAACCCAGTGGGAAAAAATCATAAACAAGGAAAAGAGTACAACATGATTTCATCTTTAAGTAACATATATTTTATAATGTTACTACGAAGGTTGATACTTCTGGATCAAGATAATGGCTCATTAAAACCTTACTAATAAAAACCCAGTGGGAAAAAATATTAGTGAAGGAAAAAGAGTACATTATAGAGTATTTCATACGCTCCCCCTGAATTATAATGCATTATTCAATTAGTTTGTTGATGCAGCCAACGCATACCAATTTTGTACACCATCTTCTGAAATGTTGATTTTGGAAGCGCCTTTGTGAATAAGTCCGTCGGATTTTCTTGGGATCGGATTTGTTTCACTTCTATCTTATTATCATTTTGTAGCTCATGTGTGAAGAAAAATTTAGAAGAAATGTGTTTTGCCCTATCACCCTTAATGTAACCCACTTGAATTTGAACTACACAAGCTGCATTGTCTTCATAAATAATAGTTGAACCTTCTGTTACTGATGGAAGTTGGCAGATTTCTCGAATATGCTCAATTAGCGATCTCAGCCAAATACATTCTTTACTTGCTTCATGTAGTGCTAGTATTTCAGAGTGATTGGATGATGTTGCTACTAATGATTGTTTTGTAGATCGCCATGAAATTGCTACATTGTTGTTATTAAACACATATCCAGTTTGTGATCTTGCTTTATGTGGGTCAGAAAGATAACCTGCATCAGCATAGCCAACTAGATTTGGATTATTGCCTGAGTTAGAGTGAAACAAACCCAAATTTGTTGTTCCACGAAGATATCTCATGATATGTTTTATACCATTCCAGTGTCTTTTTGTTGGTTCTGAACTGTAACTTGCTAGAAGATTTATTGAAAATGCAATATCTGGTCTTGTGCATTAGGCCAAATATAATAATGCACCAATGGCACTAAGATATGGCACTTCCGGGCCAAGCACATTCTCATCTTCTTCTTTTGGCCGGTAAGCGTCCTTTTTAATATCTAAAGATCTAACAACCATCAGCGTACTAAGTGGATATGCTTTATCCATTTGAAAATGCTTTAGAATTTTCTCAATGTAGTTTGATTGATGGATTAATATGCCATTAGTACTATGCTCAATCTGTAGACCAAGACAGTGCTTAGATTTGCCAAGATCTTTTATTTCAAATTCCTTCTTTAAATAATTTATTATTTCATCAATCTCTTCTGGAGTCCCAATCAAATTTATGTCATCAACATAAACTGCTAAGATAGCAAATCCCTTTACCGATTTCTTTATAAAGACATATGGACAAATGAGATTGTTTTCGTATCCTTCTTTTACCAAATATTTACTAAGACGGTTATACCACATCCTTCCAGATTGTTTCAAGCCATATAACGATCGTCTTAGTTTTAATGAGTACATGGATTTTGATTTTGCTTCAGGCAATTTATATCCATATGGAATTTTCATGTAAATATTGGTATCTAATTCACCGTAAAGATAAGCTGTCACAACATCCTTTAATCTTATATCGAGTTTTTCAGAAACTACAAGACTTATCAAACATCGGAATGTTATGAAATCCATAACAGGGGAGTAAGTTTCCATAAACTAAAAACCTGGTCTCTCCAAGAAACCTTGTGTGACAAGTCGTGCCTTTTACCTCATGACTTCATTTTTATCATTTCGTTTTCTAACGAATACCCATTTATAACCTACTGATTTAACATTTTCTGGTGTTTTCTCTATTGGTCTAAATACACCATGTTTTTGAAGTGAATCTAGTTCCACTTGGATAGCATCTTTCCTTTTTGGCCAGTCGTGTCTTTTTCAACATTCATTTATGTTATTTGGTTCATTATCGTCATTCTCATTATGGTCATGACTTTCAATTATTTCAGTAGCTACTGCGAATGAGAATACATCATCAATTATTATTTTACTTCGATCCCATATTTCTCCATAGCTCGTATAAAATATCGAGATCTCATTATTATTAGGTACCATTTTATCGTTGGAATCTTCTTTTATCTCTTCTAGGATAATATTTCCTTCCATACTACTAGGAGAATTGGGATTTTCATTTGAGTGATCCTTTTGATCATTTACAACCTCTTCAAGAGGTTCCTTAGTTGATGATTTTTCATTAGACTTTCTTTTTCTAGGCGCCAAGTCTTTTGAACCAATTGGCCTTCCATGTTTTTGTCTTGCTTTAAATTCATTTGCTGCTATATTTACTTTTGATTCTTCAGGGACATCAATTTTTGCTGGTGCATTTGCTGCTAGAACGTGAGATTTAGTTATTTTTGCAGTGTCACTAAATGCGTCTGGCAGTTGATTTGCAATATTTTGAATATGAAAAATTCTTTGTACCTCATATTGGCATTGTTTGGTACGTGGATCCAAATAGGACATAGATGGATTATACCATGATATTTCATGCCGTTCTGCTGGAATGGTCTTCCCTCCCCCTAACGGCGGGAAGATTGTCTCATCAAATTTACAGTCTAAAAATCTTGCAGTGAAGGTATCACCTGTAAGAGGTTCAAGGTAACGAATTATCGATAGAGAATCAAATCCCACATAAATTCCCAACCGTCGTTGAGGACCCATTTTAGTATGAAGTGGGGGACTAATAGGTATATGCATAGCGCAACCAAATTGTCGTAAATGTGAAATATTTGGTTGAGATCTAGTTAAGAGCTGTGATGGTGAAGGCTGATGATAAGTTGTTGGTCTAATTTTAACCAATTTCGATGCATGCAAAATTGCATGCCCCTAAGTTGAAACAGGTAGTTTTGATTGCATAAGCAATGGTCTTGCAATAAGTTGCAAGCTCTTAATTAATGATTCTGCTAGACCATTTTGAGTATGAAGTGAGCTACTGGATGTTCAATTTCAATTCCCAATGATAGACAATAATCATCAAATACTTGAGAAGTAAATTCTCCAGCATTATCTAGTCGAATTGATTTAATTTGATGATCAGGGAAGTGTGCTTTCAATTTTATTATTTGAACAAGTATCTTGGTGAATGCCAAATTTCTTGTAGAACGTAAACAGACATGTGACCAACGAGTTGATACATCAATCAATACCATAAAATATTTGAACGGTCCACATTCAGAGTGGATTGGGCCACATATATCACCTTGAATTCTTTGTAGAAATGTTTGAGATTCAGATGTGATTTTACTATATGAAGGTCGAGTGATTAATTTTCCTTGTGCACATGGGGCACATAAATAATCCTTTGGCAAATTCAATTGGTTTGATAAATCATGTCCATTTGAGTTTTTGGCAATTTTACGCAACATAGTTGATCCAGGATGACCAAAGCGATCATGCCAAAGAATCAACGTCTTTGTATTTGTGAGTTTCTGGCTCATGTTTATAGAGTGAGATTCAACTATGCCAATTTTTGTAAAATATAAACCAGTTGAAATTGTACCAAATCTTTCTAGGATAAGCTTCTGGCTTTCAATTCTAGAAATAACACAAAGATATTTTTTGTTGTTTTCATTTATAGTTTCAATATGGTATCTATTCATTCTTATATCTTTGAAACTCAGCAAATTTCTTTTAGAGTTGCTTGAGTATAATGCATTCTGAATAAAGGTATGTGTACCATTTGGTAATTAATAGATAATTATTTGTTGAGAAGTTGGAAAGTTTGAAGGTGAACAGGTTGAGAACAATAATTGATTCGCATTCCTATGCAGAATATTGAGAATGCAGTATACAGAAAGTTTGTGCTACTCAAAAAAAAATATTCCTAGTTGAGCAGCAAGAAAATAAAAAGAAAAGAAGAACACTTTCATGCTGATAACGTGTTACAAAATGAAGAGAATGGAGACTATTAGAGAGAGAGAGAGAGAGAACAATTTTATTGAATTGAGAAAGATCTTACAATACAATCAAGCTCCATATTTATAGACTCCTTAAGCAGTGCAGATTACAATAATGCCCTTTCTTATTTAGCTTATTCATCCCTATTATTAATGTATATTACAACAAGTTTGATTTTATATAGATTTTTTTGTTTCCTTCTAACTGAAATGTTCTTAACAACTCTATTGACTCAAGTGACTCATTTTGTTTAAATGTTTTTTCCCTAAAAAAATAATAAAATTATATATATGTAAGCTTGTTTATATTTTTCCACTTCTTTTCCCTTCTATCTATATAAGTTTATGTATAAATTTTGCTTCTTCTATGTTTGAAAAAAATTATATATTATATATGTATTGTTTTCATTTGTAATTATCTCCTCTATTATGTAACGACCCACCTTTTTGGATGGTTTAAATCGACAGTAAACCACATATGTCAAATTCAAAGCATTCAAAAGGGAGAATGATTATGGGGTAAGTAAGAAAAAATAGAGAAAGAAAAAAAAATTACAGAATCTCACAGCGGAACGATAAAATATAATAATCAAATAAACGGTTCATGAAGCTGTTTTACAAATAATATTTGATTACACTTTTACAATACAAATCAGTTACATATAATAGGAATAAATAAATAAATCCAGCGAAACAAAATGATGCAGTGGGATAAATACAATAAACAATACTAGTATACAAATCTCCACCTTCGTCCTCCAAAAGCAGTCTTCGATACACTGAAAAGCTTAGACTGACCCGAGCAAATTGAAAAGACAAAACAATCGAGTCAGAACTAAAGATCTTATGTAAGTTAAATCAACAATAGAATAAATATGAGTGTAACGACATAAGAGATATTTATAGGGTTTGACATCTCCTATCTAGTGTCTAGTGTAACAACTTAAGAGATGTTCGGGATTTCAATCTCCTAAGCATCCGTTAAACAATCTACATAAATAGTACAATACGCTATTATTAGTGTCTATAGTAAAGAAAAGTATTAAAATAGCGTTAAGGCGTTATCCATATCCCCCTTAACACATTTTATATATTCCCGTAGTCTATAAAGATATTGTAAACTCCCCCGTATACTGGAGGTTTACCCAATGAGCACGCCATAGGTATAGTACAAACCAAACTCGTAGAAGGTGCGATAAGGCATGTGACATGACACGCGAGGTAATGCCCAAGGTAGGATACTATCGTTTTGCAGATCCGGTTTAGTGGTAATGCATAGTTGCAACTACCGCCCACCTCGGAATACACTCCCATAATTAAAAATCAAGGGGTGGCCACCAAATCAATCATAAAGTTATAACATGGTATCGAAGAAATGTGTTTGATAGGAGGAGCAACCTCACTTTGCCCGACATGGCTCTTGTTTTATTCACATCAAGCTGACTCATGGGAGTTATGGCTACGGAAATACCTCATACATAATCGTTTTCCAAACCATCCTACTTCATTCTGGAATCTCCACCATGTACATAGTTGTTAAAATGATTTTCGATATTGGCAGAGAATATGACAATATCTAATCTCAGTCTCTTTAACAACCAAGCACTTATTTCACACCGTATGGTTCTTTAAATTTCAAAACCATAACTAATATCAAAATATAATATTCAATTCAAGCCATATCACTTTCGAAATCATGTTCACTTTTGAAATTATCGATAAGATGGGTTAATTAAATCCACATTTTAAAATCATCATATTTACTCAAATATGTCATTTCATTAGCAATTATCATTTCCAATCCCAACTTAAGTTATAATATCATTTAACCACATTTTCTTTAAAAAAATCAAGGATTTAAATATAAACACTCCCTTTTTGCACAGTTTAAAATTTAGAAAAAAGTTTAGATAGTTATAAATAGTCTAGCATAGTTTAAAATAAATTTTCAAATAGTTAAAATTCTCTAAAATAATTTAAAATACATTAAAATAGTTTAGGTGGATTTCAGATAGTTTAGATAGTTTTAAAATAGTAAAATAGATTTAACATAAATAGATTGAATAGATTTAAAATAGACGGGATAGATTTAAAATAGATTAATTGGATTAAATATATTATAATAGATTAAAATAAACTATAATAGATTAAATTGATTAAATAGTTTAAAATAGATTAAATTAGTTGAATGGTTTGAAAATCATGTTAATCATGATTTTTTAAATAATATATTTTAAAACAGTTTATATTAAATTAATAAATTCGAAATTAATTTTAAATTAAGCCATTTCTTTTATTTCAACTCATCTGGACCATGTCCAACTTTCAAATCGACCAATTAAAATTGGTCTTTCAATTCAGATTCTCATTTAAAACAATTTAATCAATATCGATTTCAAATCCATGTTTGAATTATTAATTATACCACTTCAAATTAAATAAATTTCAAAGTTATATTCAAACATTTTCACTAACTCAATTTCGATAAAATTCATTTATATTTGACAATTCAACTTTGAAATTTCAATTTTATTCTTTGAACTATTCATTAAACCGACTCCAATTTCAACCTTTAAAGCTTGGATTTCGAAAATAATTCAGTTTCAACAAATCAAATTATATTTCAAACTATCATTTAACTGAATTCAAATTTTTATGATTTAAAATCATTTAATTTAACCAACCAGGACCGTATATAATTTTCTACCTATGATCAAGTGATATGGATATTTATCATATTAATCCACAAATTATTTAAATTTTATGGGTATATATTATTTCAACCCGTGATCCCAAATTTTACTTCAAATCCATGAAATCGCTCGAGTCTATCATTTCAACCCATAATGACTTCTCTCTAATCTATCAAATTTTTCGGGTATGTATCATTTCAACCCATAGGGAACTTACAGTGCAATAACAATATAATATATAACATACAGTCATGCAATATCAACAATCAAACATCCATCACAATCATCTTTCAAATCAACCAATAAAAATCAATAAATAACTAATTATCAGTATTAGATATAAACTGGCAAAATAAAATTTAATATTAAATTAAATGGAAAATATATTCAATAAATTCAGATTTAACAGGAATGATGAATTAAATATATGAAATACCAGTAAACCAACTTCTAATCATATCATAACTTTAATTTAACTAACATAATACAATTTAGTAGTTGTGGGTGGGTTAAAACACTCAACTTTGATTTCAATTCGATTTGAAACCCAAAATAAGGCCCAAAATCTAATGATCTTCGAATTTGTCTAAACTAGATCCATAATGTTCAAAATTTTGATAGGATTGCAACGGAGTAAACTGCACGTAAATCCGACCTCGTATGCAAAAGTTATGCATATTAGAACCTATGAAAATTAAAATTCAAACTAAATTAAGAAATAAATAAAAATAACAGATGGTGCCATGTATACCTGACATTTTGTAAACCCTAATCTTAAACCTTGTTCATCACGTTCGAACACGGAGCCGCCGATCCTACCTCAGTTCTTGTCGTCATCCACCATCTTCATCTAGATCGGAGAACGTCGTTTACTCCCCTTGACTACGCGCCCCTCCAGCCTAGGTGCGGCCATGCTCCACTCCACCATAGGCATTCACTACTACTAGCATTCGACAGCCTACTGTGGTAGATTGGCATGACCTAGGGACAAACAAGCGATAGATCTGAAGTTTGCATGACACCAGCTTCCTAACGTCGCCTTCCGATCACTTCTAGGATGAAGATTCACCGTTGGATTGAAACTCTAGCAAATGCACGGCCAAAAATAAATCACTGATTTTTTGAAAAACAATAATTTGAATCAAGAAATAAACTGCACCGGTGAACTACACTCATCGAGAGCTTCGAAACAATGTATAATATGTTAGTGTTTGAAGGAGTTTGAATTTTGAAATCGATTTTGATTTGAATTTGGATTTAGAGATTTAGGTTTTCAGCTATTGAGAAGAGAGGAGCAATAGAAATTTCAATACGTACCGTAATGAAAAATAAAAAGGCTGCTAGGGTTAGAACAAAACTATTTATATGAACAAAGCACAATAACAAAGTGAACACGTATCAAATTGGTACGAACGACAATAACGACCCAAAAAGCTCATTTTGCTTCTAGAATGAAAGTAGGTCACCCATATATCAAAATAGATGTTTTCTATATTTTTAAACTCAATGGAATAGGTTTCAAGTCCTAGTTCCACTATGTGAACAGTTAGCTTTTAAAATCATCTTATTTCAAATTGATCTCATTAAATTGATTTCTACGCGTTTTGAGCCCGCACGATCAAACGACATGTCTGATCGATGTGGAACATGAAACTTATAATAATTCACCGTTATTGATCCGATGAAACTGGTTTTGTCGAAATCCGAGACAGTGGCCAAAATGGCTATTTTCACGTTAATTAAATAAATTATTATTAAATTAATTTAATCCACTTTTTATATTCAAATCCTATAACAAACAATTTTATCATTTTTGATTACTTATTAATTTATAATCTTTTGAAGTAAATTTCCAAGTCAAAACCAATGTTACATATTGCACTAATGGCGGTACTCAATTTCAATAGCAATAAATTCATTTAACTATTATTTTAAATTCCAATAAATCTATTTATTTGGTTTCAGTCTTATTATTCAATCAATCATTTACTTTATGGACATAGTTAACATTGATTTACGTCCTGTTACATAAATATTCAACAGTTGCCATTTTAATTCTCATTAACTACACCATTTAAGTAGATTAATTGTAAATTAGTTTGCAATTTATTATTAACGAATTAAATAGTGAATTTATAATTAAACCATTGTTACAGCTTCCAATTCAAACACATTTCTATGTTTATTATTAATAAACAAAACTAATTAATTCACATACCGACAAAATATTCTATATTAACCAATTTCATTTAATTACGTACAATTTGGCATTTAAATACAGCATTTGGTTTATTTATTTATTTATAAGTTATAACCAATTTAAATTTTACAATCATTTCAATTA
The DNA here is from genome assembly GCA_030765085.1 of Allium cepa. Classification (NCBI taxonomy): domain Eukaryota; kingdom Viridiplantae; phylum Streptophyta; class Magnoliopsida; order Asparagales; family Amaryllidaceae; genus Allium; species Allium cepa. The sequence goes on along the minus strand of CM060945.1, from coordinate 418,089,234 downwards.
ATTGAAATTGCAATAAGTAGTTATCAATTACATTAAATCGCATTATTACATTTCATTCTAATTTTTTTATCAATAATAAATCACAAATTTTCATTTCTTCCAATATTAATTTACGAAATCTTATTAAATCCAATATTTTAATTATCGGAAAATTACGGGTCGTTACACTCTCCCCGACTTAAAACTCTTCATCCTCGAAAAGGAAAGAAGTAACTAAGAAACTAATATATGTAATTCAAAGTATTCAATTTATAAACAATTAATTTACATAATTAAATGATTTAAATAAAATATATCCATTTATAAACAATTAAATCCTTTCATAATCAAGTTCAATAAAGGTTTGAAAACGTTTCCACTTTCGTAAAATTTTCTGAGTCCAAAATTCACAGAAAATTTTAGCAGATTTTCCTTTGTACAGAGAGGTTTAGGAGAAATAATAATATCAATGATAACAATACACGTATCATATTTCAAAATAAAATATCCAAAGAATGGGAAAATAATATAATATTACTACAAAACCGTAACCCGAAAGCGTACCTATTTGTCAGGCAAACAACGCTTATTTATCAAACCAAAAGTAATAGTTTTTGCTTCTATAAACTTGTATTTCACTTATATAGTCCAAAGAAGTTAGTGATTATGTAAAAGAGAAATATTGAGTTGTTTCAATCAATAGCAAACAAGCCAACACAACATAACAGCAATCACTTGCAAACAAAGTCATACAATCATCACATGCAATTAAAGTATCCAACCATCCATCCATAACAACCAAAACAAATGGTTTGTTCAAGTTCAGAAACTTTTAATCGTATAAAATGATAAATAAACTACTAAGTATACCATACACTCAACAGTCTTAGATAAAACTTAATGGATTATTTATACATATTTATACAGTTAGAAGTATCCTTTCCCAAACATCCATAAACCAAATAAACAATAATTTCAAACATTATTTACATTTATTCTTATTAATTTCCTTTCACATTGTTTACTGTTCATTTTTTCTTCTACATTTATACAATGCTATATTCCCATTAATTTACATTCAATGCTTATAAAATTTCATTTCACATTTATTCATACAATACCATTTTCTTCTTTTCATTATTTCACATTCATTGCTTACATAAGTTATTTCCATTTTAACTATTATATTATCCATTATTATGGAAACCTCTATACAATTTAATTCACCATTAATAGATTTTTTTCCTTTCCCACATTCATTTCTTCTAAATATAGTATTATTGAATATTAAATCCATTTCTAAATCATTTCAACATTTTATGAAGTTATAATCATTCAATTTATATAGGATTCACCTATACTATCCATTTTAATTTCAAATAGTTGCAACTTTAACTTATGTTCATAATCATTTACTTATAATATTCACTCTATCTATAAATTTAATTAGTAACATTTAAAATTATTAACTTAATTTTATAACAATTTATAACATCAGAGTTCTTATTTATAGAAGAAATTCCATTGAACACTATCATTTTCTAAGTTTTACTTGTATAATATTCTATTGCATATTCTTATTAACATTTCAACTTATAATACTTTGGTAAGTTATATATGTCTTTAAGAATGTAATTGAATGTTACACAAATTTTCTCATTCATTTTAGTTATTAAAATGATCAATAATTACATCTTCTTATTTTTCATTTTAGGAATTTCCAATTACTAAAATAGTTTAAGATTTCATCCTATTACAATAATCGAAACTAGTAATTTATAGATACTTAAAAATTAAATACCAGGTTTCCTTTCAAATCGTTTAAAATTATATATATAATCGTATATTTTTTTATTTCCAAATCAGTTTTAGAAAAATTAAGATTCGACATCAAAACAGATGTATAGTAAAACTATTACAGTGGTCTTCCCACTTTGAAACTCGAAAATTAATGTCGATGATGCGTGCACTCATCACCAAAATTATTTTCCAGCGACAGAGAGGGGAGTATAGAACTTATTCCTTCTAAAATTCCTCTAACATATTTCTTTCAAATCACATTGAAATCTCTATATCAAAAAATACTTCCAAATTATACTAATACTATATTCCAAAATCTTTTGAAAGAAATTTTCAAAATCCCATAACTTAAGTTCTCAAATTTCCAATTTATATTCATTTTATTCACAATCCAATTTTACAACCGATGATCATAAATTTCACTTCCTAACAAACAACCAAACATCACATATAATTATATACATTTGTAAAGATTATTATTTTATATACAAAATATAATATTAGGTAAAATTATTTCATTTACTTATATTTCAAAACAATATTGTGTCAGTCTGCCCTATTAAGTGTTTAGAATTCCCTATCGATGCCATATAATCCCATGTATCGACTAGAATTTAAAAATACTATACAGAACAAATTAACACAATACAAAACGACTCATTATCGGGTATTACAACTCTATTTCCATTGAGTCGGACCCCACAAAGTTAAGGTTATGACTAAACCAAAGCTCTGATGCCAAATGTAACGACCTTCCTTTTTGGATGGTTTAAATCGATAATAACCACAAATGTCAAACTCAAACCATTGAAAAGGGAGGACTGTTATGTGGTAAATAAAAAAAGCAGAGAAAAAAAGAAAAACAAAACATAAAATCTCACAGCGGAATGACAAAATATAATATCAAATAAACAGTTCATGAAGCTGTTTTACAAATAACATTTGATTGCACTTTCACATTACAGATCAGAGTATTTATACAACAAGAGTAAATAAATAAATGCAGCGGAACAACATGACGCAGTGGGACAAATATAATAAATAATACTAGTACACAAATCTCCATCTTTGTCCTTCAAAAGAAATCTTCAATACACTGAAAAGCTAAGACTGGCTCAAGCGAATTGAAATGACAAAACACTCGAGTCAGAACTAAAAGATCATTTGTAAATTAAATGAATAGTAAAATAAATATGAGTGTAATGGCATCAAAGATGTTTGTGGGGTTTGACATCTCTTATCCAATGTCTAACATGAGTACAATAACTTAAGAGATGTTTGGGATTTCCATCTCCTAAGGATCCGTTAAACTATCTACATACATAGTACAATACACTATTATAATAATGCCTATAGGAAAGTATTAAAATAACATTAAAACGTTATCCATATCCATCTTAACACATTTTATATATTCCCATAGTCTATACCGATACTGTAAGCTCCTTCGTAAATTAGAGGTTTACTCAGTGGGAACTCCATAAGTACCATTCAATTTAATATATAATTGGAAACTCAAGGTGAGTGTTATAACGCTCACAACATAGTAGAATATTTTTACGCTAGTCAAATTTGAAACTATGAAGTGACATGAATTTATTGGTCGTTGTTTGATAAAAATTAATTGTTCTTTGAATTAACCATTAAAAAAATTGACCGTTAGATTTGAAATTGTAATTTAATTGCCAATAAATTACCCAATATTAATAACTATGAAATTATTGTGAATTATATTATATGTTTGTATGATTGATTGTGATGGATGCCAACTGATTGATATGTGGATGATCGAATGTTTATTTATTTTATATATATATATATATATATCCTGTTATACCTTGGTAAATTAACTACAGTATATGAACTGTAAATGTAACGATCCCATTTTTAAGCCAAATTTAATTTTGTAGTTAATATAATTTTTAGAATTAATTTGGGAATTAAATTGATTTTTTTTTCAAAACAAATAAGATATGGGTTTGTATATGTGTATGCATATTGATTGTAAATAGAATTTGAATTTGAAATTCAAATATAAATATCATGAAAATAAATTGGATTTAAAAATAATATATATATATATATATGATTTTATTAATGTACAACTAAATTTCAAATCATTTTCTTTTAAGATATATAAATATAAACAAAGGTAATATATATGTGAAAATAAGAAAGTATAATATGAAATTTTATTAAAACATTTAGTCATGCAAATTACAAGTGTAAGCATTATAATATGAAATTTTAAATTGTAAAACTATGAGTTTTCCTTTTGATTATCTTGGTTTTGTAATTAGACCTTCAAAACTTAAGCATGATGATTGGTTAATAATCATTGATAAAATTAAAACTAGGATTACTAATTGGAATGTGAGATTTATATCTAGAGCTGGTAGACTAGTTTTGATCAATTCTGTCTTATCAGCTCCCCCTATCTATTGGATGTCTATGCACCTTTTTCCTGAATGGGTGATAGATAAAATAGATAAAATTAGAAGGGATTTCCTTTGGAGTGGTGAAAACCCTAATAGTAGCATTAAATGTTTAGTTAATTGGGATACTGTCTGTAAATCAAAAAAAGAGGGTGGTTTAGGAGTCATTAATTTACATAATATGAATCTGTCTCTTCTTGGTAAATGGTTATGGAAATTCAGAGATAGTAGTGATAATGCCATTTGGAAGGAGATTATATCTAAATATTACTACAATGGTAGTTATAGTCTCTATCAATCTTGTCCTTCTTTTTATAGTAAACTTTCTTATTTTTGGAAATCAATAGTAAAATGTAGTGATATTTTCAACTTAGGCATAAATATTATTGTTCATTCTGGTAATAATACATCTTTTTGGCATGATAGATGGATTTCCTCTACTCCTCTTAAGAATGAGTTTAAAGATTTATATGATATTTGTAACTTTAAATTTGCGTTTATTTCTGATGTTTTCAATTCTGAAAGTGATCCTCCTTGGATTTTTAATTTTAATTGTATTTTAATAGGCCCTACCCTTAGGCAACTTTTCTTCCTGTATGCTAAATTAAATCTTTATTACATTGACAATGATAATGACTATATTAGTTGGGTGTGGGATAAGAGTAAGAAATATTCTTCTAATTCCTTTTTTACAAATTTATTAACTTTTCGGGGGTTTCAGTCAATTGTTTTAAACATATTTGGAAATCAAATGCTCCTCCAAAATCAAAGATCCATATGTGGCTTATCATTCAGTAAATTAAACACTATTGAACTTTTAAAAAAGAAAAATATTAACATTGATAATAAATGTTACTTTTGCAACTCACACTCTGAAGATATTAGTCATATTTACTATGAATGCTTGGATACACACTTTATTCTTATTAAGACCTTGAATATCTTTGAGTTTAATACTAGTTCTAGAGTTTTTGATTGTTTTTTCTATTGGAACTCTTTTAGATTTATGTTCAATAAGGATTATAGATACTTGCTTGATACATTATTTACTATTTCTTGTTGGTTCATTTGGTTTGAAAGAAATCAAAGGATTTTTAATAATAAAAAGCAACATTATAATAATTTGATAATTTTAATTTCAAATTTCTGTTTAAATTGGATATCTAATCCCAAATATAAGTTAGCCCAAAATAATTGCTTTAAGGATTATCTTAACAAGGTTAGAAATAATATTAACTTATTCAATCTTAACATCAATAATTTTGCTTCTAATAATACTTTTATTAATCCATATTCTGATTTAAATAATGTTCACATGATGCATCATAATTCCCTTTCTATTCTAGGCCCTTAATTTAGTTTCTTGTTTTGTTTTTTCTTCTTTTTCTTTTATTTTCACATTTTTCCTTTACTTTTTTAAAATAGATAGTTTTTGGTTATAGTTGTTCCTTGATTTATTTCACTCACATATATGTATATAAATTCCATTTATATACATATAAGTGATTCACTCTAATCTGTTTCCCTAGTTTTGTTTCAGGTTTAGTTTAGGAAGGTTGCTGGTTTTTCTATTATCGGGTTTGTAGGATAGCTTTCAGCTTTTTGCAGGTTGTCAGGATTGCTTTTCTCAGGGATTCGGATTATGTGTGGCATTTCTCTTTGGTTTCTCCAGGTCTTCAGTGAGGAGTTCTCCATTTTGGTCCTCCTATTGGAGTTCGTCTCTTTGGATGCTCTTTCATGTGTGACTCGTTTTTTAGATACCTCTAACACCCTATTATTGGGCGGTGGCCTTGCCGGAGCTCGGTAATAGGGTGTAATGGGTGGTGGCTTTGCCGGAGCTCATTTGAGGGGTATCTTTTTCTTTATTTTTGTTTTTTTATTTTTTAGTGTTGCCACCTGCCAGGCATGTTGGCAGCTCCATCCTTTTTGTTATATATATAGTGTTACATGTGTGCTCTCCTCTTTTATTAGAGGATCACACATTTTTCTCAAAAAAAAACAAGTGTAACTTAATTATAATCATGCAAAATACAAGTGCACAATTGTTCTTAATTTTTAAAAATAATAAATAAAGAAAAAATGGCTATATATAAATCTATTCACCTTCTCGCTCATTTTTCTTTTAACTCTCATTCTCAAAAATTTATCTAAAGCAAACCTGAGAAGAAACAAATCAGTAAACAAAATCAAACATCAAAGCAAATAACCTCTTCAATTGTAAAACCGAAGCAAATAAAATCAAAGAAGATGATCATCTCAAACAAATAAAAATTTCCAAGTTTCAGTTTTCAAAGATCAGATCATCTCAAAAAAACATCAAGCTAAGCAAATCAGAGTTTTCAAATCAAACATCCCAAATCAGTAAGAAAATCATAAAAGTAAGAACAACCCAGTTTTCAAATTCAAAAACTATATCTAGGCTCTTTGTTTTCAAGTTACACGTGAGTAAACTACTTTTATAAAAGCTAAAATCTGGTTTAAATCTTGATGCCCGTGATAATCTTTGGAGTTATGGATGTAAATTATGTTTGCATGTTTGAATATATGAAGTTTATATATATGCATGTCTGTACATATGAACATATGGTCTCTGTTACAGGTTTACAAAGTTTAAAACAATTTCAAAATTCAATCCCTTCTCCTCTAATTCTTTTTAGAGTTTGATGTTGAAACGACCCGCAAATCCGTACCCCTTGAGTTCACACTATTCTACAACAATCAACTCAAATTGTACAGAAATACGAACCATTTGGGTTTAAGAAGAAGAGTTAGAAGAAGAGAAAACAAAACAACATTAGAATCTAACCATCGCAGCAGAATAAAATATAATAGAGAATAAACAATCTTTACTCAAATCAAATATATCAGTTTACATATATTACATCATCAGAGTACACCAGTCACAGCTCACATCAATAACATACAGTGGGTACACAACAACTCAACACAGCGGAAATATATATACAAGTACGAGAATACATATCGTCATCCAGCTCGTCTCCTGAGCTCCACAGCATCATATCCTGTATCCTATAATACTCGGTCTGACCCGAGCATTACAGTTAAATAACACCCGAGTCAGTCTGGAAAACCAGCGTGAGAAAATCACACCCAGTTGATTACTAAAGTTTCAAAAATCCTTTGAAAACAAAAGCATCTCGTAAGACCACGCCACAAATAAACATGTCGGGTTTTTACCTTACGATAGCTAAAACACTTTTTATAGAAATCCTCTGATATTATAATAGGGTCTATTTACAAATACTTATAAAATAGCCGAAATTGTTACATTCATTAAATTCCAGCTACTAGCCACCGAAGTGGGTAATACAAACAAAACTCGTACAAGGCTAGTAGGGAGAATGGATTTCCAACAATGACTAGGCACTGGGGTACCACCTGTCACAGTACGGGGCCTAGATCACCGTACCGAGGACTACTCCCTTCATCTCCTGCAACACAAGGCCGGAACCATTCCTTACTGAACAGTACCGAACAAGATAAACCCCGTGGTTGGCGCGACCAACCACCCACTAAGCCGAAATATATATAAGGGACATGTAGACAGGGGAATTATCTTGTCCTGCTTGGGCATGACCCACCTAACCTTGCTGCATATCCCCTGATTTTCAGTCATTCCCATTTGATGAGGCTTGAGGCTAAGCGTTACCTTTTAGAACGTTTCACTTAGAATGCCCATCGCCCACCTGACGATGTTTCGCAAGCATTCGTCCATACAAGTCCGTCCCGGGTTCGAACGGAACCGAAGGCACTATTTCTACTACATCCATTTTGGAAATATCCTCAGGATTAGTAGCGACTAGCCCTTGCACTTCACTGCTCCATCTTCGACTCCGAACACGTTTTTCGCACGAAACGTACAAATCGGATTGAAGTGGTTTTCGAGAAATAATTCTCGATCCCAGTCTCTTCGAAACGATCAACGCATGGTCCAATATTGATAGTCGGTTATTTAACTATCAATTATATTCACAAAACAACCATCAAACAATAATTAATTTCCCAAAATTATTTATTTATCTCAAAAATATCTTCACAAGATATATTTCTATTTTCAACCTTTTGAAAACAGTTTTCAAATCATTCTTTCTTCCCAGTATAAACTTTCCCAAGTATTTTCTATCTCCTCTGAAATTACCAAGCACAAAACTAGATTTTAAAAATAATTTAAAACATTTTACTTTGAAATATATACCTTCAAAACATTTGAATTAAACTATTTCAATAATTTGTTAAAAATACATATTAAATGAATATTTGAAAATAAGGTTACTTAATAAATATAAAACTAGATTTATACTTTCAAAAACATAATATTAAGGCATTCTTTGAATAATTACTACTATAATAGGTAAAAAGAAAATACTTACTTAAGAACTTAAATATTAGAAATAATAAATTTTCAAAAACTTGCTTTTTACAACAACTTTAAAACCTTTAAATTTTATTTAAGAATTTACTTTAAAAATGTACTTGGATATCCAGAGAAAAATCTCGACTTCAATCACTTAAATCAATTTCCCAAATTGATTTCCAATTTATCCCCTTTTAATTTAGAATCTATTAATTTCAGATCTCATTTCTTGATTATGATTTTAAGAAACACTTTAACTAAAAATTCCAATTTTTTTTAGATTTCTCAATTACTTCTCTATTCTTTTAAATAGATTTAGACTTTGAATTTTAAAATAATTCTTTATTCCTTTAATTGATATAACTTAAGTTTTCAATTCATCAATTTCCTTTTATTAAAAATTACTTTGCTCTTCATACTCGAAGTTATTATTATTTGCATATTCCTTCTATTTCTTTCCAATTCATTCTTAATTTATTCAAACTATCTATAATTATTTGACTTACAAATTTACTTCCTTTTAATTTCTTTCAACAATCCAATTCATATATTTTGGTAATTCATTATACCCGAATATCCAATCAAACCATACATTCAATATTCCGATATAGCTCATCATAGGATGTCAAGTAATCAAAACAGATGAGTATTGAATAATTTAAATAAATGTGAGGGGTCCAGTTGGATCCCTCCAACCTGTTTCCCTGCATCCACAGATGTTAGCACACCATAATATCCATTCCAAAATATACTAGACTAAAGCACATCAATCAATTCAACCATTCAAGCAATTATTTAAATTTAATCATTTAAATTTAAATTATACTGAGTGAGATTAACTCACCTTTTATTTTATTAGCATCCATTCCAATCCAGCTTGTTCTCTTTTCGGATTTCACCTTGAATAAACAATTCAAGATTTGTTGATATTTAAATTAATCAGAACCATGTATTACCATTAACAATTTTAATTCACTAATAATTAAATCTTAAACTCGTAGTTTTATTCATTTCCTTTGAGACTATTATTTTCTCATAGATTTAAAATTCTATTGGTACCTAAACTTCAATATACAAAGTCCCTATACAATTCACCAATGTCATCTATATAATCTCTGTGTTTTACTGTCAGTTTATATATATATATATATATATATATATATATATATATATATCTGCTATAAAATATGCATGTATATTTAAATATATATTTATACTTATATAAATATCTCATTTTCAGTACTTATAAATATAGGTGTTATAAATTTTAAATTGAACAAAATAATAAATACCTTGCTGCAAAATCGAACGCGTGCTACTACGACCCAAAACCCCGCCTTAGCCACCGCTAATAGGACTGCCATCTCACAAGCTCTGCCGACTGCCCACGGCCACTCTTGGGGCATACAGAGCATCAATCGACGTTCGCCTGCTGTGCCTCCCCACGATCTTCCCAGTCGCACCCCCTGTGCTTGCTCTCGAGTTCTACGATTCCCAAATTAAACTCCAAGTACCTCGCGGCCGCCGAGCACGAGTTTCCCCCCCTCCTTGTTCGATGATGACAACGCGATGCCTTCGCGTGTTCGAGCCCGCGAGTTGCTAGAACCGCTGTTGCCTTTGAGTGATTTGATTTCGATTTACTGTGAAACGAAGAGGAGAGGGAAGTGATTTGGGGAATCGGCTCGGCCATTTATTTCTTTTTTTTTTTCGCAGATACAAATGAAGATGCTGTTACGATTTTGAAAAAAAAGAGAATAAGAAGACGCGAGAGAGAGGAAGGGTAAGGGCTTCGGCCATACTCGAATTTGATTTCGATTGGTACCGAGGAAGAGATCTGGAATTTATTCATGCTTTTGTTTTCGAATGGAAGAAGAAAGAGGGGAGTCTTGGTTCCGGTTTAAAAGAAAGAATTGGCTTCTGAGGGAAGATAGAATAGCGTGCTTGAAACGCCTTGTTACAGTGTTTTTTTTTAATTCAACGTCGAATCGATTTTTATCCATTAAACTTTCAACGCGTTTATAAACCATACACTCATATACTAACTCTGATTAACACGAAATTTGAAATCCGACAATAATTTAATATTACGAACCCAATGGAACTGGTTTCGTCTAATTCCGAGACTGAGCCTCGGAAGGCTATTTTTAAATTCAATTTAAACGATATAAATTTTAAAACTGAACAAATCATTGTTAATTTCAATTTTACGACTTCTATTATCCCCAGTATTATCAATATAAATTTTTCAAGCCTTCAAGTTATTTTTAACAGACTTAAAAAATTCTTGATTCAACAAGTTACCCAACTTCGAATTATTTATTTCAATAGTTTAAATTATCAAATAAATGGTGATATTCGAAATTCAAGTTAAAATTACTATATTGAATATTTAAAATCAATTAAATATTCCGATTTTAAATGCTCGAAAATTACGGGTCGTCACAGATGTCAAAACAAAACATGTTTGAATTTACAGGATATAAGTTTTAAAAATACTTTCACATAAAATTATTAATTGGTTTTGCTGGAAAACAATAAAATACAGTAAAAACTCTAAACTATGTCGAGCTCAAATATCAGTTTTCTTGTTTCAATTTTATCATCTACAGTTTGTTGTTGCATATCCCTACCGGTTTTCAAGAATTGCTTTTCCTTGATATCGAACATACTCCAAATTCGAGGGTCAGAGAGTTTCATAAAACGTTCTTGGTGGAATTTTTACTAATTTTTTATTTTTGTAATGTAATAATAATAAGAAAAGCAAGATTCTGATTCTGAGGTTCTCCCTAACCAATTCCTAATTTTAAATATATCAAAAAACGAAAAAAAATGTTTTGTCTATTCGATCCAAAAAAAGTGGAGAATGCGCATTTGCTTGAAATATTTTCAATCCCCGCTTCGTTAAAATTGGAATAAAATGCATCGCGGAGGGATTTTACTAGGTTCAAGTCTGACGAGAATAATATTCTACGACTAACAGCTCATTTATTTTTAAACCGATCCATTTATTATCTATTATTTGATTTACTCATGTCATGTACAAAAAAAATTATCATCGAAAAGATAGGTTAGAAAGAGAAATATCTGCAACAATACAACAACGCATTGTCGCTCTTTCAGACCATAATGAAAACGCAATTTCTGTTTCTTTTAATGAATTTATTTTAGTTTTAAAATTCATTAATTTCTGAAATGCCCATGTAGTCCCCTGAATATTCAAAATTGTTATACTTTCCAACCAATTGGGAGAGAATCAATAGATTCTTTTTCGGGAGCGATTCATCCTTGCCCATGTCTTCAGGCTTCCCAAAGCGATAGCAAGGCCAATAGCTACAGGTCTTTAACCGCAGGAATTAATATACTGGGGGCGAAAAATCTTAAAAGCAACCACTAGCAGCTGTTCGTGCTTCGCAAAGCAGGAAGGCTTGGAATGGGCTAGTAGAAAGCATCCGAGTCCGAGCTGTTGGAATTGGAACAGGTTCGGCAGCAGATCACGAATGGAGTTGGACCCTCATGTCGATCCGAATGAATCAGTCTTTCCACAGAGGTCAATCTTTGCCTGCTAGGCAAGAGGGCAGCAAGTTACAAATTCTGTCTCCGTAGGACATGTATTTTCTATTACACAAATTTTTGTTTTTTCTTATAATTGTTTCTGATTCACCAATTTTTATTGCTTTTCAAGAAAACAATAAAAAAATGAAAAAAATAAGATATGAAATCTTAAATATTCTTATTTTATTTTTTGAAATAAATGGTAAGAATCAATTCTAGAATTGAATTAAGAACTAAGATCGAAAATCACTCCAACCCCACTCAAATAAGAACAAAAAGACTAATGAAAAAACAGAAATCTATTTCTTTGCCTTTTCGCCAATAAATCAGAATTCTCTTAGAGACAAATTCTTGTCTTTTGTGATCACAAATTCTTGTCTTTTGTGATCTAAGAAACTAAAAAAGGAAATAAAAAACCCGCTTTCTACAATTTAATATATATCGAATTCCTTCCCGATACCTCCCAAGGAAAATCTCGAATTGGATCCAAAATTGACGGCGAAGGCCTTGTATAAACCCCATATATTAGGGGAAACCGGCCTAGTATAAACATTCGGGAGGCAGCAATTGAGCTTCAGGCTACGACTCAGCGCTTCTCACTTTGGACAGTTAGCAATAATTTTTCTATGGACGTCCGGAAATCTATTTCATGTAGCTTGGCAAGGAAATTTTGAGTCATGGATTATTTTTTTCATTTTTTTATTGTTTTCTTGAAAAGCAAAGTTTTGGAATAAGCAGGGGAATTCGCAGATCGTCTAAACGACATTTTAGGGATTGGCGACTTACCCATTCAGTGACTTTGGCTTATTGTATATAAAATAGAAAAAAAAGATAAAATAAAAAATAAGCATTTAGGTATGCGTAAAAATAGATTCTAATCCGCGCCGCTTTTGGTACTCCGGAAAAACAAATCTTGATCGAACCTATATTTGCCCAATGGATACAATCTGCTCATGGTAAGACTTCCTATGGGTACCTAAAAAGACATGATCCCAGGCGGATACTTGACATGTCCCCCCTCTTCCAGGCCCATCGCAAGGGAAACGAAAACCGAGATTTGCTTTCGAAAACGATGATTTTTAAAGGTGGAATCATGATTTTTAAATGCGTATTCATGGAGAACTTGCAAGTTGAACAGGAAAGGAGTTTTTAGCATTCTCTGGTGATCGGTGATGAGGTGAGTCTCGGGATCGTGGCTTAAGGTGGTTAGGAGGTTGACGAACTTGGGAAAAATGATCGGAGAATTTTCCGATTACCACGGTGGCGGCACGACATCAATTTAGGGTTTAAACCTAAGTTTTGGTTGAGGTCGAAATTTGAGTCACTGGGTCACCATCTGTGCATTGGGGTAGATCGCAGGTGAGGGAATCGAAGCGTAGGTCGTCGACGAAGCTATGGTCGTGATCGTGTAATCTTTGTTGGCCGAAGGTGACAATATGAGGCGATTCTTTGATGATCAGTTTCATCCCAGTGGGTTTCAGGTTGCTCGATTTTGATTTCCATTTAATTTTGAAGATCTGGGTGGTTGCCAGGGTTGAGATGGTTTTCGCCGACTTGTAGATGGTCGGAGCATGGATCAAAGTTGGTCAGAACACTTGTGCACGTGCACATGTGTCAAAGATTTGGATTTGTTGCTAATGGATTTAAGGATGGTGGTCTCGGGGAAGAGCTCGGGAAAAAGATGTGTTGGCTCGGGTTCGTGATCGAGCCATTTGCGAGTGTTTTAGATGTTAATAGGTTTTAAAATTTAAAAAATCTGATATAACAGGATTTTAAAAAAAGATAATGGCTCGGGGTTGGTCTCGGGGGAATGATGAGTAGACTCAGGTTTTGTCTCGGGTATGTGATGTTGCAGTTTTCAAACTTTAAAAACAAAATCAAGTTTTAAAACATTTCTTAATTAATTCTTTTAAACGATTATTTTTATTAAGTATGGATCAGTTAAAGGTTTCAAAGTAAATTATTTTAAAATTAATTAAGTTTAAATTATTTATTTATGTGATCATTATTATAATTACTTCTTTAAGTTATTTAAACAAATTTAATAATGTAATTAGGTAGATTAATTACAAAAGGTAAAATATTTTTATTTTACTTAAAAGTCTTAAGCTAATTCATGTGTTAATGATAAGTAATTTCAAAGTTTTATTAAACAAAACTTAAATGTAGTTAAGTGATTAATAAAGATAAATTGTTTATCTTAAATTAATTAAGTTAGTAATTAAAGTTAAATTAATTAATGCAATTAATTAAGAGTTAATTAATTAATGTTATTAATTTAAGGATAATTAATCAATATAAGTAATTAAAGGATAACAAATTAAAGGTTAATTAATTGATAATTAAGGGATTAATTAATTCATAATTAAGAGTTAATTAATTAATAAAATTAATTAAAGGTAATTAATTAATGTAATTAAGTAAAGGATTGACTAATTAATTTCATTTATTAATTGAAGTAATAATAAATGGTTTATAATTAATTAATGTTAATTAATCAGGATTTAATAGTAATTAATGCAATTAATTTAATTTATTTCGAGATTAACAATTAAATGATCTTGCTTATGGATGATTATCGAATGCCTTGGATTGTTTGATACCTCTGATATGCGATGCTCTGTGATATGAAATGTTGGTTTGAGCTATGATAACTGTAAGTTATTTATCTATGATTGATTTGCTGTGTGAATGTGAACCTCTGAATTGAATTGAATTGTTTACTTAAACAACTTGGCCTTTAAAACGGTATTTGAATTTCGTTGCGACCTGAAATCGGATTCCAAATGGTTATTAGAAAACCACATCGAATCTTAAAAGTGATCTTTTGATTAAAAAACTGGAAATAATTTGTGACTTATCTACGATTTGAATGTATCCACTTGTTTTAAAAATAAGTGCTCATTATTCTGTTAAGCCGAGAGAGGACATTATGTCATAAAACCCATTCTGAATTAATGATACGACGAAATGGAATTGCATTTGAAGATGGTGGTTGAAGAACGGGTATTTTCGAAAGTGAAAGGATTGCCTGTGATTGTCTCTGCATCGAGTTGCTCCAGTATAGAGATTACCCTATATGATGGGGAGTCCGGTCGGGATTGGGAATATCTGGATTTGCAAAGACTTTTCTCCTTAATTGGACGAAGTGCCTTCGGTTCCATTCAGACCCACGATGGACTTGTATGGATGTATGTCTGACATTACACTTTGAGATGTAAAGCTGATTTCTATCAAATACATTTCTGTTTGGTGGCGGAGAATTTATTCACTTAGCTTAACACCCTTCTCTAAGATGTACGAGCTCAGAGGTTATGTAGTTGATGGTTATTAGCGATATATTTCCAATTTGGTAGTGTGGCGTGCTAAGTGCTGATCATTGCTTGATTGAAGTATGGCTTTTTTGAAAAGTGTAGCTTTGTAGGACGAGACTTCATCGAGCCTCTCACCCCGAAAATGGTCGAAATAGGAAAGGATACAGCAAGGTTATGTGGGTCGCACCCCTCAGGGTATGTGCATTTCTTTCTGGATAAAAAATGGTATTCTGGTATGGAGCCCAGATATTTTTCTTATCCCGTTGTTGGTGATAAAGGTACCTCGATAAAGGTCGGTTACAACCGGGGGATGGCATACTCGTGACAGTTAGTTATCTAGTTACAGAGGTAACCCAGCCTTGTGTTGGCAGAGATCCGGTTAGGTTCTCGGGGCATCCCTCCAGAGGCGTACCCTTTCGGATAAAGGAAGTTCCTTTGCCTTGGCCATTTGTTGGAAATCCAATCACTCAATACAAGCCCCTTTAAGTTTGTAGTTGCAGAACCTGCAATCTCATATGGTAGCTATAGTAGGCATACTATAATGGTACGTATGCTGGCTAAGATTAATATTATACTTTCGAAATGTTTTCCACACTATGCACTAATAATAATATCAAAAGGATTTTCACGTATCAAGCATGTTTGACTACTATAAGGAGAAACCTCCCCGAAGTGTGCGATTGCATTGTGTGTGTGCCGGGAGACCTTATGGTAGTTTCATTTTCCAAAAGCATGAACGGATTTCTTTTTATTTCTTTTATACAAACAACTGTTTGATGTTTTCTCACACCAGTCCTATGAATGACTCGGAGTTTATTGTTCCCTTTCTAAACTCTGGATGCCAATTATTTTCCACACGGGCAGCCTAGAGTCAGATTATCTGTAGGTTGGAGCTAAGTCAATGTGGATTTATAAGTCTTTGGTTTGGAAGTCTTTGGTTTTGAGCTTTTGGTTCGAAGCTTTGGAGCTTTGAAGATATGAAGATGCTATATGTTGATCTCTTTTGGAAGGCAATGTTGATGTTTCGCTATTAGGCTATCTTTCCGCTGTTATATTATCTTTCCGCTGTCATGTATTATGTATTTGGATCTCTGATGATGTTGGATTCTCGTTGTATGATGTTGTATCTATGTTGTATATCAATGAAGTCATTTTGTTTCCGCTGTGTTGTTATCATCTAATGTTTTATAGCTCTAGCGATACGGACTCCAACGTTTGAATCTCCGGCATTTGAATACAGGTGATATATTGGATGCCGATTTTTGAAGGTTGAAAGTCTGGGTCGTCACATTTGGTATCAAAGCTAAAGGTTGAGTAAGAACTTTAGCTTTGGAGTATAAATCATTAGGTAACTCATTAGATATATGGTTAGAAATGCCCTAGAATGAGTATATTCCCTAAGATATTTTGTCCATATACCTAAATCAATTCTCTTACTATTTACAGATAGTGAGAATGAGTGTAAGAAGAGGACGAGCTAGGGGAAGGGGGAGTACCACTACAAATGGTCAAGACGCTGAAACAACAGAAGCAGCTCTTCCCATCCAACCCCAGCCAAATCCAACAGAGTTGTATCGGAATTTCTCAAGACTTGGAGGGAAGGCAAGGAGACTATTATAGAAGCGCAAGCTTGGATTCGATCTTGCGAGAGGATTTTCAAGGGATTGAAGTTGGAAAATGATCAAATGAGGTTAATATTTCCTGGCAGCTCCAGGAAGAAGCTTTGGCATGGTGGGAGACAATTGCTTTGGCTGAATCGGAGGATGAGTTTACGTGGGATAGATTCAAGCAAGTGTTTGAGCAGCGGTATATGCCTTCCGCTGGTATTTCTAGGATGTATCAGGAGTTTATCAATTTGAAGCAAGGAAGTCTATCTTTTGAAGAATACTTAAAAAAGTTTAATGAGTTATCCCGATTTGGTCCTAAACTGGTGAAAGAAAAATGAAAGGTTTATTAAAGGGATGAACAAAAAGTTTAATGAAAGGATGACAGGCAATGCAGGAGTCTTTTGCTGATTTGATAGATATAGGATATAGATATGCCACTTTAGATAAACAAGAGATTCCAGAAGAGAAAGGAAGCGGAAGTAATCCAAATTGGAAGAAGAGAAAGTTTGGAGGAAAGAAGCCGTAGCGAGGTAAAGAGAAGAAGGATACTCGGGAAATAAGGCGAAGAATGTTACCAGTTTCAACTGTTTGGAGAAAGGTCATTTGTGATAACCCGGATTTTGAAAAGCTGATAATTCGAAAATTAGCTGATTTTAGACTATTGAGATACTGATTTTATTTGGGTTAAACAAATAAAATTTGATAATTAAAGATGTCTGGATGTATATATAAGTAGCTGAATTAAAGTGATGAATCTTATAGTAAATTATTAAATATATAAATAGATATGTGTAAACTCTATGATATTGAAATCTCAAGTTAGTACATATACAAATCCATTGTGAATATATAATCACAGTAAACATATTTATATAATTATTTAAATTGGAAAAATTCGTCCTTTACAAACAAAATATGTATTTGATTTTGTGTATATATATAAGTTGATTGTAAATAGAACTCGGTTTTGAAACTCAAAATAATATCTTAAATTTATCTTTAGAGGTATAATTATAAGTGAAGAGGAAATGTGTTAATGGATATATATATATATATAAACATAACATATTAATATAAAAGCTAGAATAATTAATATGAAAATGGATATAAACATTTGTAACATTTAAATGAATTTTATGACATTTGTATAATAATAACAACACATATGACATTTGTAAGCCTAGAATGATTGAAAACTAACAAGTGTCAATTTTTTATTTTATAAAATGTAACGACCTGGAATTTTCGATCCCGAAGATTCCAGATAGTTAGGAAAAAGAGGAAAAAAGATAGAAGATGAAGAAGAAACAGAAACACCAAAACATAGATTCTCACATTCACAGCGGATCAAAATATAATATCAAATAAAGTAGCAGTTATATAAAGGAAAACAATATCAGTGAATTTACATCAATACATCAGAGTTACAACATTTACACAAAATACTGGATAGTTAAAATCAAACATGTCCCAGATAAACTACAATATCACAGTTGTATACACTCCATATATTCCTACCATCTAGCTTGCCTCCTGCGCTCTAGAACGTCGTTACTTGAAAAACTGTAATACTCGGTCTGACCCGAGCATTACATCAAAGTAACACCTGGGTTAGGCTAGAAACCAGCGTGAGTAAACCCATATAATTTGAAACACTAAACTATAACATTCTTAAATTCCGAGGTAACTCGTACTTCACTACGAGTTCTTAACTTGTTATAGTCAACATTCATTTCACAAATCAACCTCTAAGTACCCTTACTTAGTTTCAGTGGTCCATTTTACTTAAATTATTTCATTCCAGCCTTTTGATTACACATATCAAATCTACAAGAATTATACATGATTTCAAATCGAAGTGGTTTCGGGTATTTACTAACACCAGACCCCGGTCTCCTCGAATCTCATGTCATCTTAACCCAAATTATTTAAGTGAAATACAATTCAAACTTTAAATACAGGGTGTCACTTTACACAGCAATTCATCTCGACAGATAACCACATTATCACTATTCAACCCAATCATATCACAAAACATTTCATATCAAAAATATCAAATAATCCAAGGCATTCAAAATCATTCAATCATTCATAAGCAAGATTAATTAGTCGCACCTTTTCTAATTAATTTAAATAAATTAAATTAATTACTTTAATTACTTATTTTTTAATCCTGCTCACTAAATCATTAATTAATTACAAACCATTAATTAATCATCCCTTAATTATCCTCTTTAATTACATTAAGTAATTAGCCTTTAATTAATTACACAAATTAATTAATCTTCACCCATTCACACTAATTAAATTTATCCTTAATTAATTACTCAAATTAATTATCCTAAATCACTTATATTGATTAATTAACCATTAGTTAATCACACTCATTAATTAACAAACCCTTAATTAATTTGCTTATTTAATAAATCCTTTAACTAATTACACTAAGTAATTAATCATTAATTACTTCCCTTAAGTAATTAATCTTTAATTACTTTCATCAAGTAATTATCCCATTGGTTAATTATCTTCAATTAATTAACCTTTGATTATTGATTAATTTAATCTTCAATTACTAATTAAATTAATTAACTCTTAACAAATTAATCTTTTATTACTTACATTAATTAATTCCTAATTTCCAATTAATCTCTAATTAATTAATAACCCCTAATTTTTTTTAAATAATTAATTCTTATTAATTCAATTAATCACTAATTATCAAAGGCCATAAATTAACTTTAAGATAGATCTTTATCTTTATTAATGTCTTACTTATCACTAATCATTATTTAAATACATTTTATCTTTAATTAACACTTAATTCAATTACTAAATTAAGTCTTTTAAAAATAACAAAAAAATAATTTCATATAAACAAATTTAAGTTAACAAAACATATGACTTCTTAAATCAAATAATTTCAAAAAGACACTTATCCTATAATAATTTAAACCAGGTTTAATTTAAATTCAAAACTTGCTCTATTATTTAAACTTAAAACTGTTTTAAACCCTACTTCGGGTTTTAACCCGATCTTCACCGAAACCAACTCTTAGTTCCCTTACTTTATTTTTAAAAAAAACTTAGGCTATTAAAACTTTAAAACCACAAAACTTATCACACAGTACCATCAACTCGAAAATGAACCCGAGACCTCCTTCTTTTCCCTCGAGCCAACTGAAATTCTCCCGAGTCACACGTGAATCGCCTAGCCTTCAAGGCAAGCACGAGAAAAACTCGTATAAACCTTAAGCCACAATCTTCATCCCAAATCTAACACGACCCAGATACAACAAAATGTACACATGTGCGGGTACGTCAATTCTGACCACCGGTGATCCACGTCGCTACCACCTACATGACGACGACCACTACGCTAAACCCCTAGGTAATCCAGATCGACGAAAAAAACGACCAATCTTAAAAGTGTTTTTTAGGTGTGTATTCATGGAGAATTTGCGAGTTGAATGGGAAAGGAGTTTTTAGCATTCTCTGGTGATCAGTGATGAGGTGAGTATCAGGATCGTGGCTGAAGGAAGCTGGGAGGTTGACGAACTTGGGAAAAATGATCGGAGAATTTTTCGGTCATCTCGGTGGCGGAACGACATCAGTTTAGGGTTTAAACCTAAGTTTTGGTTGAGGTCGGCATTTGAGTCAATACGTCGCCGTCAATGCATCGTGGTTGATCGTAGGTAAGGGAATCGAAGCGTAAGTCATAGACTAAGCTGTGGTCGTGATCGTGTAACCTCTCTGGCCGGAGGTGATCAGTTTTCGTCCCAGTAGGTTTCAGGTTGCTCGATTTTGATTTCCAGTTAATTTCGATGATCAGGGTGGTTGCTTGGGTTGAGATGGTTGGAGCATGGATCAGAGTCGGTCGGAACCCTTGTACACGTGCACATGTGTCAGTGATTTGGATTTGTTGTTGATGAATTTGAGGTTTGTGGTCTTGGGGAAGAGTTTGGGAAAAAGTTGCGTTGGCTCGCGTTTGTGATAGAGTCATTTGCGAGTGTTTTAGATGTTAACAAGTTTTAAATTTAAAACAGAATATAACAGGATTTGTAAAAAAGAAAATGGCTCGGGGTTGGTCTCGGGGGAATGACGAGTAGACTCAGGTTTCATCTCTGATATGTGATGTTGCAGTTTTCAAACTTTAAAAACAAAATCAAGTTTTAAAGCATTTCTTAATTAATTCTTTTAAATGGTTATTTTTATTAAATATGGATCAGTTAAAGGTTTCAAAGTAAATTATTTTAAAACTAATTAAGTTTAAATTGTTTATTTATGTGATCACTATTATATTACTTCTTTAAGTTATTTAAAAAAAATTAATAATGTAATTAGGTAGCTTATTACAAAAGGTAATTTTTTTTAATTTACCTAAAGGTCTTAAGCTAATTCATGTGTTAATGATAAGTAATTTCAAAGGCTTATTAAACAAAACTTAAATGTAGTTAAGTGATTAATAAAGATAAATTATTTATCTTAAATTAATTAAGTTATCAATTAAAGGTAAATCAATTAATGTATTTAATTAAGAGTTAATTAATTTATGTTATTAATTTAAGGATAATTACTCAATATAAGTAATTAAAGGATAATAAAGTAAAGGTTAGTTAATTAATAATTAAAGGATTAATTAATTTATAATTAAGGATTAATTAATTAATTAAATTAACTAAAGGTAATTAATAAATGTAATTAAGTAAAGGATTGATTAATTAATTTCATTTATTAATTAAAGTAATAATAAATGGTTTATATTTAATTAATGTTAATTAAGCAAGATTTAATATTAATTAAAGTAATTAATTTAATTTATTTGTAGATTAAAAATTAATTGATCTTGCTTATGAATGATTGTATTGAATGCCTTGAATTGTTGATACCTCTGATATGTGATGCTCTATGATATGAAATGCTGGTTTAAGCTATGATAAATGTAAAATATTTATCTGTGATTGATTCGCTGTGTAAATGCGAACCTCTGAATTGAATTGAATTGTTTACTTAAACAACTTGGCCTTTAAAACGACATTTGAATCTCGATGCGACCGGGAATCGGATTCCAAATTATTATCCGAAAACCACATCAAATCTTAAAAGTGATCTTTTGATCAAAAAACTGGAAATAAGTTGTGACTGATCTATGATTTGAATGTATCCACTTGTTTTAAAAATAAGCGCTCATTATGTCATAAAGCCCATTCTGAATTAACGATACGACGAAATGGAATTGCATTTGAAGATGGTGGTTGAAGACCGGGTATTTTCGGAAACGAAAGGATTGCCTGTTGATTGTCTCTGCATCGAGTTGCTCCGGTATAGAGATTACCCTATGTGATGGGGAGTCCGATCGAGATTAGGGATATCCGGATTTGCAAGGACTTCTTTCCTTAATTAGACGAAGTGCCTTCGGTTCCATTCAGACCTAGAATGGACTTGTATGGATGTATGTCTGACATTACACATTGAGACGTAAAGCTGATTTCTATCAAATACATTTTTGTTTGGTAGCGGAGAATTTATTCTCTTAGCTTAACACCCTTCTCTGAGACGTACGAGCTCAGAGGTTATGTAGTTGATGGTTATTAGTGATATATTCCCAATTTGGTAATGTTTCATGCTAAGTGTTAATCATTGGTTGATCAAAGCATGGCTTTTGTGAAAAGTGTAGGTTTGTGGGATGAGACTTCATCGAACCTCACACCCCGAAAATGGTCAAAATTGGAAAGGATGCAGCAAGGTTATGGGGGTCGCATCCCTTAGGTTATGTGCATTTCCTTCTGGATAAAAAGTGGCATTCTGGTATGGAGCCTAGATATTTTCCTTATATGTTGTTGGTGATAGAGTTACCTTGATAAAGGTCGGTTACGATCGGGGAATGGCATACTCGTGATAGTTAGTTACCTAGTTACAGAGGTAACCCAGCCTTGTGTTGGAAGGGATCCGGTTAGGTTCTCGGGGCGTCCCTCCAAAGGTGTACCCTTTCGGATAAAGGAAGCTCCTTAGCCTTGGCCATTTGTGGGAAATCCACTCACTCAATACGAGCCCTTTACGTTTCAAGTTGTAGAACCTGCCATCTCAGATGGTAGCTATAGTAGGCATACTATAATGGTACGTATGTCGACTAAGATTAATATTATACTTTCGAAATATTTTCCACACTATGCACTAATAATAATATCAAAAGGATTTTCACGTATCAAGCATGTTTGACTACTATAAGGAGAAACCTCCCCTAAGTGTGTGATTGCATTGTGTT
Source organism: Allium cepa (assembly GCA_030765085.1). Classification (NCBI taxonomy): domain Eukaryota; kingdom Viridiplantae; phylum Streptophyta; class Magnoliopsida; order Asparagales; family Amaryllidaceae; genus Allium; species Allium cepa. Next base: position 418,065,907 of record CM060945.1, on the reverse strand, counting down.
TGTGCCGGAAGACCTTATGGTAGTTTCATTTTCCAAAAGCATGAATGGATTTATTTTTATTTCCTTTGTACAAAAAACTGTTTTATGTTTTCTCACACTAGTTTCATGACTGACCCGGAGTTTATTGTTCCCTTTCTAAACTATGGGTGCCCGTAATTTTCCCCATGGCCAGTCTAGAGTCAGATTATCAGTAGGTTGGAGCTAAGTAAATGTGGATTTAGAAGTCTTTGGTTTGGAAATCTTCGGTTTTGAGCTTCTGTTTTAGAGCTTTGAAGATACGAAGATGCTGTATGTTGATCTCTTTTCGAAGGCAATGTTGATGTTCCACTATTAGGCTATCTTTCCGCTGTTATATTATCTTTCCGCTGTCATGTATTATGTATGTGTATCTCTGATGATCTTGGATTCACATTGTATGATGTTGTATCTTTGTTGTATATCGATAAAGTCATTTTGTTTTTGCTGTGTTGTTATCGTCTAATGTGTTATAGCTCTAGTGATATGGACTCCAACGTTTGAATCTTCGGCATTTGAACACGGGTGATATATTGGATGTTGATTTTCGAAGGTTAAAACTCCGGGTCGTCATAGTAAATTTAATTATTTCCAATGAATTAAGAAATAGGTTGAATTAATATATGCCTATGAAATTGCGATCGGGATTGAAATGATATATATCCATTTCTGAAATTCATTTGAAATAACTGATTACTTGGTCATAGGACAGAAATTATACACGAACATCGGATTGGGTAAATTAAATGATTTTAAAATTTTTGATTTGAAATTTAGTTAAATGATTTTGTTTTTAAAAGAAAAAACCAAATTTATAAAGATTAGATTACTTTTGAGTTTGAGCAAGGAAGTTAAAATTTAAATTTTGTAAATGAAATGTTTTAATAGTGGAGTTGGGATTTTTAAGCTACAATCGAATTTTGTTTTAAATTTTAGAAATTGATTTGATTTAAGGAGGGGACTTTTATTCGAACTTTGAATATTACTAAGTAAAAGAGATATAAAAACAATATTTTGAAATTGAGCTCGGAATTGAATTTTATTTGAAGATTGGGATTTTAAACTTAATATTGAAGGATAATTTGATTTAAATGTTTTGAATCGATATTTTGAAAATCGAGCTCGAAATCGATATAAATTGAAATTGAATTGAATTAATTTGATTTGAAGGTGGAATTGAAGTAATTGAAATCAAAGTTGAAATCGAAGAATTGAATCGGATTTGAATAAAATTTGAATCGAAATGGAAAATTGAATTGATTTGAATTGAGAAGATTGGAAATTGAATCAGTTTGACTTTGAAACTATTTTCAAATAAATTATTTTAGTATACAACATTTTAAATCTATATTCTTTAAAATATTTTAATTATTTTAATTTTCCATTTCACTATATAAACCATTCTAATGCTCAAAATATTTTATATTAAACAATTTAACCATTTAAACTATTTTAACAATTTAAACTATTTTTAACTATTTTAATTATTTAAACCATTCAAACTATTTTTCAAAAAAAAACTGGTCAGGATTGGAATGTTTATTTTTAAATCATTGATTTAAATACGAATTGGGTAGAATGAAGTTATAACCCAAATTGAAATTTGAAACAATTTTGGAATCGAAATCGAGATATTAAGGCGAAAATGATTGTGAACTGAAATATTATATTTTGAGTAAATATGATGATTTCGAAATGGATTTGATTTTCAAGAAATATGATATTTTGATATCAAGTATGAACTGTTTTCGAAATGTAAAAGTACCAACTGGTGTGTATAACGATGTTTGTTAAAGTCACCGGAGTCGAATATAGGCATACTCTTTGTCGATACCGGAACCATTTTGGCAACTGTGTATGTGAACTGATGATCTGGAATGAAGTGGTAGGATTTGGCATCGTTTTCTGGATTTGAAGAAAGAACGATGATGGATTATCCTGGCACTTGTGCCAATTTGAAATGATTAAAACAGGAGCCATACCGGCCAAATGGGTTAGCTACTCCCGAGCGGACGCACTTCTTCATATTACCATCATTTACATTGTGATTGATTGGTGCGTACCCTATGGATTATGGGAGTATTGGACGACGTAGGCGATCATGGCTATGGTGCTTTACCACCAACTGGGAAGGGCAAGCGGGTAGTATTCTAACTTGGGCATGGCCTCATGTGCCTTGTCATACTTTTAACCTACAACGAGACCCCTATGATTTTGGTTTAGTGTTGTCATATCATGACGCATCCCTATCCACCGACCGTTTAACTGGTGTTTTATATGCAAACTGTACGACAATGCTTAAAAACGCGTTAAAGGGAATTAACGTAAAGACTTAACGCTAAAAAATATATTTATTTTATTGTCTATACATTATATGTAGCGTATTCTACTAGACATAAATATTTTGACGGATCCTTAGAGATGGAAAATACTGTAATATCTCTTGAGTTATTGCATGAATATTATATAGTGGATATGAGATGTGAAATCCCATAAACATCTCTAATGCCATTACACTCATGTTATAGGTGATACGATTTGACTTACATAAGGGTATTTTAGTCCTGACTCAAGTGTTTTGTCTTGCATTTCACTCCAGTCAGTCTTGAGTTTTTCAACTTATTGAATATTTATTTTGAAGGACGAAAACGAAGATTAGGTATATTATTATGGTTATTTTTCCTGCATCATGTTGTTTGCTACATTATATTTTATTCTGATGTATATGTATAACTTTGATAAATGTTGTATAAACTATAATCAAATATGTAGTAAACAGCTTCATGAACTGTTTATTTGATTATTATATTTTATCGTTCCGCCGTGAGATTCTATTTTTGTTTTCTTCGTCTTTTCTTATTTTTCTTAATTAACCCCATTAATTGTCTATATTTTGGATTGTTTAAGTTAGACATCTGTGGATTATTGTTAATTTAAACCCTGTGAAATGTGGGTCATCACAGGTACGGTACAAACCAAACTCGTAGAAGGCGCGATAAGGCATGTGACAAGGGACGAGAGGCAATGCCCAAGGTAGAATACTACCTTTTGCAGATCCGAACTGGTGGTAACGGATAAGAGCTACTACCTCCCACATCGGAACACACTCTTATAATCAAAATCGAGGGGTGGCCACAAAATCAATCACAAAGTCAAAATATGGTATCGAAGAAATGTGCCCGATAGAAAGAGCGACCTCACTTTGCCCGGTGTGGCTCTTATTTTAGTCACATCAAACTGACTCATGGGAGTTAGGCATACGTAAACACCACATACAGAATCGTTTGCCAAACCATCCTAGTACATTCTGGAATCTCCACCACGTACATAATTGTTAAAGTGGTTTTTCATAGTATGACAATATTCGATCCTAGTCTTTTTAACAACCAAATGCTTATTTCACACCGGATGGTTCTTTAAATTTCCAAAACCGTTTCATAATCGATATCAAAATATGATATTCAATTCAAACCATATCACTTTCGAAATCATATTCACTTTCAAAATTATCGATAAGATAGGTTAATTAATCCTCTTTTCAAACTTATGATATTTACTCAAATATGATAAGTTTGAAACTACGATTTCAAATCCCAACTTAGGTTATAACATCATTTAACCACATTCACTTTAAAAAATCAAGGATTTAAATATAAACACTTCCTCTTTACATAGCTTGAAATTTAGAAAATAGTTTAGATAGTTATAAATAGTTTGCATAGTTTAAAATAAATTATCATATAGTAAAAATACTCTAAAATAGTTTAAAATAGTTTTGGTGGATCTAAAATAGTTTAAATTGTTTTAAAATAGTTTAACTAGATTTAAAATAGATTTAATAGATTTAATATAGATAAAATAGATTTAAAATAAATTAAATTAGATTAAATAGATTATAATATATTAAAATAATTTAAATTTATTAAATAGATTAAAATAGTTTAAAATAAATTAAATTATTTTAATGGTTTGAAAATCTTATTGATCGTGATTTTTTTGAAATAAGATATTTTATACGGTTTATATTAAAATAATAAATTCGAAGTTAGTATCAAATTAAGCCATTTCTTTCATTTCAACACATCTGGACCATGCCCAGCTTTCAAATCAACTAACTAAAATTGGTCATTCAATTCGGATTCTCATTTAAAACCATTTAATCAATATAAATTTCAAATCCATGTTTGAAATTATCAATTTAAACCACTTTAAATTAAATAAATTTCAATTTTGTATTCATACATTTTCAATAACTAAGTTTCGATAAAATTCATTTATATTTGCTAATTCAACTTTGAAATTTCAATTTTTATTCATTGAAAAATTCATTAAACCAACTCCGATTTCAACATTTAAAGCTTGGATTTCGAAAATAATTCGGCTTGTACAAATCAAATTTATTTCAAAATATCATTTAATCGAATTTGAATATTAATGATTTAAAATCGTTGAGTTTAACCAATTTGATGTCCGTATATAATTTTCTACCTTATGTCAGGTGATACAGATATTTATCATTTCAATCTACAAATATTTTAAATTTTACAGGTATATATTACCTCAACTAGCAATCTCAAATTTTACTTTAGATCCATGAAATCCCTCGAGTTTATCATTTCAACCCATGACGATTTCTCCCTAATCTATCAGATCGTTCAGGTATGTATCATCTCAACCCGTAGGGAACTTGTAGTATTAAAATAATATAAAATATAACACCCAGTCATCTAATATCAACAATCAAACATTCATACAATCATCTTTCAAGTCAACCAATAAACATCAATAGATAAATGATTATCAGTAATATGTATAAAATGAAAAATAAATTTAATATTAAATTAAATGGCAAATATATTCAATAAATCGAGATTTAACTGGAATGATGAATTAAATATATCAAACATCAATAAATCAACTTCTAATCATATTATAAATTTAATTTAACTAACGAAAGACAATTTAGCAGTTGTGAGTGGGTCAAAACACTCACATTTGATTTCAAACTGATTTGAAATCCAAAATAAGACCCAAAACCTAATGGTCTCCAAATTTGTCCAAACTAGTTTTATAATATTTGAATTTCAATATGATCGCAGAACCGCGCTTAAATCCGACATCGTACATAAAAGTTATGCATATCAGAATGTACGAAATTTATAATTCAAACTAAAATAACAAATAAAAAAGAACAGGTGGTGCCACTATCATGTAAACCCTAATCTCGAACACTTTTCATCGCATTCAAACACAGAGCCGTCGATCTTCCCTCAATTCTTGCCGTCACCATGCTCACCTTCATCCAGATAAGAGAACGCCGTTAAACTCCTCTCAACCACATGCTCCTCCAGCCTAAGCTCCGCCATGCATGGCTCCATATAGGTGTTCGCCGCCGCTAGCGTCTAATGGCCCATCACGATGAATTGGCACGACCTGAGGACAAACGAGCGCTAGATCTTAGGTCTGCTCAACACCAGCTTCCGAACGCCGCCTTCTGTTTGCTCCCAAGACGAAGATTCACCGTTGGATCGAAACCCTAGCAAATGGACGGTCGAAAATAAATAATCTATTTCTAGAAAAATGGTGACTCAAATCGAGAAACGAATTGCATCAGTGAATTACGCTCGTTGAGATCTTTGAAATAGTATATAATATATTAGGGTTTGGAGGAGTTTGAATTTTGAAATCGATTTTGATTTGAATTTGGATTTGGGGATTTAAATTTTCAGCCATTGAGAAGAGAGGAGCAATAGAAATTTCATTGCGTATAGTAATGAGAAATAAAAAGGCTTCTAGGGTTAGAACAAAACTACTTATATGAACAAAGCTCGATAAGAAAATGAACTCGTATCAAATTGGTACGAACGACAATAACGACTCGAAAAGCCCGTTCTACTTCCTTTACAAAAGCAGGTCATCCCACACATTATAATAGACGTTTTCAACATTTCTAAACTCAGTGGGATGGGTTTCAAGTACTTATTTCACTGTATGAAGAAGTTAGCTTTTAAAATCAGTTTATTTTAAATTGATTTCACTAAATTAATTTCTACGCCTTTCGAGCCAGCACAATCAAACAACACGTCCGATCGATACGAAGCTTGAAACGTTACAATAATTCATACGGATCTGATGAAACTGGTTTCGTCAAAATCCAAGATAGTGGCCAATATGGCTATTTTCACATTAATTAAATAAATATTATATATATTGATTTCTATATATTGGTTTTAAAATATGATATATAGATATTTTTTTAAAGTATATATAGATTATTAAAAATATATTATACAGATATTTTGATTTTAATATATGTGTGTAATAAATGTTAATTTTCAAAATATAATATGGAGATTTTATTTTAAATATGTTTTTTTGATTGAATATTGATTTTTTGTAATAATAATATGATATATTTATACCAAGCAGTTCTGATTTTGAATTCATCGATTCTTGTCCGTCGTGCCTTGCTCCGGAATGTGTGCTTGCATTCGTCACATCTTATTCGGTTATTTTTCTAGCCTGGAAAGGTGAGCAATAACTCATGATTAACTTCTTATAGTAAATTTAATTCACATGAAATAACGATTGAAATATGTTGCTAAATTTAAAATTGTTAGTTATCTAATTGTTCAATATGATCTGTTATTATTTGCATTAGTTCACCAATGTTAATTGACAATATTGACACTAATAACTTGTTAGTGTATTTTTTATTTTGTTAATTATTATCATATTTGTCATTGATATACTATGTCATTTATATTATTATTTGACCACTCTACAAGTTCCCTGATAGTTAGAATTCCCTATGGGTTGAAATGACACATACACGAACAATTTTATAGATTAGGGTAAAATCGTTAGGGGTTGAAATGATAAACCCAAGCGATTTCATTGATCTTGAATTTTAGGATTGCGGGTTGAAATGATAAACCTGTAAATTTAAATATTGTGGAATTAAATGATAAATATCTATTTCACTTAACCATAGGATAGAAAGCTATATATGGACACCGTTGGTCTATTTTTGAAAATGATTTCCAAGATTTGAAATGAAATATTTGGGTTTTATTAAATATTATTTTAACTTATAATACAAAGATTTTTATTTTAATATATATGAAAATTTTAGATTTTAGATTATATGTTTGGAATTTTTTAAATTATAAATTAAGTTTGAAATTGTAAATTTTAAGATTTTACTTATAATTTTATTTTATTTTAATATATAAAATAAGATTTAATATAAAATGAATTTATAATAGGATTTAACTTAATAAAATTTAATATAATAAAATTTAATTTAACTAGTATATATAATATGCTTTAAATATTTATTACTAACCTATATTAATATTTTAAATAGATTTTTTGTAATAACTTTAATAAATTAAGGTTGGAAAGATGAATTTAGTTAATTTGTAATTTAATTTGTTAAGAATTCAGTTTGAATAAGAATTGATTTGCTCTTATGGATTATAGGATCATAAATTGAAATTGAATATTTGCGAATTTAAATAAGTTAAAATTGAATATTTAAATTTGATTTAATTGTGTAGATTGAAATTTTATTCAAACGTTTATAAAAGTGATTTGGTGAGAATTTTAGAATTAAATATAATTGAAGTTGGATGTTTATTTATTAATTTTATTTAAATTTGTAATATGAGATTTTATTAAAAATGTTATTAAATGAATTAAGTGAATATATTCAAATTTAAATAAAACTAAAGTTGAATTTTGAAATATAAATGAAATTTATCATATTGGGTTATTATAAATGTTCGAATATTGAAATTTTGAAACCTATTGAATTTGAAGTGGCTTAAATTTTGTAGTTCGATAACTTGGATTTGAAATCGATATAAATTAAATAGTCGTAATAAGAATTTTAATTGAGATTGGTTTAAATTGAATTTTAGAACTAAACTTGATTTAAATTGATTTTTGAAAGTGGAAGAATGAATTCTAACCTGAAAATTTATCTTAATATATAAATTATTTTAATATATAAACTATTTTATATATAACCTATTTTTAAATATATAAACTATTTTTAATTTGTAACTATATCAATATATATAAATTATTTTCAATATTTAAACTGTTTATGTTACAATCGTTATAATTTGGATTGAATGGATTTAAATGCGAATTTTTGATATGATGGTTTTTTAAAACTATTTTGTGAATATGATTTTGGAAATGAATATGATTTTGAAAGTGATATGATTCTAAAAAGAATATGAAATTTTGATATGAATAATAAACTGTTTGAAATGTAGAATGACCACGGTGTGAAATAAGCGTTAGGTTGTTAAAGAGACCGAGATCGGATATTGTCATACTCTCTACCAATACTGAAAACCACTTCAACAAATGTGCACATGGTGAAGATTTTAGAATGAAGTAGGATGGTTTGGTGATGTCTATATGAGGTATGAACGCAACCCTGACTCCCACGAGTCAGCTAGATGTGGCTAAAACAGGAGCCATTCCGGGCCAAGTGAGGTCACTTCTAGTATCAGGCACATTTATTCGATATCATTCTATTACTTTGTGATTTGATTGGGTGCACCTTTGATTTTTGAGTGTATCTCGAGGTGGGTGGTAGTAGCTGCTATACATTACCACCAGTTCGGATCCACAAAATGGTAGTATCCTACCCTGAGTATTACCTCCCGTGCCTTGTCACATGCCTGATCGCGCCCTCTATGAGTTTGTTTTCTAACGTACCTAGGGAGTGCTCCTCGAGTAAACCACCGGTTTGGTGGAGCTAACAGTATCTGCATAGACTATGGGATTATATAAAATGTGTTAAGGAGGATATGGGTAATGCCTTAATGCTATTTTAATAGTTCACTTTACTTTAGACATTATATATGTAGCATATTGTACTATGTATGTAGATAGTAACGGATCCTTAAAGGATGGAAATCCCAAACATCCTTTGAGTTACTTTGTATTTCGCCTGCATTTCATTTGAGTTGATTCACTGGTATAAGAATGTTAATCTTGACTAGAGTCTTTTGTGTTTTTCTTTATGCTCAGGTCAGACTGAGTGTCACAACATTTGAGACTCACCTTTGGAGCTTGGAGATATGCTTGGAGTTATCTATTCAGCTTTTCAGTTATTTTCAGTTGTTTCTGTTTAGTCTTGACAATTACTTTTATATTTGAGGCTACCATGTATTTGAGATATCTGTTGTATTTTGTTTCAAACTTTGTTGTTTTTATAGTAGCTTCATGAACTACTTATCTATCTATTCCGCTGCTTATTGTTGTATTACTCCATGTCTATGATTTCGTGATTGATTTTATTTACTATATATGTTAAGTTTTGACAAATATAAATTAACAATCTGGTATTTTGAGCAATTCAAGTCTGACATGAGTGGATAATTATCGATTTGAATGGTTCAAAATGATAGGTCGTTACACTGTCCAAATTTTGGATAAGTCTAGTGTACTCTGATGTTATATGAATAAGATGTTTTCTTCTTATCAAGATCATTGTTGTATTATATATTATCTGCTGCGGTTATGAGATTATATGTTGTTGTTTTCTTCTACCTTCTTCTTTCACCCTAACAAATTGGTATTTCCAATAATTGAATGTTTGGCATGTGATACGGTGGACATATCATTGTTGATTTTTGAGAGTTGAAAATCCGGTTCGTTACATTTGGTATCAGAGATGAAGATTAAGAAAGAACCTTTCTTTGGTGGGGTTAACTAATTAAAGATAGGGTAAGTGACACGCTGGAATGAATTTGAGTGTAAATATATGAGCACGTATTTATTAGTGATTATCAAATGTTTTACATTGTGTTGACTTATCGGTTTAGTGGCTTATGAAATTTGGTCGATACTAGGTGTACAACTGTACCAGTAGGGGTTTTTAAACACTTAAATTATGTAAATTGACACAGTATTGTTTTAGAATTGGGTAAACGAAATAACTTTACCTAGGGTATGTTATATATGAAAAAATGATTTTCACGAATAGTGTAATAGTTGGTTGAGGTGTTAGGTGATAATAATATGTTGTTGCTATTATCATTTTGGGTTTGTTTAATCATGCTCGTCTAGTTGAGCATTGACTATTGTTTGTATGTTCCCTTTCAAGATATGGGTAGGGAAGATAGGAATTGGGAAAAATATGGCAACGGACACTTTGTGAATTAAGTTTCACAGTTTGACTATTTGGCGTTCGATGTTAATGTTGAGGTAGAATTTGGCTTAAAAGTTAAATATTTTGGTATAATAATTTAAATGGTTTACGTTTGCGCAAAAAATGAGCAAACACCTCTAAGTCGTATGATTTAGTGAATTATATGTTGTTAGCGGTTTGGGTGATTTATGCAAATATATGAAAAACAGGGGCTAAAATATAAAAGACACACATATTTATAATGGTTCGGCCAGAACACGCCTACGTCCACTTTATATGTTATTCTCCTTTTTCTTTCAGATTACAAGTACAAAGCTTTGTATACAAGTATATGAAAGTTGTTTGAAAGTTCCTTCTGTGCTTGAGCTCTCAAACTTGTCTGCCGTTGTTGTACCCCTGCCCCTCTATTTATAGAGTGAGGCTGGAGGCAGGGGTCCCGGATGTATATAGCAGCTGGTGGGCCTGGGCTGAAGCAATCTGGCCTGGCAACGTGGTTCGGCGGAGGTTGGATAAGTGGTGTGGAGTTGGAGAGGCTTCTGGTTCGGTCGAGGGTGTAGCTTGGTCCGGTAGTGGTCCTTCTCCATCTGGTTCGGTGGTATGGTGGCACGTTAGTCCGGTGATGCTTGGGAGGTAGGTTGGTTCGGCATTGATGTGGGGTGGCAGTGGTTCGGTGAGACCCTAGTTCGGCGAGGCTTTGGACCGGTGGCAGGTGGTCCGGTGGTGAAGTGGTTCGGCAGGCATGGGAGAGGTGGTTGGTTCGGTAGTGCGTAGGAACGAGGTTGGAGTCTTTGGTTCGGTAGTGCCTGTGGTTCGGCAAGGAGTGGACTGGTTCGGCAAGGTGTGGAAACGCACCCAACATTTGCCCCCCAAAGTAAGGCATATGTTTAACATATGTCGTGCTTTGTTTTAATTTGACAACCATATTCGGCCTGAGAGCCGAACCGGCTGGTCCGGTTATCCAACCTTCCCCTATAAGTATGGGCCTAGGGCTTCCGTTATTCCCTACCGAACGAGATAACCGGATCAGAACTTCCTGCCAAATCAATCCTTAGCTGCCGAATCAGGTGACTGCCGAATGGCTTCTTCGATTTGCTTTGTTTTACCGAATGAATTTAAAGATTTAATACCGAATGGATCTTATACTGACATTGCCGAATGAACCTTATATTGAGAATGCTGAATGAACCTTATACTGAGAATGCCGAATGAATCTTGGGGAAATATTTGCACAAAAAATGGGCAAACACCTCCAAATCGTATGATTTAGTGGATTATATGTTGTTCTTAGCGGTTTGGGTGATTTATGCAAATATATGAAAAACAGGGGCTTAACTATAAAAGACACACAGATTTATAGTGGTTCGGCCAGAACGTGCCTACGTCCACTTTATATGTTATTCTCCTTTTTCTTTCAGATTACAAGTACAAAGCTTTGTATACAAGTATATGAAAGTTGTTTGAAAGTTCCTTCCGTGCTTGAGCTCTCAAACTTGTCTGCCATTGTTGTACCCCTGCCCCTCTATTTATAGAGTGAGGCTGGGGGCAGGGGTCCTGGATGTATATAGCAGCTGGCGGGCCTGGGCTGAAGCAATCTGGCCTGGCAACGTGGTTCGGCGGAGGTTGGATAAGTGGTGTGGAATTGGAGAGGCTTCTGGTTCGGTCCAGGGTGTAGCTTGGTCCGGTAGTGGTCCTTCTCCATCTGGTTCGGTGGTCTGGTGGCACATTGGTCCGGTGATGCTTGGGAGGTAGGTTGGTTCGGCATTGGTGTGGGGTAGCTCTGGTTCGGTGAGACCCTGGTTCGGCGAGGCTTTGGACCGGTGGCAGGTGGTCCGGTGGTGAAGTGGTTCGGCAGGCATGAGAGAGGTGGTTGGTTTGGTAGTGCGTAGGAACGAGGTTGGAGTCTTTGGTTCGGTTGTGCCTGTGGTTCGGCAAGGAGTGGACTGGTTCGGCAAGGTGTGGAAACGCACCCAACATTTGCCCCCCAAACTAGGGCATATGTTTAACATATGTCGTGCTTTGTTTTAATTTGACAACCATATTCGGCCTGAGAGCCGAACCGGCTAGTCCGGTTATCCAACATTCCCCTATAAGTATGGGCCTAGGGCTTCCGTTATTCCCTACCGAACGAGATAACCGGATCAGAACTTCCTGCCGAATCAATCCTTAGCTGCCGAATCAGGTGACTGCCGAATGGCTTCTTCGATTTGCTTCGTTTTACCGAATGAACTTAAAGATTTAATACCGAATGGACCTTATACTGAGAATGCCGAATGAACCTTATATTGAGAATGCCGAATGAACCTTATACTGAGAATACCGAGTGAACCTTGGGGAGTTGATTTGTCGAATGAATTTTCAGGCCTTTCGTGCTTTTAAATCACAAACGAAAACCCCAGACTGTACATACTTTCTTGTTTGTATCTTTCTATATCCTTCGTTCTAACAACGTACTTTCTTGTGTTGCAGATAAATGTCTCACAAAGTGGAAACCCGATCAGAAAAGAAAAAATCTACGGACAGAGGTGAGTCTTCCGCTGTGCCCCCCAGTCCAGCCGGGACCAGCGCGACATGGACCTGCCCCGAGGTCATTAGTGGACGGATACGGCCCTTAGGAGCTTCTGAACTCTCCTCCCGATTGCTTTCCGAGCTCCCTCAAAGAAGGGCAACTTGATGTCATCGCTCGCTCCTTTGGGATTGACAGGGGGAGTATGCTGTTGCCGGGAGATGCTGTGATGCCGTATGATCCTCCTGAAGGATATTTCGCTTACAGCCGATACCATTGTATGTGCGGGGCCATTCCCCCAATCAATGCCTGGATAGTCAGCTTTCTTATCTATTTGAAGGTGGCTCCATCCCAACTTCATCCCAATTCCTATGCTATCCTGGTGTGCTTGTTCATCATTTTTCAGGGGAAATATGGGCGTTCCCCTTCCAACCGGGAGATCCGGTATTTGTACAACTTGAGAGTCTATAAGAAGGGGTCTCCATACATCAGCTTGGAAGCGACCGTGCCCTTCAAGCCGGTCCGGGATTTGTATTCGAAGCTCAGTATGTTCAAGAAAAATGGTTCTTCATCAAGGATGACTCTATTTCCTTCCGTCTTTTCACTTCCGGCTGTAAGTTGAACTTCATTTATATTTTCCCTGTTTCGACCGCAATGCTTCTTCTTATATGCTTTTATTTCTTGCTAGCGACAGGTGGCTTTGCGGTCGTGGAGAATGATTCCTTGGCTCGGATGGCTGCGGAAATAAAGGCCATTTCGGGACGGGATAGGTCGGCTTCTTACCTGATCAGGAATGCCACTCTTTTGCAGTACAACTTAATTCTGCCACGTCAATCTGTGGTTAAGCAGAGGGATACAGCCGAGGAGAGGGCTGCCAAAGCTAAAGACGGGGCTACTGCGAAGAGTAGCAAGAGGAGACCTTTCTCGGTACCTCCAGTCGTTAGGGGGAAGAAGCTTAAGAAATCCGATGGACCCTCTCCCAGCACATGCCCAGATGCTCCGGAGGAGGGAAGTGGAGAGGAGGAAAGAGGCGAGGAGGAGAGCGGAGGCGATGGAGAAAGTGATGGTGGTAACGGTGGCGAAGGTTAGGGTGGTAGTGGCGTTGGTGCCCTGACCTCTGGGCAAGCGGGTGAGATTCAAGAGTGGACGGATGATGCTTTCCGCCAAGCCTTTGAGGGGTTAGGGGAAGGGCCGGCCTTGGTGGAGAAATCGAAGAAGTCTGATAAGGCCGGGACTAGTGCCAGTCTATCATCTGAGAGTATTTCAGCTAAGGCAACTCCGGTGATTCAAGGTGAATTCTTAACTCCTTTTTTAACTTCATATGTTTCTTGAATCATAGTCTCATGCATGCTTGTAACACTTGGTTTTTATTTCAGGAACGGGCAAGGTGGCCAAGACATCAGATATCGGCACCGCCTTGAGCAATTCAAACTCTTCAAGGCTTCTGCTAAACCGAAGCCCTCCACTGACCGTTTCAGGAGTGTAGTCAGTTACCGTCCTCTTCTCGGAGTTATCGAAGAGGATATTCAAAAGAGAAAGAGGAGGCGTTCCATGTTCGAACCTTCACTTGGACCTCAGCCCCCAACCCAGCCTATTCATGACATCACGGAGGAAGATACTGAGTCCATACCATCTCCGCATCCATCAGAGAATCCTTCCGTTACTCATATTGATCGTCCCGGCTTGGCTCGTAACCCATTTGCGGGTCATCCAGATCTGGACCCGAGTTCTCATGATATTTCCTTCGATGAGGTTACCGGTGAGCACCTCCTACCCCGTAATCCTATGGTAAGGGTACTTGATGAGGCTAAGGCTTTGGATCTTGACTTGTTGACTATTTGGATTGTGACTATGGGGAATGAGGCCAAGGCAAACATCGTTCGGGTGGCTGAAGAGACCAGGAAGTTAATGGAGCATCACGCCCGACTGGTCAAGGCTGGAGAGGAAATTGGAAGTGCTAACATTCGGCTGCGGTTAATGGTTTTCGATCAGGCCAAACAGCTCTCCGATCAGGCCATTCAGATCTCCCAGCATGAGGTGGCCTCCGGACGGCTAAAGAAAACTATGGAGGAGGCTAGTAGAGCCGAGTTGCGAAAAATGGAGGCCGCCTGCAAGGAATGAATTAATATGGCCATTGCCACTATGGATGAGGTTCGGAAAGCGGATCTTGAGCAGATAGAGGAGTTATCTGGGAAGCTTGAGGCCGCAGAGCTTGCTCAAGCTAAGCTGAAGGAGGAGATGGAGGCGATGCGGAAATCCCTTCAGGTTGATTGCTCGAGATACCGATTGGAGAGAGACACTGCCGTTGCAAGGCTGTCGGCTTCCGAGGCCCGGATGAGGGAGTTTGAGGAGAACGAGGGGATGATGGATGAGATGCTCCAGGACATGTATTTCCATACTTGGAGGCAGGGTAACCTGTCCTGGATGGACGATTATCCCCGGGTTATGGCTAGGATATATCTCTGGGCTTTGGAGGAAGCCAAGGCTGAAGCGGATAAGGAGGGTGGTGTGGCCTTCAGAATGGATGTGGTTACCGCACAGTTCACCAAGGAGGAGAAGGCGGCGGTGAAGGAAGGCATGCGGCTGCTTGCCGCCGAGGTGGTAGGTGTGCAGCTACATGATGATGATCAGGGAGCAGATGCTGGTAAGTCTTCCTTTTTAGTCTTTTCATGATTTGATTGCTTATCTTTCATGACTATTGATGGATTCTCTTCTGAATTGGCCAGGCGGGACCTCTGGAGTACATGCGGGGAGTTCTGACCCTGCAGTTAAGTAGATCCGGATGGTGGGCAGGATCGAGGGGGTGCCCCGATGTAGTTGACTCTTTTATTTGGTCTGTTTGGCATTCTTGTATATACTAGTCCAAAACATTATTGTATTTCAGGCTGTAACTATGTCATTGCAACGAACGTCTTTATGTAACTTTATAACATAAGCAGATTCTGTCATGTTCGAATGTGGTTGTTATTTTGATATGTTGCATAAGAAATACAGCTGTGTGTTTATGCATGTGATTTAATCGTATTTGATGCTAAGTTTCTGCTCAAAATATTATTTCATGTCTTGCAATGTTAATATGATGTGTGAATAAATTAAAGCTACATATTTGTATACAAGAGAAGAAAGTACCGCCCTTCGTGTTTTAGTTATAGAAGGCTGCTTTGAATGTCTTGTATGACTGAGTATGGAATGTAATTGAGTGTTCCGTCATCCGGATGTGAGTTCATATTTCCACAAGCGAGAGTTCCCCTATTTTGTGACCTGTACTTTAGGGACTGTTATATAGGATAGGAGAAAAGTTTTTACATGAAATGGAAATACGAGAAACAGTAAAACGTCCAATCACGGAAGGCCGTCGATATGCTTAAGTTCATGGAAAACGGGTTTTGTAGTCACTTTCCCTAGCTGTGGGTCTTGGAGACATTTGTCACCCATCTTACGCCTCCGCGGGGAGTTTATCTTTTTTACCACAGCCGCACTTAAGACATATCGGAGCCGAGATCGCGCACAGTAACTACCCGAGCCATTATGGCCCGTAATCGTGGGTATTATTCGATTTACTGTGGCCGGCTAGCGTGGGTGCCGATCGTCAACCGTGAACTACCCTTGGCTGGCCACACCTTATGTTGGGGCTTAAAGTAGGTTCACAGTTGCCGGCGAGCCGAACGCCGTAATGAGCTGCCATCGGCTATAGTCGGCCTTCTTGATGGCTTATAATCGGCTCATTACAGTTGGCTTTGAGGGCAGTCGCGAGCAATGAGTTAACCCGCAGCAGAGGGATGTTGAAGCAAAAGTGTCTCATTGGCGAGTGCATAGATTCGCATAGTACCTATTGGGTCTTGTCCAGGTGAGGTTGCGCCGTGAAGTGTCCAGAATGGAAATGTCGTTGTACATGATTTTGTTCAACAGAAAAGGATAAAGCTTAACAAGCAGCCAAGATATAAAGGAACAAGTTAGAAAGAGACAAGATTTTTAAAGTGGTTCGGCACGAAAATGCCTACGTCCACTGATTCTCTTTGTTGATTCTCTTCATATGGGCAGTACAAGTTAAGAAAAGTATCGACGGAGGTGTTGGATGTTCCATGCCCTCTGGAACACCTCTCCGTCCACTATTGACAAAATATAAGCTCCGTCGTGGAGATCTTTATGAATTACATAGGGTCCGTCGCAGATTAGATCTAGCGCTCCGGGGCGCGGGAAGATCCGCTTGAGGACAAGATCTCCTTCTTGTAAGCTGCGGTGCTTGACTTTGGAGTTGTATTGTGCTGCTACTTTTTGCTTGTGAGCTGCCGCTTTAAGTGCTGCATCATTTCTTCTTTCTTCAATTAGATCCAAAGACATGTGGAGGAGTTCTTCATTCTCTTCTGGGTTGTAGTGGATCCTACGATGGGAAGGCACTACAGTTTCCACTGGGAGCATGGCCTCTGATCCGTATGCCAAAGAGAAAGGAGTATGCCCTGTTGATGTTCTGTAAGATGTGCGGTAGGCCCAAAGTGCCGTAGGAAGTTCATCCACCCAAGCGCCTTTTGAATTTTCAAGTTTCTTCTTGATTAGAGTTATGAGAATTTTGTTGACAGCTTCGACTTGTCCGTTTGCCTGGGGGTAAGCTACAGATGAGAAGCTTTTGTGAATTCCGTGCTCTTGGCACCAGTCGGTGAATTCTTCGCTGTCAAATTGAAGTCCGTTGTCTGATATGATTTTGAGTGGAACACCGTACCTGCATAAAACATTTTTGATCAAGAAGTTAATAACTTTTGCCAAAGATATTTTATTTAGAGGCTCCGCTTCCACCCATTTGGTGAAATAGTCGACTGCCATATGGCATATTTGGCTCCGCCTCGGCCCATTGGCAGTTCGCCAATCAAGTCAATTCCCCATATCGCAAAGGGCCAAGGCCTGGTCATCTGAGTAATCTCAGTTGTTGGTAGTCGAGGAATCTTAGCAAATTTCTGACATCTGTCACATCTTTTGACGAAGTCTAAGGCGTCTTTGTTTAAAGTGGGCCAGCAATAACCATATCGGAGTATTTTCTCTGTTAGAGTCTGCCCTTCGGTGTGATCTCCGCAACATCCTGATGGATGTTGGACAAGACTTCCCTGGCTTCCCTTCTAGCGATACACCTTAATAAGGGATTAGAGAAGCCGCGCCGATAGAGGATGCCTTCTTGTAATGTGTAGCGGGAAGCTTTCCTTAAGATTTTCTTAGCTTCGTTACGCTCGTCGGGCAGTGTGCCATCTTGTAAATATTTCCGGATAGGAGTCATCCAAGTTTCTTCTTCGATTGCAGCTATCATATTCATTGTCTCGTAACTCGGGGCTAGTTGTTGTGAGATGGTTATTGTTCGGGAAGCGGTGCCGTCCTTCATGATAGCTTGCTTTGCCAGTTCGTCGGCCTCCTGATTCTCTTCTCGAGGAATGTGTTTGATTAAATAGTGATCCAATTGATTGAGCAGCAGCTTGGTCTTCTTTAGATATGCTGTGAGTTGTTCTTCTCGAGTCTGGAATTCTTCCAGTATTTGATTTACAATAAGTTGAGAGTCGCTATGGAGACATAAAGAACTGATTCCAATTTCTAAGGCAAGTTCCAGTCCTGCTATTACTGCTTCATATTCTGCATCGTTGTTGGTGGTAGCGAATTCCAACCTTAGGGCATAGTGCAGCTTCCTTCCCCTGGGGGTGATTATCACAATACCTGCCCCCGAGCCTTGTTCGTTTGATGCTCCATCTACCAAGAAATTCCACTTGATATCTTTTGCTATTTCAGATTGCTCTTTACCTTCGTTAGTAGTGAATTCGGCAATGAAATCAGCTATGGCTTCCCCTTGATAGCGGTGCGAGGATGGTAGGTGATATCATATTGACTCAGTTCAATGCACCACTTAGGTAGTCGCCCAGAAGTGTCGGGGCGATGGAGTACCTGCCTTAGCGGTTGATCGGTTAAAACTCTGATGGAATGAGATTGGAAATAGTGTCGCAGCTTCCGTGATGTGATTAGCAGACAGTATGCTAGCTTTTCAAGTTTAGGGTATCTAGCTTCTGTCCCTGTAAATCTCTTGCTTACAAAGTATACGGGCCGCTGCACGCGGTTGTCTTCTCTCACCAAAGCGGCGCTTAAAGCATGGGACGATACAGCAAGGTATAGGTATAGTTCCTCGCCTTCATTTGGAGTTGAGAGTATTGGTGGTCTCTGGAAGTGTTCGATTAAGTTAAGGAAGGCTGTCGAGCATTCGTCAGTCCATTCGAACTTTCCTTTGTCCTTCTTTAGAGCTTCGAAGATTGGGATGCATTTGTCAGTTGCTTTAGACATGAATCTGCTTAGGGCAGCCACCTTCCCATTTAGGCTTTGCATTTCCTTTCGAGTGGATGGTATCTTGATGTCCTTTAGGGCTCGAACTTGTTCGGGGTTTGCTTTAATCCCCCTGGCATGGACGATGAATCCCAAGAACTTTCCTGACAATACTCTGAAGGAGCACTTTAGAGGATTCAGCTTCATTCCATATTGGCGAAGTACTTGAAACATTTCATCCAGGCGGCTTACATGATCGTTGGCCTTCCTTGATTTTACCAGCATGTCATCCACAAAGACTTCCATTGTTCGTCCTATCAGTTTCGCAAACATCTTGTTGACGAGGCGCTGATAAGTGGCTCCGGCATTCTGAAGTCCAAAAGACATTACTCTGTAGCAGTACAATCCCCGGTCAGTGATGAAACTAGTGTGGTCTTGATCGGGGGCGTGCATAGGGATCTGGTTATATCCTGAGTATGCGTCCATAAAAGACAAGAGTTCGTGTCTGGCGGTGCTGTCCACAAGCTGATCGATTCGGAGGTGTGGGAAGCAGTCCATCGGACACGCGTCATTTAAGTTGGAGAAGTCGATGCATGTTCGCCACTTCCCATTAGCCTTCTTTACCATTACCGGGTTAGCGATCCATTCTGGGTAGATGGCTTCTCATATGAAGTTATTGGCACGTAGGTTCTTTACTTCTTCCTCGAGGGCTGCTGATCGTTCTGCCCCCATGCTTCTCTTTTTCTGCTTTACTGGCACCTTGGTGGGGTCGATGTTCAGCACGTGGCATGCCACGTTTGGGGAGATTCCTGTCATGTCAGCGTGCGTCCATGCAAATACATCCATGTTGTGGCGAAGAAAATCAATGAGTTGATCCTTTAATTCTTCTTTTAGTTGAGATCCGATTTTCAATAGTCTACTTGAGTCATGTTTGTCTACAGCTACGAATTCCATGGCCTCTGCAGGCTCGGCGGTGGCCTCCTCCTCTTTGTCCCTGGGGTCTAATTCATTGAAAGGATCACTGGTGTATCGAAGAGGAGGGGCTTTCTTTAGTTGCTATGCTTCCAAGCTTTTCATGCAGAGAGTAGTCTCTGCATTTTTCCCTTTATCTTTTCTGCGGTTATTGCGAAGTTCAGTTACACATCAGTCTCGAGCAGCGTCTTGATCTCCCTCCATTTTTCCTATTCCATTATCTGTTGGAAATTTCATCTTCAGGCACCATGGGGCTAGGAAAATTTGGAAGTCGGACAAGGCTGGTCTTCCCGAAAAGGCGTTGTAGACCGAATGGTTCTCTATAAGTACAAACGTTTGTTTTCGCACAGCGGACCGAGGATGACTTCCTATTTCGACAAAGAGGTCCAGTTTCCCAAGGGGCATCTTCGCATCTCCAATGAAACCATGTAGTGGTTTGTTGCAGGGAGACACATCCTTCATTAACAGCTTCATTTTGTCAAAAGCATGCTTGAATAGGATATTTACTGAGCTTCCAGTGTCTATTAAAATTCGGAAAACTTTGGCTGGACCGAACCAGGCAGAGATGACCATAGGATCCATGTGTGGGTACTGTCTTCCCTCTAGGTCACGCCTACTGAATGTGATATCGTCATTCTCTTTCCGTTTCGGGTGGCATTCTTTCATAACAGAATTAACGTAGCCTTCATCGTTCCTAAGTGACTTACCGTATCTTTCCATCTCTGCCCAGCTTCTATCGGCGATGTGCGGTCCTCCTGATATGGTATGGACCACTATCTTCTCTTGACTAGAGCCGCTGGTGTTGCGATTTCCTCCGCCTACTTCTGGGAGGGGTAGCCCTGGGTTTTCATTGGCGGGAGATGGCGTCCTGTTATGGCTTTTTACATAGCGTTCCAGTCTCTTCCTTCTGATGTGTTCTTCAATTAAGTCCCGGAGATGGTGGCATTCATTGGTGTCATGTCCATGGGATTCGTGGAAGCGGCAGAACTTTCCAGACTTGAGTGCGTTATCTGACTCCTTCTTATGCGGGGGCCGCTTGTATCTAACTTCGTCTTGAGTGGCTAGGAAGATGTTTTCAATTGTTTCATTCAAAGGAGTATAGGAGTCAAATCTTGGTCCTGGTCGATATAAGCGCTTTTCTCCCTTCTTGCCCCCAGCATTGTCTTTAAAGTCATTTCTCCGAACATCCTTTGCTGCAGCGGGACCCCTGTCTGGAGCTGTCTTAGCCTATTGTCCCGACCGCCTCTCAGTGGCAGCGTCTTCAAGTCTCATATACTTTCCAACTTCATGGAAGAAATCGGGTATCGGGTAAAGTAGCTGGTTTTTCTTTCGTTAGTCTTCAAGCAAATTTAGTATCTGGGTGCATGCCACTACAGAGGGGCATTAGGATAAGTTTCTCATCGGCATCTTGAACTGCAGCCGCTGCGGCATTGAATCGGGTTAAATATTGCTGCACTGTCTCTCCAGGCTTTTGTTTGATATTAGATAAGGAATAAGCGTTCTTGGGTTGTTCCACATGAATGCGAAACTGGCTGATGAACTTTTCTTTCAACATTTCCCACGAGCTGATGGACCCTTGGGGTAGGTGGCAGAACCAGGAGGTAGCTAGATCTGCCAAGAATAGCGGGAAGCATTTACACAATACTCCCTCTGTTGCTCCGAGCATATGCTGTGTGTATCTTTGTAGGTGTACGATGGGGTCAGAGGTTCCCTTGTAAGGTTCCATTGTTGGCATTTTCCATTCTCGGGGGGTGATGGCAGTTTCAATATTGCGGGTGAAGGGGCTGGTTACCCTAGTACCTATTCCCCGATACCTTTGCTCCCGTTGGACGCACCCTCTGAACAATCGCGCAATCCTTTCATCAGAACTTGGAGCGGATAGAAATGAGTTTGGTTCTTCCCTGCGGGATTGATTCCGTTCAGATGACCTGTAAGGATGGTATCGTCTATCACTCCTGACATTCTCCAATGGCTGCCTCTGGTCTTCCGGGGGCATGCTGGGGTCAGCCACAGTTGGCCCTTGCCTTGATCTTTCCATGCTGGGTTCTCTTCTCAGCACTTTCTTGGGTCCAACTTCGGGCTGGACTCCCGCTCGGCCCCGTTCCTTGGTGTTTCTATGGTTAGGTAGCATGGCGGGCTCAGCTACATCCGACCCTTGCCTGGTACCTCCCCCGTTGAGTTCGGTTCCAAGCGTTTCCTCGGTCGGAATTCGAGCTGAGTCCGGGTTCGGCTCCTACCATAGTTGTTTCTGTTGTTAGCCTCTTCGAAGAAGAAAGACCCTTGTCGCCTCCTAGATCCTCCAAACTGGGACTCACCCCATGATTCAGTGTTGCGGTTGGTTTCTACGACATCCCTTAAGCGTGACATGAGTTGATCCACTAAGGCTTCTTGTTGAGATGCAAAGCGGTTAGTTACTTCAGCCACAACCCTGTCCAGATCCGCCCTTGTAATTGGTTGTTCCGTAGCAGGGGCTGTCGGATTTGCCTGATTTAAATTTGCTGTTGGAACTAGACGATTGTCTTGGTCTCTGATCACTGGATCTGGGATACTGCCAGTTGCGATGTTCTTTCCTTTGTTAGCATCTTTCTTCCGTCCGGGAGGCATGTTTTCCAAGCAATGAACGATGTTGATAGGAAAAGGGTCGAGTGGGAGAAGCTGAAGCTTCGAGCTCCTGAGTTCAATTCTCAGTGAAAGTAGTTTATAGAAGTGATTTATAAAATGGGTTTATAAAAATGTTTCATTTAATTTGGAAGAATTTAGGTTGATAACTTGAGAACCTAAATCCAAGTGATTTTGGAAAAATGATTTTCAAAGTTTTGGGAAAATAGTTACAATAATATTTGAGACCAATTTGGTTTTAAGTATAAATTTTAGGGGATAAAAGTGTAATTAAGAAGTGTTATCTTTGGATTCTTATGGGGAATAAGTCTTGATGTTTTGTGATGATCAGAATAATATTCCAAATGACGATCAGACATTTGCTTAGGTGAACGTTGTGGGGTACATAGTAAATTATTCTTTATATCATTGTACAGCCGAAACAAGCTCATTCCGAACGAACCCAAAGTAAGTGGGAAATAGATGTTTTGTTGGAAAATGTAAAGTATTGATCCAAAAATGAGATTTTGAAATAAAAAGAATGTTTTTAATTTTAAGTTAACTAGTTCTTGTGGCTCAAATATGACTTAAAAATGGGAAAGGGATGAGTTCAGATGATAAATGCTTCTCTTGAGTATTACTCTTCTTTGTAAGGGAACGTATAGTACTATTTGGTAGTACCCAGTTCCTTAGTATCATTTTGGAGTTACTTGGGCTATATCTATATATTTGTATGATTTAAAGTATAGAGTATCATTTCAAAAAAAATTGAAAATAAAAGCCGAGTATTTGGATCTTGAATTCCTTAGGGAAGTAAATGAAAAATGAAGTAGTGGAATCAAATAGAGGTATATACTCTTAGGCTGTATTGGAGTATTATCCAAGTTGTACCAGTGTAGCATATGAAATGTTTCAATAAATGATTTAGTGGAAACTGGATTGGTATTATGGAGAGCTTATTAGTAAGTGTGTAGGGTGGACGTAGAGAATTTCTTCTTTTCATATAGTTTTGATCCGAGATTCGAGTGCATGGCTTTGAGATGTTTACACCATTCCGAATAAGGATCTATTGCTCAACTTTTGGAGGTGAGCACTTGATGGGGGTTCTTGTTATGGGACCAAAGTTTCCTATCATAGTTACAACTATGAAAGGAGAATAGAGGTTCCAAATCAAGAAGCATGATAGGAGTCCGCACTAGGGATTTGGGTAAGTAATACTAGCTCGAAAGGAAAGTTATGTATTCGAGTTGAGATCGAATCAGGTTTTGCATAAGAATGATATATGTACATCATAAGAGCTAATATATAGTACTAAGTGTTTTTTCAAGATAGTTTGTGGTGTAATTTCGAGGATGAAATTCTTTTAAGGGGGAAGAATGTAACGACCCCTAATTTCACTACATTGATTATTGAATGTTTAATTAATTTTAAATATTCAATATATATGTTTTATAATGAAAATAAACTTATTTTAATTAATTAATAATGATGTTAAAACCATTTTAATTTTTTACCACATTAAATAGCTCGTCGAAAAATGTAAAATGTGATTGAAGAACATTTTCTGAAATTTTGACCTTTCGACACCAGAAAGTTGTCGGGAACCTTAATCGTCTTTGTGCAATATATGTATATGTATATAATAGTTAATTAACTAGATAATAATATGCTTAGAAATAAGTTATCTTATATTAATTTGGATTACTAAGTGATATGACAAGACATAGTTTTAAAAATAATAAAAACTTTATATAAATATACATATATTAAGTGTGTCACATCTTAGATTTGTAATCTTTAACCATGATTATCTCTTGTCACATCTTGGTTAATTAATTATTAAACATATAAATATAAAGATGGTGATTTGACTAAACATAATAATTATATATGCATATATAAAGAACATGATATGACTAAACATTATAATTATATATAAATATAAAAGAAAGTGATGTGACAAAACATAATTATATATATATATAAGTGTGATGTGATTAAACATAATTATATATATATATATATATTATAAAAGATTTGTCATGTGACTAGATATGATGATGACATAGGAAATTTTCCTATAAAAAGCTATATATTTATCCATTCTTCATCCTCTTTTCACCAACATTTTGTTCTTCATTTCTAACTCAAATGGAGTCTTTTCTAAAACCGTGTCAAATTATAATGGTTACAACATTCTAGTTGGCCATTTTTTTCAAATTTCTATCATAGTAATGTCAAAATACTTAATCTTTGTAAAGCAATTTTTCACCAAGAATTTCAAGCCCGAAAATTAGCCTTTTTCTTTTGATCATAACTTCTTCAAAACAAATCGAAAATGAGTGATTCTTTTTTTAAATGATAGAGAAAATAAATTCAATTAACTTTCAATTTAAGGGCATTTTGAAATTCCTTGAGTAGGTAGCCCTTCCTCTTCCCTTCCAGGCTGAGCCTACCTAGTGCATTCATAGTTCAAGACTCCATCTTATTGCCAAGGAATGGAAGTGTTATGTCATATTCTAATTTTAGCGAGAGTTTGGACAGCTTTTGATGAGTAAATTCCTAGTCTATTGGAAGGAACTTTTCTTTTTATGTTGTGTTGATCCTTAGCTATATGTATGTCATCTATATATATGTTGGATCTTGGCATGTTTGAAATGTGATGATAAGTGTTAATGTATGGGTTAATGTTGGCACTCGAATGGACGTGTTAGTGCAAAGTTAGTAATTGTATATATATATATATTGGTATATGTATACAATTTGTTGTATGAATGTGGTGTGTGAATATAAAGGGTTGATGATGAAGTTGACTAAAGTCATGATTGGTTGAAAAAAAAAAGTTAAAACTTCGTACGTAGCTGGGGCGGATTTGAGTCCGAATTTGAAATAAAACTCGTTTCACGAGTTTAAAGTGTAGATTTTGGTTAAAATTTGCATAATTGGTTATATATTGTGAAAATTTACTAAGGTATGTTTCAATCATGAAATAATATGGTTTTAGTAAAGTGGCTTAACTTAAAGTATGGTTAGAGCAAGCTACATCCATAGCAACAGTCGCTATGGATGTAGTTCAACAAATGTTTGAATTTCTATTTTAATTTTTTTAATTTTTAAATTAGTTTACAAAGTTTTTCGAACTTAATTATTTAAAAAGTAATTAAGTTGTAATATAATTAACTAATTAATTAAAATGTGATTAGCACCTAATTGGTAATTAAGAACGTGATTATAGGTTAATCATCATTTAAGTTAAGTTAATGACTATTAATTGATTAATAAAGTTTTAATTAGTGATTAATGGGGTTAAGTGGTAATTAAGTGAATAATAATTATTGAATTAAAATTAATGGTAATTAATTATTTATTTGATTTATGGGTTATTTAATTAATATTTAATTAATTAGGTTTTAACCCTTAAACAATTTGGTTTCACCTTAACCAGGTTGCATTAGGAAGTTAATTAGTACTTAGCCAAGTTCATTAAGCCTAATTAGAGTTTAATTATGATTTAATCATTATTTAAATTAAATTGAAAAGATTTAGTTAGGGTTTAAGCTAATTAAATATACTTTTAACTTTTCAAAGGTAATTTTAAACTGAACAGAACGTGTTTTAATCAATTTTCTTTTTCAAAGTAAATCAATTTCATATCAAATGATCTCTAGTCCAGACCCATATGTAACCCATATGATTAGGAGAATTAAATGACATCCGTTAGTAGAACAAAATAAAATTCTTCTATAATGTAAGTGATTTGATTGTGTTCACATGTGTTAAGCGGAATAAATCCTCGTTCTGCTATAAATTAACTGAATTGTTTGGACATCTATTTAACAGGATACATCACCATCATATTACCATGTTATTCGGACTTATATAGGCCAACTAGTTATATCGATGTCTTATTCCCTGATTGGATATGAACTGTCTTTATATATATATGGTAGCTTATGTAAATAATTGTTAAGTGATTTGGGAATCAAATTGAAATTGAATGGTCACTTAAACTAGTACCATTTGGATTGCTAAGCCTCGTTTTGAATTTGTAAAGTGTGTTTTGAATTAACTTAATTCTTTAATCAATTTAGAGTTTAAAGTTTATTAATGATTTCCAAGTTATGCAACTATGTTGTAAAGTTATTAATAAGTAATAACTTGTTTATAAAAGGGGTTTTACTGAAGAGTTACTTTATAGGTTTTACAAATGATGTTTTTAAATGATATTTATAAACGATACTTTATAAAGCAGTATAGAAAGGTTTATATAAAGATTTTTAAAAATAGGAAAAAGGTTCATAAATCATTTCGGAGATTTGGAATGAGGTTTATAAATTAACCTAAGGGTTTATAAAAGTGTTTGTAACTTTATTTTGAAGTTATAAGTTAGTTGAAATATGAGGTGAGCTTTTAAAAAGGGAATTTTTGATAAAGGATAAGCGGGTCGTTTTATTTGGAAGAAATGTTTGGTTATCTAATATGGGATTTGGAAAGAAAAAAACTTTGAAAAGTGTGTAAATATACTTATACTGATAAGATAAGTGTATGATTTGTTTCAAGGCATGAAAAGTAAAATGTTTTGGTAATTTACTTATAACATTGAGATAATATATAAATGTTTTCCATGTATAAAACGAAATGTAAGAGGTTTGGGAATAGTGTTTTCAAAAGATCTTGTGATCAAATTTATAAAGTGGTTTCATTAATTAAAGAGAATTAATAAAGGCTTAGTGGATTCTACATGGAAATTAAACCATGATTGGATGTTTGTTTGTTTTATAGTTAAATAACCAACTATCAAATATAGGCAAAATGTAAAAGGAACACGAGTACTATATGGTACAGTTACCGTTGAAGGTGTTATACTGTATGTATAAACACATTTCGTTTTTCTAGGATGAGTGATAAGAAAATCCTTCCACAAATGATTAGGAGGTGAACTTTGCTCTCATCATTTGTCTATTTATTTCCCAATGTTATTTCGAAGAGACCGAGATCAGATATGTTATCTGAGAACCACTTCAATCCTACTCAAGCATTGTGAACTGAAGACACCTTGAAGAGTATGGAATCGAAAATAGAGAGATGAAGTGCAAGTGATAATCACTACTAAACTTGAGGGTGATTCCAAATTGGATGTAGTAGGAATAGTGCCTTTGGTTTCGTTTAGACCCAGAATGAACTTGTATGGATGAATATTGGTATCGCATTGTTGCCTAGAATGAAGAATTAGCATTCCAAGTGGAAATTGCTGTATAAAAAGGTAAAATGTACCCTTGGACCTGATCAGTCGAGAAATGACAAAAATCGAGCATGTAGTAGGGCCAAGTGGGTAGTTTCCTAGTAGGGTGTGGTCATTCTAAATATAGATTGGTTATTATCTCTCATTTATATGCTTTAGGGCCCATTAACTGAGGGATGATCATATTTGGTACTGCTAGTCAAGTGGAAGGCAAGTCCTATTTGGTAGGGGTACAAGAAGCTCTTGTCGAACCCCGGTGCATTTTTCTTGAGATGTACTTTCAAAAGGTAGTTCCTTACCTTGTCATGGTATGGAATCCGTTCTCCAATACAAGCCTTACAGTTTTAGTTGTATACCAAATATGTAGGAATATGAGATGCAAGCATTTCAGATATATTAAAATTTTACTTTGAACCCTTAGACATTATTATAATATCACTATGTTTTTTATAAAAGTGTTTTGGTTATCGTAAGGTAAAAACCAGTCTGTGTTTATGTGCGGTGAGGTCCTATGAAATACCTTCAATTTCAAAGTATTTTTCAAGCTAATAAATCTATAAAAAAATTATGTGATTTGAATTTACTCATGCTGGTATTCCAGACTGACCTAGGCGTTATTTCCCTATATTGCTCAACTCGGACCGGGCATGTTTTCCATATTAACTTTAGATAATTTAGAGCTATGGGGTCGAGTTAGAGGCCAGGACGTACTCTCATATGTATGTGATATGTTGTCTGCTATTGTAAGGACAGGTTTCTTTAACTGTCCAAAATTAGGATAAGTCTAGTTACTCAAATGTTATATGAGTAAAATGCTTTCTTTATGTAAAGATCATTGGTGTATTATATATTATTCTCTACGTTGTGAGATTCCGTGTTATTAGGTTTCGTTTATCTTCTATCTTCTTCTTTCATCGCAACAAATCGATGTTTATGGCACTTGAATGTTTGGCATGTGATACAATATAAGTATTAGTGTCGATTTTCGAGGGTCGAAAGTCCGGTTTGTTACGAGTAGCCTCTGAGATTCTAATACGCTTTCTCAGAAGAGAAACATAAAAAACATCATGGACTCCTGCCAAACTGTTCGGCAACTCTACTCTATGTGCGAGTTTCATGATCCTATCAATAATAGTTAATGGTTCTACATATCTTGGTGCCAATTTCCCTAATTACACGAATCTGATAACACCTTTCATTGGTGACCTTAATGAAAACATGATCTCCAACAGAGAACTCTAAGTCTTTATGTCTTCTATCTGCATTACTCCTCTACCTACACGAAGCTTCCTTCATCCTAGCCTAAATCAAATAAATCTTTTTGCAACTTCTCGAACTATATCTGGACCAAGAATCAACCTATCCCCAGTGTCTAACGAACAAATTGGAGATTTGCATGGCCTTCCATACAAAGCTTCAAACAGTGCCATCTCTATACTAGCCTAATAACTGTTGTTATATGAAAACTCGAGTAAGTATATATGATCTTTCCATGATCCTTCAAAACCTAACATGAAAGAATCCTCCAAGGCTTTGTTAACTCTTTTTGTTTGCCCATCGGTTTGTGGATGGTGAGCGCTTATTTCCTAAAATTCCCTGTAAAATCTTCCAGAACTTGCTAGTGAATAAGGAAACTCGATCACTTATGACATTACTAGGAATTCCATGAAGTCTAATATAAATAACTTTGTCAAAATAGCTGTCGTCCTGGTTGAATTAACTAGAATAAAATGAGCACTCTTGGTCAACTTATCCACTACGACTCATATTCTTTAATTTCCTCTATTAGATCCTGGCAACTCCTCTGTAAAATCAATAGAAATAGAATCCCACTTCCAAACTAGAAGTATAATGGCTGAAGCAGCCCACTTGGTGTTTGATGTTCGGCCTTTACCTATTTGCAGTTCAAACACTGCTTTGTCCATAAGCCTGCATTCCTCTTTACACCTCCTAGAAGAAACTCCTCTTCATATTCCGGTACATCCTAGTTCCTCTCGGATGAATAGTGAACTTCGAACAATGACATTCCTCCAAAACTACATTCCTAATGCTCCTTACATTCAAAACACACAATCTTCCTTTCTTTCTCAACCGCCCGTTCTAGTCAAGACTAAAATCCTTCAAGTCATCACCCTCTGTTCCATCCCTTAACTCCTTAATCCGTTCAACTAATACCGGATCTTCCATCTATTTAAAAGCAACCTTTTCGATCATCGTAGATCGAACTTCCAAACATGACAACATAGCAGTTTCCTTACTAGATCAAACTTCATATCTCCACTGCACTCTGCATGTCGTCAACGCTTCCAAATCTTTCCACTCAGGTATTATTTCCAACACTGCATTTTGATGCTTTCTGCTAAGTGCTTCTACAACCTTATTGTCTTTCCCTGGTGTGCGATCATTACCAAAGTAATAAGAAGCTACAAATTCCAACCATCTCTATTGTCTCATAATCAACTCCTTCTGAGAGAATAAATACTTCAACGACTTATGATCCGTATAAAGCTCAAATCTCTCTCCTAAATGGTAATGTATCCACACCATCAATGCAAATATCACCGTAGCTAATTCCAAATTATGTGTTGGATATCTAACTTCACGAGGTCTAAGCTGTTGAGAAGCATAGGCAATCACTTTACCTCTCTACATTAACACAACTCCTAATCCAGTTCCACATGCATCTGTATACTCTACCAAATCCTGATTCCCTTCCAGAAAAACTAACGTGGGTGCATTAGTCAATAAGTGTTTTGGAATGCATCCTCACATTTATCGGTCCAGACAAACTTCACATCCTTTCGTATTAGCTTGGTCGTCGATGTTGTTATCCGTGAAAAATCCTTAATGAACCTCCATAGTATCCAGCCAATCCACGGTCACTGGCTCGGGTCTCTTCAAATTATTCACTGCTTCTATCTTAGTTGGATCTATGGACAACCCTTTCTTTAAGACTACATGACAAGAAACTTCCATTCCTTCTTCCAATAATGACATTTTGAAAACTTCGCCTTCGGTTGGTGCCATCTCAACGTTTCAAGTACCCCCCTAAGATGAACTTCGTGCTCCCTTTCATCCTTAGAGTATATCAAAATATCATATATGAACACCAATGCAAACATATCCAAGCGTTCTCAGAAAATTCGGTTCATCAAATTTACAAAGAAAGCCAGCGCATTAGTTAGTCTGAAAGGCATCACTTACCATTCGTATGATCCACATTTAGTTCTAAACCCCGTTAAAGGTATACTATCCTCTGCTACTCTAAGATGATGGAAACCTGTTATGAAATCCAACTAATAAACTACATTGGCTCCACTAAAGTAATTGAACAAATCGTCAATTCTAGGGTATGAATATCGATTCTTTATCATCTTCTCATTCAACTTACAATACTCGATACATTACTTTAACAATCTGTCTAGCTTCTTGGCAAACCCTATGGCTGATCCCTAAGGTGAACTACTAGGCCTAATAATCTTGCCTCTCAACTCCACTAACTACACCTTTAGCTCTCTTACCTCGGTAGGTGTCATCCTCCTCGGTAGTCAAGTTACTAGTTTTGCTCCACGTACGAAATCTATCCGAAACTCAATGACACATTTTGATGGAAATCCTATTACAGGTTCAAAAACATCCGTGAATTCTCTAACCACGAAAACTAGATTCAACTCATCTTCTACCTCCACAACACCCAACAAAGCTGTCACCTCACAACTTGAATTTTCTACGGTATATACTATTCGATCACTATTGCCAGGGTGTCTAAGTGATATTTTCCTATCATGGAAAAATATCCTAGCATCATATTTACTTAACCAATCCATATCCAAAAAAGTTCTAAACCCAGTGAATTCAAAAATATACAAACTGCAAACAAAGGTATGATCTAACAAATCAAACTGTAGATGGTCACACATCATCCCCAGTGTCACATACCTCCCTATTGGATTTGCAATCCAAGGAAATAACTAAGTATGAGGGTTTTAGGTTAAGCTTATCTACCAAATAACGAGATGTAAAAGAATGTGATGCATAAGTATCAAATAAGATGCTAACTGGCATACCATGAATCGGAAGCATACCTCCTAACACAGCTTTTCATTTTTCCTCTGCATTTGGTCTCAAGGTAGCTGGCTCTAATTCATACACCTTACCCTTCCCATCCTTGGTAAGCTGCTTGCATTGGTTCTTGTATTGACCAATTTGATCACAATTGAAACATCTCACCTCTTTCTTCTTCGCAGCTTTCTTTCCATTGCCTATCCAGCACTCATAGGCATAATGTCCCTACTTGTCACACTTGTAACAGACCACTTCTGCCTTTCCCTTCTTAGTAGCGCCCTTTTGAGCTCCTTTCTTATGGAAAAACTTTCTTTTTTGACTTTGCCCCACTGGACTTCCTTTTCCTTATTTCTCTTTAGAAAATCAAGCATCTCCTCATTCCTCAAAGCTATTTCCACTACAACATCACATGAATCGTTAATATGCGGTAATGTAGCCTTTGCCAACTCAGGCTTCAGCCCCCTGATGAACTTATCATTTCTCTTAATATTAGTATCAACCATAGCATAATCATATCTTTCTATATCCTCAAACCTCCTTGCATACTCCACCATAGTCATATCTCCTTGCTAAAATTTAGTAAACTTCATAAGTAGAGCAGATTTAGCAATCTATGGCATAAACCTTTCCTCAAATCTCTTTTTGAACTCTGCCCATGTCATTGTCTCCTCATTAACTCCAACTTTCACACTATTCCACTAGTATAAAGCTACTTCTTGAACCTGTCTCGAAGCAAGCCTTCTCTTTTGCTCATCATTGAGCCCTAAATCGATAAAGATCCTCTCATAATGCAACAACTACTTTTCTCTTTCCATAGTGTCTTAGTTCCGATGAATGGCTTTCCTCCCAACCTCCCTACTCAAAATAGCATAATTGTTGACTACTAGAGTTTCTTGAATTCCTACTCCAACATTTCCTCTAACCACACTAGCAACAACGTCCACCTGCATCATGTTAACAAAGGACTGAAAAATTTCTCCTATGTCAACTCGCGGGACTCCAACATCCACATTTGCAACTTGTTCCTGACCTGGATTTCTGATGGTATTTGGTCTGGCATTTCCATTTATTTTAGTGCTTCTCCCTCTAGGGTTAACACTTCAACTTCTACCATCCATATTTGTATTCAAGCCTCGTGAGTTACAGAAGAATAGCCTAAGAGATATAGGACAATAGAGATAAAGTGTATACTTATATATAGCAAGTACAAGTAGGTTACTATAGCATTATCCCATGCCCCAATGTTACCTCTAATTCCTTAAGACTATGTTTTCAAAAATCATTTTAGTTTAAAGTTATTTCATAAATCTATGCTCTGATACTAAGTTGTAACATCCCCTATTTGGAGGCCCAAAGCTAAGCGCTACAGATGCTGCAGTCATCCATAGTATCAACTTTCGGTGATCAAAAATGGTAATTTTAATCGTATCCATAATATCAAAATTACATGAATATGAAAAAAAAATCATAGATTTCAAAAACAACTCTACTGATTACATTTCACAAAACATGTTTCATATTCTAACACATAATCCCAATCGTTTTCCAGGTTCAGACCAAATAGAATTATTACAAAATACGCTAGGAGCGACATATAAAGATGCCCTCTTGATTTACCAAAGTACTAAATAGTCATAATTGACTTAATACAACACAATAGAATAAAATAAACATAACAAATACAAAATAGCTAAGTTTAGCCTCCTGCTCATCTTATAAAGCTTTATTCATCTACCTACTAAAACCTGTAAAACCTCAACACTCATCCTACTCAAATTACTTTTAAGTACCCGAGAGTTTAAAGGGGAAAGCATGAACACCAAATCACACATAAAGCCAGGTATCAATAATACTATACATCTCAGTTATATGATATTAAGTGAGACCACGCTGCTTAGTGAAACGGGTTTTCCCTCACTAATACTTCTTTAAAATATATCTTTAGAAAATCGTAATCCTACAACAAAAATTGGTTAAAACAATAATATCAATATCATGAAAGCATATAAATCAAGTAAAAATAGGCCATCTGTGTGAACAATATAGTTTTGTTTGGATAAGTACTAACCTCTTGCTGACTCGGGCCTACAAACAAAATAAACAAATAATCTAACTTCTATTAGATATTCTTCTGGACGGTCTGTCCCTAACTTAATTCTCCATTATCAACCGATCCAAATGGTTTTTCAGGCTCACCAATAACTATCTCTTTACATATATATATTCCTTTTTGTGTGTAACATCATTTTAGTCTTACCTATGACAAAGCCCTACACACTAGAATTTTGGACTAAATTAGCTAGGGGATAATAGCTAATACATAGAGCACGACCCTATATCAGTCTCATCTAGTATTCTAATACCTGAGTCATTTTACTTAGCGTTAACTACCTATAAATTTTCCTTGAAAACCTTTCTTTCAAAATGATTTAATCCTTTAAATCACACTTTAAGCAAGGAAATTATACTGTACGCTTTACTCAATCAACTTGTCATGTTTTATACTTTACACAAAACATTATTGATGAAAACATTTAACCTTGAAATTACAATTTTGAATCCATTGAAAATACCCCTTTCTAGACAAAGTAAAACCTTAGGTCGAAAGACCAAAACATACCTTTCGAGACCATTCATAATCAACCTTTTGAAATCATTGAAAACATCACCTTAGAAAGGATTGAAACCTTAGGCATCCTATTTTTAAAACACTTAATACTACCTTTTGAAAACATTAGAAACCTTCCTTTCAAAACCTTTCAAAATCATTGGGAAACCACCACTTCGAAACCTATTTGTTAACCTTTTGAAATCATTAGGTCCATCAAACCTTTCGAAAGAATTTGGGTTCAAGTATTACATGTGGAGCAACCTTTCTTAGCCATTCAAAACTATGTTATTCGAAACCTTTGGGTTCATCTTTAAAAATCTCAAAAGGGTCATAAAAAGACAGGGTCGAAAGCAACACTTTCGAAAGCTATTTCCTAAGTAAAAGAAGTGATTGTGTCGAAACCATTCCCTTCAAAAGCAATGGAGAAGTGGCTAGGATTTTAAAACAAAGGACCTTCCAAACGCACTGCATCAAAAGGAAGAAAGGTGGCAGCAAGGAGGTTTCGACCTAGTCAAAAGCCATTACTTAAAAAAGGCGCAACCATTCCTTTAAACAATTTAGGCCAGATGAAAGCTAACCAAGTCGAAAACTAATTAAGTCGAAAGAAAAGCATGCGCATTCTCTTCTAAAAACAAAGACGTATATCAACCCCTTTGGACCCCCTGGTTTCAACTTTATACCTTCCATCTTAGTCCAATTCGCTATGTACCAAGTATTCATACCAGGCGCATTGATTTTGAGTAAGAAGGAGGCAAAAGTAAGGCATCGGAAGGAGGATGATGATGAAACATGTAAAAAGCATGTTTAAGCTGATTTATAGCTTTTTAAAGTAATATTTTCAACTAACTTACCTTATTTGTCAAAATATTATCAGTTGCCAATTTCTTTTCTAAAAGTGCTGCTAATATTTCAGACACAAACAAATTAATTTATTTACAAACTACCACTTCTCCTTTTATAAATATATAAAACATTTAAGTTTCATACCTTAAATAATTTTATAAATTCATTAAAACACTTAGGAAAATTCTACTAAAACTCCTGTAAATCATTTTTAATATGTTTTTCAACATATTTAAGTTTTAGAACCTAACATATATATATTTAGCCTTAAATAATTTCAAACCCCAATAGTCATTTTCTTTGCCAGAAAATTAATATTAAATCTAAATTAATTGAGAAAATTATGAAAATTGAAAGCCATCTCTA
Source organism: Allium cepa (assembly GCA_030765085.1). Classification (NCBI taxonomy): domain Eukaryota; kingdom Viridiplantae; phylum Streptophyta; class Magnoliopsida; order Asparagales; family Amaryllidaceae; genus Allium; species Allium cepa. Next base: position 418,030,230 of record CM060945.1, on the reverse strand, counting down.
AAATATCATTTCTGATCTAAATCTAAAATTGCAAGCCATTTGGATTTCATGTAATAGGATTTTCACATTAAAACATATCTAAAGTCCATATAAAATATCATAAATAATCAGCAAGCATATATATATATATATATATATATGTATGTATGTATGTATGTATGTATATATATATCCATTTTAACAATTAAAACATGGCAATTAACTTTGCAAGACAATTCGAATTTCATCCTAAAACCTAAAATAATTAGAAAACATGAGATGTAGTCGTTATTCACCTTAGCTTTAAGATTAAGGATTTGAGATTTGATCTTGGTCAAGTTTCTCATGCTTTTCCTATTGAAATCTTTTTATCTTCTCTTACTTTTCTAATGATGACTGACCTCTTACTTTATTTTTAGTTTTGTGAATATAGAAATGAACATAAAGAATAAGGCTTAAGGGGTTTAGGGTATAAGAATAATATTATTCCTATATTGCCCTTGTTTATTTCCTAACATTTTATTCCATTTTAATTTACTTAGTTCATTTATTAACATGGCATGGCTACTCTTACTAATCAAATATACCAATCCCTCAACCAGTTTACATATTTCATTTAACTTACCTAACTAAGTGTTACTAAATAATGTTACTAAAAATTTGGGTCATTATAATCCTATAGAGGCCTGCGGGCTTAAATTAGGAAGGACTACTAGTTATTCATGAATTTATTTCCCAAGGAACAAATTAATTTAATAGACTGATTGGAAGTGATATTGAAGACATGAAATGTTGAGCACTTAAGACCGTATTTCATAAAGCTGGATGAATATAATGGACTGCCAAAAGGCTTTTCCCTAAACAATAGCCCCTAGACTGAAACGCGATATATTTGACTTGAATCCTAACTTGATGAGGCTAGTAAGATTTGCTAAGTAGAAACACATCCCATAACGTGAAGAGGATAATTCAGCCTCTGATCCCGCCGTCGGCTATGAAAAGTGGATCTATTTAAAATTATGAAGAATTTCCATTTTCCTTTAATATTTAGTATTTCTAAAAAAAACATTTTGAAAAGGAATCAAAAGGGGTCTTCCTATTTTAATTTAAAAATTGTTTATAAAAGAAAGTTTCCAATAAAAACAACTATGAAAAATAAGAATATTTTCATATAATTACAAAATCTATGTGTTTATGGGAATATTTTCAATAAAATAGTTAGTAGGAAGAAGTAAACTAAGAGAAGAAGTTTACTTAAGCTAAAGCATCAGAAATTTCTTCTAAGGGGCAAGTGTTACACCCAAAATTCCTAAAGATGGATAAAATTTGAAACTATCAAAAAATGGTAGTATAAGAATATCGCACTTTGAATATTTTGCATATTAAGAAATGATGGGAATCAAATTTTGAATGCAAGCAAGCACATATAAGGAAGGAGAGCTATCGTAAGTCAATGCTATATGCCATCAAGAATGACTCCATTAGCCATCACAATTTGATATTGTAAGATATCGAAAATTCGTGCAGTAAGTTATTACTAATTGAAGCAACAAGCGATCGATAGATGATAGACATGATCCACTGATGGTTGGAGCAATATATTGTCATGAGTTAACATAATAGAGTAATCAAAAGTAGACACCATGATTTAAATAAATCATGTCCCAAAGACTTCTAACCCTTCCCAAGAATTGATTACTTAGTTACTACAAGCAGTTTGTGTCCTTCATCGATGCATATTCATGGTATAACCAAATTCCAATGTTCAAGCCCAACAAAGAGCACATTAATTTTGTGAACAATTTGGGAATGTATTGCTAATCAGCAATTCCATTCAAGTTAAAGAATTTAGGTACCACATATCAATGATTAGTGAATAGAATTTTCCAAGATCAAAGTGGAAAGAATATGGAAGTATAGGTGGATGATATGATGGTAAAGTCTAAAAATGACGATGACCATATGGATGACATAGATAAAATGTTTGGAATAATAAGGAAATATAAAAATATGCAAAAATGCTCTTTTGGAATCTAATTGGTAAGTTCTTATGGTACATCATAAGTACACGAGGAATATAAGCTAATCATGACTAACTCTAGGCAATCAGTTATATGGCACAACCAAAAACAAGTAACGAATTAAAGGGATTAAATGGGTAAGTTGCAGAGCTCAATCAGTTCATATTTAGAGCCATTTATAAGTATATTCCTTTCTTTGACATAATCAAAAAACAAAAAACCTTTGAGTGGACGAAAGAATGCCAATAGGTTTTCTAAGAGTTAAGAAACCATTTGAAAAACCATGGATACTTTCTAGAGTGGTGGAAGGAAAAGACTTGTTTCTATATGTGACAGCATCGGAACATATGATTTGTTTAATCCTAATCGAAGAATTAGATGGAATTCAATTCCCAGTATATTATACAAGTAAAAAGCTAAAAGATGTCGAAGCTAAACATCTTGTCATGGAGAAATTGGTCTATTTCTTATTAGTGTTGCCACGAAAATTAAGGTCATAATTTGAGCACACAAAATCATGTAATAAGGAAAATCTCCATGAACAAAGTAGCTATGGAGAAGCCTCCGAAAGGATAAAAACAAGTGCCCACGAAGATCAAGATACCAAGCCATGCTAACAATTGGATGACGCATTTTATTAATGAAAGGAAGAAATGAGTCATGAAAATTAAGATACCAAGCCTCCTCGTATGCCATAATTGATGGAATATTATATAGGAAAAGGTACTAAAAACCATACTGGAGATATATCACCTAGGAAATAGGAGCTAAACTATTAAGGGAAGCTTATAAAGGGCTCTACAAGGATAATTCCATTAGGGAAAAATTAAATATAAATAATGAGACAGGGACATTATTGGTCCTTTGTAATAGTGGATACCTTATCCTACGTTAAAATAAGTGAAAAGCGTCAAAAATTTTCTAGAATTTTGTAGTTGCCTCCAATTGAACTAAATACTCTTATTAGTTCATGGACTTTTGATGTATCGGGAACTAACTTGATTAGTCCTCTTTCGATCTCTAAAGGAGGTGAGAAGTTTGCTATAGTGTCCATTAATTACTTTGCCAAATGGGTAGAAGCCGATCCACTACCAAACACTAATGGTGGGAAAGTTTTGAATTTTTTCATCAAGAATACAATTACTACATTCAGACCCTCAAATAAAATTATCTTTGATATGAGATTCAATTTAAAAGTGAAGAATTCACTCTGTGAAAAGAACGTAATAATAAAAGGATCATCTGTAGCTCACTCAAAAGCTAATGGTGGCAGTAGAGGCAACGAATAAGATCATTAAGAACATTTTAAAGAAGCGACAAGGCAGAGCTAAAGGAAACTAGGTAGAGGAACCTTCCCTCATTTTATGGTCATACAGAAATTCTATAAGAATGACTACTAAACATTCCTGATACTCTATAATGTATGGATTTGAAGCCATGGTACAGTTAAGATTGAGGTCCCTTCATGTCAAATCAAGATATGAGAAGAGAATCACTCGAATTACTTAAAGAATTAAGAAATAAAGTCGTCATAAAAACAGCTGAATTTCAACGAAGAATCTCCAAATATAATAATTTAAAAGTTAAAGGAAGAGAATTGAAGAAGGGAGATCTAGAATTAAGGAATATAGTGGCAAGTATTAAGAATCTTACAAATGGCCCTCTAGGACTAAATTTGAAAGGATTGTTAGTTATTCATGAAGTTATCCCTAAGGAACTTGCCATTGAGTAGATCGGATGGAGACATTATATAAAGGACATGGATTGCCGAACATTTGAGACCTTTTTCACAACACTGGATGAATAAACTGGATCGTCAAAAGGCCTTTCCCCAAAGCATAGCCCCATATTGAAATACGATATGTTTAAATTGACTCCTAACCTGATGGGGTTAGCAAGATTCATTAAGCAGAAGCACATCTATATCCAGAAGAGAATAATTAAGCCTTTGATCCTACCATCAAACTAGTTAAAGCACCAATATAAGGGAGTTGGATAAAAAGCCTTTGGCCCCACCGCAAGGCTTGGCCAAAGAAATCATGCAAAGAGAGTAGTCAATTAAGCCTTTGGCCGCACCACCGGGCCTGGCCAAAACACTCATCCAAATGAGATGGACAAAAAGCCTTTAGTTCTATCGTAAGACATGGCCAAAGAAACCAACCAAAAAGTGATTGTTAACTAAGCCTTTGATCCGACCATCAATCTTGCTCAAAATCACCCATCTACGGAAGATGGAAAAAAAACCTTTGTGTTTTACCACAGGACCAAGCAAAAGAAATCTTCCAAAGAGTGATGGCTAATTAAGCATTTGATCCCATCGTTGAGCCTGGTTGAAACTGTTGAGACACAGCTTCTATGAAGATTTTGATTGCTGACAACAATATTAAAGCGATCGACAAATCAAGACCTACATATGGTACTCTAGATTATAGGTTGATTATTTGATGTTATAATAGTAATAAAATTGTCAAAATCTATCCTCAAATAATCATGCACAAAATATAATATATATATATATACACATTTATATAGGTTGTGCACTTTATTGTGCAACTTAACAGAGACCGGTCGACCGGTCCAAAAATGAACGGTCGACCGTTCCTGTTGAATGTGCACAATAAACGTGCACACATGCACATAACGACTATATTTTTAAAAACCTGTCTACCGGTTAGTTTTTGACCTGTCGACCGTTTTTAAACAGAGAGCAACTTCTTCCAAAAGACACGTCTTTCTTCAATGGTTGCGTCTCTTCTTCTTCATCAATGATCATAACTTTTGACTGCAACTTTTCACCAAGGGTTATAACTATTTTCTCTCTATAAATACACATCAATATCATTGATTAAAACAATAAGTTTTATTAAGATTATATATGCTCTCTATCTATTCTTTGAATTCACTTGCATTCAAAAAGCTCTAAACTACTTTCATTCCTTATTGAATCATTGACACTATCTCATATATTTTGATTCAATAAGCAATATAAATTCCATAATCTTCACAAACATCATTCACAATTTGAGGATAAGATTATAGGAAGAGTGTACTACAAGTGACAAATCCGTGTTTACAAGAGCACAAGTTGTCAACAACAATTGTAATTGTTTTTGTTGAAGTCCTCAGTATTGTAAGAGGCAAGTGTTGAAGTCCTCAGTATTGTAAGAGGCAAGTGTTGAAGCCCTCAGTGTTGTAGAGGCGTGAAATCCCGTTCGGCTGTTCGGGTAATTGTAAACCTGTTCCTCCGGGTGAAGCGAGGTTGTAATTAGTGAAAATCCAGATAGTAGTCTGGGACTGGACGTAGGACGGTGCTCCGAACCAGTATAAAAATCTCTGGTGTGATTTTTCTATTTTTTTTTATTTACAATGCTATTATCATCTATTTCTGCATTTGTATTGTAATCCATATTACACGATCCGTGTATACTATATTAGCACATATAATTGTATACACACCGCACTTTCATTTGGTATCAGAGCACGGTCATCATATAACCGTAACACAGTTATTTGATATATTCTTGTAATATGGCAAATAACGCAAGTACTAGCACTCAAAACACCACTTACACAGAAGGGCAATCGACACAAAGACCTCCATTTTTCAATGGTCTTAACTATAGTTATTGGGCAACACGTATGTCATTCTTTATGCAATCAAGTAGCTATGATGCTTGGAATGCTACTCAAAGAGAAATAGTGAATCCAACAACTGATTATTCAGAATGGACTGTGGCTGAGAAAACGGCAGCAGCCGTAAATGCAAGAGCAATAAATATGTTGTTCTGTGCATTAGACCAAAATGAATATAATCGTGTTAGTATCTGCACTACTGCATATCAAATTTGGCAAACGCTAAAAATCACTCATGAAGGTACTAACAAGGTTAAACAAGCCAAAATAGCCATGCTGAAAAGTCAATTTCAAAATTTCAAAATGAAACCAAATGAAACAATCAATGACATGTATTCACGGTTTCAAACTATTCACCATGCACTTATTGGGTTAGGACAAAAGTATTCTGATTTTGATGTTGTTTCAACAGTCCTACATTCTCTGACTAATGAATGGGAAGGAAAAGTATTAGCAATTGAAGAAGCTAATGATCTTTCCGTCATGAAGCCAGATGAATTGATAGGAAATTTAATGTCCTATGAAGCAAATTTGCAGGCTAGAAAAGAACAGAAAGAAGAAAAGAAAAATATAGCATTTCATGTTGAGAAAGATGAAAATGAATCAGATTCTGAAGATGAAGATTTGGCGTTCATTGCTAAAGGTTTCAAAAAATTCCTAAAATATCGAAAAGCCAGTCGCTACAATAAAAGGAAACCTGGATCAAATAAACCATCTTCATCTGCTATAGAATGTTTCAACTGCCATAAAAAGGGACACATGCAGAAGGATTGTCCAGAACAAAAGAAGAAGTCAGAAAATGACAAATTCAAATATAAGAAGGACAAATCAAAGAAACGAGCCTTCTCAGTAACATGGGATGATTCAGAGTCATCTTCATCAGAAAGTGAAAGTGATTCGGAGAATGAACAAGCTAATGTTTGCTTTATGGCAACAGAAGATGAGGTACAAATTCCTACATTTGATGAATTACTTGATATTAATGCTGAATTGATAATCAAATATAAAAACTTAAAACGTCAATTAAAAGTAGTCAAAGCAGATTTAAGTAAAGCAGAGTTTGAACGAGATATGTTAAAAGATGAGAAGAAAATATTAGAAGAAGAACTTGAAAATATTCAAGAATCATCATCTAATGTTGACTCTCAAATATCTCTTTTGAGTCAAGAAATAGAAGCTCAAAAAGAGAAAAATAATGCTCTCACTACTGAAAATCATGAACTTAAAGCAAAAGTAAAAATTCTAGACCTAGAAAAAGCTAGTTTACAAACAAAATTTGATGACATTACTCAAAATGTTTCTAACTTTAACAAAGGTCGAGAAAATTTGACTAAAATCATTAAAAGTTCACAATCTATTTCAGATAAACAAGGATTGGGATATAACAAACATGAAACTAAAAAACATCTTAGAAATAAAAGGAAGAAGAAAGTACAAAAAACTGAAGCTAAGAAAAATCTTAGTTTATTATATTTCAAACCAAAACCAGTTGTGAAATTTCAAAAGAGAAATGTCAAGACTATCAAAATATGGGTTCCTAAAGCAAATAATAACTTGATTAGGAACAAATACATTCAGCAATTCATGAATAATGTACATTTTAATAACAATTATATATATAAAGGGGATACCGGACCCAAATGGGTTTGGACTCCTAAGACCTAACTCTTAGGACCCTATAAAAAGTGGGTACCATGAACTTAATTCTATGATTGCAGGTCCCACTGAAGAAAAGAGGAAAGTGGATATTGGACAGTGGTTGCTCAAAGCATATGACGGGAGACAAGAGCTTACTAACAAATATTAAATACTCAGATGGTGGCTCAGTCACTTTTGGAGACAATTCAAAAGGTTATATCATCGGCAAAGGCGATGTGAGCAATTGTGGTACATCTAACTTACCTCTTATTACTAATGTCATGCTAGTTAGAAATTTAAAACACAATTTACTTAGTATTAGTCAGTTATGTGACAAGGGTTTTATAATTTCCTTTTCAAATAATAAGTGTAGTATTTTAGATAAAGACCATAATTTGGTTTTTGAAGGTTATAGAGACAGAAATATATATATTCTAAATATGAATATTAATCATAATTCAGATATGTGTCTTATGGCTAATGACAATGATCCATGGCTATGGCACAAACGTTTCTGTCATATAAACTTCAGAACTATTGACAAGCTAGCCAAAAACAATCTAGTTAGAGGACTACCCAAAATGAGTTTTAAAGTTAACAACATTTGTGATGCATGTCAATTAGGAAAATTGACCAAATCATCGTTTAAATCCAAGAAAGTCATATCAACATTACAACCGCTTGAGTTACTGCACATGGATTTATTTGGACCTACTAGAGTTCAATCAATAAATCACAGTCAATATGTGCTTGTAATTGTTGATGATTTCTCTCGTTATACATGGACAATTTTCTTAAAAAATAAAAGTGATACTTTCGATCATTTCAAATCTTTCGTCAAAAGAATTCAAAAATCAAAAGGGATTAAAGTTAAAAATATAAGAAGTGATCATGGCGGAGAGTTTGAAAATAATGAATTTGAACATTTTTGTACAAAGAAAGGTATATATCATAATTTTTCGTTTCCCAGAACTCCACAACAGAACGGAGTAGTAGAACGAAAGAACCGAACTTTACAAGAATGTGCAAGAACATTATTAAATGGAACCACCTTACCAAAACACTTCTGGACAGAAGCTGTTGCAACTGCCTGTTATGTTTTAAATCGTGTGTCCATAAGACCTCTTACCAAGAATACTCCTTATGAATTGTTTAACAAAAGAAAGCCCAAAATCTCATACTTCAAAGTTTTTGGTTCTAAGTGCTTTATTTTAAATACGAAAGACCAGCTTGGAAAATTCGATCCAAAAGCCGATGAAGGAATATTTGTCGGTTATTCGGAACGAAGTAAGGCCTATCGAATATTTAATAAACGAACCAAAACTATTGAAGAATCACTTCATGTATCTTTTGATGAAATCTATCAGCATCCTCACACAATATCAGATGATGACGAATCAATAGTCATTAATAATCCAATCATCTCAAATACTGATTCTGACTCAGAAGTAATTATTGAGAATACTCCTCAAATATGTGAATTACAATCACCACCAAGAATATTAAGAGACCATCCGGCCCAAAATATAATAGGTGAAATAACATCACATGTCAGAACAAGGAGTCAACTCAATCAAATGGGTCATGTCGCTTTTCTCTCAGATATCGAACCCAAGAATTCAAAAGAAGCTACTACAGATGATTACTGGATCATTGCCATGCAGGAAGAACTAAATCAGTTTGAGCGCAATGACGTTTGGGAACTTGTTCCGAGACCAACTGATCAGTCAGTAATTGGTACTAAATGGGTCTATAAAAATAAGGCTGACGAACAAGGAAATATCACCAAAAATAAAGCAAGATTAGTAGCACAAGGATACAATCAGGAAGAAGGTATCGATTATGAAGAAACTTTTGCACCAGTTGCTCGACTAGAAGCTATTAGAATTCTATTATCTTTTGCTTGTTATCATAATTTCAAACTTTATCAGATGGATGTCAAAAGTGCTTTTCTCAATGGATTTATCAAAGAGAATGTCTATGTCGAACAACCACCTTTATTCGTACATGAAAAATATCCTGACCATGTGTTCAAACTTAAGAAAGCTCTGTATGGTTTAAAACAAGCACCTCGTGCTTGGTATGAACGTTTACGTAGCTATCTTATTAATTCAGGATTTGAAATAGGCAAAGTCGATCAAACTCTGTTTATTAAACATTCTCGAAATGATATTCTGGTTATCCAAATATATGTAGACGATATCATCTTTGGTTCAACAAACGATAAACTCTGCAAGGAATTTGCAAGTATTATGACCAAAGAATTCGAAATGTCTCATATGGGAGAACTATCTTATTTTCTTGGACTTCAAATCAAACAACTTTCAAACGGTATTTTTATCAATCAAGAAAAATACTGTGAAAATCTTATCAAACGCTTCGGATTACAAAATACATCTGGTAAACCAACTCCTATGAGTACAACTACACATCTTGAAAAAGATGAAAGTGGTAAGAATGTTGACCAGAAATTATATCGGAGCATGATTGGTTCTCTTCTTTATCTTACAGCTAGTCGTCCAGATATATTAATGAGTGTTTGTTTATGTGCTCGTTTTCAAGCCGATCCAAAGGAATCACATTTACGAGCAGTGAAACGTATAATTCGTTATCTTAATAATACCAAAGATTTTGGTCTTTTCTATCCAAAAGAATGTCCATTTGAATTAGTATCATATAGTGATGCTGATTTTGGTGGCTCACGGACGGATAGAAAAAGTACAAGTGGTACGTGCCATTTTATTGGAAAATCACTTGTCTCTTGGTTTAGTAAGAAACAGAATTGTGTTTCACTATCAACATGTGAAGCTGAATATATATTAGCGGCTCTCGCTTGTACTCAAGTACTATATATGCAACAAACACTTCAAGATTTCGATATACATTTATCGAATTCTATTATATACTGTGATAACACGAGTGCAATAAATCTCTCTAAAAATCCAGTAAATCATTCTAGAACCAAGCATATTGATATCCGTCATCATTTCCTTAGAGATAATATTGAAAAAGGTAATATACATCTTGAATATGTTCACACTGACAATCAAATAGCCGATATTTTCACTAAACCATTACTTGAATCTAGTTTTATTAAACTACGAAGAGAGCTTGGCTTAGTATCTCGGAAAGATCTAGAATAGAATAAGTAACCTTCAAACTTAGGCTATATATTTTTCAAATAATTCTTAAATTTCAGCCTATAACAAACTATACCTATTTTTATAACTTTTTTATCTATCATTGTTTTTGTTTACGGCTAATTATCTCTAACAAATCCTGTCCTCAAGTTCATTGGCAAACTTTTTTCTATATAAACGTTTGAAAAAAAATACACTTTCATTCATTCACCTTCTTGCTGAAAATTATAAATCACCTTAAACAAGCTACCATGGCACACATTTGCGACAAATGCGCAGAGGAATCTCATATCTCTATCACAAGCTCGGAGTCGGAGGAACAATACTCTCCGATTACACCGAAACAAAGGCCGGAATGCCCTCACCATTGTTTTCACACACCTGGCCATACTCCAACATCCAAGCGTGCAAAGAAAGCACTATTCTGCTCTCCGCGCACGAAGGCGCAAATCGATGAGATTCATCACTACCAAAAGCATCAAATCGATCTTCAACGACAACTACATTATGGTCAAAACCTACTATACCATGAACAACAACGTACTTCAACTCGTTTATCCGCTTTAGAACGAATGGCTTCATTCTTCTGCGGTTCAAACAAACACGATGTTCATGAACCAATGCCGTCAAGACCATCGACTTCAACAACTCCAAACTCTTGGGATAAAAACTATAACGAGAATGAAGGAGCTCGATATAAGTGGAGTCCGTGGGCTAAACGCATTGAAAACGACAAGAATTCTAATAACAACTCACCTTCTCATTAGAATTCCATAATGTATATTATTTTGCTTTCATATATAATTCTTGTAATACAGTATATTTTTGCAATAATAACATAATATATAATATATTCATTCGACTCGTTTTCAAAAAAATTTTTGCCAAATTCTGCATTTTTACACACAGAGCCAAACCGGTCGACAGCCTGAAATATGACCGGTCGACCGTTTTGCTCTCGGGTTGAAAACGGTCGACCGGCAATATGCAGGCGGTCGACCGGTCGGCAGTTATTCCTTTTTTTATATACTTCACGTATATATTTTGCCACCAACCCTCTTTACTTTCTACTCTCTTCTGAAAACTTTCCCATTTCCAAACCCTAGTTCATATTCTCAAGCTTCACAAACTCTCAAATTCTCTTCAATGGCTCCTCCTCAGAAGAAATCAAAGAAAAGAGCAACATCAGAATCTTCTTCTCTTACTCTCTCTGCTAGAAAATGGCTAGAATCTCCGGTTGCAGTAACTAGATGGAATCAAATGACAAATTACAAGTTCCATCCGGGCTCATTCATCAAATTCGACGATTTCACTGCATACGGTATTCAAAGATTAGCAAATAGATCTCGTATCTCTCCTCTTATTGATTTTTCTGTAAATAGCGTACAAATTAATCATTTGATGATTAAGCTATTTTACGTGAATATGAATTTAGAGGAATATACTCCGGATAATCCAAATGGAGTTATTTGGTCAGTAGTATGTGGCAAACGAATCTATCTCACTTATGATAGAATTGCTTCTATTTTGGGAATACCGAATAGGGGTGAAGAGTTTTCATCGACGTTTTGTGAAGTTTTCACCCGGAATAGTACGAGTCATAAATTTATAGAAGATGATAGTAACGGCACCAAATCGATTGGGCTACGACCGACTGCAAGGTTGTTACACCATGTCCTAATGCACTCTCTATTTCCTCGATTAGGAAACTATGATGCCGTTTACAAAGAGAATTTCAAGGCTCTTTATGCTATCTACGATGATATCGAAATAAATTGGGTTCACATGATTTTCGATGAAATTCTTAAGGTAAATAACTCTACTCGTCCACATTTCTTCTATAACGAGTATATTATGCGTATGTTGCTTGCATGTGGAGTCACACCCCCGGATTCGGCATATTCTACACCAAAGTGTATTGACTCCACTACTATCAAACGGATGAAGCTTCCTCCTCCATATGTTCATATTATGCCATTCGAACAATGGCAACAACGCGATACTCAAGAACAACAAGCTCCACCATCTCGTCGTCGTTCTGAAGATGTTAGATTATTGAAATCTAAATCATCTACAAGAGAATCTCTTGAAACCATCGCTCGGAATCAATTTTTACTTGAATCAAGACTAAAACGAATGGATTCGAAAATTGATAGACGATTCAATAAGGTAAAGTCATTCTTCGGCGCTATATGGGATGCTATATCATGTAGCACATCCGTCTCGACCCAACATCAAGACCCCGGAAAACGTCCGGCTCCTCCAACTTTTACTTGGTCGACATCCGAGGAATCCGGTGGTACAAGCGGACAAGGTCGTGGGGACAATGACGATGATGATGACGATGACGATGACGACGACGACGATGATGATGATGATGATGAGGAAGAGATTCAGTCGGAATGAAGTTAGTTTGTTTTTCTTTTCATTTCTTTAAAAACATATATGGCACTTGTACTAAATAGTGTCCATCTTTTTATTCGTAGTAGACTATGACTTGCATTGTACTTCATCAAAACATCCTGTGTTTGAATGTATGCATTGTTCTCTTTGTTTTATATTTTCTATTGTTTACTCCTTTTTGTCGATGACAAAGGGGGAGAAAGGTGCTAATAATTGTTTGCAGGATGAAAGAAGCTAATAATTGTCTGCAGGAAATCACATATTCAGGGGGAGATCCTATACTTGAGTTTTTATATTGTCATCAATCAAAAAGGGGGAGAATGTTGAGACACAGCTTCTATGAAGATTTTGATTGCTGACAACAATATTAAAGCGATCGACAAATCAAGACCTACATATGGTACTCTAGATTATAGGTTGATTATTTGATGTTATAATAGTAATAAAATTGTCAAAATCTATCCTCAAATAATCATGCACAAAATATAATATATATATATATACACATTTATATAGGTTGTGCACTTTATTGTGCAACTTAACAGAGACCGGTCGACCGGTCCAAAAATGAACGGTCGACCGTTCCTGTTGAATGTGCACAATAAACGTGCACACATGCACATAACGACTATATTTTTAAAAACCTGTCTACCGGTTAGTTTTTGACCTGTCGACCGTTTTTAAACAGAGAGCAACTTCTTCCAAAAGACACATCTTTCTTCAATGGTTGCGTCTCTTCTTCTTCATCAATGATCATAACTTTTGACTGCAACTTTTCACCAAGGGTTATAACTATTTTCTCTCTATAAATACACATCAATATCATTGATTAAAACAATAAGTTTTATTAAGATTATATATGCTCTCTATCTATTCTTTGAATTCACTTGCATTCAAAAAGCTCTAAACTACTTTCATTCCTTATTGAATCATTGACACTATCTCATATATTTTGATTCAATAAGCAATATAAATTCCATAATCTTCACAAACATCATTCACAATTTGAGGATAAGATTATAGGAAGAGTGTACTACAAGTGACAAATCCGTGTTTACAAGAGCACAAGTTGTCAACAACAATTGTAATTGTTTTTGTTGAAGTCCTCAGTATTGTAAGAGGCAAGTGTTGAAGTCCTCAGTATTGTAAGAGGCAAGTGTTGAAGCCCTCAGTGTTGTAGAGGCGTGAAATCCCGTTCGGCTGTTCGGGTAATTGTAAACCTGTTCCTCCGGGTGAAGCGAGGTTGTAATTAGTGAAAATCCAGATAGTAGTCTGGGACTGGACGTAGGACGGTGCTCCGAACCAGTATAAAAATCTCTGGTGTGATTTTTCTATTTTTTTTATTTACAATGCTATTATCATCTATTTCTGCATTTGTATTGTAATCCATATTACACGATCCGTGTATACTATATTAGCACATATAATTGTATACACACCGCACTTTCAGAAACACCCATTCAAGGGAGACGGACGAAAAGCCTTTGGTTCTATCACAAGGCCAGACCAAAGCAACCATCCAAAGTGTGATGGTCCAAAGAACCTTTGATCCTATTATCCGGCCTGGTCAAAGGATCCAGGTAAGGGTGATGGATAGAAAAAACCAAATGGATGACAAAGCCTTTGTTTCGACCATGTAAATTTTAACAAGCTGGGAAAAGTAGATCCACTCAAAATTACGAAGAATTTTTGCTTTTCCCTAATATTTGGAAGTTCTAACGATACCATTTTCAAAAGGTTTTAAAAGGGGATTTCCTGTTTTAAAGAGCTACTTTAAAAATAAAGTTCCCATTAAAAATGAATATAAAAAATAAGAATATTTTCAAAGAATGGCAAAATCTATGTGCTTTTGAAAATATTTTTAATAAAATAGTTTGCGGGAAGATTATAGGTTTTTTAAATTATCATGGGTTAAGAAGTATAGACGATTAATGATGGTAATTGCAGCAACAATGAAGGCCAACTAGAGAATGGAAGAAGCAAGGCAAAAGCATAGTTTTATTTAAGCTAAACATAAGAAAACTTCTTATGAATGGGGCAAGTGTTACACCCAAAATTTCTAAGGATGGATAAAATATGAAACTATCAAAAGTTGGTAGTATAAGATTATTGCATTCTAAAGCTACCGCACTTTGAGTCCATCACACTTCGAAGATTTGGCATATTATGGAATGAAGACTACCAAACCTTGAAAGCAAGCGACACCATATAAGGAAAGAGAGTTATCACACGTCAATGCTATAAGCCATCAAATAATGATTTCATTAGCCGTCGCAAGCAAATATTGTAAGATATCAAAAGTTGATATATAAACTTTTACAAGTTGAAGCAATAAGCAACTACTAAATGATAGCCATGAGCCTTTGAAGTTTAGAGCAATATATTTGTCGTGAGTTAACATGATAGAGTAATCGAATGTTGACACCATGATTTGAATAAATCATATCCTAAAGATTTCTAACCCCTCTAAAGAACTAATCATTTAGTTGATGCTACAAGCAGTTGTGTCCTATATGGATACATAGTCAGGGTATCACTAAATACCAATGTTCACGCCTGACGAAGAGCACACCAGTTTTTGTGACAACCCAGAAATTTTAACAATTTAAATTTGAATAATTAATTGATTTTAAATATTTAAAAGTTAACTTTAACATTGAATTCCAGATATCAATATTTACTTGATATTGAATCATTGAATTATATAGTTTAAATATTGAATTTAATAATTGGAATTGGGTAAATTGTTGAATCAGAAATTTCTAAGCCTTTTTAAAATAATTTGAAGGCCTATAAAATTTATAAAGATATTACTGGAGATAATAGAATAACTGAAATTTAATTTAAAGGTGATTTGTTCAGTTTTGATAATTTATCGTTTAAATTTACATTCAGAAATCGCCTTCCGAGGCACAGTCTCGGAATTTGACGAAACCAGTTCTATTGGATCCGTAATAGTTAGTTATTGTCAGATTTTAATTTTCGTAGCGTTTGGATTGACCGTTTGTTCGTACGGGTGAGAAACGCGTTGAAATTAAAACCGATATTTTAATATTTTAAATCGATTTAAAAGGCTAACTTCCTCATACGATCAAATTAGCCTCCGAAACATGTTCCATTGTGTTCGGAATGTGGGTAGAACTTTCAGAATGCCTGTCGGCATGTTTGATTCGGGGTTCGAAATTTCGCGTTTTGGAACACGAGAAATTTTCATATTTAATTATATAAAATCAGCGTACTCGAGAAGCTTCCCCAAACTGATATTTTAACTCCATTCCACTCTAACCTTCGAACAGAAGATCGAACTCATAAAAAAAAATGAATCAATGGCCGAACTTTAAATTTTACCTCCACTACACTTCACCTTCCAGCCTCACTCGAATTCAACCCACGACTTCCTTTGTTTCCGCCCTTCGCGAGCTAATTGAAGGGATTACGAACACATAGATCTTTGTTCGATTCAAAATCGAACGCGTGAAGCCGGGCATCGACTCAGCGGTCTCTTCGCTTGTCGTTTGTGTGCGGATTCGAGGTGGTCCAGTCGTTGTTCGGGGACGCGACAGTTCTGGTCGAAGTGCTAGGGTTTGGGAAGCTCGCGTTGGATTGTGATGGAAGCGGCAGAGTGGAGCGAAGTTCTTCGAGCTCGAGTAGTTGGGTTTGGCGAGATTTTGTTTCGGTTTTAAGGTATTTTATTTCCATTGATTTATTATCATTTTCGACAACGATAAAATGTATAGCGTAAATTTACTTCTGAAACAGATATGCATGCATAGGTTTGGTTGGGAAAACAGTTAACAAATATTTATATTAGTTTGGAATTAACTTATTAGGTAAAATGAAATTTATTAAGTAGAAATTTAACTTGTTTGAATATTAATAAGATCGTATAACTGTTTATACAAGGTCTAAATCTGAAGGAAACAATTCAAGATCGGATTTGGATTGCAAAAAGCAAAGGTGAGTAAATCTCACTTTGTTAGATTTTTATTTAAATTTAAATGGTTAAATTTAAATAATTAGATGAATTATTGAATTGTTTGGATGTGTACTGATGATCTGGTGATTTTAGTTTGATTGGTCCTCGGGTTAATTGTTGTTTGTCTCGAAGTATTCGGGGTTTAGACTATTTTAAACTTAAAACATAAATAGGAAAATATTTTCATTATAAAGTTAATGCGGGCTTAATAAATTGTGATCCATTTAAATAGTAGGGTAATTAAAATGGATAATTAATTAATTCAATTAATTAATGATTTGGGGTTGATTAATTTAGTGATTAAGGGTTTAAATTAATTAATTGAGTTTTAAGTTAATTAATTAAGTTGAATTAATTTAGGATAATCAATGGATGGTTTGATATATAATTACTTAATGTAATTAATAAAATATAATTACTTTGTGAAATTAATCAAAAGATTAATTAAGATGGATAATTAAGGAGCAATTGATTTATTTAATGAAGTAAATTAAGAGTTAGTTAATTATAGTTTGGGATTAATTGGAAATGATTAATACTGTGTTTCATTTAATGTAATTAAATTTTGAAATTAAAACAAAATTGGAAATCCTTAATTCATATAATTAATGATGTAATTAACGATTGATTAATTAATCAATAATAAGTGACTTATGAAAAATTATTTAATATAAGAAAACGAGGATTAATGTAATTAGTTATAGTTTAAATTAAATTATGAAGTAAATGGGGATTATTTATCGATTTTGGGTTAAGAAGAATTAATATTGTGAAAATAATTAAAGTTAATACCTTGAATGTAATTGAAGTATAATTAATCCAGGGTGATTAATTAAGATAAATAATGAAATGATGATTGAATTATTTATTGGAAATTAATTAATGTTAAATGAAGAAATCTAAGTGTTTGAGGTTAGTAATTCAATCAGGATTAATTAAATTAAATTTTGTATGTGATTAAGCTTTGCTTATGGAGATTGAATGGTATTGGATGCTTTGAATGAATTGTTATCTCTGATATGAAATGAATGTGCTTTTCGTATGTATAACTTGGAATAGGATGACATGAGACTCGAAGAAGCCGGGATCGGGTAATAGGAAATACCCGAAACCACTTCAAATTGTCAAGGATTGGTATGTAAAATCTATATGCTGGAGTGAAGTGATTTGGAGGAATTGGACTATTTTAAATCAAAATCTTGGGTATTTAGAAACTTATATGTGGAATAAGTGATGTCTAAATTAAATTGTGGCTTTGAGAATTGATATGAGTTACCCAGTTTTTTTTTACAAGTTGTTTACTTTGGTATTCCATGTTAGTTGAGATTACTCACGCTGGTTTTCAGCCTGATCCGGGTGTTACTTTGGTGTAATGCTCAGGTCAGACCGAGTATTACAGATTTTCAGGTAGGCACGATCTTGAGCTCAGGAGGCGAGCCGGATGGTAGGAACGTGTAGAGTATTTCCGTTGTGTTATATTATTGTAAATCTATGGTATGATAGTTGTGTATATTCAGTGACTGTGTTTATGTGAAACTTTGATGTATTAAAATGTAATCAACAGATATAATATTCTTTTGTAGACTGTTATTATTTATTATTATATTTTATCCGCTGCGAATGTGAGATGTTTTTCTTTATGATCTTCTTCTTCTTCTTCTATCTTTTTCTTCTCTTTCATAACTATCTGGAATTTTCGGCTTCGAAAATTTCGGGTCGTTACATTTGGTATCAGATCTGAAAGGTTAAGCGAGAACCTTGGCTCTGGTGGGAGTTACTCATTGAATAGAGTCCGTAGTACTCCAGTATGTATGTATATATATATATATATATATATGTACATATATATGAGCGCGTACTTGTTATTTTCTTATATAAAGGTTTTAAATGATTTTATATAAAAATATATTTTGATATATAAAGCAATATTTCCTTCTAATAAATATTAAGGTGATTGGTTGTTAAATTATTGAAATTCAAATTAAGAAGTAATATAATACAACCAAATTGAAGTCTTGAATTGGGATTAAATTAAGTAGAAATAGAAATACAACCAAATTAAAATTTAAGTAATTGAAAATGAAACTTTAAATCTAGGTCCATAAATTTGAAAATTGTTTCAAAGTGCTAAAAGAATAAATAAGTATTATTTGAATAAAAGTGACTTGTTGCAAACAATGGGTTGTTTGAAATTTGATTCGAATTTAAAACCAAAGGTGGTTTAAAATTTTAAAACATGGCTGGAAGGGTCAAGAAATAAATATGTATGGATATACATGTTATCAAAGATAATTTGAAATAAACTCTAAGAGGTTTGAGTTTTGATTTTTCCCTAAAGTGTGATGTAAAAACCCAAAGTGATATAAGTTTTGAACTTATAAGAGGGAAAGAATTTTGAAGTTGAAGCGGGAATTCAAATTGAGTAAAATAGATTGGATTAAGTAAATTGGAATTTAACTTTGGGAAAGTTAAATAAGTGTAAAAAAAGCAACTTGAATTGGAAATTTCAAGATGAAATTAGAATTTAACTTGGGAAGTTAAATGGTTGATTTGAATTGGGAATTCGTGTGATCTCAAAACGGGTTTGAGATTTAAAAATTGGAAATGGATGGACATTTTAAAAATAAATTGGATGATATCATCCTATTGTAAATGAAAATCTTAAATTGAGAATGGTATTGTATAAATAAAATAAATTTGAATAATTAAATTGTAAATTAAACTTGTTTGAGAACCGGCTTCAAACTGGAAGATGAAATTGAGTAATAAATTAAAATTTTAAAATAAAATTGTGTTGAATTCTTATTTAAACCTTGAAATACATAAGTAAAGATAATTTAAAATGGAATTTTGAGAATTGGACCCAGAAATTAAATTGATTATAAACTTTGAATAAAAGTTAATTTGGTTTAAAAAGTTAAACCAACCTTTGAGAATTTAACTCGAATTTATATAATTCGAGGCAGTTTAAATTCAAGATTGAAATTGAATTAGTTCAAAATTTAATCTGGTTTGAATTAATTGAATTGGTGATTGAAGATGTATAAGTTTAAGGATTTAAATGGGAAATTGAATTGGATTATGTTGAAATAATTTGAATTTGAAATGGGTTAAATTGAATAATTCAAATTGATTGGAATAATATGAAATTATAATTAAAGTTGAACAGGATTAAAACCAAATGGAATTTGATTTAAATTGGGAAGGGAATCAAGGTTGATTCAACTTGAACTGGGTTTAAATAAATTTCAATAGAAATTGAAGTTATTCAAGTTAGAATTGGGTCAATTAAATGGAAGTGGAAATTTAAGTTGAATTGTTGGGAAAGTGAACAGTTGACTCTTGACTATTTCAATATAAATTGTTTTAATATAAACTTATTTTTCTAAGCTATTAAATATATACAACCTTTCTTTCTTAAAGCCAAATTATTTTATACTCGTTTTACAATTATTTTTGGAGCTATTTAATCATTTTTCAACTATTTTCTAAACTAATTACTATTTTTCAACTATTTCACAAACTAATTTCTATTTTACAACTATTTTGCAATTATTTAAAAAAAATTGAAACTATTCAACTATTTTCAACTATTTTACAATTAGATAACTATTTTATATAGCTATTTTGCAAACTAATAACTATTTTCAATTACTTATCTACTTTTTAATTTTTCAAGCTATTTTTTTAATATAAAGTGGTCGGAGTTCAAACTGTTATTGATTAAATACCCAACTGAGATAAGAATTGTAGTGATAATTCAATGGAATTGAGGAAATTGTGAATGGAAAGGAAATTGATTTGGCTAATAATCGATGAATATAATTACGTAGGATGTACGTATATTATTCTATTCGCATAGTGATTTGATTCAGATTCGAGCACAGAATTTCGAGATAGTTTATCGATCCGAGTTGGGATTTTTCACTCGATTTTCGATGGCGAACCTAGATATGGATTGTTGATTGGTTCTAGATATTCTCTATCATAGTTATGGCTATGCAAGGAGAATGACGGTTTCTAATCAAGAAACCAGATTTGAGTCCGCACTAGGAAGTCGGGTGGACAATACTAGTTCGGAAGTGAAATTGTGTGATCGAGTGGGCGATCAGATTGGTATAGCGTACGAATGATATGTGTATATCGTACGGATTTGAATAAAATTGATATTGAAAAGAGTCATCAAATTGGAATATTTGATTTTGAATAAAAAAAAGTTATATAACTTTGTTATATAAGATAAATCTTCCCTTGTTAAATCTATTGCCAGAAGAAAGGGATTTTTGAAGGTGTTTGAAGTATAAAAGGATTTTATACGAATTTGAAAGGATCCAAAGTTTTTAAATTTTATATATATCTATATATATAAAGGGTCTTATGAGGATTTTGGAAAAGGGTTTGGGGAACCTTTGGATTTGGAAAGGCTTTTGATTTTTGGATAAAATCAATATTAAAATTTGGAAAGCCTAGTTTGAGAATTATCGATTTTTTGGATATTTTGTGTTAAGGAGCTTGGTATGAGATCATACTAGGTGTATGATCCGAAGATACTATATGTATAGTATAAAGTGTTTTGATGAGGGCTCTGGGGAAAAAGACGCTCCCTTGAAATGAAATTCTCAGGAGTACCACCGGGTGGTGCTGCCTTGATCCCCAAGGGGTGGGTTCTAAAGTTGATCCTGTGAGGAGTCCGGACAAAACTAGTTCCTAGGGATTATGAGTAGAGTATACATAGCGAAAGTCGTGTGTGCCGTTGAGAGCCAATAGTCTGCGTTTGATTTTATATCGGCAGACTACGGCCTATGTAGGAGTGGAGAAGTTTCATTTTGACAGCGAAAATCAGAGGCTGTTGAGAGCCTGCAGTTACATGGACTTTTGTTGCGATGGCAACGTAACCTTGGAATGTAACTGTGATCTGTTGCAGATTCCATGGCGTAATTAAGAGGCCGCGGAGAGCCTGCAGTTACATGGACTTTTGCTGCGATGGCAACGTAACCCTGGAATGTAACCATGATCTGTTGTGGGTTCCATGGCGTAATCGAGAGGCCGCGGAGAGCCTGTAGTTACATGGACTTTTGCTACGATGGCAACGTAACCCTGGATGTAACTGCGACCATGGATGGGGGTGATGATTTCCAGAGCATCCTCACCAAAGATATTTCCTCTATTTTCAAAAATTGTTTTCTATATTTTCAATAAAATTATTTTCCAAGTATTTTCACTGGATGTTGAAAACGGGTCTACCAAGTACTTATAGATTTTCAATCCTGCGCCTGATCAACGTATGACCGAATTTCTATGAGAACAAGGATGGATTGGTGGAGACATCGAGTTATAAGAAGTATTTTTTTTCTAAAGAGCTATTTTACTAGTCTGATGTGAATTTAAAAGCATTTCTAAATTTTTTTTAATAAAGATGTTGGAATTTTGGGGAAATAAAAGGAAATCCAAACTGGAATTTTAATGAAGTGGTTTTTTAATTAAAATCGAATATTGATTTAGAAGTTGGAAATAAGCTAATTGGTTGAATAATTGTTTGATTGAGTATGTTAATAAAATTTAACTCGGTTTAATAAAATGGGTTGTAAGTTAATAATGGAGATTGGAAATGAATTCGAACTGTAAATAGAATACGACTTGGATTTGATAATGAATTAAATAAGTGGAGATGTTGTAAAAATAATTAGAGTTGGATCGAAATAGTGATGGTTTGAATTATAAATAAAATTCAAGTGTGATATGAATAATATTCAATGTAATTTGCGAGTAAATTAGATATAATGGAAGTGTTGTCGATTGAAATGAAAATGAATTATAATAAACAGGGTTTGAATTGCAAACAAAACCCAGATAAGTAGAAATAGTTTGAGAATGGCTTTGTATTAATAAAATAAATTCGAAAATAAAGTACGTAAGTGAATTAAAAATTTAATTATGGGATGGATAAATGGGTTAATCGAATTAATAATAAATAGATGAAGTCTGCTTGAATAAAAATTGAATCAAAGTTTTAATTGAAATTGGATTATCAGGATGGACTTGAGTTATGAGGCGAATTTATTTGAAGCAAAATTATTTAAATAAAAACTTGGTTTCGAGTGAGAATAGTAGACCATCAAATAAGGATTTGGGTTAAATTTGTTTGGAAAATGGATATTAGTTTAAGCAGTGAATATTTTCAAGTTCAATGAAATAGTTTTAAAATGAAACCAATGTGGAGATGAATGAAAGGCAATGTATGGTTGGTGAATAATTTGAAAAGGAATTAAATATAAAATGAGTTGAAATCAATTTAAAGTAGTTATAAACTAAAAATAAATACTCTTTTAAGCGAATATCATCGAAATTTCATAAAAATAGTTGTCGTTTGGCGTAAATAAAAGTAATTAAAATTCTATGAGTTGATAGAGATAAATAAATTTGATTTTGAATCATTTGAAGTGAATGTGGATTTGTTTGGATTAAAAATCAATAGAATGTAAGAAATTGAGTTGCAAACCATCAAAATTGAATGAAATGGCTTATGAATTGGTTGAAAGCAATTGAATTATCTTTAAAGTTATATAAATCGCTTATGGAAGCGTTATGGTGCTTGTTGCTTATGAAATACATGTGTTTAGCTATTGAAAATAAGTGAAATGCTAACAGATTTTCTATATATGGCACTTACATATTTAAATTAAGTGAGTACAGGTACCTGAAGCCCGTTTGGCTAGATTTGGTTGCGCTAATTGCTTTAATTAATAAGCTGATTGCTTAAAATGCTACATAAAGGTACTCCTACGCAATAAAAACAGGAAATATGAACTGTTTTTGCTTTTTCCGACCGGGTGGGTCGATGTATATATATTTATATCTCTTGTCAAATTGCAAAAGCTCCTCCGTACAAAGGAGATTCTGCCAAAAAATTTCGAAAATTTTGAGAGTTAGAAAATTTTTGTTAACGACAAAACAATTTAAAATTGAAAATTAAAGTAAATTAGTAGATGAACTAATATGAATCAGTTATACTTGAAAGATAAAATTCAATATTCAAAATTTAAAGTAAATTGAATTCGTATGAAAATGGGGAAAACTAGTTTGAATAGAAATGGATATGAAAATTTCTGTAAGGAAATGTATAAAATAATTTTGAAAAGGGCTATGATTGGATATTATTGCTTGGTAAGATATGCAGGTACCAAAAGATAAATTTGAATTGCCCGACAAAAAGGTATGTATATAAATTTCTGCATGAAATTGGATTAGGTTTTTGATCTAGCCACTTGGCTTTCTGTTTTCTTTTGGAATTTGGGAGCCCGTAGAGGCCTTTTGTAGTTGTACCGAGCTAGCCGTACAAAGGAGACGCTGGCAAAAAAAATTCGGAAATTTAGGGAGTTAAAAAAAAATTTGAGAAAATTTTGATAATTCAGAATTTGGATTTAAATTGAAATTTAGATAATTGAGCAAAATGGGTATTGTTTGAAACTATAGGAGGTTTTGGGAAGTTGGTTGATGTGATAAGGAGATTTAATAAAAGATAGTGGGTAGGATGTTGATAAAACTGTTGGTTTTGGGGGAAGGGTAAACGGGTATTGGTCCATTCTCCCTAAATAATAATTTCGGGGACGAAATTCTTTTAAGGGGGGAGGAATGTGACGACCCAGAAATTTTAACAATTTAAATTTAAATAATTAATTGATTTTAAATATTTAAAAGTTAATTTTAACATTGAATTCCAGATATCAATATTTACTTGATAATTAAATCACTGAATTATATAGTTTAAATATTGAATTTAATAATTGGAATTGGGCAAATTGTTGAATCAGAAATTTCTAAGCCTGTTTAAAATAATTTGAAGGCCTATAAAATTTACAACGATGATACTGGAGATAATAGAATAATTGAAATTTAACTTAAAGGTGATTTGTTCAGTTTTAATAATTTATCATTTAAATCTACATTCAGAAATCGCCTTCCGAGCCACAGTCTCAGAATTTGACGAAACCAGTTCCATTGGATCCGTAATAGTTAGTTATTATCGGATTTCAATTTTCGTAGAGCTTGGATTGACCGTTTGTTCGTACGGGTGAGAAACGCATTGAAATTAAAACCGATAATTTAATATTTTAAATTGATTTAAAAGGCTAACTTCCTCATACGATCAAATTAGCCTCCGAAGCACGTTCCATTGTGTTCAGAATGCGGGTAGAACTTTAAGAACGCCTGTCGGCATGTTTGATTCGGGGTTCGGGATTTCGCGTTTTGGAACACGAGATATTTTCATATTTAATTATATAAAATCAACGTACTCCAGAAGCTTCCCCCAAAACCGATATTTTAACTCCATTCCTCTCTAACCTTCGAACATAAGATCGAACTCATAAAAAATAAATATAAATGAATCAATGGCTGAACTTTAGATTTTACCTCCAATACACTTCACCTTCCAACCTCACTCGAATTCAACCCATGACTTCCTTTGTTTCCGCCCTTCGCGAGCTAATCGATGGGATTATGAACGTGTAGATCTTTGTTCGATTAGAAATCGAACGCCTGAAGCTGGGCATCGACTCAGCGATCTCGTCGCTTGCCGTTTGTGTGCGGATTCGAGGTGGTCCAGTCATTGTTCGCGGACGCGACAGTTCTGGTCGAAGTTCTAGGGTTTGGGAAGCTCGTATTGGATTGTGATGGAAGCAATAGAGCGGAGCGAAGTTCTTCGATTTCGAGTAGTTGGGTTTGGCGAGATTTTGTTTCGGTTTAAGGTATTTTATTTCCATTGATTTATTATCATTTTCGACAATGATAAAATGTATAGCGTAAATTTACTTCTGAAAAAGATATGCATGCATAGGTTTGGTTGGGAAAACAGTTAACAAGTATTTATATTAGTTTGGAATTAACTTGTTAGGTAAAATGAAATTTATTAAATAGAAATTTAACTTGTTTGAATATTAATAAGATCGTATAACTGTTTATACAAGGTCTAAATCTGAAGGAAACAATTCGAGATCGGATTTGGATTGCAAAATCCAAAGGTTAGTAAATCTCACTCTGTTGGATTTTAATTTTAATTTAAATGGTTAAATTTAAATAATTGGATGAATTATTGAATTGTTTGGATGTGTACTGATGATCTGGTGATTTTAGTTTGATTGGTCCTCGGGTTAATTGTTGTTTGTCTCGAAGTATTCGGGGTTTAGACTATTTTAAACTTAAAACATAAATAGGAAAATATTTTCATTATAAAGTTGATACGGGCTTAATAAATTGTGATCCATTTAAATAGTAGGGTAATTAAAATGGATAATTAATTAATTCAATTAATTAATGATTTGGGGTTGATTAATTTAGTAATTAAGGGTTTAAATTAATTAATTAAGGTTTAAGTTAATAAATTAAGTTGAATTAAATTAGGATAATCAATGGATGGTTTGATATATAATTACTTAATGTAATTAATAAAATATAATTACTTTGTGAAATTAATCAAAAGATTAATTGAGATGGATAATTAAGGAGCAATTGATTTATTTAATGAAGTAAATTAAGTGTTAGTTAATTACAGTTTGGGATTAATTGGAAATGGTTAATACTGTGTTTTAATTAATGTAACTACATTTTGATTAGAATAAATTAAAACAAAATTGGAAATCCTTAATTCATATAATTAATGATGTAATTAATGATTGATTGATTAATCAATAATAAGTGACTTATGGAAAATTATTTAATATAAGAAAACGAGGATTAATGTAATTAATTACAGTTTAAATTAAATTATGAAGTAATTGGGATTATTTATCGATTTTGGGTTAAGAAGAATTAATATTGTGAAATAATTAAAGTTAATTACTTGAATGTAATTGAAGGATAATTAATCCAGGGTGATTAATTAAGATAAATAATGAAGGGATGATTGAATTATTTATTGGAAATTAATTAATGTTAAATGAAGAAATCTAAGTGTTTGAGGTTAGTAATTCAATCAGGATTAATCAAATTAAATTTTGTATGTGATTAAGCTTTGCTTATGGAGATTGAATAGTATTGGATGCTTTGAATGAGTTGTTATCTCTGATATGAAATGAATGTATTTTTCGTATGTATAACTTGGAATAGGATGACATGACACTCGAAGAGCCCGGGATCAGGTATTAGGAAATTCCCGAAACCACTTCGAATTTTTATGGATTGGTATGTAAAATCTATATGCTGGAGTGAAGTGATTTGGAGGAATTGGACTATTTTAAATCAAAATCTTGGGTATTTAGAAACTTATATGTGGAATAAGTGATGTATAAATTAAATTGTGGCTTTGTGAATTGATATGAGTTACCCGGGTTTTTTTTTACAAGTTGTTTACTTTGGTATTCCATGTTAGTTGAGATTACTCACGCTGGTTTCCAGCCTGACTCGGGTGTTACTTTGGTGTAATGCTCGGGTCAGACCGAGTATTACAGATTTTCAGGTAGGCACGATCTGGAGCTCAGGAGGCGAGCTGGATGGCAGGAACGTGTAGAGTATTTCCGCTGTGTTATATTATTGTAAATCTATGGTATGATAGTTGTGTATATTCAGTGACTGTGTTTATGTGAAACTTTGATGTATTAAAATGTAATCGACAGATATAATATTCTTTTGTAGACTTTTATTATTTATTATTATATTTTATCCGCTGCGAATGTGAGATGTTGTTGTTTCTGTTCTTCTTCTTCTTCTATCTTTTTCTTCTTTTTCATAACTATCTGGAATTTTCGGCTTCGAAAATTTCGGGTCGTTACATTTTTTTGAATAATTGAGGAATGTATTATTGCAAGGTAATGCCATTTTAGTTGAAGACTATAGTGTCGCATAACAAAGATTAGTGAATAAAATGTTTTGAGATTAAATTGGGAATAACATGGCGGGATATGTGGATGATATGATGGTAAAGTCTAAAAAAGATGATGACCATATGGAAGACATAGATGAAATGTTTGGAAAATAAGGGAATATAATATGAAGCTATATTCGCAAAAGAGCTCTTTTAGAATCCAATCTAGTAAGTTCTTATAGGACATCATAAGTGCATGAGGAATAGAAGCTACTCATGACTAAATCAAGGCAATCAGGGACATGGCACAACCAAAAACAAGTAAAGGGTTAAAGGATTAAATAGACGAGTTGCAGTGCTCAATCAGTTCATATTTAGCGCCACTGATAAGTATATTTCTTTCTTTGACGTAATCGAGAAATAAAAAACCTTTGAAAGGACGAAGGAATGCCAATAGGCTTTTCAAGAATTAAAAGACCATTTGGATACACCACTAATACTTTTGTGCCCAGTGGAAGGAGAAGACCAATTCCTATATATGACAATATCAGAACATTCGATTAGTTCAATCTTGATCAAAGAATAAGACAGAATTAAATTCTCAGTATATTATGCAAGTATGAGGCTAAAAGATGCCAATGTTAGGCATCAAGTCATAGAGAAATAGGTCTACTTCTTATTATTGTAGATTCAAAAATTGCAGTAATGTTATCAAGCACACCAAATCAAGGTTTGATCGATTACCTACTAAGACAAGTCCTTAGGGAAATCGAAACAACAGAAAGATTGGTAAAATAGAGGATGATGTTGAATCAATATGATATTGAGTATCTACCCAAAGTGATAATTAAAAAACAAGCCCTAGTTGATTTTTTAGCGAAAGTACATGATTTATAAAGAAGCGACTGTAGAAGAAAATGAAGCTCAAACCAAATTGAAAATTACATAGACCGAGCATCAAATGAGCAAAGAGCTAGGGAAGGTTGCATAGTGATTATGCCCGATGGGCATAGGCTACGTTACCCAATGAAGTTGATATTTTTTGCAAATAATAATGTAGTTGAGTGTGAATCAATGATAGCAGTTTTAACCTTAGCCCAAAAGATAAAGATTCCAAATACTGTGATATTTAGCAATTCAAAATTAGTGGCAAACCAATTGAAGAAGGTATTCGAAACCAAGGATACCTCATTAGCTTAGTACATAAAGAAAATCCTTGAAATGTTGATTCAGTTTGAGGACTTTTTTATACACTATTACTAAAGGAAAACAATGCGTAACCGTATATTTTTAGCAAGATTTCTTGGGGGATGCATGAAGTCAAATTGTTTCCGTTGGTTTGAACAAAACCTCAGTATTGAATCAAAAAAGGGAGAATTTAATGATGAAGCCCTGTTCTAACTCAATCTCAAACCTAATAGCTATCATGTAACAAGGGAAATGCCTAAGAGGAAAGTAGTAATGGAGAAGCCTTCAAAAGAATAAGAACAAGTTGCCATGAAGAAAAATACGCTAACAGTTAGTGATGCACTTTATCAAATATTGGATGAAGGAATATTACCCAAAGAAAGAAATAAGTCACGAAATTAAGATACCAAGCTTCCTCATATACTATAATTGATGAAATATTATACAGGAAAGAATACTTAACACCTTACTTGAGATGTATCTTCCTGGAAATAGGAGCTAAACTACTAAGAGAAGCCTATGTAGGGTTTTGTAGGGATCATTCCATTAGGGTAAAATTAAATATAAGTAGTGAGGCAAGGATATTATTGGTCCCTTGTGATAAAGTATACCTTATCCTACGTTAAAAGATGTGAAAAATGTCAAAAGTTTACTAGAATTCTATGATTGCCCCTAATTGAATTAACTACTATTACTAATTCATGGCCTTTTGATGTATGTGGAATTAACTTTATTAGTACTCTTCTAGTCTCCAAAGGAGGAGAGAAGTTTGCTACAATGTCCATTAATTACTCTACCAAATGGGTAGAAGTTGAGCCACTACCAAATATTACTGTTGGAAAATTTTTGAAGTTTTTATTAAGATTATAGTCACTGGATACAGAACCCTATATAAAGTTATCTCTGATGTGGGCCCTCAATTTAAAAGTGAAGAATTCACTCTATGAAAAGAAGGGGATAATAAAAAACTGTTCATCCATGAGAAGCTAATGGTTGCAATAGAAGCATCGAACAAGACCATTAAGAACATCTTAAAGAAGCAACAGGGCAAAACTAAACGAAACTAGTTATAGGAACTATCCCTTGTTTTATGGTCATATAAATTTCTTACAAGAACAACTCCTATACGTACTTCATTTCTTAATTTATGGATTTGAAGCCATGCTACAGTTGAGATTAAGGTCCCTTCATGTCGAATCGTGATATAAAAAAGGAGTCACTCTATTTACTTAACGAATTAAGAAATAAAGTCGTCATACAAACGACTAAATACCAACATCGAGTCTCCAAATATTATAATTCAAAAGTTAAAGGAAGAGTGCTCAAGAAGGGAGATCTAGCGTTAATGAGAGCACTGGTAAATATTAAGAATCCTACAAATGGCCCTTTAGGGCTAAATTGGGAAAGATTGCTGGCTATTCATGAAGTTATTCCTAAGGGAACTTATCATCGAGTAAACTGTCTAGAAATGTGATATCATGGACATGGACTAATAATCATTCGAGACCTTGTTTCATAATGTTGGATGAATAAAATGGATCGTCAAAAGGCCTTTCCTCGAACAATGACCCGAAGATTGAAATAGTATATATTTAACTTAACTTCTACGCTAACAAGGTTAGCAAGAATCATTAAGCAGAAGCACATCTATATCTAGAAGAGGATAATTAAGCCTTTGATCTCGCCGTCGAACCTAGTAAAAGCTCCAATCAAAGGGAGTTTGATGAAAAGCCTTTGGTCCCATCGCAAGGCAAGGCCAAAGAAACCATTCAAAGGGTGATAGTCTATTAAGCCTTTGATCTACCTACCGGGCCTGGTCAAAGAAATCATCTAAGGTAAATGGACAAATAGCCTTCGGTTCTGTCGTAAGGCATGGTCAAAGCAACCATCCAAAGAGTGATGGTCAATTAAGTCTTTGATCCGACTGTCGGTCTTTGTTAAAGCACCCATCTAAAGGAGATGGATGAAGTGCCTTTGGTCCCTCCATAAGGCTTGATCAAAGAAAATTTCCAAAGAGTGATGGTCAAATAAGCCTTTAATCCCATCATTGAGCCTAGCATAAGCATCCATTCAAGGGAGATGGATGAAAAGCCTTTAGTTCTGCCGTAAGGCTAGGCCAAAGAAACCATCCAAAGAGTGATGGTCCTAAAAACCTTTGATCTTATCATTGGGTCTGGTCAAAGCATCCAACCGAGGGTGGTGGATAGAAAAACCCTAACGGAGGATAAAACCTTTAAAGCCGATCGTGTAAGCTTTTAGTAGGCTAGGAAAAACGAATCCATTCAAAAATGCGAAGAATTTCCACTTTTCCCTCATATTTGTTTGTCCTAATAATACCATTTTCAAAGGTTTCACAAGAGGGATTTCCGGTATTAAACAACTACTTTAAAAAGAATATTTCAATTAAAATCAACTAACTCAAATAAGAATATTTTCGAAGGATTGCAAAATCTATGTGTTTTGGAAATATTTTTAATAAAAAAGTTTGCGGAAGATGGTAATTTTTAAAAAATTATCATGAATTAAGAAGTATAGATGATTAATGATGAGAATTAGGGCAACAATAAATGCCAACTTGAGAATGGAAGAAGAAAAACAAAAGCATTAGTTTATGTAAGCTAAACATAAGAAAATTTCTTATGATGGGGCAAGTATTATGTCCAAAATTCCTAAGGATGGATAAAATATGGAACTATCAAAAGTTGGTAGTATAGAACTATTGCACTCTAAAGCACCATACTTTAAGGCTATCGCACTTCGAAGTTTTTGCATATTAAGGAATGAAGAGCATCAAATTTTGAAAGCAATTAACTAGATATAAGGAAAGAGAGCTATAACAAGTCAATGCAATAAGCCATTGAAGAATGATTCCATTAGCCATCGCAAGTTGATATTGTAAGAAATCATAAGTTGATATTATAAGCTATCAAAAGTTGAAACAATATTTTATCATGCGTTAACATAATAGAATCATCAAAAATTGACATCGTGAAGTAATTGAAAATTGATAAGAGCTATTACGCAGTTAACTATATATCGTTGAGGGCTATCGCAAGTTAAGAACCAAGAAAGTTATCACAAATTGATAATAAATGGGATTGTTACAAGTTACTGGAAAAAAAATGAAGCTGTCAAAGAATGGTTGATTTAAGCAATGGCATGATGATTTAATAAACTATCATAGAATGGAGCATAAAGGTATCAGATATTGAGCTTATATTGCTATCGTGTAGTGAAGATAGGTAGCTATCGCATATTGGGATTGTGAAAATACGGCATATTGAATTTAAAAGGTTATCGCATAGTAAAGATAGGAAGCTAACACATATTAAGATTATAATGCTATTGCATGTGGAATTTACAAGGCTATTACATGATGATGAAATACAGTCATAACATGTTAAATCATAAAGCTATTTCATATTGAACTTATAAGCTATCGCATGTTGGCACTAGATAGCTATCGAAGGTCGACTAATTAATCTGTAAAAGTGTGACGACTCGGAATTTTTGAGCATTTAAAATCGGAATATTTAATTGATTTTAAATATTCAATAGAGCAATTTTAACTTGAATTTCAAATACCACTATTTATTTGATAATTAAATTATCGAATTAAATAAATTGAATTGGGTAAAATGTTGAATCGAGAATTTTAAGCCTGTTAAAAATAATTTGAAGGCTTATAAAATTCATATTGATAATACTGAAGAAAATAGAATTGTTGAAATTAATTAAAAAATGGTTTGTTAAGTTTTGAAATTTATATAGTGTAAATTGAATTTAAAAAAATAGCCTTCTGAGGCACAGTCTCGGAATTCGACGAAATCAGTTCCATTGGATCCGTAATAGTTTATTATTATCGGATTTCAAATTTTGTAGTATTTGAAGTTGTTTTGTGAGCATACGATATATGAACGCGCTAGAATTAATATTGAAAATTAAATACTTAAATTCGATTCAAAAAGCTATCTTCTCCATACGATCGAATTTGGACCCGAAACCTTTTCCATTGCGTTCGGAATAGGGATATAACATTATAACGCCTAGCGGCACGCCTCAATTGGGGGTCGAGATTTTGGGTTACGATTTTGAGATAATTCGAATTTAAATTCAAATTAATATTTATTCACTTTTGTGGACAGTTAAAAATGAATCACATCAAAACTTTTTCCATTCACATCAGCATCACTGTAGCCTGATATTGTTGGCATGTTGTCTCCTTAGTTCGAAACATCATTGTCTTCCTTGAGAAGTTTAGGGCCAGTTTAAATCACGAATGAATCTCCTCTTCAAAGCAATCGAATCTCATTTTTTTCGAGCCGAGTTCTTTCCCCCAAATCGAAACCATTCCAGCTGCTTCATTTTAAAAATCGTGGAAAGAAACCTAAATCGAACGGGGCGGAGGCGCACATTCCTTTCAATCAGAATCTCCTGTTCGATTATGTTAAATTGAATAGGAGGAAAGAGAGGCGTTCGTTCGATAGCGACGAGCTCGTTGGCGTTTTAGGGCACGCGATGCTGGGCGAAAGGTCGAGGTGGCGATTGGCATGGTTGTGGGTGCTGAGGGTTTGGAGGAGCTGGGCGACGTCTCGGTAAACACGCGTGCGCACTAGCGACGTTGGGCTTCGAGAGTTCGAGCAAGACCAGAGGGGAGGCGCTCGCATACGGCAATCGATGGGGAAGCTTGTCTAATCGAGCAGGGGGAGGGTTTTGAATTGAGCAAGCGGAGGTATTTTCTTCTATTAAATTAATATATATGTATATTCAAGTTAGGAAATATGAAGGGAGAAGGAGATAAGTTTACAGTAAAGTAATTACTGTCGTTATTTTTAGAAAAAGAAAACATTTTTCATACACAGATTTTAATATGTACAGTAAAACAGAAAAATTATATATATATGTCCACAAATTTAAGATAATAAAAAGAAATTATTATATATATGTACAATAAAGCAGTTTGTTTAATTAAGTGTGTATATACAGAAAATATAATAAAAATAAATATATATATAGATTTTGTTTTATATGTTGAAGAGTTTGTATCTTAATAAAATGTTCAGCCTATATAAATTGATTTTATAAGTGTGGGTTTCAAAGGAAATATATATAAGGTAAATTATCTATATAAAAACATATATATATATATATATATATATATTCACGTATTAGTTAGTTTTAAAATGATGTGTTATGAAGATAAATTTATTAAATAAACTTATTTAATTATTCTAGCCACCAATATATTTTAATAAAAGGAAATCAAGTTAAAATTTAAACTAATAGTTCAAAAGAACATTTGTTGGTTTAAATTAAAGGAATAAATAATAATAAAGTTGCTCGATCAACTCAAATATTAATAAATCATATAATATTTTATTCAAGGTCAAAAATAGAGAAAACCAAGGGAATATTGAAGCGAATGGCAAATGCAAAATCAAAGGTGAGTTAATCTCACTCAGCTGAATTTAAATTTAAATTTAAATGATTAAATTTAAATAATTGTTTGAATGGTTAAATTGCTTGATGTGTTATAGTATGGTATATCTTGGAATTAGCATTTTATATTGTGCTAACGTGTGTGGATGCAGGGTAAACAGGTTGGAGGGATCCAACTAGATCCCTCAACATTTATTTAAATTATTTAATATTCTCCGTTGTGATTATTTGATATCCTATGATGAAATATATTGGAATATTGAATGCTATGGTTCGATTGGATATAATTGGGTATAATGAATTACCAAAAATATATATATATATATATAAATTGGATTTTGGAAAGAAAATAAAAGAAGTGAATTTGTAAGAAAATAATTATAGAAAATTTGAAATGATTTAAGAATGAACTGGAAAAGAATAAAGTGACTTAAAATTCTAATAAAACAAATCTAGAGTATAGAAAGGAAATTTTGAATAAACAGGAAGTTAATGAATTTTTAATTATAGTGTTATTACTTAAGAGAATAAAACATTTATTTAAAATTTAAGATTTAAATTATTGAAAGGAATAAAGAAGAAATTGGGAAAAAAACCTGAAATTTGTATATTTCGGTTAAGAGGTTTAAAATCAAACGGAAATATAATAACAATAATAATAAAGTCCATAATTAATGAATTTTGAAATGAATTGAGTAAGTAATGAAATTTATTTCAAATGGAATAAATTGGGAATCAATTTGGAAAATTGATTTAAGTAATTGAGATTGGAAATTCTCCCTAAATAACCAAGTACGTTTTCAAAGTAAATTTTTGAATATAAGTTAAAGGTTTTAAAGTTGTCTTAAAAAGCAAGTTTTGGAAAATATATTATTTTTAAATATTTAAATTCTAAAGTCAATCTTTCCTTTTAATATATTATCGTAGTAATTATTTAAAGAGGGACTTACTATTTTTTTTTAAAAGTGAAAATCTAGTTTTATATTTTATTAAGTAACTTTATTTTCAAATATTCATATAGTATGTATTTTTAACAAATTATTGAAGTAGTTTTAACTTGAATGTTTTAAAGTATATTTTAAAAAGTAAAGTGTTTTGAATTATTTTAGAAAAATCTAGTTTTGTTCTTGGTGATTTCAGTGGAGATAGAAAATATTTGGGAAAGTTTATTCTGAAACAGAAAGATGATTTGAAACTATTTTCAAAGGGGGTTGAAAATATAAATATATCTTGTAAATATATTTTTGAGGTTCATAAATAATTTGGGAAAATTATTTATTGTTTGATGGATGTTTGTGAATATTAATTGATAGTTAAATCACTGACTATCAATATTGGACAAATACGTTGATCATTTCGAAGAGACCGGGATCGAGGTTTATTTCTCGAAAACCACTTCGATCCGGTTTGTACGTTTCATGTGAAACGAGTTTGGATTCGAAGATGGAGAAGTGAAATGCAAGGGCTAGTCGCTACTAATCCTGAGGATATTTCAAAAATGGATATAGTAGGAATAGTGCCTTCGGTTCCGTTCGAACCCGAGGAGGAGTTGTATGGATGAATGCTTTCGGAACATCGCCAGGTGGACGATGGGCATTCTAAGGGATATGTTCTAAAAAGGTAACGCTTAGCCTCAAGCCACATCAAATGGGAATGACTGAAAATCAGGGGTTATGCAGCAAGGCTAGGTGGGTAGCACCCAACCAGGGTGAGGTCATCACTACCTAGATATCCCTTTTATTTCGGCTTAGTGGGCGGTTGTTGATTCCAACCGCGGGGTGATCTCACTCTGGATTATCCCGTAAGGGGTAGTCCCGGTCTTGTGTTGCAGGGGAACGGGCATACTCCTCGGTATTGTGATCTAGGCCACGTACTGTGACAGGTGGTACCCCAGTGCCTAGTCATTAGTTGGAAATCCATTCTCCCTACGAGCCTTGTACGAGTTTTGTTTGTATTACCCACTCTGTGGCTAGTAGCGGGAATTTAATAGATGTAACAATTTCGGCTATTTTATAAGTATTTGTATATAGACCCTATTATAATATCAGAGGATTTCTATAAAAATTGTTTTAGCTATCGTAAGGTAAAAACCCAACATGTTTATTTGTGGCGTGGTCTTACGAGATGCTTTTGTTTACAAAAGATTTTTGAAACTTTAATAATCAACTGAGTGTGATTTTCTCACGCTGGTATTCCAAACTGACTCAGGTGTTATTTAACTGTAATGCTCGGGTCAGACCGAGTATTATAGGATACAGGACATGATGATGTGGAGCTCAGGAGACGAGCTAGATGACGATACGTACTTCCGTACTTGTTATATATATATTCCGTTGTGTTGAGTTGCTGTGTATCCATTTGTATGTTGTTGTTGAACTGTGATTGATGTACTCTGATGATGTAATATATAAACAGATATATTTGTTTTTGAGTAAAGATTATTCATTATCTATTATATTTTATTGCGCTGCGATGGTTAGATTCTATTGTTGTTTTCTATTTTCTTCTTCTACCTCTTATTCTTTAACCCAAATGGTTCGTATTTCTGTACAACTTGAGTTGATTTAGGTAGAATAGTATTGACTCAAGGGGTATGGATTTGCGGGCTGTTACATTTGGTATCAGAGCTTAGGTTTGTGATAACCTTGGCTCTGGTGGGAAATTACTCAAATTTAGCCCGTAGTACTCTAGAATGAGTTTGAGCGTATTAATGGATATGAGCGCGTATTTGTTAGTGAATATAAATTGTTTTAATATTGTGTGATTGGTTTATTGAGTGGCATATGAACCTTCGTCGACACAGTCTGTACAAATGTCTCGAAGGGGTTTCTAAATACTTGAATAGAACAATCGACATGGTATTGTTTCAAATGTGGGCAAATGAAATAATTTTACCCAAAAATACATTTTGATATAAGGAAAAGTTTTTCTTAGACTATTTAGCTAATATATGGTTGTTTGGATGTTAGGAAGAATAATATTAAATTATTATCATCGTTGAGTAAAAATTTAACTAGAAATTGAAAATATAACCAAAGTTTAAGGGAATAAATTCATTATAAAATGAAATTCATAAATATGAATTATAAATGTAAATTATAAATTGAAATACAATCAAATGAGAATTTGAATGAGCACAAGTTGTGCAAATGAATT
Organism: Allium cepa; assembly: GCA_030765085.1. NCBI lineage: Eukaryota > Viridiplantae > Streptophyta > Magnoliopsida > Asparagales > Amaryllidaceae > Allium > Allium cepa. The sequence continues at coordinate 417,992,859 of CM060945.1, read as the reverse complement.
ATAGTTAAATTTGATTTAAGCAGGATTTGGAAATTTAAATCCCGGAGATTTGAAAGTATTTTGAAGATAAATAATAGCATTATTGTTTTAAAGGTATTTCTGAAAGTAAATTTATTTTAAATTGATTTTGAAAGTGATATAGCATTGAAATCACTTGGATTATTGGGAAATAATTCTGATGATGACGGCTGCATCATCAGTATTCATTTCCGAATTTCTAAGTGACGGATTGCTGCCAAAAACTGATTTGTTCAGAAAAACTAGTTGTTTTAGAAAATCTCAAAGGAAATTTGTTGGGAATAAAACCAGGATTGGTTTAATTTTTAATAAATGTGATTTGAGATGTTGGAGATTTCAAAATGATTTGAAACCAAAAAGCCGGCGTGTTTAAAAATCCTGATGAGATAGGTCGTAAGTTTATAAATTGAGATGATTTTTAACCAGGAAGGGAATATAAGCTTTGAATGTTGGAATTTAAATTTAAAGTGATAAGTTAAAAATAAAATCAACTTGGATTGGGGAATAAAATTTTAACTGGATTGAAATTAACTGAATAGGCTGAAAATAATATCCAGTTGTATTTGAATTAAGTTGAAATCGAATTGAGTTAAATAAATCTAAGTTAAAATAAAATTGAATTGGAATAAGAATTCAATTGAGTTATTAATTAGAATTAGATTCTTACCGGATAAATGGAAAATAAGTTGGATAAGGATTGGATTGAAATAAATAAATTAGAATAACTTATAAAAGAACTTAAAATCCATAGAATAAAATATGCTTGGGTTATAAATAAGCGTAAGGCTTGAGTTAAAAATAAAAGATGAATATATTCAAGCCTAGAATGAATGGAATTGTGTAAATAATAAGTTGTGACTTATAAAATTAAAAAGTGGGATAGAAAAACCCAAAATAAATATTTTTGATGAATTGAAAAATAAAATGAAAATCAAAACTTGAATTATAAAATAAATTTGAACTTAAGAAAATTAAATGAAGAGATTTTGAGATTAAAATCAAGTTCTAAATTTTAAATTGGGGAAAAAACTAGTTAGATAATAAATTAGATAATGAAATATGTAATTGGAAATAAAACTCAAGTTATAAATCAAATTCGACTTAAATTGTTGGTGGAGTAAATGAAACTGATTTGTGAGTCAATAAAATTGGATGGTAAATTAAAAGTAAATGCTGGAATCAGAATTTGAGCTATTAATTAAAATTTAACTTGAAGTGTTAACAAATGAAACATGATTGGAAATGTATCGAATAAAAATGAAATTGGATTAAAGGGGTGATGGTTTGAATTGCAAATATAATCCAAATAAGTAGAAATACATTGGAAATGGCCTAGTTATTAATAAAATAATTTCTGATGAATTGAGTAAGGAAATAAAATTCATAATGGATTGAGTGGATAAACTAATTATATTGAATAAATAAATGGATGGAATAAATAAAAATCAAATGAAATTGTAGATTTAAAACGAGGTTTAATTGAAATAGAATTGAGTTGAATAGAAAAGAAAATTTATTTGTAAAATGAAAAAGAGCTTATGTATAAAATTTGAATAAATTGAAGTAAATTGATTTAAGCTAAATAGATGTGGGAGTTGAATTGGATTTAACTTAAAACTAAGTTTAATAATATTGGATTGGTTTTAAATCAAGTAAAAATAAATTTTAATCGAAATAAAATTCGGCGAGTTACAGATAATATTTAATGGAATGAAAATTCTTAAATAAATAATTGTAAACTATTTAAATTGTTAAGGAATTGAAATAACTTGAGACAATAAGAAAAGTAGAATGTTTCAAGTTTACTAGAATGGTTTTAAGTGAATGTGGATAAGAAATGAAATGCAAATGAATAGATCGTGAATAACATTGAAATGATTATTGAATGAAATAGCCTGGATTGTTTTCGAGCTAAATAAAATAGTTTGGAATAAACAATTTTGGAATGAATTGCAAATGAATGGATTGTAAATGAAATTTAAACAGAATTTGTCGAGCTAGATCAAATGGTTTTTAATGGAACCTGTTTGAATAATGAAGTGAATGGATTCAAATTTGAAATGCAATGAAAATGAGAATATATGGATTGTGAATAAATTTAAAAATGGAATAGAATTAAGTATAAATTGAGTTTAAATCCATTTAAATTGGTTATAAAACATAAGTACTTATTTATTCACATAGATCACGTTAAATTGCATAGAATAAATTGTCATTTGATGTAAATGGAAGTAATTAAAATGCTATGAATCGATAGGAGTAAAATAAATTGATTTTGAGAGCAATTGAATTAAATATGAGTTCGGTTTGCTTAAAAATGAATTAAATGTAAGCGATTGAGTTTTAAACCATTCAAATTGATGAAGTTGTATACGAATGGGTAGAAAACCATTCAAATTGAATGAAAATGGTTATAAATTAATTGGAACAGTGGAATTAGTATGAAAATTGTGTAAGTTGCTTATGGAAAAATGTTTGGTGTGAATTTCTTTTAGAATTCATGTGTTTAACTATTGCAAATAAGTGAAGTATTGATAAACTTCATATATTTGGCACTTACATGTTTAAATTGAGTAAGTACAGGTACCGGGAAGACGTGTGGCTGGATTTTGGGCACGCTAACTGCTAAATAAATAAGCTATTTGCTTAAAAATGCTAAATAAGGTAGCCTACGCAATAAAAATAGAAAATATGAACTGTTTTGGTTTTTCAGACCACGCGGGTCGATGTATATATATTTATATCTCTTGTCAAATTGCAAAAGCTCCTCCGTACAAACGAGACTCCGCCAAAAAATTTCAGAAATTTTGGGAGTTAGAAAATTTTTGAAATTTTTGAAAATTTTTGTTAACGACTAACGTTTTCAAATTGGAAACTGAAATATATTAGTAAATGAAAGTAATTTAAAATAATGACATGAATTAGTTATAAATAGAAAATAAAATTTCAAATATTCAGAGTTGAAGATAAATTGAATTCATATGGAAATTAAAGAATCAATTTGAATAGAAATAGATATAAACTAAAGTGGTAAGGTGAAAATAAATAAAGAAGCATATAAAATGCTTATACTAACTTAAGAAATGAATGGTGAATTCTTAATTGGAAATTGATATTACAAATATATTCTAAGTTAATATTTGAATGAATAAATATTGACACTTTGAGGGAAGTAGATAAAATGTTTTTGGAATGTTGTGATTGGATGTTATTGCTAAGTAAGGTATGCAGGTATTATAAAGAGAAAAGAGAATTGGTTTTGATTTCAGAAGATAAATTTGAATTGCTCGACAAAAGGTATGTATTTAAATTTTGGTATGAAATTGGATTGGGTTTTTGATCTAGCCACTTGGCTTTTGTTTTCTTTTGGAATTTGGGAGCCCGTAGTGGCCTTTTGTAGTTGTACTGAGCTAGCCGCACAAAGGAGACGCTGGCGAAATTTTTCAAAAATATAGAGAGTTAGAAAATTTTTGAGAAATTTCGAAAATTTTAAACTTGGTTTTGAATTATAATTTGAATAGTTGAATAAGTAAAGTTATTCGGGAACTATGGAAAAACTTGGAAAGTTAATAAGAATAATAATGGGTCTTTTATAAAAAGATAGTTGGTAAGATGTTGAATTGATAGAAACTGTTTGGTTTGGGGAAAAGAATAAATGGGTATTGGACCATTCTTCCAAATTAGTAATTTCGGGGACGAAATTCTTTTAAGGTGGGAGGAATGTGACAACCCGGAATTTTTAAGCATTTAAAATCGGAATATTTAATTGATTTTAAATATGAAATAGAGCAATTTTAACTTGAATTTCAAATATCACTATTTATTTGATAATTAAATTATCGAATTAAATAAATTGAATTGGGTAAAATGTTGAATCGAGAATTTTATGCCTGTTAAAAATAATTTGAAGGCTTATAAAATTTATACTGATAATACTGAAGAAAATAGAAGTGTTGAACTCAATTAAAAAATGGTTTGTTAAGTTTTGAAATTTATATAGTTTAAATTGAATTTTAAAAAAAATAGCCTTCCGAGGCACAGTCTTGGAATTCGACAAAATCAGTTCCACTGGATCCGTAATAATTTATTATTATCGGATTTCAAATTTCATAGTATTTGAAGTTGTTATGTGAGCATACGATATATGAACGCGCTAGAATTAGTATCGAAAATTAAATACTTAAATTCGATTCAAAAAGCTATCTTCTCCATATGATCGAATTTGGACCTGAAAGCTTTTCCATTGCGTTCGGAATAGGGATATAACATTATAACGCCTAGCGGCATGCCTCAATTAGGGTCGAAATTTTGGGTTACGATTTCGAGATAATTCGAATTTAAATTCAAATTAATATTTATTCACTTTTATGGACAGTTAAAAATGAATCACATCAAAACTTTTTCCATTCACATCAGCATCACTGTAGCCTGATATTGTTGGCACGCTGTCTCCTTAGTTCGAAACATCGTTGTCTTCCTTGAGAAGTTTAGGGCCAGTTTAAATCACGAATGAATCTCCTCTTCAAATCGATCAAATCTCATTTTTTTGGAACCGAGTTCTTTCCCCCAAATCGAAACATTCCACCTGCTTCATTTTATAAATCGTTCTTTAAAAAAAAAGGGAAAGAAACCTAAATCGAACGAGGCGGAGGCGCACGTTCCTTTCAATCAGAATCTCCTGTTCGAGTATGTTAAATCGAGTAGGAGGAAAGAGAGGCGTTCGTTCGATAGCGACGAGCTCGTTGCGGTTTTAGGGCACGCGATGCTGGGCGAAAGGTCGAGGCGGCGATTGGCATGGTCGCGGGTGATGATGGTTTGGAGGAGCTGGGCGACGTCTCGGCAAACACGCATGCGCACTGGTGAGGTTGGGCTTCGAGAGTTCGAGCAAGACTAGAGGGGAGGCGCTCGCATACGGCAATCGATGGGAAAGCTTGTCTAATCGAGCAGGGTGAGGGTTCTGAATTGAGCAAGCGGAGGTATTTTCTTCTATTAAATTTATATATATGTATATTCAGGTTAGGAAATATGAAGGGAGAAGGAGTTAAGTTTACAGTAAAGTAATTACTGTCGTTATTTTTAGAAACAGAAAACATTTTTCATACGCAGATTTTAATATGTACGGTAAACAGAAAAATTATATATATACATGTCCACAAATTTAGGATAATAAAAAGAAATTATTATATATATTTACAGTAAAGCAGTTTGTTTAATTAAGTGTGTATATACAGAAAATATAATAAAAACAAATATATATAGATTTTGTTTTATAAGTTGAAGAGTTTGTATCTTAATAAAATGTTCAGTCTATATAAATTGATTTTATAAGTGTGGGTTTCAAAGGAAATATGTATAAGGTAAATTATCTATATAAAAACATATATATATATATATATATATTCATGTATTAGTTAGTTTTAAAATGATGTATTATGAAGATTAATTTATTAAATAAACTTATTTAATTATTCAAGCCACCAAAATATTTTAATAAAAGGAAATTAAGTTAAAATTTAAACTATTAGTTCAAAAGAACATTTGTTGGTTTAAATTAAAGGAATAAATAATAATAAAGTTGCTCGATCAATTCAAATATTAATAAACCATATAATATTTTATTCAAGGTCAAAAACCGAGAAAACCAAGGGAATATTGAAGTGAATGGCAAATGCAAAATCAAAGGTGAGTTAATCTCACTCAGCTGAATTTAAATTTAAATATAAATGATTAAATTTAAATAACTGTTTGAATGGTTAAGTTGATTGATGTGCTATAGTATAGTATATCTTGGAATTAGCATTTTATATTGTGCTAACGTCTGTGGATGCAGGGAAAACAGGTTGAAGGGATCCAACTGGATCCCTCAACATTTATTTAAATTATTTAATATTCTCTATTGTGATTATTTGATATTCTAGGATGAAATATATTGGAGTATTGAATGCTATAGTTCGACTGGATATAATTGGGTATAATGAATTACCAAAAATATATATAAATTGGATTTTGGAAAGAAAATAAAAGAAGTGAATTTGTAAGAAAATAATTATAGAAAATTTGAAATAATTTAAGAATGAATTGGAAAAGAATAAAGTGACTTAAAAATTCTAATAAAACAAATCTAGAGTATAGAAAGGAAATTTTGAATAAACAGGAAGTTAATGAATTTTAAATTGTAGTGTTTTTATTTAAGAGAACAAAACATTTATTTAAAATTTAAGATTTAAATTATTGAAAGGAATAAAGAAGAAATTGGGGGAAAAACCTGAAATTTTTATATTTTAATTAAGAGATTTAAAATCAAACGGAAATATAATAACAATAATAATAAAGTCCATAATTAATGAATTTTGAAATGAATTGAGTAAGTAATGAAATTTATTTCAAATGGAATAAATTGGGAATCAATTTGGAAAATTGATTTAAGTAATTGAGATTGGAAATTCTCCCTAAATAACCAAGTACATTTTCAAAGTAAATTTTTAAATATAAGTTAAAGGTTTTAAAGTTGTCTTAAAAAGCAAATTTTGGAAAATATATTATTTCTAAATATTTAAATTCTAAAGTAGGTCTTTCCTTTTAATCTATTATGGCAGTAATAATTTAAAGAGCGACTTAGTATTTTGATTTTGTTTTTGGAAGTGAAAATCTAGTTTTATATTTTATTAAGTAACTTTATTTTCAAATATTCATATAGTACGTATTTTTAACAAATTATTGAAGTAGTTTTAACTTGAATGTTTTAAATTATATTTTAAAAGTAAAGTGTTTTGAATTATTTTATAAATATCTAGTTTTTTGCTTGGTGATTTCAGTGGAGATAGAAAATATTTTGGAAAGTTTATTCTGAAACAGAAAGACGATTTGAAACTGTTTTCAGATGTGGTTCAAAATAGAAATATATCTTGTAAAGATATTTTTGAGGTTAATAAATTATTTGGGAAAATTATTTATTGTTTGATGGATGTTTGTGAATATTAATTGATAGTCAAATCACCGACTATCAATATTGGGCAAATACGTTGATCGTTTCGAAGAGACCGGGATAGATATTTATTTCTCGAAAACCACTTCGATCCGGTTTGTACGTTTCGTGTGAAACGAGTTTAGATACGAAGATGGAGCAGTGAAATGTAAGGGCTAGTCGCTACTAATCCTGAGGATATTTCCAAAATGGGTGTAGTAGGAATAGTGCCTTCGGCTCCATTCGAACCCGGGGCAGACTTGTATGGATGAATGCTTTCGGAACATCGTCAGGTGGACGATGGGCATTCTAAGGGTTATTTTCTAAAAAGATAATGCTTAGCCTCAAGCCTCATCAAATGGGAATGACTGAAATCAGGGGTTATGCAGCAAGGCTAGGTGGGTAGCACCCAAGCAGGTTGAGGTCATCCCTGCCTAGATGTCCCTTTTATTTCGGCTTAGTGGGCGGTTGCTGATCCCAACCGCGGGGTGATCTCGCTCGTGATTATCCAGTAAGGGGTACTCCCGGTCTTGTGTTGCAGGGGAGCGGGCGTACTCCTCGGTATTGTGATCTAGGCCACGTACTGTGATAGGTGGTACCCCAGTGCCTAGTCATTAGCTGGAAATCCATTCTCCCTACGAGCCTTGTACGAGTTTTGTTTGTATTACCCACTCCGTGGCTAGTAGCTGGAGTTTAATAGATGTAACAATTTCGGCTATTTTATAAGTATTTGTATGTAGACCCTATTATAAGATCAGAGGATTTCTATAAAAATTGTTTTAGCTATCGTAAGGTAAAAACCCGACATGTTTATTTGTGGCGTGGTCTTATGAGATGCTTTTGTTTTCAAAAGATTTTTGAAACTTTAATAATCAATTGAGTGTGATTTTCTCACGCTGGTATTCCAGACTGACTCGGGTGTTATTTAACTGTAATGCTCGGGTCAGACCGAGTATTATAGGATATAGGACACGATGATGTGGAACTTAGGAGACGAGCTGGATGACGATACATACTTCCGTACTTGTTATATATATATTCCGCTGTGTTGAGTTGCTGTATATCCATTTGTATGTTGTTGTTGAACTGTGGTTGATGTACTTTGATGTTGTAATATATAAACAGATATATTTGTTTTTGAATAAAGATTATTCATTATCTATTATATTTTATTCCGCTGCGTTGGTTAGATTCTGTTGTTGTTTTCTATTTTCTTCTTCTACCTATTCTTCTTTATCCCAAATGGTTCGTATTTCTGTACAACTTGAGTTGAATTAGGTAGAATAGTGTTGACTCGATGGGTACGGATTTGCGGGCTGTTACAAAAAGCCCAATATTTTTCCAAAGTTTCCATGTGTTGATTAATCAAACCATCGATAGTCGAAACCCTAAGACTACTGCATGATTAATATACTCAAAAGCTTTAAAAAGCCAGATCTCCTTAATTACCACATATTGATAATTAGGGAGGATTATTTAAGGATGATTCTTGAAGACTATCAAGTGTTGACAAGAGTTATCGCATATTAAAGTATAAAGGAACAATCACGTGTTGGTAACCAAAGCCATCAGCTGTTGAAAAATACATTTGAAATCGATACTCCCAGTTTCCATGTGGAATCCTATTGGTCACTTATTGACTACCAAAGCTTTTGACACATTAGCAAATCTCGACCATCCATTTCCTCTAGTTGACACATGGCATGAATCCAAAGGCTTGATTTTTCTTTAAATAGACATGTAGCCTCTATTAGAAAAGGGTGGATTCTGAATTGATCTTCTTCCTCATTTTCATATTCTTTCTTGCATATAAAGGGAGCTTGATTTGTGCATCAATAGTTGATTTCACCTTAAGGACTTTATGAATTTCCAGTTATGGACTTTAATAAAGAACAAATTGCATAATAATTTCATATGAACTCAATTTTGACATACTTGATTAAGTATCTTATCTTACTAAAGTATCATTGACTCCTTGAATCCAAGGAATATTAAGTTGGCCAAAATTCTAAACTAAAATTAAGTGGTGCTTTTACTAAAAGCTAAACTCAATGAAAAATGACTCAATAATCACTATTTGACCACTAAAATCAATAAATGGGTAGATCAACGATAAAGGTTAATTTTCAAGTTCAAGTGGACATGATTCAACATACGAACCTTGAGGAAAATCTGATTTCATAATTGAATATAAGGAACATCGCGATAGGTCAAGCATCAACACCTATGGAAACATCTAAGGAAGAAGATGACTTAAGACCATGGAATGGTAACTTCAAACTATGCAAGAACTAATTAAGCTACTTGTCTCTCATAAATTTTCAAGAATGTCACAAAGAACAAAGAAAACGAAGATAATGAGGCTGAATCGCCTCGAAGAAAAGTTGAAGGTTCATATTAAAGAAGTAAGAACATTAAAAAAAGCAATCTAGGACCATAAAGAAAATATGAAACTCATCCTACTCAAAACCCAAATAAAGAACCAAAATCCCCACATGCACAATATGCAAGCTCTACTTTATGAATGGAATACAATCCAGAATGAAGAGATTAACAAAATGATGAAGAATATTTGAAATACTTAGCTAATATGATGGTAAGGGACAAAGCAAATCTAAAATTTAAAGGACCATGATCCAAAAGCAAATAATATTTTCTGGGAAGCTCTAGTCATAGAATAAATCATTGCTGTACCTTTGTCATTTCATGTTAAAATTCTGTCAATTCGGTATGACGGCTCAGCTGATTCAGATGATCAAATGAACTTATATAATGCCTAGGGAAAAATAAAAAGTAGGTTATTTCGGAACACATTCCTTAATGTGACGGTGAAATGGTACTAACATTATCAACAGAAGATAATTTTCTCATGGGCAATTCGCTAATGAGTTCTAAGCACAATTCTACACCTCAAAACTGCCAACTATCGACATAAACGTGTTGGCTAATATGAAACAAAAACCTGGAGAATTGTTATATGATTATCTTAAAGGATTCAATGCTGAAGAAAAAAGGCAAAAAGAGTGAGTGATCAAGAAAAGCTAATTGTAGTATAGTTCGATTTGATTGAAAACATCCCATTTTGGAAAGAGCTATTCGTTCACGGTTGCAAAGACTTATAGGACTTTTAATTTCCAGAAAATAAATTTATATGAATTGATGTGATTTTCCGCAACAAATGGAATAAAAAAGAATGAGGAAGCTTCATGGCCCCAAATAAAAAGGGATGATAGGATGAATTCGCTAAAACCAATTTTGTTAAACTAAACCAAGCTATCTCTTACATATATGCTACTACTAAAATGAGCTTGAGTAACTTGCATTTTTTATGTCAAGAAAAAATCATGAACCAAACAAAGCAGGAGATTTGTGTGCATTTCATAAAGTTAACAGGAAAGACTGATGAATGCCAGGTCCTAGTAAAAATTATCTAAAAAAAATTTAGGAGAGGAGTGCTCAACGATTTTTTTAAAACTAATCAGAAACCCCATTAAAGTGAGAAGCCATCGGCTAATAAAACCAATGTTTTGGGAAGCGAGCTTCCTCGGGTCCTGTTATATCCAATTAATCACATTAATGTAATTCATGTAGGGCTACATGTTGCAGGAATGAATAAAGGATCAAAAAATAGGTACATAAAAGACACCAATGAAGACATCTATTCAATAACCAAGGAATCACCATCAAATTCTGTCAAAAGTTATGTTTAAGCACTAGATTTGGTAACAACACCAAGAAAATTGAAAGGGGTTAAGAACCTAAACAATGACTCGCCAATGATAACTGGTCAAACTGGAATTTTCTTTGCATAAAATATAATGGTTGACACTAGGAGTGTCGTTGACGTCATTTTTAAGAGGGCATTCGAGCAAATGGGAATCCCAGTTGAAAAGCTACAACCAAGTTTAAAACTATTGTTTGGTTTCATCTCCACATCAATTAGTAAAATTAAAAAGTTTTTCAAATTGGAATTCGAATCTATTCAAGGACATATGAATTTTTTATGATCATGAACCAATCGTCTTATTATAATGTATTCTTCGGGCAATCGTTGCTGCGGAGATTGACGCCCTTTTCTCTCTGAAATATTTGCTGATGAATTCCTTTACTAGGCTAGATGGGGAACTATTTGTAGGAAACAATTTAGTTCTTGAGAAATGTATTTTTACACACTCAAATAATATAATAAAGAGGGTGAATCTTATATTATCTTGTATTAAGTAAACCTAGCAAAATTAAAATTTCTAAGCCCTTGCAAATTGTAGAATGGTGTATGATTTTTGTTTGAAGGTAATATATATATATACACACACATATTCGTTTAAATGTATTTGGTATTGTACTATTTTATTTTTCCACATAATTAAATAAATATTTGTTGAATTAAATAAATAACTCAGAATTTTTATTTAAACAAATATTTTATTTAAACAAACACTTGTTACAAATTCAAATCATACAAATTTAAGCTCCCACTATATTGACACAATTCCAAATATAAGTTTCAATTACAACACAAGTTTCACTATACAATTTTACATACATGTTTCACCTCACTACATATTCACTCATCACTCGTATTTTAATCTACAACTCTATTCTAGTCGGTATCCATCATCTGATCTATCTACAAAATAAACATTGATGCAGTAAAATTGAAAAAGAAATATTTGCACTGCACAATGAAGTGTGTGTCTGAAAATATCGTTTTCCTCGATTATTTGGGTTGTTCTTTATCATTTTTTTCTTCTTTCTATTTCAAACTAGAATCAAAAATACGCGAAAACTTGTGACGTGCACGATGTATTATACATGCCACATGGTCGTGCACACTGATGTACACTTGCTTGTTAAAATTGTAGGAATAGATGAGAGCCAAGAATAGATTCAACTCAGGTGAAACGCAAACACAAACAAAAACTAACTAAGGTCATTCCAGGAAAACCATGGACCAATGTGCGCCAGTTATGTACAAAGGATAAAGAAAGTATGAAAAGCAGTTCATGGTGAAGAAATCAAACAACCGGTTCAAAGTCAGTTTTTTTTAGAAGTAGGAACCACACAAGAAAAGCCGGCAAGGGAAACTAACAAAAAGGGGACTAACAAATTAGAATGAAACATGGCAGCAAGGCAATAAGAAAAAATGCCGAATATTCACATCAGCAGCCATGACTCGAACAAAACAAAACAGTAAGTGCACAAGACATGGTCAGGAGCAATTAGTTCAACAGGCATAAATACAAGTTCAGTTTTAGTACACTAAAGTGCACCAGGCACAGCAAGTATAACAAGCATAGTGACATATACATATGCACATACATGTATGTATGCATGTATGTATACATGTATACAAGCAAAGTCAAAATGCAGGCACTTGGGTGGACATAGAAAATAGCCATAGCAATCACACATAATATGCATACATATATGTATGTATGCATGTATGCATGTATGTATGTATGTATGTATGCATGCATGCATGCATGCATGCATGCATGTATGTATGTATGTATGTATGTATGTACATGGAGATATCAGATCAAACTCAAGCAAGGCAACATAGGGTGACACACAAACATATACCGAATACTCAACAAGGCAGTTCTCTTAAACCATGCAGGAAATGAATAACACATCAATGTATACATGACATGATCAAAGCATAGTAACAGAGCATTCAAAAGATGAAAAAGTCAAAAACATATCAGAATCCTAAACAAAGTAGAGAATAAATTCAGGAAGGAGTAGAAAAAGTCGCAAAGGACATCATGATGAACAAGTCAGACTTTAGGAATTCAAGATTAACCCAAAATCAGCATATATATCTCAAATTAAAATGCCAAGCTGTAAGCGAATGATGAATAAGTCATTGGCAGCAAACAATGGAACCAATTCAAATATATTTAACCAAATTTGAATATATCAAAAATATATTCGACCGATGAACAAGTCAGAAAACATCACAATCGCTCCATCAAGAATCGAATGGCCGAGCGCAACAATTGAAAAATTCAAATCAAAATATATGAAATTAGATTGTAGGGTTTTGATCCCTATAAATACCCAATTATCATAGGCAAAACATCAGAGTTCAAAATGATCATCATAAACATTCAAGAGACAAAAAACATACCAAAGTTGAACTCAAACCCTCTAGAGCGATCGAATAACACTGATCGAAGAAGCAGCAGTAAGCAAATTGAGGAACAAAAGCATCGAGGAAAACGATTTGAACTTCTATTTGTAAGTGGTGGCTTCAATTCAAACAAAACCGCAATTCCAAATTGGTAAAGAAACAAGACGGTATGGATGAGCAGGAAGAAAAATAAAAGGGAAAAGTTGTTTTATGCTTTTCTTATTGGGCCGTATAGTTTAGATATTAGGGTTTTATTTATTTTTTAGTTCTTTAGTTTGTTTTTTATTTAAATCAAACTCTAGATTAACTAGTTTACGAACTACGGTTTTGTAGTTCAAGAAATCGCAATTAGTGGTTGAGTTGTGGTAGAGTTTCGAGCTTAGAGATAAGTTAATCGAGTTAGTGGATATCGCAAGTTTGCATATTTTTGTAAGTGACTGATTACTTAATTTCAAGTAGAAACCAAAGGGCGGCACGTAGGCAGGTTTTTATCGAAGATGGGTAAATTATGTGTGATCTTTACTGCATTACTTTCTATTTTTGTATTCATTTTTGCATTAACTTTTAATAGACCATATTCACCCCCCCCCCCCTCTTGGGTGAAAACGATCCTACATGTGATATCAGAGCTAGGATCAAAACAATTTTCTACTAAAAACTGTGATTTTTTTAATGGCTTCTTTTAATAATGCTTTCAATGAAGGTTAGTCCATAACTAGTCCACCCATGTTCAATGGTGAATATGCATATTGGAAAACTAGAATGAAAATTTTTCTAAAAACCATAGATGCATGGAATATCGTTGAAACGGGGACATAGTACACCAACAGTAATGGAGGTAATCAAGAAGTTAAAAAACCTATGGATCAAAGGACAGCTCTTGAAAATAAACTGCTAAAGTTATGAATTCTATTATTTGCTCGTTAGATCAAATTGAATTTAATTGTGTCTCACATTGTCTAACTCCATAGAAATATGGCACCCGCTTGAAGTGACTCATGAAGGAACCTCCTATGTTAAAGAATCTCGCATTGCCATGCTTAGTAGTGAGTATGAGAACTTCACAATGGCAAAGGATGAAAGTGTAAAAGAAATGTATGGACGACTTTCTAATCTTGTACACAAATCAAAATCCCTAGGAAGACCATATACGGAACTGGAAACAGTCCGAAAGATACTCGAAATACTTCCATGAAATTTTGAAGTAAAGGTGACTTCCATTCAAGATTCAAAGGATCTGAAACAGGTTAAAGTTGAAGAACTGATTGGAAACCTCACCACTTATGAACTAGAAGTCAAATTCAAGGAAGAATGTAAAGGAGTAGATATGTGAAAGAAATCAATAGCTCTTAAAAGAACGATGGAAAGTGAAGATGATGATGGTGGTGACGAAGCAGCGACTGAACTGGCACTGATAATAAAGAGAATCAAAAGGTGAAACCGTAAATATGGAAATCCAGCCTAAAATCAATAATTAAAGAGAAGAATCATTAAAGTTCTAGACAACTCAGAAAAGTGGGAGGTCAATTGTCACAAGTGCAATAAACCTGATCATATCAAGCCAAATTGTCCTCAAAATCGATTCAGCAAAGGAAAGAAACCGAAAAGGAGAAGCTTTGCAGCAACTTGGGATGAAAATGATGATCAAAGCACTGGCAGTGAGAGTGAAAGAGAAAATCTATTTTTTTAGGAGAAATAAGTGACAGCGATGACGATGAGCCAAGCGATGTATCAAAATTTACTCACTCACAATTACTTATATATTTTCATGAAGTAAATGGCTATTTTGAAAGACTTAGGGAGAAGTACACTAAAACTGAACCACAAAAAGATAGTTTGGTAGAACTTAATATGCAGCTTGATCAAATGATTCAAAACTATAGAAAAAAGAGCCCTAAGTGTGATAAGTGTCCATCATTAGAAGTGGAATTAAAAAAATCAGAAACTAAAATTAAGTCGCTTGAAAATGAAATTATGATTTTAAAAGAAAGTGAAAATAATAGGAGAGAAAATTCTATTAAAAAGTGCACTATTATGGAATGAAGACGAATCTCCTAAGTCGCAAGTCCAACAATTGTCTACAACTTTAGGAAAATCTCTAAAGGAGAAAGATCACTAACTACGCTATTAGGGAAACAAACTGTTAATACTATTAGACAAGGATTTGGATATATCAACTCCAAATGCACAATTTGTGGAAAAATTGGACAAAACAATTGTTGATATAGACCCAAACATACGAAAACCATACCAATTTGGGTTCCTGAAGGCACGAATGTAAAATCCCTTAAAATTAAACAAATCTGGGTGCCAAAAGGAACAAACATAGACTGTATTGGTACTATGCAAACTTTTTGTCACTAGTAATCATAGGCCTATCAAAACAAATAGGTTACTAAACTCTTTTTCGTGTAGGTGTGCTGGTAGGCTAACAAACAATAAGTGCGGTACCTGGATTCTAGCTTTTCCAAGCACATGACGGGAGAAAAATCGAAGTTCCTTAGCCTAGAGAAGTACTAAGGTGGCAGAGTCACAATGGAAAACAACGATAAATGTAAAATTATTGGTAAAGGTAAAGTAGGTAGCGACATATTTACCTAAAACAATGTATTATATGTTGAAAGTCTACACCATAATCTGATTTCAATCAGCCAGTTATGTGAATGAATGCTGTTTTTTATTCTGATGTATGCAAAATTGTTGACCAATCATCAAAAGAAACATTATACTCAAGGGGAGAAAAGGTAATATATACTCTCTATCTTTTGATGATCTCACTCTTTCAAATTGTTTAGTAGCTAAGGATGAAGAAGAAAACTAAAGGCATAGACGATTAGGACTTGCTAGCATGAATCTGTTAAACAAATTAAAAAGAAAAGATCTGGTAAGAGGTTTACCATTTCATGATTTCAAAAACAGAAACTCTAGGTAAATCATGTACTATGAGAAGACTTAAAATATCATCTTTTCATGCCAAGGACACTATAAGTACCTCTAGAGTTCTTGAACTAGTTCATATGGATCTGTTTGGACCTAATGGTATTTCAAGTTTAGGTGGTAAGAGATATTGTTTTGCATTAGTTGATGCTTACTCTAGATACACGTGGGTATATTTCTTAGCTAAAAAATAAGAAACTTCCTCATACTTCACTAAATTCACAAAATTAGTTCAAAATGAAAAAGGAGTTTCTATTATTTCGCTAAGAAGTGATAATGGTGGAGAATTTGAAAATTTGAAATTTGAAATTTTTTGTGATGAAAATGGATTTATACATGAATTCTCTACCACACGTAATCCATAAAAAAATGGATTGGTTGAGACAAAGAATCGAACCTTACAAGAGTTGGCGAGATCTATGATAAATGAGTATGAACTACCCTTGTCCTTTTGGATTGAGGCAGTAAATACAGCTTGTTATGTAATGAATAGAGTTATGATTAGGCCGATTCTTAAGAAAACACCATATGAACTATGGTTCAACAAAAATCCAAACATTGCATATTTCAAAATTTTGGTTGTCCATGATTTATTCTCAATATTGGTGTCAATTGGGAAAATTTGAGCCAAAAGCGGATAAAGATATGTTCATGGGATACTCTTTTAGAAAGAAAGTCTATAGAGTATACAACAAAAGGATGAGAATAATCGTGGAGTCAATCAATGTGAAATTTGACGAAGGCATTGATGATCAAAGCAAGGAAAAAATCAAAAGCATTGTCGAAGAAGAGAACGAAAAAAAGAAAATGAAATTCCAAAAGAAACTACAACCATGGAAGAAGTCCAAAGAAATCTGGAACCAAAGAGATTGAAATTTAAAGCAGATCATCCTCCAAAATTAGTAATGGGCAATCTTACCGCAGGTATTCAAACTCATTCCTCCTTTAGAAATCTATGTGATTTGTGCCTATACAGTGGATTTATTTTAGAAATTGAAAACGAAGGCATAGATACAGCTCTCAATGATGAGAGTTGGTTTATGGCTATGCAAGAAGAGATAAATGAATTTGAATGAAATGATGTGTGAATTCTAGCACCTAGACCAAACGTTTTCCAGATATAGAAATCAAATGGATTTTTAAAAATAAATTTGATGAATCTGGGAATGTGATTAGGAAAAAAGCTAGGTTAGTTGCTGTAAAGGTAAGCGATTTTCGACCACGAAAGTCGACATTAATACGTCCACTGTATCAACTGCCGAGCAATCGAAGGCCGGAAAACCGTACCGTTAGGGTTACAGAAGAGGTAGAAGAAGAAGAAAAGAAAGAAGAAGCAACAGAAACAATATCAGAATCTCACAATCGCAGCGGAACAACATATAATAGATAAATGAATATCTTTAATACAAAGAGCTATATCAGTTATTACATTACATCACATTACATTACATTATGAGAGTTTACAACAACAAGTAGCGGAAAAGTAATACTATATACTAGTTGATACGTCATGCCATCCAGCTTGCCTCCAGATCTCTACAGCAACTCCTGAATTCCAGAATGACCTGATAACCTGACTCTTGAGTGCCCGTATGAAAATTGGTGGGCACCCAGAGTTTAGGAGGGGAACAATAAACTCCAAGTCAGTCATGGGACTGGTGTGAGAACTAAAACAGTTATTCTTAAAAAGCAAACAAAGGAATATTTTAGATTAGATTCGCAATGCTTTTAGAAAATGTAACTACCATAAGACCTCCCGCCACACACACAATGCAAACGCAGAATTGGAGGAGATTTCTTCTTATGATAGTCAAACATGATTGATACCAGAGAATTTCTGTGACGCCCCACCTCTATACCCACGCTAGCCAAGAACACTACGGTGTAATGCTGTCAACTAGCACGGAGAATAAGGCTGTTGAGGAGCGGCCATCAATAGTTGGCCTTACACTAGTATTGGTTATCTCGATGGGAGTGATATAAATATATATATTCTTTCATTTTTCATCTCTGATTTATTTTCTCCCATCGACATACCCCAATTCCAGTATAAAACGAACTACGATGGTTCGTAATAGTTTAGAACAGTAAATATAAAATAACAACACAGATAATATAAATGCGGAACACAGATGAAACAGAAAGTCTCATATATATATAATAACTGATGTCAGTTACAATACATTCACACGGTACATATGATACAACTACAACAGTCGACTAAGGAAGTTACATATACAAGTACATTAAGTATATAATATACATGAATACATATCTTCCTATACAATTTTACATACTACTACAAATGACGACGACTACTCCAAAAGATATGAAAAAACTTCATAGCTCTAGCAGCAACCCAAAGCAGAATATCTACAATCTGAAATACTCGGTCTGACCCGAGTATTAAATTCAAAAGAAAATAATACTCGGGTCAGTCTAATTCAAACTCAGTTATTAGTGCACAGAAGCAATAATAATTAAATAATGAATAGACGACAGTAATTAAGACAAATCAGAATGCAATTCAGAATATAGAATTGAAATGAACAAAACAGTTCAAACCATTGAAATATCAATTAAAATATTTATTCAAGTAGGGCTGCAGTACACGCACGCGTGCACTGCCTCGCCACTACTGAATGTGGAATACGCAAAAAGATCCATAAGACAAAACAAATAGAATATCATAAAAGCCGCACCGTGTGGCTGCAGTTCACGCTTGCGTGCACTGCCTTGCCACTACAGTGATAATGTACCCAATGAATACCGTGTGGCTGCAGTTCACGCTTGCGTGCACTGCCTTGCCACTACAGTGATAATGTACCCAATGAATATTCACAAACGAGCACAAGGTCAAACCCAAGTTTTAAATAGGGTTCAACACAAGGCATAGCAACAGCAACAAGACCACTTCCAATGCATCAGTGCATGAAGACTGAAACAACATCAAAGCATGAACTCACATGTACGCCATGATATAAAATCAACATGAAGCACTGCAACTCAAAGAGTACATGAAGTAAACATATACATACGTGAGTGCAGTCAGTTCAAGTCTAACCAAACAGAGACAAATGTATACAAGTGATGCAGAATAGACCATACAATGCAAAACTCTAATCTGGCCAAAAATATGGCAGTGCCAACATAAATCAGTGACTCAAGTGAAGCTTCCAGATTCAAAGATATCAAGCTTAATGAACCAGGTAGTACTGTGTCAAGCTCAAGCATGCGACAGCAGTAAAGTAGTCAACATATACAATAGTGAAGAGTGCTGGAGTGAATGAAAAGTAGTGTACAATAAAATGAAAGTCAAAGTATCATGAATATACACAATGCAGACACAACTCAAATGAACACATTTGAAGTTGTACAAGATAACAGTAACACTGAAAATATGCAATTACATGGAACTCAAGTTTCAGAAAGAACAGAAACAAAAGCAAGCCGAGGCTTAGTGCTGAAGCAACAACAATGAACCAGAGCCAAGAATACATGTACTCTAGGCAGTCCAGATAAACAAAGCGCAGACATGATTTAATTCAGAATTTTATGTAAATCCAAATCCCCCATAAGCTCCATTTTCTTCCAAAATATACATTTTATATCAAAGAAGAGCATTTCTATCAAAACACAGATACCCAGATTCAAGATAAAAACTCAGATATTCAAATTAACTTGATTTCAGAAAAACCATAACATAGAAATATACGTAAAACCCATTTTTGCTTTTCATACTCAAGACATTCAACTTGCCAGAAAACAGGTAAACACATGTATGTACTCAGATATGAGAATTTCATACAAAAATCAGAACTCCGGTTCTATATATGCTTGTGCATATATATAGATAATTCATCAAAATAAGTTTATAAAAACTTTCCCAAAAACTTCTGAAAAGAATACTCGAACAAATCAGTATAAAAACCCTTCAACTCATCAAATTCTGCAGATCCATGTGTCTGCACATATACACAAGTGTAAACACTTGTGTATACTGCCTCGACACAACATAATTTTCCAAACACAGAATTCCAGAAAATGTATAAATCTAAACAATTCAAATGTTACAGTTACAAACTTGCAACAACTTACAAGGCAGTACAGTGTTTTCCAGTTTTATATACATAGCAAGCTACACATGATAGTTCACTGATTATAACAAAATATGAATGAACACCGCAACACAAGAGTGTGCACAGCAAAATCGAATGATCTCATGTGGATAATGCAGCCAAGTTCAAGCATGCTACAGCAAGTATAAGTGGCTATGCAAATAGTGTAAGCCGATATCAAAGTAATAAAGTTCGAATCAAACCAAAAACGATGTGCAACATCAAATAAGTCAAATGTAGCCCAAGCAGAAATAAGAACAGGTCATTGCAAAGTATCATTTTATATGATTTTAATTAAATCAAAGAAAACAACACATCTAAGCAACAGCGAAGAACTCGAGTAGGAATTAGAAACGTGAGTGAACAGAATCACTCACCTCGTTTTCGAGCTCGAATTGAAGCAGACGAACAAAATAGGAGGCCAACGATTGACCCAAAAGGAGCGCTGAACCATCTCGCGAGACGCCAATTCGAAACCATCACGAAGCCCTAATTTTTGCCGATGAAGGACAAACGATACGAGGCCGCCATTTTTGTTCTTTTGAGGGTTTAAGGGTTACGAACGAAAAATAGAGAGAAAGAAAGAGGGGATCGGGTCGAATTGGATAAAAAAGGAACGGCAACGAAATAAACATGGGCCTATATTAAAACGTTAAAGCCCGAAATTTCTTTTAACAATTTATAAAAGAAATTAAAAAAATTCAAAATTTAAAACTTCAAATGGAAATTTGTGTCAATATTAATCGTTTAAATTATTGATTATAATTGATGCAAAATACCGGGTTGTTACAATTTCTTGATATTATTACTATAAGTGCAAGGTGCAGAAAACATTTCGAAAGTATGATATAAATCTTATCCAACATAGACATTCCGAACTATGCCTATTATAGCTACCATCTAAACAGTAGGGCGCCACCATAAGTAAATGGCAGGTTCTATAACTAAAACCGTACAAGGTACGTATTTGAAGATTGGATTTCCAACAAATGGTCAGGCTAAGGAACTTCCTACCGCCACATGGGATCGCCTCTGGCGGGACGTCCCGAGAACTTAACCAGCTCTCTGTCAACACAAGGCCGGGTTACCTCTATACCTAGGTAACCACTACACGAGTATGTCATCCCCCGGTCCTTTGGGACCTTTATTCGAGGTACCGCTAAAGCAACAACCACACGTAAATGAGATTGGAGCAACCACATAGGTTAAATATCAGGGCTCCATACCTGACACCATCCTTTTCCAGAAGGAAATGACATACCCTAAAGGGCGCGATCCTCGTAACCTTGCCGCATCTTTCCTATTTTTGACCATTTCTGGGGTGTGAGGTCCGACGAAGTCTCATCCACAAAGCTACGCTTTGGCACAAAGCCATGCTTTGTTCAATAAATGATCAATGAATGATGAACACACAACATCACTCAGCATGTCACATTACCAAATTGGGAGTATATCGCTGATAACCTTCAAATACATAACATTTGAGCTCATACGTCTTAGAGAAGGGTGTTAAGCTAAGAGAATAAATTCTCCGCCACCAACAAAAATGTATTTGAAAGAAATCTTCTTTACATCTCAAAATGTAATGTCTGACATGTAACCATACAAGTATGTTTGGGTTCGAATAGAACCGAAGGCACTTCCAAAGAAGCCATTGCAATCCCGGTATTCACAATCCCGATCGGACTTCCCATCACAAAGGAAATCTCCATACCGTAGCTATCGGTGCAGAGACAATCGATAGGTCATCCTATCGCTCTCGCAAATACCCGGTCTCCACCACCGGTCTTCAATGCTATCCATATACGTCGTATCACTATTCGGAATGGGTTATATGACACAAAGGTCCTCCCCCGGCTAAACCGAATAACAAGCGCTTATTTTACAAATAAGTGTAGCATTCAAATTCAAGCAAATCACAACAAGTACCTAATTAAAGGTCAATATTGATAGTCGGTTATTTAACTATCAATGGATATGCACAACATCACCAGGTTCCAAATAATTTCCCTAAATTATTTATTTCCAAAAATATCTTTACAAGATATATTTTTAACACTTCAACTATTTGAAAACAAATTTCAATCATTTTCCTCCTTTACAAATTTTGAAAACAAATTTCAAATCATTTCCCTACACGGGATATATTCACAAATATTTATTCATTTTCATTTCAAAATGGTTCATTTAAATCAATTAAATAAATCCTTACCAATTTATTTTAAACTCACGTTCCCAATCCATAAATTTATTCCCACACTTAAATCAATGTTTATTTTAAACAAATTTCCCTTTACTTTATAAATTCCATGATGAATTTATATTTTCAAATATCCACTGATATATGATTTTCAAATCGAATTCAAATATTCACTTTCATCTTATCTTTAAAAGATAAAATCTCAAAACATTTCGCTTCATGTTGGAAAACGTTTCCATACTTATGTAATAAGTAATTCACAAATCTATTTATTTTCAACCATTTGGAAAATATTCAATATACTTAAATCACAATTAAGTATATATTTCATTCTTTAAGGAAAACATTCTCTTAAACACATTTATTTGAGTCAAAAACGAATGTTGCGTAAAACATCGTTACGACAACCCAAAATCACTAATATAGGGATTTGAAATTAAGATAGATGCATAAATCTCAATACTATATAAAACATTTCCTTTCTAAAATCATTTACTATAACAACAATGTTATAGTCCACCATTTTCTTTTATTTCTCGAAAACGTCTATTTCAACAACGAATGTTGAAATCTATGGTTTCGACACTTAATACATTTTAAAACCTCTTTAAATCGTTTTAATTCTATTTAAAATATCACTTCCCCGCAACCTTTCTTTAATATATTATTCACTGTCCAAAATCGTGAATATACTTCGTTAACCAAATTCAACATTTCTACACATTTTATTTAAAGGATTATCCACTGTCCAAAATCGTGGATATATCTCCTTTAATAAGCTATAAAAATTAACTTATCAAAATAAGTCGATTTCAGATTTATAAAATAAGGTTTATAAATTCCATTTATATTTTATAACAACTTCAACTTATAAAATCACTTTATTAACGAATTCTATCATATCCCATTTATACGCCAAAATCTAAATTATAAGCAAATTACTTATAATCCTCTATTTACAAATTCATTCTTTTTATAACTTCACAAATCATAGATTCTATTCTTTTAGAAAATCCATTTATAACATCATTTTAAAACGTCTTTAAAACTCCTTTATAATTTCATCACTTTGATTTTTAAAAAAAATCAAATTTTATAAATCTTATATATAAAGCTTTTATAATAAATTCAAAAATCTCTATTTAAACAATTTTATAAAATCATTAACTCCATATTTTCAAAAATCAGTTTTCAACTATATTTCTCAAAAATCATAATTTTTATAACATTAAAATTATAACGTTTATTTATTTAAAATGAATCAATTCCAAAATTTAATAAAACGTATACTTTCAAAAATCACTTTAAAATTCTTTTAAATTTGAAAATCATCACTTTAACACTTTTAATTTTTCAAAATAGGCCCAATGCTGCAACAGCACTAAATATGACAATCACGGCATCCAAAACATCATATATCATATGATAACAGAATATATCACAATATCTGTAAATAAATCAATATGGGTGAGGAATCCAGTTGGATCCCTCCAATCTGTTTTCCTGCATCCACATATGTTAGCACAATACCAATCCCGTTTCAATATGGGATATCACGGTATATGGGATTTATATAAAATATTATCCGCTATTATGCGGCGCAATAGGGTCTCATCTGCTATATAATGTGGGAAAATCAACTCCAAGTACATATATAATACCAATTCCGCTTCAAGATGGAATATCGCGGTATATGTGTTTAATAAATAACCTCCGCTTAATATACAGCGTATAGGGTCTATTTCAATACAACAGATGATAATTTATCATTCAAACACACAATCAAGCGATTTTAAATCTAACTATTTAAAATTTAAATCGAAACAATTTCGATTGAGTGAGAAGTTCTCACCTTACTTCAAATACAGTTGCAGTGTTTTATTTCGAATAAAATTAAACGACCGTTTAATTTTACCTAAAATTTTCACTAGCTCCAATCCTGCTCCATCGCGTAGTATTCGTCCATAAGAACCTAACGCAAGTCGTTTCGTGCGAAACGGACCTCGTATGAAAAAGTTATCGCGTTAAGAAGTTTATACAAATTATATAAATCAATTTCTTTTTATTATTTTAAAACCTTAGATAATCTGGGCCGTTGATTTCATTTGATTGCATCAGGGCCATTGCCCCTTTCTTCTCCCCAGGCCACGGAAACAAGCGCATGCGCACGAACCCATTCGGCCGCCATAAAACCTAGATGACGCGCCACCATACGACCACTAGCCGACGATCAACCACGATCAAAATGCTCGCCTACTCGAGCATCACCTACGACCGCAACAGCATGAAACTCGGACAGCTATTAGCTTCGAAAAACATGCATGACTCCCTGATGAACGCGGCTAAGAATCTCCACCTATGGTCGACGATTCGTCGACTTATCCGTATGGATTTGAAGCTCTCGCAATGCTCTACGATTTGTTAGTTGAGAATATTGGCTAATTCTTCACGAATTGAAAGAGATTAAGAGGAAAAGATTGCGAAATTCTGGCCATTAAATAGAAACTGGCGGTTAGGTTAAGAAACCCTAGTTTCTTTGCAAATTAGAAAATGTGATGTCCTTATATAGAAAATTAAGCGCGCATTATTCATCCCAAAAATTTTCGAACTCCAAACAAAGCTTGCCGCCTGGCGTTTATATTGTTTTACCCCTATTACGAACGCAATGGAATATATATTGGGAGCCAATTCGATAAAATTTGAAAGGTAAATTTTTGAATCGACTATTTAAATTCAAAATTCACTCGAACCAATTTCTACGCGTTTTAGCTTGCCTCGGACAAACCGTAAATCATATTGACATGAAATTTGAAACCATACAATAATTTAACATTACGGATCTGATGAAACTATTTTCGTTGAAATCCGAGACTGTTTGAAAATGGTTATTTTTACTCGTCAATTAAATATTAAAATATTCAATTTCTGCAAATTAACTTTTAATTCAATTTTAAAAGTTCTATAGTATCATTCTAACTCCAATATGATTTGATACAACTTTACAAATCAATTTTAATCACATTAAACCCAATTTCCAATTATTTCTGCAATTTCAAATATTAAATTATCGATTTAATTATCCAATTAAATCTTTAATTCAAAATAAAATTTATTCAGCTTGTTAATTTAACTTTTGCATATTAAAAATTAATTAAATATACAAATTTCAAATGACAGAAATTCTGGGTCGTTATAGTTGCTAAAGGTTATAATAAAATTGAAGGAATTGATTTTGTTGAAACTTTTGCACCAGTAGCAAGACTAGAATCCCTTAGAATCTTGTTAGTTTTTGCTTGTTATAAATGATTTAAACTAAAACAAATGGATATTAAAGTGATTTTATTAATGGAATTTTGAAAGAGGATGTATTCGTTGAACGAGCTAAAGGCTTTGAAAACTAAGAATACCTAACCATGTATATAAACTTAAGAAAGAACTATATGGATTAAAACAAGCCCCTAGGGCTTGGTATGAATGTCTTAGCACCTATCTCCTTGAAAATGGGTTCGAAAAGGGCTGTGTACACACTATATTATTTCTATTGCACGAAAATGATGACCTATTGATTGTGTAAATATATTTTGATGATATTGTTTATGGTTCCACTAACAAGCTTTTGTGTGAGAAATTTGAAAATTCATGCAGGAAAATTTTGAAATGGGCTTAGTAGGAGAGTTGAAATTCTTTTTAGGATTTCAAATCAAAAAAAGCGACAAAGGTATGTTCATCTCTCAAACAAAATATATCAGAGAGCTTGTTAATGAATTTGGATTGAAAGATGCTAAACCGACAAAAACTCCCATGAGCACAACAATTGAACTTGACAAGGATGAAAATGATATGGTAGTTGATCGGAAGAAATATCAAGGTATGATTGTATCACTTCTTTATCTTACTGCTTCTATACTAGACATTATGTTCTCTGTTTGTTTATGTGGACGGTTCCAATCAAATCCAAAAGAATCTCTTTTAAAAGCTACAAAAAGGATTATAAGGTATATGTTGCACACATCACAGTTTGGTCTACAACATCCAACTAGTGATGACTTTGAGTTAAAAGGGTATTCGGATGCTGACTATGTTAGTAGTCTAGTTGATAAAAAAAGTACAAGTAGAACTTTTTTTTATGCTTGGACATTCGTTAGATGCATGTTTAAGTCGAGAATAAAATTGTAGTGCATTATGTACTACTGAGGCAGAGTGTATTACTATAAGCGGTTGCTCTGCGCCAATCTTATAGATGATACAAATGTTGCAAGACCAAGATCTAAATTTTAAATGAGTTCCACTTATGTGTGATAGTAAAAGTGCAGTTGATCTCACAATAATCCTGTACATCATTCCCGCACCAAGCATATAGATGTTAGATATCATTTCATTAGAGATCACATTTCCAAAGAAAATATCTGTATAAACTTCATTTCAACTAACTCTCAATTGGCAGACAATTTTACAAAACCCCTTCCAAAAAATAGTTTTTGTCAACTTCGTTTCAGTTTAGGCAATTTAGAAATGTGACTTTATATATTTATTTTTTTTGATTTGATCCTAAATGCCTATGTTAACTAATCTGACTGCCTATTGATTGTCGAAAAGATAAATAGTGACTGAATAAAGTGATGAGTGTCGATCTTGATCATACATTATGTCTTGAGTGGGTATATTCAAAAAATTTCTTTAAAAATTTGAGAAAAAATAGTAACAGCTTTAGTTGGTAAAAATTCCATGACCATCTCTATTGCTATCATATTTCTAGGACAATCACTCATCAAAATCTAATAAAGTATGTCAAAATGTGATATTTAAACAAAAATTATTCTTTTTTAAATTAGCAATAATATCCAAAAGTACCCACTCTTATTTAAAAGTCCTCACGGTTATGCATGGGTGAACTACTTGAAATATCTGATTATGTGATTTCATGCTCATTTAAAAGTCCTCACATTTATGCATGTATGGAACACATACAAAAATTGGATAAAATAGGCTAGTTGAATCTTGCCCCATTTGAAAGTCCTCACGGTTATACGTGGTTCGAAGATTCTTGGAATTTAATTTTCAAAATAGAGAATACTACTAATTTCATTTAAAAGCCCTAACTGTTATGTATAGTTAGTAAGCGTTTAAAAGATTCATGTCATAAATATACCACAAAAGGACACGACTATATGGTTTTCTATGCCGACATCACACCTATCTCTCTAAAATGGAATATACGCCTAACAAAGTATTCATGATTTTGTTTGATTTTTTTGAAATTTAATATTTATACTCGATTAGGTATTAACGTTATATTGATGTCTATCACATTATCACTCTTATATAACACTGTTACTCTTTTTTTGATAATAAAAGGAGGAGAGAAGTTAAGATTTTAAAAAATAAGTTATATTTTTTATATTTCCATATTCTCATCTAGATTCATTGCATTTGTTTTTTTATTGTTTTAATTTGCATTTTTTTTCCATGCATATGTGAAGGGGAAGCTTTTTGTAAAGGGAGTACTCAAATAGGGGGAGAAAATTAAATTCATCAAGATCAAATAAATTTTGATAGAATCGAATTTTTTATATATGTTTGTTATCATCAAAAGGGGAAGATTTTAGAATATACTAGTGTATGATTTTTGTTTGATGGTAATAAACATATATGTATTCATTTAAATGTATTTGTTATTATACTATTTTAATTTTCCACATAATTAAATAAATATTTGTTGAATAATATAAATAACTCACAATTCTTATTAAAACAAATATTTTATTCAAACAAATACTTTATTACAAATTCAAATAGTACAAATTTAAACTCTCACTATATTTAAACAATTCCAAATACAAGTTTCAATTACAAAACAATTTTCACTATACAATTTTACATACATGTTTCACCTGACAACATATTCACTCATCACTCGTACTTTAATCTTCAACTCTGTTCCAGCCCGTATCCAGCATCTGATCTACATACAAAATAAACATTGATGCGATAAAATTGTTAAAGAAATATTTTGTTGTGCATAATGAATTATTTGTTTGAAAATATTGTTTTCCTCGGTTATTTGGGTTGTTCGTTATCATTTTTTTCATCTTTCTATTTCAGATTAGAACAAAAATACACGAACAACTTGTGACATGCACAGTGTATCACAATACATGCCACAAGATCGTGCGCACCAATATACACTTGTTTATTAAAATTGTAGGGACAGGCGAGCACAAGGTCAAACCCAAGCCAAGATTGGATTCAACTCAGTTGAAATGAAAACACAAACTAAAACTAACCAAGGTCAGTCCAGGAAAACCATGGACCAAAGTGCACCAGACATGTACAAAGCATAAAGCAAGCATGACAAGCAGTTCATGGTGAAGAAATCAAATAACTAGTTCAAAGTCAGTTTTTTTAGAAACGGGAACCACACAAGCAAAGCTAGTAAGGGAAACCAACAAAAAAGGGACTAACACACCAAAACGAAACATGATAGCAAGGAAATAAGAAACGATGCCAAATATTCACACCAACAGCCATGACTCAAATAAAACAAAACAGAAAGTGCACAAGACATTGTCAGGAGCAAGCAGTTCAACATGCATAAATACAAGTTCAGTTTCAGTACATTGAAGTGCACTAGACACAGCAAGTCTAACAAGTACAGTGACATATATATGCATATACATGTATAAATGTATGTGTGTATACATGTATACAAGCAGAGTCGAATGCAGGAACTTTGGTGGATAGGGAAAATAGCCATAGCAATCACACACACAAATATACATACATACACGTACGTATGTATGTATATACATGGAGACATCAAATCAAACTCAAGCAAGGTAAAGTAGGGTGGCACACAAACATACACTGGATACTCAACGAGGCAGTTCCCTTAAACCATGCAAGAAATGAACAACACATCAATGTATACATGGCATGACCAAAGCATAGTAAAAGAGCATTCAAAGGATGAACAAGTCAAAAACATATCAGAATCCTAAACAAAGCAGAGAACGAACTCAGAAGGGAGGAGAAAAAGTCGCAGAGGATTTCATGATGACTTCAGGAAGTCAAGATTAACCCAAAATCAGTATATATTATCTCAAATTCAAAAGCCAAGTTGTAAGCGAATGACGAACAAGTCGTAGGC
The DNA here is from genome assembly GCA_030765085.1 of Allium cepa. Classification (NCBI taxonomy): domain Eukaryota; kingdom Viridiplantae; phylum Streptophyta; class Magnoliopsida; order Asparagales; family Amaryllidaceae; genus Allium; species Allium cepa. The sequence goes on along the minus strand of CM060945.1, from coordinate 417,963,339 downwards.
AGCAAAGTATGGAATCAATTCAAATATATTTAAGCAAATTCGAATATATCAGAAATATATTCAACTAACGAACATGTCAGAAATCATTACAATCGTTCAATCAAGAATCGAATGGCGAAGCGTAGCAATTGAAAAATTCAACAGAACCCTAATTTTAGATTGTAAAGAGATAAGACGGCATGGATGAGCAGGAAGAAAAATAAAAGGGAAAACTTATTTTATGCTTTTCTTATTGCGCCTTATAGTTTAGATATTAGGGTTTTATTTATGTTTTAGTTCGTTACTCTGTTTTTTGTTTTTATTTAAATCAAACTCTAGATTAACTAGTTTACAAACAATGGTTTTGTAGTTTGAGAACTCACAGCTCATGGCTGAGTTGTGGCAAGGTTTCAAGCTTAGAGTCAAGTTAACCAGTTAACGAATATCGCAAGTTTACGTATTTTTATAGCGACTGATTACTTAATTTCTAGTAGAAACCTTGGGTGCAGCATGTAGGCAGGTTTTTGCCGAAGCTATGTAAAATTGTGTGTGATTTTTACTGCATTACTTTCTATTTTTGTATTTATTTCCAAATTAATTTTTTGTAGACCCTATTCACTCCCCCCTCCCACTCTAGGGTAACAATGATCCTACACATATTAATCTCTAATAACTAATGTCTAAGATAAATAGGTAAAGGTTTACCATGAATAATACATCGAGTTTTAAGCAAAAGAGTCAAATCAGTAGAAAAAAAAGCTCATGGAGTAAAACCAGGCCGATAAAGATAACAAAATTTCAGAAGAGATAGTGTCGTATATAAATTCAAGTGATGGGCAATAAAACATGCAATCTGTAGAAGACTTGGAGGAAATAAGCTTAGATTCCCAATTGTCAATTAAAATGTGAAGGTAGGAAAGAAAATGGATAAGGACGTGAAGGAATGACTATTCTCATTCCTATAATAAAACAAAGGCTTCGCATAGGTTCACGTAGATATGGAAGGAATTAGCCCGTCAATAATATGTCATCCGCTTAATATTGATCCAAAGTTTACCCTAATAAAGCAGAAGAAAATCGATAAGGTCTACACTGTTAATTATAGGTTTCTAGCATTTTAATGATTATAACTATATCATTATATATGTCTAGTACTTATCTATAGTGTAGGAGAGCTATAAATAATATACAATGACTACACTAACAAGATAGATCAACTACACGCAAGCATTTCAACAAATCATAAGATCAACTTCAACAAATCACAAGATCTTCAAATATGAGTTTTGTATGTGGACTTAGAATTATTTGAAAAATCTCCTTGGGAATTCCATATGCACGCATATACACATTAGCATATAAAAAGTTTTAGCAATCAAAGACATTAAAAAATAACAAAAAAAATACTACAATATGCAAATTTTTCTAGTTCAGCCGGCTGAACTCTTTTCTTAATCGACCGAGGGTAGTCGACTTAGAAAAGAGCTCAGTCGACTGACCATATAATTTAGTCAAACTATTTTGATTTTTAAATTCTCTGCGTATTTTCTACTCATTATTCAGTAGACCGACTTTCATATTCAGTCGACTGATCACTGCATAACAGCTATTTTTTTGAAAGACCACTTCAAAGAGTTACAACCTTTTTGCAACATCCCCCACTCGGAGGCCCAAAACTAATGGCTACGGATGCTGCAGTCATCCATACATATTAATTCTCGTTGACCAAATGCAGTAATGTTAGATACATTAATACAACAAAAGCATATGGATATTAAAAAAATTAAGACCATTAAAAAAAATTTCTCTTTCCATTTTAGTCATAGTTCAAATTCATTACATAATCCCAAATTCGAGTACTACATTCAAAGAAAATATAATTATTACAAACTATGCCAAGAGCAACATATAAAGATGCCCCTTGGACGATTAGAGTATATACACAGGAAATTAAACAACTTTTCCTTTACATCAAAACACAGTGGAATCAAAAAGAAAAGAACCCCTAATTGCTAGCTTGCCTCCTATATGAATCTAGAAGCTTATTCGTCTAAAGGATAAACTAAAAATCCTCAACTATCAAACTTCTCAAAATCAATTGAGTACCAGAGTTCTAAGTGGAAAATGTAAAATTTGAGTCAGACATAAAGTCTGGTATGAATAATAACCTACCATCTCAAACCATTTAGATATCCAGTGAGACCATGCCTTTTTGCAAAACAGGTTTTCCCCTCACTGGTGTGTTACCTAAAAATTTATAATAACCGTATACTTTGCTTGCATCTACAATGGCTAAAAACATAGAAAATTAAAATATCATGCTGACATGCAAAAATACAAAATATCCTAAATTTCTCATCCCCATTCATTTGAGTACTTGTCTCAGTTATAGTTTCAAGGGTCACTATTATCCTATTAGTTTTCATGGGCTGACTAATAATTTGTTTAAAGCTTATGGACTATCTGTCCGGTCTCATAGTTTTCATAGGACTACTAAGAACCTATTGGCCTTACCAGTAACTTCGTTCGGTTATTTCATGGGTTCTCTTTGAACCAATTGGTATCTCCAATAACTTCTCTTATATCATAGTTTTCGTGGGTTGACTATGAACCTATTGACTTCTATCAATAACTTTATTCAAATATAGTTTTTATGGGTTTTCTATGAACCTGGCTAATCTGACAGTTTCATTAATCAGTCACTGAGCATCCTATGTTCTGGTCTACCGTCGTTCTGGATGCAATTCTACTTACACAGGAGTTACTCAATTTATATTCACTACTGGATCAACCTAGCTGGTTATTTTTCCCTTTTTCCCTAAAATACAGTTAAGCACCCACTATATAGTAAATAGTTTTATAATAGAAGCATATAGAAATACTGATCGTAACATAATAATAACAACATTGAGGATTTTATATCCTTGAAACCATTTTCACCTGAAACATGTTTATCCTTTTAACCCATTATTTTTATCAAGATAAACTTTATAACTGCTCATAAATTTTAGTAGTTTTATGGATTTAATTAATTGAATTTTTGTGAAATTTTAATAATAAAATTTTGAAATAAAAATTTAATAATTGGAATATGTCTAATTAAACATAGCAACCGGTAAATTTTCATTTGAAAATATGAAAGTCTCTTTTCTAATGTAGTTCTATATCAATTCTAATCAGTTAATAATGGATAATAATAAAATATTTTTCAAACCTAAATATTTTTACACAATAAATTTGTAAATCATCTTCTGAGTGGGACGTCATCTTTCGTTTTTCCAAATTTGCGTTGTTATTGCTTCATTTATCTTATTTTATGCAAAATAGCAGCATTTTCGGCATCGATTATCGGCTTTTGATCGGATGATCGTACAACTGGTACTTGTATACCGTTTTGATCGTCTCGTCGTGCTAATTTTTATGGTATATCCATTTCTGTGTTTCGGTGTCCGGTAAGCGGCGAAACCGCGAGACGACTAACCGTATCGGTACCATTTTTGAACCCTTTTGATTTCTTGTGTTTTCTAATGCCAGCCGTGTAATCTAAGCAACACCTAGCTTTAACTATTTTTTGAATTCAACGTATTCGCTTCCAGCTGTTCAATAGATGACTTTTGTTCTCTTAGTTTTGATTTTGGTCCGTTCATTGTTCAAACCTAGGAAAATTATATATATATATATATATATATATATATATATATCTTTTATGTCAGACTGTTCGTTTACTACATTCCTCTTCATTTCGCAAGCATGGCCAAGGATTCCATCTAACCCATGCTCGGTTTCACCCCACCTCTCTCCTCCAATCCGCCTACTAAAGCCACCGCAAGCCACCGCCCTTCTCCCTCGGCAATCATCTCCTCCGTGCCATACACTGAAATCCATCACCCCATCTCCTCTACCTCCCCTACTCGGTAGCATCCCGGCAACGCCGGCACCACCTCGCGACGCACGTAAGCCAGATCCGGGAGCAGACGTTTCTTTTCCTAGCTCGGCCTGTTCTTTTGATTCTTAGGTATTTAAATATTTGTGTTTGAGATATAGTACAAGTTTTTATATATATATATATATATGCGTTGTTTGTTTAAGTAAAATCTATTGAACCTGTTGTTACTAAGTATGTAATTTAGACATAAATGTATGGTTACTAATGCATAATGTATAAGGTTATAGGAGATTTTATTATAGTATATTTCATCTTATCATATCCTATTATAGTGTGTTATAAGGTGCTTCTTGTTTTTCCTTCCTAGTAGGTTATGGATGTTACGTGTATTATTATATGTATATTGTATTGTGGTATATTCTATTATATCATATTTGTTAAATTATATTTTGAGTTGCGGTCTATATAATAATATATATGTAAGTAGTGTTCGGTTGTAGTTAATATATTTGTTTTACAAACAATTGTTTATAGTCTGACATATAAATCTACTTACCTATGTTGTATAAATCTGTACATATAGTACATGTAAGCGGTACAGTGGGTTGCATGAGTTATATTTTACACATTTACATTTATGGCATATATTTTTCCTATGGTTCGTGTCTATGGTCAGTTAACATTATATATATATATATAGCTATGTCTGTTGATTTTGAAAACTGCTTACAGTTATATACAAGTTAAGCTTAAAGTATATATATTCTGATGTCGGATATATGTTTTATAAGTTATACCATGCTTTCCAATAATATAGGTACATATATCTGAATAAATTTTGGCTCGCTTATATAAAGTGGGATGAAATTTTTAAGTAAAAAATATGTTAGCATTCCAGTCTGCATATAAGGAGGAATGGTCTGATTTATATATATACATTGTTCTGTATGTAGGATAGTATAGTTGGATTTCATATATTTAGGTATATGTATAGTTCATATTTGTTTAGAGTCTGCATATATTTTTGGTAGTATGGATATGCACTTGTCTGCATATATATGATATGTATATTAGTATTTTATATTATCTGCTTACATGAATTTATATTAATGAGTTGGGTTTTTATTAGTATATGTTTAAATTGATTTTGGGAATATATATAGACAATTTCAACTAAACATACATAATATAGGTAAGTAGTTTGCATTTTTATAAGTATACATACATACATACATACATATATATATATATATATATATGCTTTCAATAAATGTGTTTGGATTCAGAACAATGATTTTGAAATACACACAAACATTCATATATATTTGAATTAAAATGTGGTGTATCTAGAATATGATTATTTATATAGTTATATTAGTTATACATATATATATTCACTTATACCAATTATCTTCATCGGTCCAATTCTGATTAGATTTCGTCAATTCCTATTTGTCAGCTTTGTCATCGAACTTGTCTCCATCGTGCTTTGCTTCGAAATTCATGCTTTTCGGAGTTTGGTTATGTATTTTGAATTGTTATCTCCAGCTTTAAAAGTTGAGTTTATCACTCTCGACATCTATACCTATATAGTTGTGAAATGATGACAAGTGAATCTGTGTAAATTGATATGTTATTCATATATGCCTGTGATGTGATTACATGATGATAAATGCTGTTTATATATTTGTTACATTATATGATATGATATATTATATTATACTGTTCATTTTATTGCTATATCTCACACTGCAAGTTCCCTATCACTATGGGTTGAAATGATACATAGCATCAAAACGGACTTTAGAATATGCAAAAATCATTATAGGTTGAAATGATAGGCTCGAGTGATTTTTATTGTATTTGATTTACTTGGATTGCGGGTTTGAAATGATAGACCCTGGATTTTTCTTTTTAAATTACGGATTGAAATGATACATATCTATGTCACTTGATCTAGGTTAGAAAATATTATACAGTCTCATGGTTATATTTTTAAATAATATTTTCCTAAATGTATTAGGTATTTTAAATATTTTTCGAAATTTTTTAAGTATTACGAAATTGTAGATATACGAAATTTAACTTAAATTTGATATAAGGTTATAAATTATAAAGGTGTATTATTTTTCTATAAGTTAAATTTTATAAGTTAATTATTTGGTTTAATATGGAATGTTAAATCTAACTTGGTAATTGTAATGAATTTTATTTTATGAAATGAATATATTTGTATAATAAATAATGTCCTTTGAATTGATAAAATGAAATACAGTTTTTAATTGTACATTTTGTATTAAATGTATTTAACCTGAAATCATAGTAAATTGATGTCTAAATGAAGAGAGGCATAAAGAATTTGAGTGTTATATTAAATAGGACAAAATATTTATTTTATGAAATGATATATTTTGTAAAATTAAGAGTTATGATTTAAATGGTTAAAATGTATTTTAACTATGACTTAACTTGATGATAGGAAATTTGGTTTTAAATGAAAATGTTAAGTTAAGTAAATAAATGGGAATTTAGTTTATTTATGAAGTGGGTATTTTATAATAAAGTGATAAGTTATTCATTAAATGAAAAGTTAAATAAAAGAATGCACTTTTGACATAATAAATGAATAATAGTTTAATTTGGATATTTAATTATAAAAGTTTATTTTATTGAATCATAAATTAAATGATATCCAAATGAATATTTTCTGAAGCGTAAGATGTAATTTTATAAGTTAAAATGGATAGAATTTAAGTTTTAATGTTCTGAAAGTTATAATACAATCTGGAATTTTGTTGATAGCATTTCCAAAATGCTATGTTTTTACGTAGGCTTTTGTTACGGGCTATCATTTCTGAAATTTAACTTAGTTCTGAAATAACTAAATACTTATGACAGCATTTTTAAGTGCCATTGTTTTGAAATTTAACTATGTTTGAAATATCTACTACGACATTTTACAAATGCTGTTGTTTCTGAACTGAACTGTTTTGAAACTAAATACCTATCATAGCACTATATATGTTGTTGTTTGCTGAAAATACAATGTTTTGGAAATTTACGATAAAATGAATGAACTTAGAAAGGTTACAACTTTGAAATGAATATTGATATTGAATTTAAATGGTTTAAATGAATATGGTTAAGTGTTAAGATTTTTCTAAGTATTATGATTTCAAAGTGTTTGGTTTCGAAGGTATTATAACTTCGAAGTATTATGGTTTCAAAAATGAATTTATTTGAAACTGAATTTATTTAAGAAATTGTCTTTAAATATATAGATTTGAAATATATTGAAATTGAGGATTTAAGAATATGACTTTGTAATGTGGTTTTGGGTTTAAATGAATTTAAAGGAATATTTCAAGTTCAATAAACTGAAGTAAATATTCAGTGATTTGAAATTGGGTTTTTATAAATGATATATTATTGAATTGGTTTTGAAATGGAAATAATATATTTTTGATTTGGTTTTTGAAATGGAAATGATGTCATATTTGGTTTTGAAATGGATATCACATTTGGTTTTAAAGTATAAGTGATTTTGAAATAAGTATCCATGGTTATGATAGCGATTGGTTGGCAAAGAGACCAGGATCGGATATGGGCATATTCTCTGTCGATACCGAAAACCACTTTGACAACTGTGTATGCGGTTGAGATTCCAGAATGAAGTAGGATGGTGGCGGCATTCTTTTGAGGTTATACATGGACCCGACTCCCGTGAGTTGGCTTAAGGTGGCCAAAACAGGAGCGATCGACGGGCTAAGAAGGTAGCACATTTTATCGGACACACTCCTTCGATAACATTCTATTACTTTGTGATTGATTTGGGCCCTTTGATTTTTGGGGTGTGGCTCGAGGTAAGCGGTAATAGCTGCTACGCGTTACTACTGGTCCGGAAGCGTAATTGGTATCTATCCTGGCATTGCCTAGTTGTGCCGTGTCACCTACCCTATCGTGCCTTGTACGAGTTTGGATTTCTCCCGTAGCCCGTGGAATATCCTCTGGTGGCTTCCCGATCAGGAGGGACTATGATATTGGATGGACTACTGGGACTATTACGTGTTAAGGTGGAAAATGTAAATCCTTAACGCTATTTAAAAGTAAGTTTATTTTATTATAGACATTATTATAATAGCGAAATATTACTACATAGTAAATAGTTTAACGGATCCTTAGAGGATGGGCGGTCCAAAGCATCCTTTAAGTTACTTGTACCTTATATTACAGTTAACTTGAGTTGGTTTACATTTTATAAATACGTATGTCCTGACTCGAGTATTTTGTGTTTTGCTTTAAGCTCGGGTCAGACTGACTGATACAGCATTAGAGACTCACATTCGGAGTTGGAGCTTTGCTTGAAGATCCATCCACTTATTTCACTCTCATTTATCCAGTTGATTCCAATGTTATATTCGGGTTTGTACTTGATTATCATCTTGTTATTTCTGTTGTATCTTGTCTAACTCTGATATACATATATAGTATCTTCATGAACTACTATTTCTTTACTTCTGCTGCATTATATTACTCTGTGTCAGTGATCTGTGATTTATTTATTTATTGTATATTCTGAGTTTGGCCAAATTTATTTCTACAATTCGGTATTTTGAGCAATTCAAGTCCGATATATGTGGATGCAAGTGGTTGAAAATACAGGGTCGTTACAAAATTCTTCATATACTCCAAAATTATAAGCCATTTCAAAGCAAATTTATGATGCCATGGGTTTTCCATTAAAAATGAGATTGGATTCTTTGTTTTGAAAACTAAGGCTGTCGAAAACTTAGACCTTTACTTTCAAAACCATTAGAATATCTCTTTCGAAAGCATTTAAATCTTCTTTTCAAAACACTAAGCATATGCCTTTTGAAACACTTTAAAAAACATCTCTTTCAAAACCATCAAAACATTCCTTTCGAAAGTATTAAAGAATTACTTTCCGATTTATCGAAGCATAGCTTCGAAACCATTTGAAAGTACCTTTTTCAAAGCCACTGGTTCAGTCTTAAATATAACTATTGGGTCAGAGTGAACGTAAACGAAAGTAACCCTTTCGAAATCATTAACCTTCAAACAAAGGAGATTGGGGACTCAAAACCATCCTTTCGAAAGCATTAGTCTTTAAGTAAAGCAATTAGAAGGATTTCTTCAAAACACCTTTCGAAGCCATTTTCTTCGAAACCTTTAGTTTAAATGGCTATTGGATCCCTTTCGAAAGCATTAGGAAGCGGTTGGTTATATTTATAAAACAAAAGCTTGCCTTTCGAACTTATTGAAAACTTCAACCTATACGAATGGTAAGAAGACGACAACAAGGTTTCGAATTAGTTCAAAACTACCCTTTCAAAAGCTTCTTTTCGAAAAATAAAATGAGGCATCTTATTCGAAAGCTACCCTTTCAAAACAAGAAGGCGACAACCCCCTTCGAAAGCTATATTAAATTAATTCAACCCTTTCAAAAGCATTCTTTTAAAAATAGGGAAAGCAGTATCTCTTTTGAAAGCAAAACAAAGGCCTTCCGAAGCTATTTAATATGGCCTCGACCCCTTCGAAAGCATGGTTTCGACTCTATACCTGCCGCCTTCTACAATACACTTCATAGAAAAGCACTGATACCATGTGTATTGGTTTCAACTTAGTTGGGGGTGGAAGTATGGCATCGAAGGTTGCTATTGGACGTGGCGAAATAATAAATCTATCAAAACCGTTTCAATTCATTTTCAGTAAATGTGTTTCAACTAACTTTCCTATTTGTAAAAATATAATTGGTTGCCTTAACTTTACCAAAATATTTTCTAAAAGACTACCGAGTTCATCCAGGATTAATTAAAATAATTAGCATAGATGTCCTTCTTTTTAACAACATAATTAAAAAATTTAAGTCCTTCGACTTAATAAACATAATTTCCATAGTGTATTACTTAGGAAAAATCCTCAAAAATCATCATAATTCACTTTTAGGACGTTATCTAACATATATAAATTTTGGACCCAAAATCCTTTATATAATATCTGAAATAAATTTTTAAACCCAATTTTCTGTTTTTTCCTTTAAAAGTTCATAATAAATTATCCATAGCTTGGATAATAACGAAATTTTAAACCGTCTCCAAAATAATGTTTTACATAACATTTAAATCCTCATGGCATTTAGAACCCTATACATATATGATATTAGCCTTAAAATCGAATAAAACATTTATCAACATACTTGTTTGAATCAAACATATCATGTAATCCAAGCATATCATCATTAAAATCATCATAAAGGTTTTACCCTTAAACCCTGAAATCAAATGCTTTTTAAAATTGAAAATGAGATGGTTTTGATTATTATTCACCTTGCTTTAGATAGAGAACTTGGGATTTGATCTTTTTTAATTCTCCTTGCTAGATTCCTTAGCTTTTGATTGATTTTTCTCTCTTTTTCCCCTAGGTTATGTCTGGCTTGAGCTCTCTTTTTATTATGATTTTGGATTGTGAACTCATGAGATGAAAAATGGGAATAAAGGCTTAGGGGTTAAGGGTTATGGTGGACGACTGTTCGCCTTTATATCCTTGCCTTATTCTCTTACTAATTAACTTATAAAAACTTTTCCATAAACTCAATCTTTTAAATGTATATTTTAAATAAGCACAACCACTAATAAATCTTCAAATCTCAATCCCCTTATCACTATAATCTTTACATCACTCTATTTAATATATCTAATTAAATCTCCTGGATGATGTTATTTAAAATTAGTGATGTTAACTTTTTGTTGAACAGTAGCGATCATAAATGAATGATTGCAAGCTCTTATCTTACTCCCTGTTGATCAGAAATCATTATTTAACTTGCTTACTTGTTATCTTACTCCCTTTTGATCTCAAGAGTTCATTGCTATTCTACATTCAAAAATCATTCAAACAAATTCCATAATCATGAATTACACATTACCAATTCACTAAGGAGATTATAGAAAGAATTGTACAAGCAGTCAAATCCGTGTCTTTTAGAACATAAGCTTGTCAAAGAAACTCTTTTGTATAAAGCGTACTCCTCTAGGCGAAGCGATAGTTATTGGTTAGTAAAATACCAAAGCGGAGCTTTGGGACTGGACGTAGGATAAGTGGTCAGAACCAGTATAAAAACTCTGGTGTACTTGTTTCTTTTTATTTTTATTATGCTCTGTTATATTGCTTATTTAGTGCATACTTACATTTTAATATAAAGCCATATTATATGATCCACTATACTTACATTTGGTATCAAAGCACGGTCATTTCAATTTACAGTAACACGTAGTTAAAAACTTTTTAATATGGCAAGCATATTTCTTGAAGGTCAATCAACTGCTCATCCTCCACTATTTACAAGTTCAAATTACACTTATTGGTCAACACGTATGCAAACCTTTATGGACGCTAATGGTTAAGAAATTTAGTTAGCTACTCAAATTAAATATGAAGCACCACAACTGGCATTAGCACTTGGATTAATGCACAAAAGGGAGAGGCATCTAATAATGCCAAAACTATGAATTATCTTATTCACTTGATAAAAATGAATTTTCACGAGTCATGCTTTACACCAAGGCATATGATATATAGTGCACTTTACAAATTATACATGAGGGCATGACAAACGTTAAGGAAACATAAATATTTATTTTTCAAAACCTATCTTCATCATTTAAAATGAAGGAAAATGAATCTAATGTTGAAATGTATGCTAGATTCCAAACTATACAGCACGGTTTCATGGCATTTAGGGTCCGATTCACTAATTTTGATTTAGTCATACGAATTTTAAACCTTGGCTAATGAATGGAAAAGAGAAGTTTTAGCAATTCAAAGAGGCAACGATCTCTTTCAACTCAAGGTCGAGGAGTTAATAGGAAATTTGATGTCATACGAAGCTGACTTGTAAGCAAGAAAGGAGCAAAACCAAGAAAAGAAGAATATTGCTTTTTTAGACTAATGATGACAATTCCGACTTAGAAGAAGATGAAATTGTATTTATCGCTTAAAATTATAAAAAAAATTAAAAATTCAAGAAGATGACAAAATCTCAAAATGGTGGAAAAACAAATCAAACATCCATCGATCAAATGTTATGGATGTGACAAGTTCGGCTATATGATGGAAGAATACGTACTGCTGAATAATGACAAAACGAAAAACAACATTGAAAAGTTCAAGAAAAAGAAAAAATCCTTTCAAGTAACTTAAGGATTATTCTAGCTCGTCCTCCTCATCTGGTAGTGAGATTTATTCAGAACAAGCAAATGTCTACTTTATGGCTAGCAAGGATGAGGTACGCCCTGAATTAATATATGCTGAAGTTTTGGAAATTGGCATAGAATTAGATGATAACAACACATAATCTAGGAAACTAAACAAGGAATACATAAGAAAGTTAAATAAAATAGAGCTAGAAATTGGTCTATTAAAAGATGAAAAACGATATTAGAAGAAGAGTTCGAAATCGCTTAAAAAGAATGTAAAAAGTTATCTTCTCAAAATACCACCTTATGACATGACTTAAAAATAGTAAACTAGAAAATACCAAACTTGAAATCGAAAAACTAGAAATGAAGGCAAATTTAGAATCTCGCAATATTGGAAATTTTATTCTTAAGAACAAGTTAGATAAAATAACTAATAATGTATCGAATAATAAAGGAAAACAAAACTTAGAAAATTTGATTAAAACATCAAGACCGTCGGGAAATCGAAATAGAATAGGATTTAATGTTAAACGAAAACATAAAAACTATAGTACATATATACTAAATTCAAGAAACCTATCTCAAAAATTAAGATTAATACTCCTAAAACAAGCAATGTCAAAATATGGATTCCTAAATCAAATAACAACTTTATTAGTAAAAACATACAGATGAATACTTGAAAAATATTTTTATAATAATAATTATGTTTTTAAAGCACCAAACCCACTTGGGTAAGGCTACCTTCATCCACTAACACATATCAACCAAAGGCGAACATATACTAATTATGTCATATACTAATTTGGCAAAAACATATACCAAGTATGTTTTTAAACTGTCAAACCCACTTGGGTATTGTTTGTGAATACTTGAAAATTATTGTTTATAATAATAATAATAAGGTTTTTAAAGTTACGTGAGTAATTGCATGACTTTTAAACTCATCAAAGCCGAACATCAGCACCCTTCTGGTACTCTTCGGCCTTTAGAGGTCCCATTATGGAAATAGGATCAGATCTCTATGGATTTCATTGATGACCTACCTCGTTCGAGATCGAGCCATTGCAGTATTTGGGTTATTGTTGATCGCTTGAAAATGTCTGCTCACTTCATTCCTATTAAGTCTAATAGGATAGCTTCCCATTTGGCCAAGCTTTATATTAAGGAAATCGTGAGACTTTGTGGTATTCATACTCGATTGTTTGTGACCATGATCTACTTTTCACGAGTCATTTTTGGCAAAGTCTTTAGCAAGCTTTAGGAACAAAGCTTAATTTCATCACAGCATATCATCCACATTCTGATGGATAGACTGAACGGATGAACCGTATTCTTGAGGATTTTCTTCGTGTAACGACCCTGAATTTTGAACAATTTAAATTGAAAATATTTAATAAATTTTAAATATTTGAATGATGGTTTGACTTGAATTTAAAATTATCAAAATGAATTTGGCGATTAAATTTTAGAATTTAATCTATTGAAAGTTGAATAAAAATTTTAAGCTGATTTTAAAATATTTCAAAGGCTTAGAAAATTCACATTTATAATACTGAAGATAATAGAAGCTTCAGAATTGAATTTGAAAGTGATTTTGTTCCGTTTTGAAATTTTATCGTTTAAATTGAATTTAAAAAATAGCCTTCCGAGGCACAGTCTCGGAATTCGACGAAACCAGTTCCATTGGGTCCGTAATGTTAAATTATTACCGGATTTCAAATTTCGTATTTATCGGAGTTGTTATGCGAGCATATGATATATGCAAATGAATGTAGTGTAGATAATGATGTTTTAAAAAAAAGAAATAAATATACTCAAGTATATAAACAAAACCAAAGCAACATCATCTTAGCCTATAAACAAATGAAAATAGGCAGTCTATAAATAAGTAGGCAATACAAGAACAAGTGAACATGTATATAAAAAAAGCAAACAAGTGCAAACATAATAAATGCAGCCTGTAAGTAGTAATGCAAGGTAAGGCAAGCACGATCTTTTCTCTGCAAAGCCGCGAACTCGTGTCCCCTCCCCCTTCCTCATAAAATACAAAACCCCTCTCCTTTTCATTAAAAAAAAAAAAATCAAACTCCTCTGAAATGAAAGAATAAAGAAAAATGGCGGCTCCGTCCTTCTTTTGTTCGTTCCTCATTTCAAATTAGGGCTTCAGGAATTCGAAGGCGCCGGCTTCGAATCATTCGATCGATTCAAGGGTTGGTAGCGTGTTGCCTAGTTCGATCGATTCTTTGGTGCGTGCTCGTCAATATAAGGTGAGTAATTTGATTTACTCACATCTAATTCAAGTTTCTAGTGATTTCTAGCTTGTTCAAAATTGGAATTTTTGTTGCTTGAGTGACTGATTTTCACGGTTTTGAAATTGCTGCTTCCTAGTTGACTCCGGTCACTTTGATTTGCTAAATCGATTTGCCGATGATGATTTTTTTTTGGGGCTGTATTTATATGAACTTCGAGACCCTTAAATTAGTTCGTATTCATATACTTGACTTCGGTCACTTTCCTTTCTCGGTTTGTGATATTTTTGATTTTCTTGATTCCTACGGTTTTGATTTTGAAACGTTCATTCATTCCTTGATCGTTACGGCGGCAACTTTCCTATTTGGCTTGGATTTTTTGATGTTGATTTCGTATGTCTTGTTGTCTTCGACACTGTCTTCGGTTTGATAAAAAAAATACAGACTAAATTTTGTGATATTGTATATGTGATGATGCCTGACTTCGGTCGTGGTTGAACTTTCTACTGTTTTGGTTTTGTTGGCATGCTTGTTTTCGTTTAGGCCTTGGTTGTCACGGCTCTGACTTGATTTTATCGATTTTGATTTTGATTATGGCTTGACTTGTTCGACTCTTGGTTTGACATGGCTTCGGCTTCGGGCATTTTTCTGTTGTCTTTGGTAAAAGAAAATTTACTTTGATTTGTTTTCACTTTGTCACTGACTTTGATTTTTGAAGCCTTGGTGTGCTTGACTCTGGCCATTTGCATTCACCCCAGTAGTATACTTGATTTGTTGTTTTACATGATTATTTTAGCTTAAGATTTCCCAGTTTGGTTATTTGTTCAATGATTCATTTTGATTGGAAATTGCTTACTGTTTGTTCGCAAGTAGTTTAACAATTTAAAGTTTAAATAAGCAAAGTAAAAATATATAAAAATATATAACAGGTTTTGAAAAAAAATGATGAACAGAAATTCATTAGATATTTAATACCAAAGTTTTAAACACACTTGGTATGAGTATATACTCAGCTTACAAGTCTTGTTGCCTGAAAACAACATGCCTATCTTGATTATTTATGAAATCATAGTTTACAGTTTTTGAACCTGATGGGTTAAGGTTTCTTTTATTTGAAATCTGAAGAGTATTAATTCCAGAAGAATGTTTGGTTTGTGATGATTTCCAGCTTGAATTATACCTCTTAAAAAGATCAAACCAAATGGAGTTTAGTTATAAAATCAGGATGATATCTGAAATATCTAAAACATACTGTATATTAGGCACTATATGTATTGTTGTATACTTATATGTTACAGTCTCTTATTAAGATTCATAGATGCTTAAGGAAATAACTGATAAACTTTGTAAGCCAGGTTTTGTGAAAATTATATGTATAAGAAGTATGTTTAGTTAAACTTAGTTTTTGTTCGAAATTTTGTAATAAAAGGAATACATATAGTTTCGAAATTTTGTGTCTTAGTAAAAAAAAAACAACAGGTTTCGAAGTTTTGCAATACCTTACACAGGTGGTCTATGTCTATATTGTTTAGACTTAAAGCATGCCCCATTTTTCTGCAATTCTGAAAAGAAAAAAAAAAGATGTACTGTCCATATAGTATTGTAGAGTAATAGCCTATTTTTTTTTATGAATTAATATAAACTGTACCAACTTGCTTTTTAGAAAGTACAATTTTACATTGTATGTGTATAGCCTAACCTGTCTTAGAGGTATGTTTATTTTATATAAGTATAGCTTGCCTTGTTTTTCCAACAAATTCAACTAGATGCATATACATGATAACTCAATTGCTTGAAAATATGATAACTCAACCTTGATTTGGCATTAAATGCGTGCGTCCCTCATCTCTGTGCATTGTTTCATTGAGAACGATTTATTGTCCTTTGCATTGAAGAAAATCACACACCAAAGCATCTTGCTTTGATAATTATTTAGTCCATGTTAGCTCACGCTTTGCATTGAAGAATATGTCCTTGCGTATACTAATTTGTGATTGCACTTTATTTTCTTACTTTGTCCCTGTCAGTTAATTGTAGCTTGCATTATAGCATTGAAATATGGGTATGCATTGTTTAATTAAAAATGGATCTGTTTGATTTTTATTTTTTTTCGCCCTACCTTGGCTCGCTGATTTGTAACTTGTACTAGTGCCTTGAAATATGACATACAATCTTTTGTATAATTAGCATACGTCCCTGTCATTTTATCCTTGTTTATTTTTGTTGCCTTCACCCAAACCTCCATATGGTGGCTGTAGTTTATTGTTGCAGTTTGCCCTTGAATTCAAGTGGGGCTGCAGTTTCTTTTTCATATAAAGTTTTGCACTGGATATGGGTCCACTGTCTTGACTTGTACTTGACTCACTGGATCGAGTCACTTGTGCATGTCACTATTCATTTCTATTGCACCTGAGTTTCATTTTGATTTGAGTTGGAGCTTTATGCTTTTGATTTATTAAACTTTTGGGGTATTTCATTACGGTATTGGCGAGGCGGTGCACGCGTGCGTGTACTGCAGCCAATCAGTATTGATGTTTTAAGTGACATTTCAATTGTTTAAATTGACTTAGTTTAATTTGATGATTTTGTTGTTGACTAATTATCAATTTGATAATTAGATTATGAGTTTATAATTATTTATTTACTAATTAGATTTTGTTGTTAATTGCCGTTTTGGCAATTCTGTTGTTTTCTAAATTTTCTTCATTGATAATCCTTTCATCTATCTTCGTTGATAATTTGAATCTGCTGATTTGTTGTTTAACACTGTTAAGTGTTATATTTAACGTTATCCGATTTCTTTGTTAAATGGGTCGGATAGACGAGAATTATTATGACTGTCATCTAATTGTTATTTGATTATTATTGCCTCTATGCACTAATAACTGAGTTTGAATTAGACTGACCCGTGTATTATTTTCTTTTGAATGTTATACTCGGGTCAGACCGAGTATTTTACAGCTTGAAGATTTTCGGGCAGCTAAGTTAGAGAGAGAAGGGGAAAACGCTCATTTAGTTCAAGGTTTTTTGCACTTAAAAGAAATATTCCGCTGTATAAATTTAATGCATTGTATAAACTCTGATATATGTAAAAAAATCATTTTTGTGAAATATTATTATTCTGCGTTTCTGTGGTTGATTCTATTTAAACTCTATAAACTAAATAACAATCCGTCATTTTGAACGTTTCTAGTTGGTTTAATTACCGATTGAGGGCGGTAAGAAGGGCGGGATGTTACAAAAGTGGTATCGGAGCTTTAGTTTATACAAAGCTTAGTTTATGATGTTTAATATGAATAGTCACTAGAATCACTTTAAAGAAAACGTTTTTCAAATCTGAAGAAGTATAAAATTGTTTTCTTTGAAAAATAAAAGGTATTTTGAAAATTCAAATCTTTTTCGGAAATTCCCCTCTCTAAATTTAGGTTTACGATAGTTTCTCTTCGGTAAGGTCTCCTAAGATTTGATTCCTGGTCATTCAAAAACCCATTATCGAATTGCTGAGATTTATGAAAAATAAAATATGAGTTAAGTGAATTAATGAATTGGTTTAAATCAAATATTTTGAATATCTCCAAAGTAATAATTGGGAAATAAAATGACATGTCAATTTAGTTATAGCCAAGGGGATCATTGAACTATAACTTGGGAATTTGATTCTGAATTCTTTTGAAAATTGATTTCAAATGTTTTGAAAAACAATACTAGTAGAATATACAGGAGAAAAAAATGTTTATAAATTCCGCAAACGACTTATTTTGATAAGTAAATTGTTATAGCTTATTAAACGAGTTATATCTACGATTTTGGACAGTGAATAATATATATAAAAGTAATGTTTTGGGGAAGTAATATTATAAAATGAAGTTAATCGATTTAAAGTTGTTTTAAAATGTGTTAAGGATCGAAACCATAGATTTCAACATTCATTGTCGAAATAGACGTTTTCGAGAGAAATAAAAGGAAATGGTGGACTATAACACTGTTGTTTTAGTAAATGGTTTCTGAAAGGAAATGCTTTATGTAGTATTGGGATTTATATATCTATCTTAAATTCGAATCCCTATACTAGTGATTTTGAGTTGTCGTAACGATGTTTTATGCAACATTCGTTTTGACTCAAATAAATGTGTTTAAAAGAATGCTTTCCTTAAAGAATGAAATATATACTTAATTATGATTTAAGTATATTAAATATTTTCCAAGTGTTGAAAATAAATGGATTTGTGAATTACTTATTATTAAATAAGTATGGAAATGTTTTCCAATATGAAATGAAAGGTTTGAAATTTTATCTTTTAAAGATAAATTGAAAAGTCAATATTTGAAATTTGTTTCAAATGGTTAAGTGTGGAAAATTATATATCTTGTAAAGATATTTTTGAGAAATTAGAACAATTTGTTCAACTTGAATTTTTTAAAAAGATTGAATCTTGAGTTAAATTGAGTTTAACTTCGACACCAAAAACAATATAAGTTGAGTTTTAAATTTGGGATAGTCGATTTGGATTTTATGTCTAACATTGTGAATTGATGACATAGCAATTGACCTCTATATTAAATATATATCTGTGGTGGCGGAGAATTTATTCTCTTAGCTATATACACCCTTCTCTAAGACGTACGAGCTCAGAGGTTATATATCGGTAGACATCAATTATGTGTTGAGAATTGACAATGTAACGTGAAATCCAAATCGAATGTGAAGTCGATAATAAATTGAATTATGAATGTGAATTGGGTTTGACATAACCTTAAAATTCCAAATCGACTTAGAGGAAAAAATTTGGTGACGAGATGGAAAATTCAGGAATCCTCTATTTGTTATGGGTATGGGATATTGTGGTTTTTGGAACTTATATATGAGAATGTAGTAAATTCGAAAACCATCAGTTTGGAAAGTAATGGTTATAGAAATCCTATGTAAGTTTACATAGGTATGATATGTACGAAATGTGAAATGAAGTACTATATGTATATGACGTTATGTTTTCTAAACTGAGGATATGGAAAAGTACCTTCCATTGAAAATTTGAGAAGGTGTTGGAACTCAGTACGAGTGTCCATTTGAAATTCGTAGCTACGTAGAATTTACATAAGTTGGAGTATCCATTTGGATTAGAATCCCTCATGATAGGATCATGTTGATGGGATCATGTTGATTGATTATGATGTATGCTAGCGAAATTTGAGGGGCGTGATGCCTACAGTTACAAGCGATTCCACTGGGATAGTGGTGCAACCGCCGTGTAAACTGCGATCTAGATGCGAAAGTGAAATTTGAGGGGCGAGATACCTATGGTCACAAGCGATTCTACTGGGATAGTAGCGTAAATGCCGGGTGAACTACGATTTATGGCAACAACCATGGCGAAATTCAAGAGATGTGAAATCTACAGATTATAAGCGATTCTACTGGGATAGTAGCGTAACCGCCGGGTAACTGTGATCCATGGGGGAACGTGCTTTCCATATCCATTTTTAAAAGATTTTTAAGTATTTTCACTGGGAGTTGAAGCAAGTATATTTAGTACTTGGAGATTTTTAGTCCTGCGCCTGGCCAGCGTATGCCTAATGTCTGTGAGAACGACGATAGACTTGTTAAACTTCGAGTTAGCAAGTATTTTCAAAACTTTAGATAGCAAATCAGTAGTCTGAAATTTAAATTAAATAATTCCAACCTAATAAACTAAGGAAGAAGATCTTTAAAATGTCTTGAAAGTCCACAGCTTTGGAAAAGATATAATATGCAAATCTCTAACATGAAGAATTTCAAGTTTAAATCAGAGTTTTGTAAGTCGAAAATTTTGGTAAAAGACTTTTGCGTCTTGATTGTAGAAATCAATGAACAAAAGGAGATAATGAACAAAGCTAGTGAGATAAAACAAATGGAATGAATCCTATATTTATTTTTAAGAAGTTTCGAGCTTGGTAAAATTGTGTAGGGTATAAATATCGGTGAGATTTTAACAATCATTTTTTTCTAACTTATAATTTCGGGACGAAATTCTTTTAAGGGGGAAGATTGTAACGACCCTAAATTTTGAACAATTTAAATTAAAAATATTTAATAAATTTTAAATATTTGAATGATGGTTTGACTTGAATTTCAAATTATCAGAATGAATTTGGCGATTAAATTTTAGAATTTAATCTATTGAAAGTTGAATAAAAATTTTAAGCTGATTTAGAAATATTTCAAAGGCTTAGAATATTCACATTTATAATACTGAAGATAATAGAAGCTTCAGAATTGAATTTGAAAGTGATTTGTTCATTTTTGAAATTTTATCGTTTAAATTGAATTTAAAAAATAGCCTTCCGAGGCACAGTCTCGGAATTCGACGAAACCAGTTCCATTGGGTCCTTAATGTTGAATTATTACCGGATTTCAAATTTTGTATATATCGGAGTTGTTATGCAAGCATATGATATATGCAAATGAATGTAGTATAGATAATAATGTTTTTAAAAAAAAAATATACTCAAGTATATAAACAAAACCAAAGCAACATCATCTCAGCCTATAAACAAACGAAAATAAGCAGCCTATAAATAAGTAGGCAATACAAGAATAAGTGAACATGTATATAAAAAAGCAAAAAAGTGCAAACATAATAAATGTAGCTTGTAAGTAGTAATGCATGGTAAGGCAAGCACGATCTTTTCTCTGCAAAGCCACGAACTCGTGTCCCCTCCCCCCTTCCTCGTAAAATACGAAACCCCTCTCCTTTTCATTAAAAAAAAATCAAACTCCTCTGAAACGAAAGAATAAAGAAAAATGGCGGCTCCATCCTTCTCTCGTTCGTTCCTCATTTCAAATTAGGGCTTCAGGAATTCGAAGGCACCGGTTTCGAATAGTTCGATCGATTCAAGGGTTGGTAGTGCGTTGCCTAGTTCGATCGATTCTTCAGCACGTGCTCGTCAATATAAGGTGAGTAATTTGATTTACTCACATCTAATTCAAGTTTCTAGTGATTTCTAGCTTGTTTAAATTTGGGATTTTTGTTGCTTGAGTAACTGATTTTCACGGTTTTGAAATTGCTGCTTCCTAGTTGACTTCGGTCACTTTGATTTTCTAAATCGCTTTGCCGATGATGAATTTTTTTTGGGGCTGTATTTATATGAACTTCGAGACCCTTAAATTAGTTCGTATCCATATACTTGGCTTCAGTCACTTTCCTTTCTCAGTTTGTGATATTTTTGATTTGCTTGATTCCCACGGTTTTGATTTTGAAACGTTCGTTCATTCCTTGATCGTTACGGCAGCAACTTTCCTATTTGGCTTGGATTTTCTGATGTTGATTTCGTATGCCTTGTTGTCTTCGACACTGTCTTTGGTTTGAGAAAAAAAAAATACAGACTAAATTTTGTGATATTGTACATGTGATGATGCCTGACTTCGGTCGTGGTTGAACTTGCTACTGTTTTGGTTTTGTTGGCAAGTTTAATTTCGTTTAGGCCTTGGTTGTCACAGCTCTGACTTAATTTTATCGATGTTGATTTTGATTATGGCTTGACTTGTTCGACTCTTGGTTTGACATGGCTTCGGCTTCGGGCATTTTTCTGTTGTCTTTGGTAAAAGGAAATTTACTTTGATTTGTTTTCACTTTGTCGCTGACTTTGATTTTTGAAGCCTCGGTGTGCTTGACTCTGGCCATTTGCATTCACCCCAGTAGTATACTTGATTTGTTGTTTTACATGATTATTTTAGCTTAAGATTTCCCAGTTTGGTTATTTGTTCAATGATTCATTTTGATTGGAAATTGCTTACTGTTTGTTCGCAAGTAGTTTAACAATTTAAAGTTTAAACAAGCAAAGTAAAAATATATATAAATATATAACAGGTTTTGAAAAGAGAAATAATGAACTGAAATTCATTGGATATTTAATACCAAAGTTTTAAACACACTTGGTATGAGTATATACTCAGCTTACAAGTCTTGTTGCCTGAAAACAATAGGCCTATCTTGATTATTTATGAAATCATAGTTTACAGTTTTTGAACCTGATGGGTTAAGGTTTCTTGTATTTGAAATCTGAAGAGTATTAATTCCAGAAGTATGTTTGGTTTGTGATGATTTCCAGCTTGAATTATACCTCTTAAACAGATCAAACCAAATGGAGTTTAGTTATAAAATCAGGATGATATCTGAAATATCTAAAAATTACTGTATATTAGGCACTATATGTATTGTTGTATACTTATATGTTACAGTCTCTTATTAAGATTCATGGATGCTTAAGGAAATAACTGATAAACTTTGTAAGCCAGGTTTTGTGAAAATTATATGTATAAGAAGTATGTTTAGTTAAACTTAGTTTTTGTTCGAAATTTTGTAATAAATGGAATACATATAGTTTCGAAATTTTGTGACTTAGTAAAAAAGAAAGAAAAAACAACAGGTTTCGAAGTTTTGCAATACCTTGCACAGGTGGTCTATGTCTATATTGTTTAAACCAAAAGCATGCCCCATTTTTCTGCAATTCTGAAGAAAAAAAAGATGTACTTTCCATATAGTATTGTAGAGTAATAGCCTTTTTTATGAATTAATATAACCTGTACCAACTTGCTTTTTAGACAGTACGGTTTTGCTTTGTACGTGTATAGCCTAACCTGTCTTAGAGGTAAGTTTATTTTATATAAGTATAGCTTTCCTTGTTTTTCCAACAAATTCAACTAGATGCATATACTTGATAATTCAATTGCTTGAAAATATGATAACTCAACCTTGATTTGGCATTAAATGCGTGCGTCACTCATCTATGTGCATTGTTTCATTGGGAACAATTTATTGTCCTTTGCATTGAAGAAAATCACACACCAAAGCATCTTTCTTTGATAATTATTTAGTCCCTGCTAGCTCACGCTTTGCATTGAAGAATATATCCTTGCGTACGCTAATTTGTGATTGCACTTTATTTTCTTACTTTGTCCATGTCAGTTAATTGTAGCTTGCATTATAACATTGAAATATGGGTATGCATTGTTTATGTTAAAAATGGATCTGTTTGATTTTTATTTTTTTTGTCCCTACCTTGGCTCGCTGATTTGTAACTTGTACTAGGGCCTTGAAATATGACATACAATCTTTTGTATAATTAGCATACGTCCCTGTCATTCTATCCTTGTTTATTTTTGTTGCCTTCACCCAAACCTCCATATGGTAGCTGCAGTTTATTGTTGCAGTTTGCCCTTGAATTCAAGTGGGGCTGCAGTTTCATTTTCATATAAAGTTTTGCACTAGATATGGGTCCACTGTCTTGACTTGTACTTGACTCACTGTTTCGAGTCACTTGTGCATGTCACTATTCATTTCTATTGCACCTGAGTTTCATTTTGATTTGAGTTAGAGCTTTGTGCTTTTGATTTATTGAACTTTTGGGGTATTTCATTACGGTATTGGCGAGGCAGTGCACGCGCGCGTGTACTACAGCCAATCAGTATTGATGTTTTAAGTGACATTTCAATTGTTTAAATTGATTTAGTTTAATTTGATGATTTTGTTGTTGACTAATTATCAATTTGATAATTAAATTATGAGTTTCTAATTATTTATTTAATAATTAGATTTTGTTGTTAATTGCCATTTTGGCAATTCTGTTGTTTTCTAAATTTTCTTCATTGATAATCCTTTCATCTATCTTCGCTGATAATTTGAATATGCTGATTTGTTGTTTAACACTGTT
Organism: Allium cepa; assembly: GCA_030765085.1. Classification (NCBI taxonomy): domain Eukaryota; kingdom Viridiplantae; phylum Streptophyta; class Magnoliopsida; order Asparagales; family Amaryllidaceae; genus Allium; species Allium cepa. Next base: position 417,939,313 of record CM060945.1, on the reverse strand, counting down.
AAGTGTTATATTTAACGTTATCTGATTTCTTTGTTAAAAGGGTCGAATAAACGAGAATTATTGTGACTATCGTCTAATTGTTATTTGATTATTATTGCCTCTATGCACTAATAACTGAGTTTGAATTAGACTAACCCGTGTATTATTTTCTTTTGAATGTAATACTCGGGTCAGACCGAGTATTTTACAGCTTGAAGATTTTCGGGCAGCGAAGTTAGAGAGAGAAGGGGAAAACGCTCACTTTAGTTCGGGGTTTTTTGCACTTAAAAGAAATATTCCGCTGTATAAATTTAATTCATTGTATAAACTCTGATATATGTAAAAAAAATCATTTTTGTGAAATATTGTTATCTTGTGTTTCTGTGGCAGATTATGTTTAAACTCTATAAACTAAATAACAATCCGTCATTTTGAACGTTTCAAGTTGGTTTAATTACCGACTGGGGGCGGTCAGAAGGGCGGGATGTTACACTTCGTGCTTGCATTTAGGATTTTGGTAGTAGTTGGGAGGACCACCTACCTCTTGTGGAGTTCTCCTACAATAGTATCTTACAGTCTAGTATTGGTATGGCTCGTTTTGATGCCCTATATGGAAGGTCATTCGATCACCTTCTCGTTGGTTGGAATCTGGGGAGAAGCTTATTCTAGGCCTAGGTGTCGATCGAAGGGGTGTTAAGGTTGACCTACAGGTCGACATGATGGTCTGTGATTGAGGGCCATGATGCTTATCATTAGGCGAGCCAAGATTTGGTGAATTTGAAATTCAAATTTGAATTGAATTTGATTTGAATTTGAATGTCAATTTTGAGTGTTTTCTATGTTTTTCTTTGATTTGGAGCACGGATTTTTCCAAACTATTTTGAAATAATTTTTAAAATAAATTAGCTTTTGAAATAATAATTATATAATATTTTTAAATTATTTTCGACCTATAAAATCTATATATTCTCTATATTAAGGGAATTTTCAATCATTGTTTTCGAAAAATGGTTATAAAAGCTAGTTTTCTCAAATAAATTATTTTATATATAAAATACACGTTTTTGCACCATTCGAGAGAATGAGAAGGAGAACTAAACAATTTGGTAGAACACATGCTATGTGACACATGCATTTATCTTATCGGTTATTTTTTGACTTTTCAGTTTTATGGTTTTGACCTTCAGGTCATGTTTGCTGATGAGATGAGGTAAACATTTTACTGCTTTCTAGTGTGGCATTTACAAGCGGTTATTAAACCGTTTAGTGTGAACGTGTGGTATGGGGCACTTAACCGCTTTTCGGGTTCATATCTGAAAGTTTGTGACACATTTGTCTTAGAGATGTATCTTCCAGTACTTAACCTTCAGGTCATTTGTCCATATGGATGTTTGTCATTGGTCGTATTTTTCCTTCAGGATGTTTGTCATTGCGACGTGTTTGTCCTTCGAGACGTTTGTCTTCGAGACGTAGCGCCTTATTTTGAGAGAACAGTAGTTGGCTGGCTTCAGCCATAAGCACGAGCTATATCTTTGATATGATTTCATTGTTTATTTGTGATTTTCCAAGTGTATCGCCTTTTTTACATTATTGGCCATTCGAGCCGTTTGAGATATCATATATATAGCGATTACATCTTTGGAAATTTGAGCTCCTTTGAGTTTTATATTTGGTATTTGAGTTGCCAATACTTGGCATTTATTTGAGATTGAGATTTACATTCTTGGCATTTATTTAAGATTTGTACTCTCCGATTTTGGAGATATATGTGGTTGCCTTTATGGCATATTTTTGACTGAGATTTCTCTAATTTGAGAATAAATTTGAGATTGCCATTATGGCGAGTTTTGTGATTTCTTCTTTTTAGGAGTTATTGTTTCTATAAACCATTATTGTTGTTTTGAGATATTCTGATGACATGAGGCACGATTTTTCTTAGAGCTTTTGTTATGGAATTTATCTCCTTTGAGATTATATATTTATTTAGTGATACCACTTCATCACTCAAAGTAACCACGTGTACTTAGAATTATTTCTTCTCATTTTGGAAGTATTATCATCCTTATCCTCATGTTTCATGTTATCTTGTATCCTTACTAAACTGATTGTTTTAGCTAGACTAACCCATGTATTTTATACTCAGGTCAAAATGAGTTGTTTCAGGTTAGATGCCTGCCTTTTGGACTTAGCTTTGCTTGATGCTTCCGCTTGGATATCTGTTTATCGCCTTTTGTAGTTATAGTCTTTTTGTTTGACTCTGATGTACATTTTTAACTCGTTGTGTATTGTGCGGTCATCGAACCACCATGATGTATCATTTTGTATCACACTGGGGATGTATCTATATATATGTACATATATCTGCTCTTTATTATTCGATATGCATTTAATTGTTGTATTTTGCTTTGATAGATCCGATAGCTACCTATAATTTTGTATTAAGCATTTATCGAATATGTCGATCCACTTGAGATAGGAAAAAATAGAGCATTTATAGACGTATTTAGTTGATGTTTAAGACAAGGTTATAGATGGTCGCTACTAACCAGCCCTATTCTTCGCATTAGCAGACAGTATTACGCAGCAATACTCTTTGTTAATGTGGGTCCCAGAGTGGGGCGTCATAGCGGGTAAAAATTTATCCCTTCTTTGTTCGAATATTTTGTGCGAACCTTCAAGGAGATTTCCACAAACCTCCAATTGATGATGATGATGGAATTTTCTGCCGTAGGGTTTTAGGAGTTGATATCGTATTAAATATTCATGATTTGGGCATTATACTGGATTGTTACCTATCTTGAATTAGATGACATAAATCACAATTATTATGCTTAAGATTCCATCAGTTATCTTTTCTGGACTGAGAATAAAGAATATATCTTAGTAAATTAAGGCCCTAAGATCGAATTATTAATAAAATGATCCTTCAAGCCATTTTGCCAAGGCAATAAGAAAATGTGTGAAATAATTGCAAAGTTTTACATGCCCTCTGTTCTAATCAAAAATTGAATTGGGCTCGAATTATTCATGATGATGCCAGTACTCATCACACAATATTCTTTGGTTCCTACTTAATGAAGATTTTTTCCACTACAGTATTAATGTTGTCAGCTTGCAAGATCTTCTTCTCCTGAAAATGATGGATCCAAATTCAATTTCTCCGGTGACAATTCCTTCTAAGATGGTGATTCTTCCTTCTTACCAAGAGTATGTTTCTCACCTTATTCATAATACTATTAATCAATCTTCATCTCAACAAGTGCAACAAGAGAATATTCAAAAGGAAAACCCAGAGGAGGTTCGTTGGAGTACAGATAATGATCAAGGGATTTCGTTGCTCAAGCCTTCTAAATATGCATCTACTTTGGACGCGGTACTCAAAAATCAAGAATTTATTTTCAACCAACAACAGAATTTGTTTAATTGCCAAAAGATATTTGAGAAGACAACTATTGGATTTTTAAGAAAATTAGGAACAAACTTGAATCATGCTCTTGTTCATTATCACCATCGGATTCAGACCTAGAATTTTAGATGATTTTCTATTGGTACACCCGTCCGATTGCGAGTATGTTTTCTATATGTCGTGGTATCTTAGTTTGTTTTTTTATTTCTACTTGTATCTATTTTAATCCTATTTGGTATGTGCTATGTTTAAACTATTCTATTTTTAGTTTTATTATGTTATATTAAGCTACTTTTTTGTACTCTAGTTTCATCTCTGCGTTATTATTTTGTTTTAATTCTCTATTATTGGTAACTTTCTTTTGATTTAATCCTATTATGTTATTATTTTCTTCTCAACCAATAGTTTCTTTTGTTGACGACAAAAGGGGAAAGATTTGTGATAGAGGGAGCATACACTTAGGGGTAGATAACACATGACTTTTACTTACTCATATATATAATTGTCATAACAAAAAAGGGGAGATTGTTAATTCTCCCTTTCTATTATTTTAAAGATGACAACTATATCGTCATATATGTCCAGTGCTTGTCTACAGTGCAGGAGAAGGAGCTACAAATAATATAGAAATGACTAAACTAACAAGATATATCAACTACACTCAAGCATTTACACAAATCAGAAGATTAACTTCAATAAACCACAAGTTCTTCGAACTACGAGTATGTATGTAATCTTAGAATTATTTTTAAAATCTCCTTAGCATTTCATATGAAATGCATATACATCATCTGCATACAAAAAATTTTAGCAATCAAATATATTCAAAAATAACGAAAAAATACAACAATATACAAAATTTTCTAATTCAGCCGACTGAACTCTTTTCTTGGCCGACTAAGGGTAGTCGACTGAGAAAAGAGCTTAGTCGATTGAACCTTACAATTTAGTTAAACTATTTTGTTTTTTAAAATCTCACATGTATTTTCTAGTTAGTATTCAGGAGAATGACTTTCATACTAGGTCAACTGATCACTACGTAACGGTTATTTTTTTAAAAGTTCACTTTGAAGAGTTGCAACCTTTTTGTTTAATATAAGCAACCATAGATGAATAATTGTAACCTTTTATCATAACTCTTTGATTTCTATAAATATACATCAGGACTAGAAATCATTTTTAACTTGCATACTTATTATCTTACTACTTTTTGATCTCAAGATTTCATTGCTATTCTACATGCAAAAATAATTCAAAAAATTCCGCAATCACGAATTAAACATTTCCAATTCACCAACGAGATTATATAGATTTAAATAATTCATGTCCCAAAAATTTCTACCCCACTTAACAATCAATCAGTTAGTTAATGCTACAAGCGGTTGCTATCCTTCATGGATGTATATTCAAGGTATAATCAAATTCTAATGTTCAAGCCTGACAAAGTGCACATCAGTTTCAAGATTAATTGATGTATTGATACAGAGCAATGCATTCAGATTAAATAAATTAAGTGCCACTCACCAAAGATTAGTAAACAGAATGTTCCAAGGTCAAACTGGAAACAATATTGAAGTATTTGTGGATGATATGATGGTAAAGTCTAAAAAAGATGATGACCATATGGAAGACATTGATAAAATGTTTGGAATAATGAGGAAATATAAGATGAAGCTAAATCCACAAAAGAGCTCTTTTAGAATACAATATCGAAAGTTCTTAAGGTATGTCATAAGTGCATGAGGGATATAAGCTAATCCTGACTAAATTAAAGCAATCAAGGAATATGGCACAACCTAAAACTAGTAAAAAGGTAATGGGATTAGATGGGTGAGTTGTAGTGCTCAATCAGCTAATATCTAGAGCCATTGATAAGTCTAGTCCTTTCTTTAACATAAGCAAGAAATAAAAAAACCTTTGAATGGTTGAAAGAATGCCAAAAGGCTTTCCATGAATTAGAAGACCATTTGGAAAAACCACTGATATTTTCTAGCCTAGTGGAAGGAGAAAACTTTTACCTATATGTGACAGTATCGGAACATGCTATTAGTTTGATCTTGAGCAGAGAATAAGTGGGAAATCAATTTCCAGTATATTACACAAGTAAGAGACTAAAAGGTGCTGAAGCTAGGAATCCGGTCATAGAGAAATTGGTATATTTCTTATTCTTGTCGACATGAAAATTAAGAACATATTTTTAAGCATATCAAATCAAGGTTTAACAAATTATCGTCTAAGATGGGTTCATAGGGAATCTAAAACATCAAGAAGGTTGGTAACATGGGGGATGAAGTCGAGTCAATATGATATTGAGAATCTGCCGTAAGTGTCAATTAAAAGTCCTAGTTGATTTTGTTATGGAATGTACAGGATTTATTATGGAGCGGCTGGAGATGGAAAAGTAGCTCGAGCCAAAATGGAAGTTACGTAGATGGAGCATTAATGAGCAAAGAGCTAGGATAGGTTATATAGTAATAATGCCTGATAGGCATAAGCTACATTACGCAACGAAGTTGAGATTTTTTGCAACTAATAACATGGTCGGGTATGAGTCCATGATAGTAAGTTTAATCTTACCCAACAGCTAAAGATTCCAAAAACTAAGACATTTAGCGATTTGCAGTTAGTGTTGAACCAATTGAAGAATTTATTCCAAACTAAGGTTGTCACATTACCTTAGTATGTAAAGAAAATCCATGAAATGCTGATTCAGTTTGAAGACTTTTTTACACACAAATACTGAGAGTAAAGAATGCATAAGCACATTTTTTCGCAAAATTAAAAAGTTCTTGATGGGCACACGAAGTCAAAATTGTTCCTGTTGGATTTCAACAAAACCTTATTATTATATCGAAAAACGAAGAATTAAATAACGAAGCCTTAGTTTTAACTAGATCTCAAACCCCAAAGCGGTCGTGTAATAAGAAAAAACCTTGACAGGAAAGTAGATATGGAGAGACCTCTGAAAGAAAAAGAAGAAATGCCCATGAAGATCAATATATTAACAGTTACATGATGCATTTTGTCAAATATTTGAAGGAAGGAATAATACCCAAAGGAAGAAATGAGTCCCAAAAATTTAAATACTAAGCCCCCTTATATACCATAAATAATGGAATGTCATATAGGAAAGGGTACTCAACGCCTTACTTGAGATGTATCACCCTTAAAATAGGAGCTAAATTATTAAGGGAAGCCTATGAAGGGTTCTGTAAGAATCGTTCCATTGGGGAATTAAATATAGTGGTTGCCCCTAATTAAATTAACCATTATTACTAGTTCATAATCTTTTGATATACAGGAAATTGACTTGATTATTTCTCTTCCTGTCTCCAAAGGAGAAGGTAAATTTGTTATAATGGCCATTATTTACTTTACTAAGTAGGTAAGCTGAATTACTACCAAATATTATTCATGGAAAAGTTTTGAAGTTTTTCATCAAATATACAATCACTGGATTCAGATTCCTAAATAAAATTATCACTGATATGGACTCGATTTGAAAGCAAAGAATTCACTCATTTCTATGAAAAGAATGGAATAATAAAAAAAATCGTCCCTAGCTCGCTTAAAAGCTAATAGTAGTAGTAGAGGCCGCAAATAAGACCATTAAGAACATTTTAAAGAAGTAACTAAGCAAAGCTAAAAGAAACTGACAGAGGGACTTTCCCTCATTTTATGGCATTACTAAATTTGTACAAGAATGATTACTGGACATAATTCATATTTTTTGGTGTATGGATTTGAAGCCATGCTACAGTTGATACTGAGGTCCTCTCATGTCGAAGTATCACTTATACTTACTTAAAAATCATATGGAAAGAGAGCCACTCGATTCACCTAAAGAAATAAGAGATAAAGCCACCATATTTGAATACCAACGAAGAATCTCCAAATATTAAGTTCAAAAGTTAAAGGAAGAGCGTTCAATAATGGAGATCTAGTGTTGAGGAGAGTAATGAAAAATATTAAGAATCCTATGATGGCCCACTGGGGCTAAATTGGAAAGGATTACTAGTTATTCATGAGGTTATTCCCTAGGGAACTTATCGATTAGGTAGACTAGATGGAAATGTGATATCAAGGACATGGAAAGTTGAACTTTTAAGACTTTTTTCACAATGCTGGATGAACAAAATGGATCTTCAAATGGCCTTTCCCGAGCAATAGCCCCTAGATAGAAATATGATATTTAGCTTGACTCCTAACGTGATCAGGTTAGTAAGATTCGTTAAGCAAAAGTACATCACATATCCAAAAGAGGCTAATTAAGCCTTTGGTTCCACCACCGAGCCTAGTTAAAGCACCAAACTAAGGGAGTTGAAAAGCCTTTGATCCCATTACAAGGCTTAGCCTATGAAACTATCTAAAGAGTGATGGTCTATTAAGCATTTGATCATGCTGTCAGGCCTGGTCAAAGAAACCTCCTAAGCGAGATGGATAAAAAGCCTCCGGTTCTGTCGCAAGGCATTGTCAAATCAACCATCCAAAGAGTGAGGTCAATTAAGGCTTTAATCCCATCATTGGGCCCGGTCAAAGTACCCATCCAAGGTTGATGGATGAAAAGCTTTTGGTCCTACCACAAGGCCTAGCCAAAACAACCATCTAAGGAGTGATGGTCAAATAAGTTTTTGACCTCATTGTTGAGCCTGGTCAAAGCAACCATCAACGGAACGGATGAAAAGCCTTTGGTCATGCCATAAGACCTGACCAAATCAACTAACCAAAGAGTAATGGTCCTAAAAACCTTTGATCCTATCTAGGGCGTGGCCAAATAATTCGACCAAGGGGGTGGATAGAAAAACTCTAACTGAGGATAAGTCCTTTGAAGTTGACCATATAAACTTTTAGAAAGCTAGGAAAAGTGGATCCATTCAAAATTACGAAGAATTTTTGTTTTTCTCTAATATTTTTTAGTTCTAACAAAACCATTTTCAAAAGGTTTCAAAAGGGGCTTTCTAGTTTTTAAAAAACTACTTTAAAAGGATGTTTCTATTGAAAATGGCTATCATAAATAATAATAATTTCAAAGGATTGCAAAATAGTGTGTTTTTGGAAATATTTTTAATAAAATAAATTGCGGGAAGATCATAATTTTTAAAAAATTATCACGAGTTAAGAAGTACAGATGATTAATAATGGGAATTACGGCAATAATGAATGCCAACTTAAGAATGGATAAAGCATAAACAAAAATTTATACGAGCTAAACATAAGAAAACTTCTTATGATGGGGGCAAGTGTTACATCTAAAATTCCTGAGGATGAATAAGATACAAAATTATCAAAAGTCAGTAGTATATATTATCGCACTCTGATGCTACCATACTTTGACGTTATCCTACTTAAATTTTTTTGCATATTAAGGAATCAAGGGAATCAAATTTTGAAAGCAAGCGACCAAAAATAAAGAAAGAGAGCTGTCAAAAGTAAATGCTATAAGCCATCAAAGAATGATTTCATTAGCCATCGCAAGTTGATATTGTAAGATACGAAAGTTGATATTATAAGCTATTAAAAATTGAAGCAACAAGCAATCGCTAGTGATAGCCATGAGACATCGAAAGTTGGAGCATTATGTTGTCTACTATGATTGAGTAAGTGAAAGTTGACACCATGAACCCATCAAAAATTGATAAAAGTTATCATACGGTGAGCGATTGAAGTTGAGGGATTCACAAGTTTAGAACCAAACGAGGTATCACAAATTGATAATAAATAGGGTCGTTACAAGTTAGATGAAAAATGGAGCTACCGAAGATTAGTATTTTTGAGCTATCACATGGTGACTTAATAACCTATCGCAGATTAAAGCATTTTAGCTATCACATGTTGAGCTTATAAGGCTATTGCATAGTGAAGGTAGTAATCCATCGCATGTTGAGATTATAAAGATATCGCATGTTGAGTTTACAAGGCTATCACCTAGTGAAGATAGAAGCTATTGCATGTTGAGATTATACAGCTATTACATACTGAGTTTATAAGGATATGTCATAATGAAGATGTATAGTCATTACATGTTGAATCATCAAGTTATCGCATGTTGAAATTATAAGGCTATCACATGTTGCCACTAAGTAGCTATAGCAGTTGACTGATTAATCTATAAAAGGCCAATATGTTTCCAAAGATTCCATATGTTGACTAATCAAGTGATCGATAGTCGAAACTCCAAAACTACTACCTGTTTATTATACTCAAAAGCTGTGCGTAATGCGCTTAGTAGTTCTATAGTGGCGGAGGTGAAAAAAGTTATGGTGGGGACTGTTAACCCTAACTCGTTCACAAGTTAACAGGTCCACGAGTTAAGGCATGTACGACTCAAGGCATGTACGACTCAAGGCATGTACGACTCAAGGCATGTACGAGTTAAAGGATACATGAGTCAGCAACTTCCTACAACTTAAAGACCTCTACGAGTTAGCAAGCTTACGAGATAAGCAGCCTACGAGTTAAGGAGTACCCGAGTTAAGCTACTTGCGAGATAAGCCTTTACGAGTTAGCATATCTACAAATTAGCAAGTGTACGAGTTAAGATCTTCCACAAGTTAAGCCTCTACGAGTTAATCCTCTGCGAGTTAAGATCTTCTACGAGTTAGCAGGCATACGAGTTAAGAAAAGCTAACGACTTAAGGTCTTTACGACTTAAGGAAATTGATGGCCTACGACTTAATGATAACTGCAGTTTGTACGACTTAAGACCCTTACGACTTAAAGAAGTTATACGACTTAAGGAGGATACGACCTAAAGACACACCTCTTAACTCGTCTACGAGTTAAGACTTGCTTTAAACCAGTTGCAATTGGTTAAGTCGACTACGACTTACGACATAAAAAGAGTCGTATACGACTTAAGAAGGGAAATTAGCAATTGCAGCCAGATAACTCGCACACGACTTAGAACTTAGGGATGGGTTCAAAAAAGGGGAACTGCCATAGACTCGGCTCAGTGACCCGGGGACGACTTACCTTAAGTCGAACACGACTTATCTTAAGTCGGCCACGAGTTAGGACTTAGCACTTTTTCCGCCCAGAACTCTCTATAAATATGAAACCATCTCCAACATGCAAAGGACCTTTGGGCTCATTCTCTTCAAGCGCCATTACTCTGCCGAATTCCAGACGACTTCAAAGCTTTTTAGATCCAACAAACTTCTAAAGGAACTCCATGAAGGAATCATCCACATTCACCATGGATTTGAAGATGATTGTCAACATCAAAGCTTGAGCTACTTGTTTCACATATCCTATCACTTGAAGTGTGTTGTAATTGAAAGATCTTGTAAAGAATTGTAATCAAACTAGTGATAAAAAGATTAAAGTGGACGTAGGCTGGATTATAAGCCGAACCACTATAAATACTGTGTCTCTTACCGTTTTTCTACATACTTTCTGCTTATTTCTGTTTCCCGTACAAACGGGTGGTGCTTTCACAATCACATCTTATACACCAGGGTGTTAGCGTTTAAATTTTTTCGTTAACATTTTGGTGCTTTCACTGAGAATTGAACTCAGGACATCTATCATCATTGTTTCAGAAAGATTTGTAGATAGAGTTTCTTTAAGAACCAGAAGTCTATCCGAAATCATGGCTCCTGGAAGGAAAAGTAAATCTGTGAGATCTGCAAACATTCAAGAGGGAACCTCCACTTCCCCAACACCAAATCAAGCCACTCCAGCTGTTGGAGTTTCAAAAGCGGAATTGGACGCTGCTATCTTTGGGTTGAATCAGCAAATAAATGCCCAGAACGCGCAATTGGAAGCTCAGAATGCTCAGAATGCTCTGATTCTGAATAGGTTAAACGATCTGCTCGGGGCAAACCGTCAATCTGCGAATAATGAAAGGAACTTTGTCGGTAATGTCCATGATGCTGAAACTAGAAACATTCCCGAAAGGGCTGCTAGCCCCTTTGAACAGACATTGCCTGAGGCTGGAGGATCCAGAAATAGGAATGACGAAGAATATCTTTCTGGTATGGTTCGACAGATTATGAAAGAAAGTATGCAAAGGGTCGAAGATGAGAAAGAGTGGGGTTTCGCTCCGAGCAAGACTCCGTTTACTGAAAAGATCCTAAAAGCTGAATTCCCAAGGAAGTTCGTCCCTCCGACCATTCCAGCTTACAAAGGGACAAGTGATCCAAATGAGTTCCTGTACAAATATGATTGGCACATGACAGGTGCCAGAGCTTCTGACGAGATAAAATGCCGCTATTTTCCTGTGTATTTGGAAGGGGTAGCTCTGCTTTGGTTCACAAAACTACCTGTCCGGTCCATCGATCAGTTTTCAGACCTAACCAGGAAATTTAAAGAGCAATTTAGGCTATATGCTTCAAAGGCAAAAGACATCATGTCGTTATCCGGTTTGGAACAGAATCCGGGGGAAACTATCAAGTCTTTTTTAAATCGCTTTAATATAGCGTTAGCTGAGGTGGATAATGCAGAACCCCGCATGGTCTTGACCTATTTGATGAGAGCTATTGATAAGTCAAGTGAATTCGGAAAGTGGCTGAACATGAAGGAGCCAAATTCTCTGGAAAAGTTCTACAAAAAGGCGGATGAATTCATGCGTTTGGAAAGCCGTCCTGTCCCGGCAAAGGCAACAGTAGAGAAAGCTGAAGACAACACTGCTGCGCCACGTAAGAATGGATCTGTGGGACAGAAAAGAGAAAATAATGATGGAAGGAAACAACACAATTCGAAGAAGCCTCGATCCTTCAAGCCATCAGAATATACTCCTTTGTTAGAAACACCAGAGCGCATCTACCTGGCTACAAAAGATTCTTTTGAGTATCCCAAACCTCCTGTTCTCAGAACCGGAAGAAAAGCTGTGCAAAGTGGGAAGTTCTGTCGCTTCCATAATCAGCCTGGTCATGACACAGACGACTGCCGTCAATTGAAAAATATAATCGAAGAATTGCTAAGAGAAAATAAGCTGCAGCAATTTGTGAAGAAGAGTGGTAATGATCCTGCTTCGTCAAGTCAGGGGCAACAAGCTCTTGCTCATCAGCCCAGGACAAATGAGAAGGCCGCAGGACATGAATCTGGAAGGCCAGTTATTAATGTCATCACAGGAGGACCCCACCCAGCAGGCAGAAGCTGGGGTGAAATGGAGAGGTACACTCGAGCTCTGAAACATATGCCAACTGAAGAGAATGTCTTTGTTTTAGAGGACTCTACACCCCTGAAACAACAAAGGACTTTTAATGATGATATTGTGTTCAGGGCTAGAGATTCCACGGGCATTGAGGCCCCTACTTTGGACCCGTTAGTCATCTCGGCCGGTATTGGACCGGCTATTGTCAGAAGAGTTCTTATTGATTGCGGCGCATCTTGCAACATCCTCTTCAAGAAAACGTTTGACCAGATGAGAATCCCGATGGCGGATGTGCAAGCCTCATCTCAGAAGATTGTTGGCTTCACTGGGGAGCCAAAGCAACCAGTAGGAACCATTGACTTGCTTGTGGAACTCGGAGAAGGAGAAAGAAAAGTAGTTCGCAAGCAGACTTTTGTGATAGTAGATGAATTTTCTGCTTATAATGCTTTCTTTGGTCGACCTATTCTTGCTGCATTCAAAGCTGTCCTTGCCCCATGGTGTCTTACTATTAAATTCCCTACAGACAATGGGGTAGGAGTTATTAAAGGAGACCAGAACGCTGGGCGAGAATGTTATATGACAGAGCTGCGAGAAACAAGGAAGAGAGAAATGGGGAAAGATGCGGCAACCCCAATCCGCATCAAAACACCAACCCTATAGCAACTACAGGGCGGACCCTGCACTGGCGAGCATAGCGGGGCACGAAAAGTGATGGATCCTAGAAAGGCCAGTGCGGGGGAGAGTAGGGTGGTACCAGCAGAAACAACGATACCGGTGCCCGTTGATCTGAAGGACCCAAACAAGGTGCTGAATGTGGGTTCACAACTTAATGTGTCAGTTCAGAATGCCTTGATATCTTTTTTGAAAGCAAACCTGGATGTTTTCGCTTGGACCCATGCCGATATGTGCGGAATATCCCCAGAAGTTGCGGTACATGCTCTGAATATTGACCCAAAGTTCACGCCAGTAAAGCAGAAAAGAAGAATCCAAGGTCTAGAAAGGTCGACAGCATTGAAAGAGGAAGTTGACCGGCTCATGGAGAATAATTTCATCAGAGAATCTACCTATCCAAATTGGGTTTCAAATCCAGTGCTAGTTAAGAAAGCCAATGGTAAATGGAGAGTGTGCATCGACTTTTCAGATCTAAACAAGGCCTGTCCCAAAGACTGCTTCCCATTACCCAGGATCGATCAACTGGTAGATGGAACAGCGGGTCATGAATTGTTGTCTTTTATGGATGCCTACTCCGGATATAATCAGATCATGATGCATGAGCCAGATCAGAAGGACACAAGCTTTATCACCGATGTCGGTCTTTACTGTTACAGAGTTATGCCCTTTGGGTTGAAGAATGCGGGGGCAACATACCAAAGACTGGTTAATGCTATGTTCAAACCGCAGTTGGGAAAGACTATGGAAGTTTACGTTGATGACATGCTAGTAAAATCTAAGAAAGCAGTGGATCACATCGAACACTTAGCAGAAATGTTCGCAATTCTCCGAAGATACGGAATGAAGCTTAACCCTTTAAAATGTTCTTTCGGGGTAGAATCTGGGAAGTTCTTGGGTTTCATCGTGAGCGCTAGGGGCATTGAAGCTAGTCCAGCTCAAATCACTGCTCTAAAAGAAGTCAAAGCTCCTAAAACAAAGAGGGAATTGCAAAGTCTCAATGGAAAAATTGCCGCCTTAAGTCGGTTCATATCCAAAGCTACTGATAAATGCATTCCATTCTTCGACGCTCTAAAGAAAGGAAAGAAAAACTTTGACTGGACTCCCGAATGCCAGAAAGCTTTTGAAGAATTGATTCAACATATGGAAACGCCTCCAGTACTTTCCAGGCCCGGCGATGGCGAGGATCTTCTTATATACTTGGCAGTTTCATCTCATGCTTTAAGTGCAGCGCTGGTACGGGAAGACAAAAGGATTCAACATCCAGTTTACTATATCAGCAAAAGACTCACTGGGGCAGAAATGAATTACTCCAAGTTGGAAAAACTCGCCTATTGTCTATTGATTGCCTCAAGAAAGTTGAGGCAATATTTCCAGGCTCATCCTATCAAAGTCCTCACTGATCAACCTTTAAAGCAAGTCTTGTTTCGCCCTGAGACTTCGGGCCGCCTTTTAAAGTGGAATATTGAATTGAGCCAATATGACATCACTTATCATCCTAGAAAAGCGATCAACGGACAAGCTTTGGCAGATTTTATTGCAGAATTTACAGACAAGGGTAACAGCGAGGAAGAAACAATCGAGAACTCCCCAACCCAATGGAAGTTGTTTGTAGATGGCGCAAGAAATGATTACTGTTCAGGTGCTGGAATTGTTCTTGAAACTCCTGAAGGCCGGTCATTATGCTATGCGCTAAGATTAGAATTTCCTTCAACAAACAATGAAGCAGAATATGAAGCTCTGATCGCTGGTTTGAAAATTGCTAAAGAACTAAACATTCGAGCGTTACAGATCTTCAGTGATTCTCAGCTTATAGTATGCCAAGTCAAGAAGGAGTTTCAAACGAAAGGAGGAAATCTGCCCGCTTATGTGTCAAAGGCTTGGGAACTTTTATGTGAATTCGACCATTACACGATAAGTCATATTCCTCGAGAAGAAAACATGAAAGCAGATTCTCTCGCAAAATACTCAAGTTCTGGCGAAGCCCAATCCTTAGGGTTAGTTCCAGTGGAAGTTTTGTCAAATCCGAGCATTGATGAAATGGATATCGATTGGGTTATGAGTATGTCGCAAGAGCAAGAATCATGGATGACTCCAATAACAAAGTATCTACTCAATGGCTCTTTACCAGAAAACTCTAAAGAACGACAAAAGCTACTGAGAAAAGCTTCTCGATATATAATCCAGGATGGTCAATTATACAGACGAGGATTCTCAATGCCATTGCTTCGATGTGTATCCCGGGAAGAGTCCAAAACAATCCTAACTGAAGTGCATGGAGGAGAATGCGGTGATCATTCAGGTGGTCAAACATTAGCAAAGAAAATTCTCCGATACGGATATTTTTGGCCAGAAATTAATCGGGATGCCGCAGATTACTCCCGAAAATGTGACAAGTGCCAAAGATATGCCAAAATTCCTAGAGCACCTTCTACCGAACTCACACAGATGATCAGTCCATGGCCATTTGCAATTTGGGGAATGGATCTCATTGGGCCGCTACCAACCGCTAAATCAGGGATTAAATATGCTATTGTTGCGGTTGATTATTTTACTAAGTGGGCTGAAGCTGAACCATTGGCTACTATCACTTCTAAGAAAGTGATAAGCTTTGTGACCAAGAATATCATTTGCAGATACGGTGTGCCTCAAAAAATAATCACAGACAATGGTACTCAGTTTGAAAGTGAGGAATTCCAGGATTTTTGCAAACGATTCAAAATCCAGAAAAGCTTTTCGGCAGTAGCTCATCCGCAGGCAAACGGGCAAGTGGAAGCAGTGAACAAGATCATCAAATCAACCATCAAAAAGCAACTCGAAAGAGCAAAAGGTGGTTGGGTCGATAAACTACCACTTGCACTATGGGCATACAGAACTACTCACAAAACTGCAACTGGGCATACTCCTTTTTCGTTAGCATACGGATCGGAAGCAATGATCCCGGTTGAAACAGAGGTCCCTTCACACAGAAGAATCCATTTCAATCAAGCAGAAAATGAAAAGCTGCAACTTGAAGCGCTGGATCTCCTTGATGAAAAAAGAGATGAAGCTAACCTCAGAGTTGCAGCTCATCAGCAAAGGATAGCCAGACATTTCAATTCCAAAGTTCGTCAACGCAGCTTTGAAATTGGAGATCTAGTCCTAAAAAGAATTATGACTGCGACAGGTGTGTTTGGGCCAAATTGGGAAGGACCGTATGTGATAGGTCAGAAACTTCTTGACGGCACATTCAAGCTCACCACAGTTGATGGAGATCAAATTCCAAGGGCATGGAACAGCAATCACTTGCGTCCATACTTTACTTGAAAATTTTGTTGAAACATTGTAAAAAGAATTATGAATGTATGATTCCTGTAATTGAAAGCAATTGTGAAACTGATGCAAGTAAATAATGAAAGAATATAAAGTGGATGTAGGCCCAATTTCATGGCCGAACCACTATAAATCTTGTGTTCCTTATTATCATTATATGTTTGCTTTGTTTTCGATATAAAAATACACAAAATGTATTGCTGAAATATCGATTTAAATTTTTGCAGACAGTGGAGATAAAACTTGCGCATAATAAGACCGAGCGATTCTCACCATCATTCAACAAACAAATTTCAAGTCACAAAGACCCCGAATTCAAATCCTAGATAGGAAATGCTTCAATTGAACGGCTAATGATTTCGATAGGAACGAGCCCTTGCTGATAAATTGAGATTGTTTAAACAAACAAACATCCAATTAGGAAGCTAGTGCCCGTTCTCACGAACTTGCCTGGCAATGAAGTACACTTCCTTGGATTAAACAAGCCACTTGTGAGAAAAAGGGGGATGAAAACTTGAAAAGAAAAAAAAAAAAAAAAAAAAAAAAAAAAAAAAAGGATCGCTGAAAAGGCATAAGCAAGTGAACAGAGGAACAACCAAAGCTACCATCAGCGCCACAAGTCCTCTTCGGAGGCGCAACTCTTCGGATAATAAAAGACCTCTAATGGGTCATATGCCACAAAAAAGAAAGTTCTCTACTCAACAAAAAAGATTGGAGGAGTCATGACCCTCCAACCATGAGAGAGTAACTTCCAGGCGATGAAAACCCTCTCTGAGGCACATTTCACCAGGAGTTGAAGTGTTATAACCGCTCTTCGGGATTTCACTTCACCAGAGTTGAAATGTAAACAAAATAAAAGCCCTCTTCGGAGGCCCATTTCACCAGGAGTTGAAGTGTTATAACTGCTCTTCGGGATTTCACTTCACCAGAGTTGAAATGTAAACAAAATAAAAGCCCTCTTCGGAGGCCCATTTCGCCAGGAGTTGAAGTGTAGCAGCCGCTCTTCGGAATTTCACTTCACCAAAGTTGAAATGTAAAAACAAAGACCTTCTTGAAAGCACACGTTTCACCGAGATTGAAATAAAACTTCCAAGTGTTGAAACGTGAAAAGGCTTTCTTCAAAGGCACAACTCTTTGGGGGTACACGTTTCACCAAGATTGAAATAAAACTTCCAAGTGTTGGAACGTGAGAAATCCCTCCTCAGAGGTACAACCCCCTCCCGGGAACACAATTAAGAAAAAAGACCTCTTTGGAAACCCACGTTTCACCGAGATTGAAATAAAACTTCCAAGTGTTGAAACGTGAAAAGGATTTCTAAAGCATAACTCTTTGGAGGTACACGTTTCACCGAGATTGAAATAAAACTTCCAAGTGTTGAAACGTGAAAAAATCCCTCCTCAGAGGTACAACTTTCTATAAAAAAAAATCCTCATCAAAAGCGTACTTTAACTTTCAAAGGAAAAGTAATTTGCCTACTATGAGAAATGATCGTAAAAAGAAAAGAAGTTAAAGTACCCTTCAGAGGTCCGCTTTACCACATAGAGGAATTCACTTGATGAGATATGCACATAAGCAAAAGAAAAAAGTGATTTCTTCGAACGACCAAGCGTAAAAACTTACACGAAGGGAGTTGTACTCTATAAAATTTTCTTTAAAGAATAAAATAATTATTCTTTAGCAAATAAGAGTGTAAGTCCCCTCGAGGTATAGAATATTGCAGCATACTTATGGAATGGGGGCAATATAGTATAATTACACACAATATGGTATAACTAAACCAGCAAAAGGTAACGCTCAAGTAACATACCATAAGCTCGCTGCAATATCAAATAAACTCATGCCAAAACGAATAACAAATGTATTCTTTAATTCAAACAAAAGTTTGTACAAACGAGGAATCATTTTATTCAATTACAACGCAGGTACAGGTTTCAAAATAAAGAAAAGCGGGGGCCGGTACCCGCACAATTCTCGGCCAGTACATGCAAAACACAAAAAAACTAGAAACTGAAGATCTTCACTTCTTTTTGCTGCCTTTAGACCCTTTACCCGGCCGAATGATCAGCTTTTCAGGTCGGCCAGTGGGTATAAGGGAGGAAGGAGAGGTAGGCGCAGCTGGCCCAACTTCTGGCTCCTCTTCAGTGGCAGTGATTATCTTCCCTCTCCTCCTTGATGCTCCTTGCTTCCTTCTCCTCTTTGAGGAAGACTCACTTCCTGGAGTGACAAGTTTAGATAAAGTTATATCGTCAGAAGGAGTCCGCTCCGGAGATATGTCACCTCCCTCAAGTCCCTCATCTTTTTGCTCTTGCGAAGCAATGGGATCATCCAGGCCATGGAGAGCTTCTATTTGTTCTTCTTGTGACCCAGGTTGCGAGGCAGAAGGAGGCGCTACTTGAAGAGATGGAGGAAGGATCACCGGGGGAGAAGAAGCTTGAGTTTGACTCGGTGCTTTCTCTACAAAGGAGAAAAAACTTAAAATATCAGTATCTTTCGAAAAGAGAGGGGATGACGGCTCGTCAAAAGTCGGGAATTCATTAACATTTGA
Source organism: Allium cepa (assembly GCA_030765085.1). Classification (NCBI taxonomy): domain Eukaryota; kingdom Viridiplantae; phylum Streptophyta; class Magnoliopsida; order Asparagales; family Amaryllidaceae; genus Allium; species Allium cepa. The sequence goes on along the minus strand of CM060945.1, from coordinate 417,920,304 downwards.
GGAATAATCAAAAGTCGGGAATTCATTGACATTTGAAAAATAATCAAGAAGATCGTCAAGTTCACAAGGAGCGAACGAGCAGTTCACCACTTGGGCTGGTCCGGTGTCAAGTTTACCTGGGGTAGTTGGATCTCTGAGGCTGATTTCATATCGCTGTGCTTCGTTGCTTTCACCACCTTCATCCCCGCCTTGTGCACTTGTAGTTTCAGTTACTGTCTTAGTTGCAGGCGGAGTAGAGGAGCTAGAACCCGTGATGTCAACCACAGGAGAAACTGGAGGTTGGACAGAGGAAGTAAGCGTTAATTCCTTTCCAGAACGTTCCTCTTCCGCCATTCCAGTTCTCATCCTGGCAAGTTGTTCTCGCCCCTTCGCAAGAGCAGCGCGAGCTCCCTCATCCAGGTAACGCGCCTCAAAATCTTCATCGCCATACCCGGCGTCTTTAAACATGTTAAGAGCAGCTTCCCACACCTCGGCCAGGGTGATTTCATACTTAGGACCAAGAAAAGAGAGGCTGCCGCGTCCCAAGACACAATGTAAATAAAAATCGAATAAAGTCGAATTGATATCGTTTTCCATGGTCTGAGCAGTTTCTTCGGCTGCAATTTTGCCAGCCATGGCCTCATCTCGATCTTTTTCGGTCTGAGCAAGTTGGGCTTTTAGCGCTTCAATCTCCATGTCCCGGGCGCTCAGTTTATTCTGCAGCTGGGTGACATCAGTGCGGTGGTTCTCTACAGCTTGTTCCAACCTCTCAGCTTTAGCTTCAGCGTCCCTCTGGCTGGCGTGCGCATCTCGCACTTGTTTTTGCAATACCTCTTCTCTTTGGGTGTAAGTATTAGTAGAAGAGGCAAGATCATCTTTGAGCTGCTTTACTTCAGCTTCGAGTTTTTCATTGTATTCGGCTATCTCCTTCATCTCAGCGTTGTGTTGATCAAGAATCTTCTGCCATTCTGATTTGTCATTTTCCATGGTCAGCATTGCTTCGATGTTAGCCCGATTAACTCTTTGAAGTTCATCAACCAGCTTTTGCCATCCAGACATTCTATCGATATCAAGCTTGACAGCATCGAGATTTCTGTACATAGCTTCTTTGTCGATGGGGACCAAATCAAGGTCGAAGCGTACCCCCCTCAAACACCAGTTCGGGAATCGGCTCTGCAAAGTCGGGGGGCCCCTTTCAACATGGTATGAAGGCCTGTTGAGAAGTGTTTGGATGGCACTTCCTTCAAGAGCAGGAGATTTGGAAGGGATGTCAATAGAAACTGAGGCACCAGGTCTCTCAGATGTCACGGGCACGTGCTCCTCGCCAAGTTTGGTCCGCTTTCTCGAATCCTCAATATGGCTCTTCCCCCTATCATCGTGCGTTTTACGTTTATGGGAGTCATCATCCCTTGGGAAGGATTCATGTCGCGTGCCCGCTCCCTCATGACGTTCTTCATACCTTCTCCTCTCTTCAGCTTTTCGCGCAGCTCTCTGCTCATTGGTTTCTCTGGGATCGGCATAGTATTGCTTGTAGTCATAGCTGCCACGCCCTCCGTAGCGTCGAAAGTCCTTGTAATAAGAACCGCTGCCGCTGCGCCCCATAGAGGAATCTGAAAAGGCAAAAATAGCAAGTCTTAGAAACTTCCGAAGAAAAGAAGTTAAATATGAACAAATGCCGAAAAATCCTAAGTGTTGTGTGATGTGCAAGCTACGCGCATTAAGCTACAAACCACTCATTGGTGTAGGGGTGATGATAGCTTGGGTATGAGGAGTTGGTGTTTGTGTTGGTGTTAGTCGAAGAAGGGACGTCGCCTCAATTATAGGAGAGATAGTTTTAGACACGTCATCTCTAAAAAGCTCCTGTGAGGTCACTATTATGTCGCTCAACCCATCATAAACATCGTCACCATCATGCTCGGTGAGACTTGTTTTCTCAGTTCCTACATCAGCTAATCCCCCGAGAGGCTGTGAAGGTCCTTCTTCTTCCTCAATCGGGGCAAGTGCCGTCTTACTAGATGACCCCATAATGCCGGTAGGGGTGGAACATTTCACCAATGAAGCTTCGATGTTAGACTCTTTTGATGAAGATTGTTCGATAGTAACGGGGGCATCTGATGCTTCAGTCGGGGAATCGGGAACTTCAGTCGGGGCTTCATGAGGCTGAGTATAGCGAGAAGAGTGAAGAAGCCCGTATTGATGTAAAAAGTCATCTCTCAGCAAAAACTTTATATTCCTCTCTTCTACTGGCACAGCATTCAATCTTTCAAAAATTTGCTTATAGCCTGGGTCTCTAGAAGGAGGTGGAAGCGCTGAAAAGTAAAAAGGGAAATTAACATCTAACTACTCAGGCTATGAAAAGATTTTATAAGGAAAACATGTGTCAGGAATAAAGCTGAACGCCCTTACTTCCAACTCTCCACACACCATAAAACCCCGGAGGGCAACGAACATAGAAGAATTGGGTTAAAAACCCGTGAGCAGTATCAGGGAGGCCAACAATCAGTTTGCGGTTTCGGGCGCTCCTCACAACAGTAATGGAAGGATGATCCTTAGTCCGAGCAAAGGAGCATAGATAACAAACTTCACCAAAGCTTGGAAGTCGATCAAGTGTTCTCCTAAAAAGCACACACAACCCCATTAGAATGGCATAGCCATTGGGGTGTAGCTGGGATGGAGCAATGGCCAGTTGACGGAGAAGTTGTTGGAAAAAGTCATTGAAAGGAGGAATGCCTCCACTTAGGCACATTTGCCGGTTAATTGTCACAAAGCCAGAAGGAGCTATATCGGCAGTGTTATTTCTTTCGGGAAGAATGGCATCTGATTCAACGATACCAAACTGAGCACACAACTGGCGAAAAACTTTGTATGATAGTGAAGTAGGAGCTCTTTCGGGAGGATTAACCAGTGGAGCCGGAAGAACAGTTACCTCTCCAGTCCGAACTGTTGTATCACCTTCCTGAGAAGTCATTCTACACAAACAACTGGATATTCAAATATGAAGGTGCACGTTTCCTAAAAAAGTGTGAAGTGTTGTGCAAAAAACTAATAAAAAAATAATAATAACAAGTAAATATAACTGAAATAAAACTAGTCGACGATTGATCGATTACAAAAATTTCAGAACTTGTTAGTCTTTAGTTCAAGTATAATATTAATGCGAGCTGGTCAATTTTAATTGACTATTTCAGTATTGCTTTAGTATTTTACTTGAAGTTAATAAGTTGAGCACTTCATTCACACAATCTGTTTAAGTTTAATGACTGTTGTTAGCTAATCTGTCATTCGAAGAGGGCGATCAATGGCAGTATATTCGCCCCGGTTTTTCTGTAAATGTTGTATTGGACAGGTTGTTAACTTGCGAGTCAAAGTAATTTGTAAAAGAAGGCATCAAAGTTCAACAGTTCAACATCACTGCAAATTCAAGGTTTAAGCAGATCCTAAAAAAAAAAAAAAACAACACAAGTGCTAAGTCGTATCGAACACAAGTGCTAAGTCGTATCGAACACAAGTGCTAAGTCGTATCGAACACAAGTGCTAAGTCGTATCGGACTCAAGTGCTAAGTCAAAACCGACTCAAGTACTAAGTCGCAACCGACTCAAGGGATGAGTCGTTCCTATCCTCAGCCATCAAACACATCAAGTTGCTTATCCTCTAAGTCCTAAGTCGTAACTCGGGGAACAGGAGAAAGGCTCTGATCCAAAACAACTAGAAATCCTCCAAGTCTTAACTCGGCTACGGCTCATGGAAATCGCTAAGTCACATGGAAGAAGCCGAGTCATATATGAGACGATCCCTTGTTATCATCACTCAACCTATTCGACCAACTCGCCTCCCTTTCAAATCTCTTAACCTGTTCATCCTTGGCTTCTTCAGCAGCGACAACCTTAACTCGTTACACTATGAATCGCCCCAAAGCGCGAATCACCATAGGCCAAATCAGATGAATTTTAGTTCATCGGTAATCAATTCGAATAGAATTCGCAGGGTTTGAATGGGGCAAACCAAAGATGATGAACTGAATACATAAAGTAACAATGGTTAACGGTCGAAGTTTGAAGCAAGATCTCTTACGATTGTTTGATGCTAGAAAGAATCAGAGATGAATCGGGTCGAAATCGCCTCGGAGAGCTTGAAGATGCGTTAATGGCAGAAAGCAGTTTAAAAGGTTAAGTGATGAGAAGAAGGACGACTCAGGCTTTTATATCTGGAAAGGTTGGGATTTGAAACGACATGACCGAGTTATGATAAGTCGAAGCACACGACTTACGATTTAAGCGTGTGCTTCGAGGGGCAAATGTTAACCCTAACTCGTTCACAAGTTAACAGGTCCACGAGTTAAGGCATGTACGACTCAAGGCATGTACGACTCAAGGCATGTACGACTCAAGGCATGTACGAGTTAAAGGATACATGAGTCAGCAACTTCCTACAACTTAAAGACCTCTACGAGTTAGCAAGCTTACGAGATAAGCAGCCTACGAGTTAAGGAGTACCCGAGTTAAGCTACTTGCGAGATAAGCCTTTACGAGTTAGCATATCTACAAATTAGCAAGTGTACGAGTTAAGATCTTCCACAAGTTAAGCCTCTACGAGTTAATCCTCTGCGAGTTAAGATCTTCTACGAGTTAGCAGGCATACGAGTTAAGAAAAGCTAACGACTTAAGGTCTTTACGACTTAAGGAAATTGATGGCCTACGACTTAATGATAACTGCAGTTTGTACGACTTAAGACCCTTACGACTTAAAGAAGTTATACGACTTAAGGAGGATACGACCTAAAGACACACCTCTTAACTCGTCTACGAGTTAAGACTTGCTTTAAACCAGTTGCAATTGGTTAAGTCGACTACGACTTACGACATAAAAAGAGTCGTATACGACTTAAGAAGGGAAATTAGCAATTGCAGCCAGATAACTCGCACACGACTTAGAACTTAGGGATGGGTTCAAAAAAGGGGAACTGCCATAGACTCGGCTCAGTGACCCGGGGACGACTTACCTTAAGTCGAACACGACTTATCTTAAGTCGGCCACGAGTTAGGACTTAGCACTTTTTCCGCCCAGAACTCTCTATAAATATGAAACCATCTCCAACATGCAAAGGACCTTTGGGCTCATTCTCTTCAAGCGCCATTACTCTGCCGAATTCCAGACGACTTCAAAGCTTTTTAGATCCAACAAACTTCTAAAGGAACTCCATGAAGGAATCATCCACATTCACCATGGATTTGAAGATGATTGTCAACATCAAAGCTTGAGCTACTTGTTTCACATATCCTATCACTTGAAGTGTGTTGTAATTGAAAGATCTTGTAAAGAATTGTAATCAAACTAGTGATAAAAAGATTAAAGTGGACGTAGGCTGGATTATAAGCCGAACCACTATAAATACTGTGTCTCTTACCGTTTTTCTACATACTTTCTGCTTATTTCTGTTTCCCGTACAAACGGGTGGTGCTTTCACAATCACATCTTATACACCAGGGTGTTAGCGTTTAAATTTTTTCGTTAACAGGGACGAAGTGCAGATATAGAGTAAAATAGCGGAGGTGCAAAAGGCTTCATTATATATAAAACCAAATATTAAAGTTAATTTATTCTCATTCTCACATTATTTATATAGAAATAATAAATATTGTTTAATCTTATATAACAAAATCGAAGAATATCATGATTTATGCAGACTATATTTGGTGACCACAATTGATAACTAATTTATATTGAACATTTATGCCTTAAAATAGGCCTTTACCCTAATTTTGTTGATTTCCTTTAAAAAAAGAACTTGTTAAATCAGCATCTTAACATTATTGTTGCTTAAACAGGTGCTAAAATGCCTCGATTTAGCGGAAATAGTGGAAAATAGTGAGCCTTAAAGAGGACCCATTGCACAATAGTGCTAAATTTAAAAATCATAGCGGTCGAAGAGCGCTATGTGTAATAACAGGAATTTTGTGGAGCTTTAGTTGAGCTTTAACTACATAGCTCGAAAGCTATCAAGGGCAAGATCTCCTTAAATATTGTATATTATAATTAGTGAGGTTGTCAAAGGATGATCTTAAAGAATATTGAGTGTCAAAAAAAGCTATCGCATATTGAGGGATAAAGTAACTATCGCATGCTAACAACCAAAGCCATTGAATGTTGAAAAATACATCCAAAATAAGTACTTCCTCCTGCCATGTGGAATCCTTACTACTGCATGCTGACTACCAAAGCTTTTTCCACATTAGCAAATGCCGGCCATCCATTTTCTCCAAATGACACATGTCGTGAATCCAAATGCTTGAGTTTACTATAAATAGACATATTACCCCTACTGAAAAGGGACAGTTTCCGAATTGTTTTTCTTTCACATTTTCATTTTAATTCTTGCATAATAAATATAGCTTGATTTATGGCATCAGCTTTTGATTTGACCTGAAGGACTTTTGTGACTTTCTAGTTAAGGACTTTAATAAAGAAAAGATTGCATAATGATTTCACATGGATTCAATATTAGCGTACTTGACTATGTGTCTTATCTCACTAAAGTATCTTGACTTCTTAGATCCAAGGCATATTAACTTATCCCAAATTCTAAACTAACATTAAGTCGTGATTTCATTGAGAAGTAACTTCAGGGATAAATAAATCAATACCCATTATTTGACCACTAAACCCAGCAAATGGGTAGGTCAAAGAATAAGGTTAATGTTCAAGTTCATGTAGAAACGATGTACACACGAACCATGAGGAAAATGTGATTCCATAATTCAACATAGAGAACATCGAGTTAGGTCGAGCATCAACACTTATGGAAACATCTAAGGAAGAAGATGGCCTTAATACCATGAAAAGGAAACTTCAAATTGTGCAAGAACTAGTCGAGCTACTTGTCTCTCAAATTTTTTCAAGAATGTCGCAAAGAACAAAAGAAAATGAAGAGAACGAGGCCGAATCTCCTCGAAAAAAAGTTGAAGGTTCAAATTTAGGAAGTGAGAACGTTGGAATTAGGTTGACTTAGAAATCTATTCCACCGATTAGCTTCAATTCGTCGATTTCCATGTACTTTTGCCTTAAAATCAAGTTGTTACCAAGCGGTTCTGACATGACTGGTACTTATAGTTTTTTGCAAATCTTTTTGGATTTGTTCACTAGTTTTTCAAATATTGCCCTAGGATGATCACTTTAGCTATCCACCTTTTGAACATAGCCCCAATGTTTCCTAAAGTGCATGAAATCAACTAGTTACTGACCTAAAAAATCATCAGTGTTGATCTCTCCTTTTGATGTACCTTGCTCTCTAATTTTTATGAAGCTTCTTCTATTGTCCCAAGCATGCCTATAAGCCCATGAGAGATTTAGTGTTAATCCTAACTGTCATATTCGTTTAAAAGCTACTTGGTATTAAAGCTGGATAATACTTGCAATCCAAAGTATGCATCTGTTGGAAACAAAGCATGCTTTGGATCAAAATAAGAACAAAGAGCCATACATACAATGCCATGTAAGAGTAGGTTTGAAGTGTCGTCTTTATCCCATGGGCACCCATCAAACTGCTTTCAATAATGGGCATATCACTTTCTACGCCAAGATCACGATCTACAATACTCCAAAGACCGTTCCATGCCTTAGCTAGGTGATAAATCCTTCTTATTTCTTTTAATACTTCCTTTCTCTTTGTTTAGTAACAATAACTCATGTAGGTACTGACCTGCTCATGCCGATACCAACCTCTTCATCTCGGTACCGATATGAAATGCTAAGTCGTTCTTAGCTTATAAGTTCCATACTAAGCCAACTTTTAACCTCATTCTTTCACTTCTACGCTTTCCTTGCATCCAACTTTTCGGTGGTGCCGATAACCCACGACTTTAATTCCCAAGCCTCTAACTAGCACTTTTACATCCTGAAGTGCCTGAATGGCCTACTACCAAAGTTTGGTCGATCATTGATAGCCATTTTAAGCTCTTATGAGATGATTCTCCACCAAAGAATGGTTGCATCAGACACTCTCCAACATTCAAACGGTTTCATTAAATAGCACTTCTTGTTACTAGATAGTCCCATATTCCTACAAAGAATGCTTTACGACTTTTTGGCCAATGTTTCCGTTATTAATCATCTGACAATAACGAGTAAGATGCGACACATGGTTCCTTCTTACGATGGCATACGTTTTCCAGCACGAGTGGGCTATCTATACAAAGTGTTTCACTCATCATGTATGTATGGGAAACATTGCATACACAGTATAGATTGACACTTGGAAATTTCTCTAGTCAATGTTTAGAATCTATATGGTCAACATACGTCGACATTCGTTCGATTTTGAGCATTGATCACAAGGGTTCATATTACCATAGAATTTCAAAATAAAACATACTTGACAGTGTTCAATATTAAGTTTTTCAATCCAAATTGACCCTCTATTCACCTTGTTTCAACGTTCGCACTGGGCTGTCAACTCCTCTAGAAGCCGGGTCCACCATGGCTCATGTCTCGATGTCCATGCCCTTTAGAATAAAATGCTCAATCATAGTTAAGTATTAGGGATGATGGTTCCAATAGCTCAATCTAGGATCCCCCTCCTACTCTTAGCGAATAAGTCAGTTTGTGGGCTCCAAATGATACCTTAGAACAAACATCGTTAGAACAAACATCGTTAGTGTTAATAGCCAAGTCGCTACGAACTATATACCTCCAACATGGAATGCCATATAGTGATGTCTTTCTATAAATGTGGAATACCACAGAATGATGTCAGTGCTATCAACATGGAATACAAAGGGAGCAGTGAGCTTACCACCCAAATCAATACTAAGGACAAGGAAATTACTGAGAAAGACACGATATTTCAAGCTAAAGACATGGAAATTCAAACATTTAAGGTTGAATTTGAAAGACTCCAAACTAGTCTAAGGGCTAAAATGAAGGTTGAAGATAAAAAAGAATTGAAGTCCACTCGTCAAAAGTTCTTACAAAATGCGATTGAAGATATTTCAGCTAAAGACAAAGAAGAACTGAACTCTACTTATCAACATTTCTTACAAAATGTGGTTGAAGATAAAAAAAATTGAAGTGGTTGGGAAGTAGCTATCATGTGATCTTGGCAGACATATGGAAAGAAATCCTACTTCTGGAGTGACTTCAATTAAGGCCTCGTCGAAGACCAATTGAAGGTCGAATACTTCGATGCTGATGACATCGCAACCTAAGAAAAAGGCAAAGAAATCATGGGAAAATAGCATGCAACTATAAGCAAAGATCTTATCGAGGCTCCGATTAGTCCTAATTCATTGGAGAAAGAAGAATTGTTATATAGAAATCCAAAGAGCCTACGAATGAAATGTCAACTTCTATAGGGGCTACTTCCAAGGCCTCCCTTATTATGACTCCAACTTCCATAGCCATGTCTATCGATGATCCCTGCATTATTGTTTATATTTCTCAACCCATCTAATCATCAATAGAAGAGGGTGAAATCGCTGCATCACCTGCCTATGAAACTCCAACTACTAAAGGTATTTCTCTCGTATATCTAATGTTCAAGAAGCTTAAGTTCTCACCTGAGACCGTCACTAAACTTTACTTCATGGTTTGTGAACTTACTGGTTATTTATTGCTTCGTCCTCCTCTCCATTCAGTTACTCAAGGTTTGGATCCCGTTTCTATCTTTGTCGAGTCTACCTCCATCATCATGGGACTAATTGCTCTACTACTTCCCTCCAGCTTTTTTTGCTATTCTGATTCAGAGAAGATCATGGCTTTGGAGGGATTAGACAACAAATCATAGTCACTTGGGGAAGACATCACTATCATTAGTGATACAGTCCAACTAATCCCATTTCCATAGCTGAGAGAATGAAGCTCTCCTATCAAAAATAAAGATTAAGAAAAACAAAATGCCGAAGAACCTACCGAAAGATTAAGAAAGAACAAAGGTTCGAAGAACCTACCAGCCAATGACGACCAAATCCTACTTTGAAGATTCATCGCTTCGAAATCAAGCCTCCAAAGGGTAGCGGTATTGGTAGCTCCTTGAGATCCTTTGACCCCACTATCGACAAGCCTGAAGATCCTATCATCATCGCAACCAAGTAAGAGACCAATCACTCGAAAGGCAGAACCCCTGGGAAAGAAAATTTTGAAATGGAGAAATCCAACGATATGGAGAAATCGAAGAAGCACCAAGTAAAGGACAATCCTAAGGGTGAGAAGAGGAAGAAGAAGTAGGCTTCTTATCTGTGTTTCGCAAAGGTAGCTTCAGTGCCTTTTGATGTACTTCAAAGACAATACCTTTTATGTATTTTTGTTGTCTTTTGTACATTAGCCAAGTTTGTGCAGGATCGCCTCCGCAACATTTATGTGAAAGTAACTATAAATAAGGACTTATGTTTTCTATAATAACTTTCTTCGTATATACATTTCTATACTTTTAATTTACCTGCTTGTATACAACTGCTTTCATATATAATAAAAATGCCTGTTATGCAATCAACTTATATTATATGTCATTGGTTTAGCAATTCTATTATTTACTGTAGCTCTGTACATATAAGTAAATTTTTGTGATTACTCAGTTATATTCAATTGTATGATGTTGTTTACCATTGCTAAAATATTTCCACTTTGGGAAAACAGAACTTGTTATTATTGGCCACATCTATAGAAGATTTTGTTCAACTCGATCGAGTTCCATCTAGCCGCGAATAGGGTCATTGTCGAAGAAATGCTTGACTTTTCGCTATTTCCTATCTCAAGGAAACGATGTTCTAAATGACTGTCTTTAGACACCATGTTTTTATATTGTCTAGCTCTGGGCATTGATCGAATTCATTTATTAATCCTTATCACTTTTCTTTGGCTAGGCATGTCTCATTGGGCCATAAGTGATAGATAGTCCAATTACTCATCGTTCCCTATCTTTGGGGACCAATGGTTCAAATGCTTATCTCTAAGCATCAGCATCTGACATCACCAACCTCTAAACATTGATCAGAATAGTTCCTCAACCATCAACATTTTATCCTCGGTCGAGCACATCCTGCCGAGCCGCAGAAGTTATCATGGAAATTCCAATTATACACAAGCTTCGAAAATTAGTGTTATGGTAGCCTATTTCAAAGCCCTTGTCCTCGATCTCACCTATCTCTGAGCATTGATGGAAAACATTCATTGACTATCCTTGCTTATACTTAGCTGAGCATGTTCTATTGGGCCATAAGTGTAGTCGTGAAAATCCAGGCTATACACCAGTTCCTATCTCTAGGAATAGGTGCTCGGACGCCTGTCTCTAAGCATCCACTCTTGGTCTCATCTCCCTCCGAGTGTAGATAGGGAGTACCCATTGGCCATTCTCGCTTATCCTTGGCCAAGCACATCCTACCAGGCCGTAAGCATGGTTATTAAAACGACGACTTCGCATATGTTTCTATCTACAAAAACAGATGCTTTAGTTGTTTGATTTTGGGCAACTCTCATTGATTATAGCTATCTTTGGACATTAGTCAACACTGGACGTATTAGGGTGAATTATCCAATCGACCTTTGTGATTATATGCCTTTCTCCTAATCCTGGATCACAAGAGTTGGCCAGTACTTATTTCGGGTACCGGATTATACTTCTAATCGCCCAACATGATATTTGGCTTAAAAAGACATGGTTGTAGCTAATTTATTAATTAAAAAATTTGTGGCAAGTCCTGCCTTATTACATTGCCCCCAATTCACTACGGTAGAAAAATTGTAGAAATAAACTAAAGCAATCAACTTGAAATAACATCGCAATAAGTGGTTATTCCACGCCCATGGAATCGGGATTCCATAAATAGTGGTCAGCTTTAAAGTTCCATCTTTAAGCATTTGTTCGGTAACGTAAGGACCTTCCAAATTCAGAACAATTTTCCCGATTCTAGGGATGACCAATTTCTAAATAAGATCTCCCACTTCTTCCTTTAATGCAGCAGACCGCTCCAGGCCCAAACTACATCTCTTTTGCTTTTTAGGAGGATATTCGAGTACACATTTAGTGCGTAGCATACTATCCCTAATGATAACCCATAGATATCTAAATGTTTCCAAGTAAACATGCATTCAATTTTTCCCATAAAAATCAAATATAGTCCCTTTTTCATCTTGGCTTTGAGCTATGATCCAATCTTAAGGACCCACATGGGGTCATCCACATTTATCGGTACATTGATCGTTAACTCAGTTGATGGTGTCCGCACTTCGTTTGACTGCTTTCTAGGATCCACGATCTTAAAGAATTCACCATGGTTCCCGAGCCAGGGCTTAGGCATTAGATGTTATGCATCAAACTATTTGATGCAAATAGCCTTCTTTATAGAAGGGGTGATGGTAAGTGTGATAACCTAATTTATGTCACATCTTAAGGTTACCTTGCACTAGAGGGGGGTCAATATTGTATTTAAATTTTTTATTAATATACTTGTAGACATCAAACTTAATCACCAAAAATTCAAACATAGGTGGTAGTATAGTCATAGAACAATCAGATAATAGTAAGTAAATGTGGTCATTACTTGATCAGCTCAATCTATCTTGATCAATTCTTGATTTATACCAAACAATTTTTCAAGCTTTTATCTAGTCATCACTTGTAAAAACCTATTAAATATTTTTAATATCCTATATAATATGCTATATAACTTGAGAAAAAATAGTAACAATATTTATGGTTTATTGTCATCAATATCAATACCTTGGATATTAACAATCTCCCTCATTTTGATGATGGCAACCATTAAACATTATAAAATATTATAATATTTAAGTCGAAACCACCTAGCTCCCTTGAATATATGTTATACTACTTCCTCTATCTTTTTGGCTATTATATTTTATACAACTGCTTCCCTTTTTCATCAACAAAAATAGGTGAATAAGTTGTGTAAGTATTTCTATGCTAAGTAATGAATATTATATGATTATTATAGATAATATTTTAGAAAATGAGTATTTCCTAGTTCTCTTCTTGGTTTATTAAAAGTATTTTAATTAATGGTTTGTTAATATATTTGATATTTGAATTTATATGTTGATAAATTTTAAGGTAATATTCTCCTTACATATATGATCTCTTAAGAAGTGATGTCTTAAATTTATGTTTTTTTCTTACACGATGTGTTAAGTTCTTTGATAAGTTTATAGCGCTCATATTATTATGCTCTTATTTATCGCAGTAAACTAGTAACTATTTTATTTTTAATCCAAAATTCTTTATTTTTTATTGCATATTGATTACTTGAGAGCGGCCCGGTGCTGCTAGTATATATTTTACTTCTGTTGTTGATAAAAAAATAGAATTCTACTTTTTATCGAATTAAGATACAAGTAAATGTCCTAAAGTGATAGGTTCCACTTGTACTCACTTTGTCATATTTGCAACCAGTATTTTGCATCACCATATGATATCAAATCGAATGAGTCCTCCATAGGGTAGGAAATCCCATAGTACAAATTATTGTTAACGTATCTTAAAATACATTTTACCGCTTTAAGATGTGTTTCCTTTGGATTTAATACCTAGCATAAATACATACACCGTGTATCATATCTGTCTACTAGTAGTAATATATAGTAATGATCCTATCATGCCTTTGTATAGTTTTTGATCCACATCATTAGATTTATGTTCTTTGCTTAATTTACCCTTGGTGACATTGGAATAGGATTACCACTCGTATTCGACATGCCAAATCTTTTTACTAATTCTTTTGCGCATTTTTCGTGACTTGTAAAAATTCTGTCTGTCAATTGTTTTATTTATAATCCAAGAAAGAATGTTAATTCTCCTACGCGACTCGCCTCAAATTATTTTGTCATTATTTCTGAAAAAAGTTCAGTTGCTAATTAGCTGATCCAAATATAATATCATCTACATATACTTTTATAAGCTGCATATCATTAATATTGTGTTTAATAAATAATGTGATGTCAACTTTTCCGATTAAAAAACCAGATGTGATCAAACATGAGTTAAGTATTTTAAACCAAGCACAAGATGCTTGTTTTAATCCATATAATGCTCTTTTAAATTAAAATACGTGGTTCAAAAAAATTCATCTTCGAACAAAAGGGGATGTTCAACATAAACATCTTCCTTAATTATTCCATTCAAAAATGACTTTGTACATCCATCTGGTATAATTTAAAATTATTAGAGTTTGCAAAAGTAAGTATATTATTATTGCTTCTAATCTTGCTACTGTAGTGAATGCCTCATCGAAATCTATTCCTTCTTCTTGTTTATATCCTTGTGCCGGAATCCATGAATAATCAGATGATGCATCTTTTAGGTTCTTCGATTCCATAACAGATTTAAATGCAATGTTACTCATTTTATTTAACATTTTTCTTGTTTTTACAAAAGAATCAATATTTCATAAATACTTTTTTGGTTGATTCTTTAGTATTCTTGTTGTTTTAATTATATTTGTTTTTCGTTATTTTTTTTTCATTTTCATTATTAGTAGTTTGAATATTTTAATTTAAGTCGGTAATTTCCTCTTCCTCGTCATTATAGTTATTTATAATTTTAAAGTTTTCATCAAAAGAAACATGTAATGTCTCTTCAATGATATTTTTCTAGTATTAAATTCTCTATAAGCTTTACTTCTATTTGAATATCCAATAAATATTTATGTATTAGATTTAGCATCGAATTTTTCTATATTATCTTTTTAATATGGAACTTTTACTTCCAAATACTTTAAAATATGACATAATTGGCTTTTTATTATAAGGTGTTTTCTTAGTTAACAGTCTTATTAGAATTCTATTTACTATACAACATGATGTGGCTACCGCTTCAGTATAAATTTTTCCAGGTAAATTACTATCTTTTAACATTGTTCTTGCATACCTTTGGATTGTGCTATTTTTACATTCTACAGCTCCATTTTATTAAGGATTTCCACAGAAAGAAATTTTTTGTGTTATTCCTTTCTTATTACAGAAATTTTGAAAACTCTCATTTTTGAGTTCTCAACCATGGTCACTCCTATTAGTTTCAATTTTAGGAGATTTTTGATTTTGGATCCTCTTAACAAAGATTTTAAACATTTAAAAATCTTTACTTTTATGCTTTAGAAAAGTAGCCCATGTATGTGTCAAAAAACTATCTACTATTACAAAAACATATTGATTGTAATTTACTGATTGTATTTGCGATGATCAAAAAAGATCCAAATGAAGTAATTCTAATGAGTGTGAGGTAGAAATTAAGTCTTTTGATTTAAATGATTTCTTCTGAATTTTCCTAATTGGTGAGAATCATGAAGATTATTGCCTTTAAATTCAGGTTTGGTAGTCCTCTAATAATTTTATATCCATCCATATTTGATATGTGTCTAAAATTTAGATGACCAAAACACTTATGCAAGGCCTAAAGGTCGTTTGAATCGGCTATAAGATATGCTATCATAAGTGGTTTTCATTCCCAAAAATACATATATTTTTCTTTTTCTAGTTCCTTCAAAGATAGCCTTGGGGTCTTAATATATAATATAACAATTATCCTTCTCAAATTTTATCCCAAATCCATTATCCCATAGTTGGTTAATACTAAGGAGGTTGTGTTCTAAATTCTTAACCGGTGAACCATTAGAAATAGTAGGAGTTTCAGAGTTACCAACGTTGCCGATTTTGTTGACTATCCCTTTGAAATCTCACTAAAGTTTATCGTGCCTTCGTCTTTGTAAATAATGTTTATTAGTAGTTCACGATCTCCTGTTATGTGTCTTGAGCATCCATTATCAAGTACCCATTTGCCTTTCATCTCAATATCTGCCATAAACCACACATCATTATTTTCTATCCTCAAGTCGCTGCTGTTTGATGTAGAGTTAGAATCGTCTCCTGTTGCATTAGAAGCCAGTTTCCTCTTTCTAATAAATGAGCCTTTGTTGTGTGAGAAATTTGATTTTTTTGATTCGGAGAGTCACTCCGAAAGTGTCCAATTTGGTGCATGCAAAGCATTTGAAATTAACTTCGCTTACTAGTTTATACGAGTTTCCATCAACCCTTCCGAATTTTTTTCTTTTTAGATACTTTAGACATTTTCTAAAATTCCTGTTCATCAATTATAATTTCTCCCCATCGTTTAATCCTTCATCTCCATGAGTAGCATTAAATGCTAGTGTTTTCTTACCCCTTTGCATGGCTTTTCTTTCTGGCATGCAATTGAACTTCATATACATTGAATTTCCTATTAATTCTTCTACTTTCATTGTACTGATATCACTGGCTTCTTTTTATGGCCAAAGTCTTTTGATCTCATTCACTTATAGTGAATTAAGAATCTTTCGGACTTGATTCTCTTTAACTATTTTTTCTAATAAAATTAAAGCATATATTATAGCTTGAAATCTAGAATATATATCAGAAATGGACTTATTTGGTTTCATTTTTAATAATGAAATTGATTAGCTAACATAGAATCTTGGTTTATTTGACTTTACTAGTGCCTTCATATGTAACGTGTAGTGTTTTCAATATTTCATATGCAGACGTACATAAAAGCTCTATTAAATTCATTTTTATCTAATGAACATAACAATATATTCATAACTTTCGAATTACTTAGTGCATTTGCCTTTTGCTCGTTTTTCCGCTGAGAATATTCTGTCTCAGGTTCCCTGTAGTCATTTTGGGTAAAATTCCGAATAGTGATTGGATTGTAAACAAAATTTCAATCTATATGACCAGTATGCATAAGGATTACCATTAAAAAGTGGGGGTATAGCAGTTGATAGACTTTTTAAAAAATTGTTAAAGAATGTGTTGCTAGTGTCAATAGTCATTAAAAAAATTACAAGTTTTGAAAACCATATGCTCTGATCCCTAATGTGGATAGGATGATAATTAGTATGATAATATAATACACACTAGAGCAGAATGGATTTGAGGCTATTTTACACAAGAGGATATGGGTGAATAGTGTCCTATGTCCAATTTAGCTCTCTTTCCCATACTTGCCTACACACCTCTGCAATAAAAAGGCTTTAGAGTGACTTTTCAAACAAATTAGAAACCTCTCAAGGAGGACGAAGCTATCATCAACTGCAATCTCCTGATTTTGCTCGTGTTTGTGTGGAAGGGGATCTCACATACCCACCACCCATTTGTTTATTTGCTGATCAAGATGGAGTGGATTATTGGCAATGTATCGATATGAAAATCTTCCACTATGTTATGCAAAGATGTCATTGTGAATCACAATTTCAATATAACTTTCCTTACAAATAAACATGCTAAAAAAATCAAACAACTCAAAGTGGAGCAAATAGAAGCTAGTGGCATCCAAATGCCTTAACAATTAATATACCATACAATTCATTAGTTAAGGGTGTGTTCTAAATGACACGAAAGGGGAATTTGAAAGTGACACAATAGCAGAATGGTTTATAAAAAGTGAATGAGTTCATGTGTGAAATGGGCATTAAGAAAGGGGTATTCTGATTACTTTTTTATTGATTATTATTTTTGTAACGACCCGAAATTTTCGAAGTCGAAAATTCCAGATAGTTATGAAAAAGAAGAAAGAGAAAGAAGAAGAAGAACAGAAACAATAACATCTCACATTCGCAGCGGATAAAATATAATAATAAATCATAACAGTTGACAAAAGAATACTATATCTGTCGATTATAATTTAATACATCAGAGATTCACATATATACAGTCACTGAATATATATAATTATCATGTCTCAGATTAACAATAATATATATACAGCGAAAATATTCTATACGCTCCTACCATCCAGCTCGCCTCCTGAGCTCCAGAACGTACCTACCTGAAAATTTGAAATACTCGGTATGAACCAAGCATTACACCAAAGTAACACCCGGGTCAGGCTGGAAACCAGCGCGAGTAAACCTATCCAACATAGAATACATGCATACAACTTATATAAAACCTAGGGTAACTTATATAAATTCAACCAATTCACAATTTGCTACAGACAACACTTATTTCACATATAAATTTCTAAGCATCAACTTAGATAAAACAATCCAATTCACTTAAATCATTCCATCTCATCGTATTGATTTCACAAATCAATTTATAAAAATTCAAAGTGGTTTCGCGTATTTCCCAATACCCGACCCCGGCTTCTTCGAAACTCGTCTTATCCTAACTCAATTTATCAAAATTAAATACTCAACATTTCATATCAGGAATATCATCTTATTCAAGCATCCAATACCATTTAATTTTTCACCACAAATTTGATCATTTCCACATTAATTAAATTGATTCTAATTGAATTTCAAACCTCAATCACTTAGATTCCTTTATTAACATTAATTAATTCCAAATCAATTAATTAGTCAACCCATCATTATTCATCTTAATTAATCACTCTGGATTGATTATTTTCCAGTTACATTCATGTAATTATCTTTGTTTAATTACACGATATTAATTATTCTTAACCAAAGTCAAAAAGTAAATCTTAATTACTACATAAATTAATTAACTATATTAATTACATTAATCATTAATTACTTATATATTGACTTCTCATAAGTCATTCATTATCGATTATCTATCTTAATTAATCAACCTTTAATTACGTCTTTAATTATATAAGTTATTGATTTCCAATTATATTCAATTTACCTTAATCTAAATTAATTATATTAATTAAACCACAATATTAATCATTACTTCATTAAATATATTAATTCTCCTTAATTAATTATCTTAATTTACCTCTCGATTAATTACACAAAGTAATTATATTTTATTAATTTCATTAAGTAACTATTTATTTAACCATCCAATGTTTCTTCTAATTAATTTAAACTAAAATTACTTAACCCAAATCATTAATTAATTTAATTAAGTAATTATTCATTTAAATTTTTCTACCCATTTAATGAGTCACCAATTCATTAAACCTTCATTGATTTTAAACTAAACCATTTTCTTATTTATGATTTAAGTTTAAACCATTTTAAACCCAAATGCTTCGAGTCAAACAATAATCAACTCGAGAACAATCCAAAACCAAATCCACCAGATTTTCAACACACATTCAATTGACACAATTAATTATCTAAATTCAACCATTTATATCTAGATAGAAATCAGACAGAGTGAGATTTACTCACCTTTGATTTCGCAATCCAAATCCAATCTCGTCTTGTTTCCTTCAGATTTTAACCTTGTACAAACAGTATGGATTTTATTAATACTAGAAATAATTAAATTATCAATTGCCATTTAATAAAATTTGATTTATCAATTATTTCATTCAAATCAATTTTCCAATAATAAATAATTATTCTGTTTCCTTTGAAACCCATACACTAAAAATTAATTAATTTATATTTTTTTTCAAAAATCTATTTTTGTATAAATATTCAACATTTTAAAATTTTCCTTCTTCCTAAGCTCTATCTATATAAAACTTCTATTTACCTAAGTAAATTACAGCATGCAATTATATTTCTTCATATTTGTATATAGATTTCACAACTTAGTAATTCTTCACTGTATAATAACTTTAATATAGGAAGAGATCAATACGATACCTCACTGACTGCAGCTCACACGACATCGACTCCATCACCAGCAAAATCCCCTATCAACGCCAAGACTAAAACATCGAGCATCATCATCGCATCATCCTAAAATTGCAGCGAACCCTAGCTCACGCGTGAAATCCAGATCGAAGTCGAAATCTCCAAAGACGCGAGCCCTAACCCAACCGGACTCGAGTCGAACTCGATTTCCCTCCTCGAACGCGGCTCAACACAATCCACTGCAACTCTCCCTCCTTATCTGAGTTGACGTCGCGATGCTCTTCCCCCCCCCCCCCCCCCCCCCCCCCCCGTGAGCGATCGCTTTGAGTTCCAATTATTAACCATCGAGGACGAAAGGGACGCGAGAGAGAGAGAGAGGAAGCGTGCCGCCATTATGATTCCAATTTTTATTTTATTTTTTTTGTTTCGAACGAAGCCCAGATTATTCGGCTATTTTGATTTTAGAGGGGAAACTTCACTTCAGAATGCCTTCTAAAAGAAGGAGCGGGGTTCAATTAAAGTACCGAAACTAGAGGCTTCCTTCGGAAGGTAAGGACGAGGTGATTGTTTTTTTTATTATTTATTTATTCTTGCACCAGAAAGCAACGTGATTAAGGGAAACTCGGAACGTTTGAATCGTTTAGCGTTCTGACGTTTCCTAGCTACAGTGACAATCGAAACGAAGGCTAAACGTTTTGAGCTGTCAAGGTCAAACGACAACTCCGATTGCTACAGAAATTGAAATCCGATAATAACTAACTATTACGGATCCAATGGAACTGGTTTCGTCAAATTCCAAGACTTTTTCTCGGAAGGCTATTTTTAAATATCGATTTAAACGATATATAATTAAAATTGAACAAATCACCATTAACTTAAATTTCAACCATTCTATTATCTTCAGTATCACCATTATAAATTTTATAAGCCTTCAAATTATTTTAACAGGCTCAGAAATTTCAAATTCAACAATTTACCCGATTTCAATTATTAAATTCAATATTTAGCTATATAATTCAATAAGTTTAATTACCAAGTAAATATTGATATCTTGAATTCAAGTTAAAATTAACTTTTGAATATTTTAAAATCAATTAAATATTCCAATTTAAATATTTAGAAATTCCGGGTCGTCACATTCCTCCCCCTTCAAAGAATTTCGTCCCCGAAATTATTAGTTAGGAAGAATGGAACCATACCCGTTTACTTTTCTCCAAAACCAACCGTTCAACATCCTACCGTCCATCTTTTACAAAAGACCCCTTATCATTCTTACTAACTTCCCAAAACTCTTCCACAGTTTTTAAACAATACCCCTTTTAACATTCAAATTTCAATTTAAAACCAAATTTTTAATTTATCAAAATTTTCTCAATTTTTTTTTATAATTCCCTAAATTTTCGAAAATTTTTGCCAGCGTCTCCTTTGCACGGCTAGCTCGGTACAACTACAAAAGACCTCTACGGGCTCCCAAATTCCAAAAAGGAAATAAAAGCCAAGTGGCTAGATCCAAAAACCCAATCCAATTCATACAGAAATTAAAATACATACCTTTTTGTCGGGCAATTCACATTTATCTTTTGGAATCAAATCCAATTTTCGTTTCCCCTTTTAATACCTGCACATCTTATTTAGCAACAATACACAATTGTAACCTTTCAAATCATTTTATACATTCTCTTATATAGGTTTTCATATTTACTTCTATTAAAATTCGTTTTCCGTTTTTAATATGAATTCCACTTATTTCAATTTTGAATATTAAATTTTTATTTTCCATTTATAACTGAGTCTTATTAGTTCCATATACTAATCTATTTCAGTTTCATATTTAAAATCGTTTAATTGCTTAACAAAAAATTTCTCAAAAATTTTCTAACTCCCAAAATTTTCGAAAAATTTTGGCAGAGTCTCCTTTGTACGGAGGAGCTTTTGCAATTTGACAAGAGATATAAATATATATACATCGACCCACACGGTCGAAAAAAGCAAAAACAGTTCATATTTCCTATTTTTATTGCGTAGGCGTACCTTACTTAGCATTTTAAGCAAGCAGCTTATTTATTTTAGCAAAAAGCACAACCAAATCCAGCCAAACGGCCTTCAGGTACCTGTACTTACTCAATTTAAATACGCAAGCACTAAAATCATGTAATTTTAACAACATTTAACATACTTAACTAGCAAACATACAAGTTTCTATAAGCAATGCAGGTTAAACAATCTTTATAAGCCACTTATGGGGTTCTGACTTAAATTTTAATTGTTTACAACCAATTCACAAACATCTCTATTCAATTCAAATGGTTTACAACTCAATTGCTTACATCCAATTTATTTTAACCCAAACAAGCTCATATTCCATCCAATTAATTTCAAAATCAAGTTATTTAATCTCTATCAGCCCATAGAATTTTAATTACTTTTATTTACGTCATACGACGATTCATTTTATACCAATTCGTCAATATTCGCTTAATAGAGTATTTATTTAGTTAATAACTACTTCAAATTACTTTTCAACTCATTCTGTAATTAATTCCACTTCATTTCTATTTTATTCACCAACCATTCATTGCATTTCATTTCATTTCATTTCATTTCCGCAATTGTTCCATTCAAAACAATTTATTAAGCTTGGCACATCCAATACTTATAAATTAATAACCATTTCCCAAATTAATTAAATCCAAGTTTTTATTGAATAGGCTTTCATCCTTATTCGAAGCCAAGCTTCCATAAATTTTTAACTTAAGTTAATTTACTTTAATTTATTCCAATATCAACTTAAGTTTACTTCTATTTGATTCTCATTTAATCAACTTCCATTAAATTCAGTAAGCTCATCCATTTTAATTTTAATTTTAATTCATCTTCTCAATTTGTCAAAATAATATCCAACCACATACTGAACTCATTTGTACTTCAAATTAATATATCACCAAATTTAAGTTCAGTTTGATAATCTAATTTCAATCACAACTTTGATTTAGTTTTTTTTTATTCAATCAGACTTCATCCATTTATCATTTAGCTCAGTTAACCCGTTTTAAAATTTTAATTTGCTTACTTAATTCGTTATCGAATTTATTTTATCAGTACAAAGCCACTCTCAATTTATTTCTATTCACTTGGGTTTTGTTTTGCAACTCAAAACATTGTTATTATAATCACTTTTCTTATATCCAATTTTCTTGCAAATTTCATTGAACATTATTCAAATCACCCTTGAATTTTATTTGTAATTCAAACCATCACATTTTCAATCCAACTCTATTTTATTTTTATTTTACAACATCTCTTCTTATTTATTCATTATCAAATCCAAATCGAATTCTATTTACAATTCGAATTCATTACCAAATTCCATTATTAATTTACAACCATTTGTTTACCCAAGTTAAATTTTATTAACATACACTATTAAATAATTTATTTAGCTGATTGGTTTACTTTCACTTTTAATTTAATATTCGATTTCCTTAAATTACAAAGAATCACTTCATTAAATTTTCCCGAGTTTCAATTTTATAATTTTAGTTTGGATTTCCTTTGATTTTCCAAAATCTCAACACCTTTATTTAAAAAATTTAGAAAAGCTTTTAAAGTCACATAATACTATTAAAATAACTCTTTATAAAAATACCTTTTATAACTCGATGTCTCAACCAGTCCATCCTTGTTTCTCACAGAAATTCAGTCATACATTGATCAGGCGTAGGACTGAAAATGTATAAGTACTTGGTAAACCCGTTTTAACACCCAGTGAAAATACTGGAAAAATAATTTTATTGAAGATATAGAAAACAGTTTTTGAAAATAGAGGAAATATCTTTGGTGAGGATGCTCTGGGAATCATCACCCCCATCCATGGTCGCAGTTAACCCGAAGGTTACGTTGCCATCCCGACAAAATCCATAGATAACTGTAGGCCTCTGCGCCCCTCGATTACACCATGGAACCCACGACAGATCGCAGCTACAACTGGGGTTACGTAGCTATCACAGCAAAAACCCATATAACTGTAGGCATCAGCGCCATCGAATTTTGCTGCCAAAAATGATACTTCTCCACTCCACTTGACCATAGATCGCAGTCTACCGATGTTGCGTTGCCTTCCCGGCAAATTCAAGTGTAGACTGTTGGCACTCATCCTCCACACGATTTCTCTATGGTCCCCACAGTAGATCGCAGCGACATCGAGTTACACTGTCGTCACAGCATAACCCAAATGCCTCTATAGGCATCAGTGCCATCGACTTACGCTACCCAATAATCCTTAGAAACTAGTTTTGTCCGGACTCCTCACAGGATCAACTTTAGAACCCCCCCCCCCCCTTAGGGCTCAAGGCAGCACCACCCGGTGGCACTCCTGAGAAGTTCATTTCAAGGGAGCGCCTTTTCCCAGAGCCATCATCAAAATATTTTATACTATACACATATAGTATCTTCAAATCATACACCTAGTATGATATCATACAAAGCTCCTTTACACAAAATCGATTATCCTAAAATCGATAATTCTCAAACTAGGCTTTCCAAATTCAATATTGATTTTACCCAAAAATCAAAAGCCTTTCCAAATCCAAAGAATCTCAAAACCTTTTCCAAAATCCTCATAAGATCCTTTATATATATATACAGATATATATAATTTTAAAAACTTTGGATTATTTCAACCTTGTATAAAATCCTTTTATACTTCAAACACTTTCAAAAATATTTTCTTCTAACCATAGATTTATCAAAGGGAGTTTTATCTCATATAACAAAGATAAATAGCTTCATTTATTCAAAATCAAATATTCACATTTGACTTCTCTTTCCAATATCAATTTCATTCAAATCCGCACGATGTACACTTATCATTCGTATGCTATACCAATCTGATCGCTCACTCGATCACACAATTTCACTTCCGAACTAGTATCGTCCACCCGACTTCCTAGTGCGGATACTGATCTGGTTTCTTGATCAGAAACCGTCATTCTCCTTGCATAGCCATAACTATGATAGAGAATATACAGAACCAATCAACAATCCGTATCCAGGTTCGCCGTCGAAAATCGAGTGAAAAATCCCAACTCGGATCGACAAACTATCTCGAATCTGGATCAAATCACTATGCGAACAGAATAATATACGTACATCCCACGTATTTATTTCATTGATTATCGGCCACATCAATTTCCTTTCTATTCTCATTTCCTTAAATTCCGCTTCACTTATTTACAATGGCCTTAATCCCCAATTGGATTATCACTTCAATCCTTATCTCGGTTGGGTATTAAATCCATAACAGTTTGAACTCCGATCGGTTTATATTTAGAATATAGCTTGAAAATTTTAAAAATAGATAAGTAGTTGAAAAATAATTATTAGTTTACAAAATAGCTATAAAATAATTAACTAATTGTGAAATAGTCGAAAAATAATTGAATAGTTTCAAAGATTTTAAATAATTGCAAAATAGTTGTAAAATAGAAATTAGTTTGTGAAATAGTTGAAAAATAGTAATTAGTTTAGAAAACAATTGAAAATATTTAAATAGCTCCAAAAATAATGGCACAACAAATATATAATAAGTTAGCTTTAAAAAGAAAGGTTGTATATATTTAATAGCTTAGAAAAATAAGTTTGTATTAAAACAATTTATTTAAAATAGTCAAGAGCCAAACTGTTCACTACCCCAATAATTCAATGTACACTTCCATTAATTGACTCAATTCTAACTTGAATAACTTCAATTTCTGTTGAAATTTATTCCCAATTCAAGTTGAATCAATCTTGATTCCTTCCCCAATTTAAATCAAATTCTAGTCGATTTTAATCATGTTCGATTTTAATTTTATTATTATTCCAATTAATTTGAATTATTATCAATTGAATCCACTTCAAATTCAAACCATTTCAATATAATCCAATTCAATTTCCCAATTAAATTTTAAACTTATACATCTCCAATTACCAATCCAATTAATTCAAACCAAATTCAGTTTTGAATTAATTCAATTTCAATCTTGAATTTAAACTATCTCGAATTATGTAAATTCGAGTTAAATTCTCAAAGGTTGGTTTAACCATTTAAACCAAATTAACCTTTATTAAAAGTTTTTAATCAATCTAATTTCTGAGTTCAATTCTCAAAATTCCATTTTAAATTATCTTTACTTATGTATTTCAAGGTTCAAATAAGAATTCAATACAATTTTATTTTAAAAAATTTAATTTATTATTCAATTTTTAACTTCCAGTTTGAAGCCAGTTCTTAAACAAGTATATTTTACAAACTTAATTATTCAAATTTATTTTATTTATACAATACCATTCTCAAATTAAAGATTTTTATTAACAATAGGATGATGTCATCCAATTTATTTTTAAACGTCGATCTATTTCAATTTTTTTAAATCTCAAACCCGTTTTGAGATCACACAAATTCCCAATTCAAATCAACCATTTTAACTTTCCAAGTTAAATTCCAATTTCATCTTGAAATTTCTAATTCTGGTTGCTTTATATATCAAAATATATTTATATAAAATCATTTAAAATCTTTTTATAAGAAAATAACAAGTACGCTCTCCTATATATATATATATATATATATATATATATATATATATATATTCTTAACTCATTCTAGAGTACTACAGATTCTATTAAATGAGTAATTCCCACCAGAGCCAAGGTTCTCGCTTAACCTTTCAGCTCTGATACCAAATGTAACGACCCGAAATTTTCGAAGCCGAAAATTCCAGATAGTTATGAAAAAGAAGAAAGAGAAAGAAGAAGAAGAACAGAATCAATAACATCTCACATTCGCAGCGGATAAAATATAATAATAAATCATAACAGTTGACAAAAGAATACTGTATCTGTCGATTATAATTTAATACATCAGAGATTCACATATATACAGTCACTGAATATATATAATTATCATGTCTCAGATTAACAATAATATATATACAGCGGAAATATTCTATACGCTCCTGCCATCCAACTCGCCTCTTGAGCTCCAGAACATGCCTACCTGAAAATCTGTAATACTCGGTCTGACCCGAGCATTACACCAAAGTAACACTCGGGTCAGGCTGGAAACCAGCGTGAGTAAACCTATCCAACATAGAATACATGCATACAACTTATATAAAACCCGGGGTAACTTATATAAATTCAACCAATTCACAATTTGCTACAGACAACACTTATTTCACATATAAATTTCTAAGCATCAACTTAGATAAAATAATCCAATTCACTTAAATCATTCCATTTCATCGTATTGATTTCACAAATCAATTTATAAAAATTCGAAGAGGTTTCGGGTATTTCCCAATACTCGACCCCGGCTTCTTCGAAACTCATCTCATCCTAACTCAATTTATCAAAATGAAATATTCAACATTTCATATCAGGAATATCATCTTATTCAAGCATCCAATACCATTTAATTTTTCACCACAAATTTGATCATTTCCATATTAATTAAATTGATTCTAATTGAATTTCAAACCTCAATCACTTAGATTCCTTTATTAACATTAATTAATTCCAACTCAATTAATTAGTCAACCCATCGTTATTCATCTTAATTAATCACTCTGGATTAATTATTTTCCAGTTACATTCATGTAATTATCTTTGTTTAATTACACGATATTAGTTATTCTTAACCAAAGTCAATAAGTAAATCTTAATTACTACATAAATTAATTAACTATATTAATTACATTAATCCTTAATTACTTATATATTGACTTCTCATAAGTCATTCATTATCGATTATCTATCTTAATTAATCAACCTTTAATTACGTCTTTAATTATATAAGTTATTGATTACCAATTATATTCATTTTACCTTAATCTAAATTAATTATATTAATTAAACCACAATATTAATCATTACTTCATTAAATAAATTAATTCTCCTTAATTAATTATCTTAATTTATCTCTCGATTAATTACATAAAGTAATTATATTTTATTAATTTCATTAAGTAACTATTTATTTAACCATCCAATGTTTCTTCTAATTAATTTAAACTAAAATTACTTAATCCAAATCATTAATTAATTTAATTAAGTAATTATTCATTTAAATTTTTCTACCAATTTAATGAGTCACCAATTCATTAAACCTTGATTGATTTTAAACTAAACCATTTTCTTATTTACGATTTAAGTTTAAACCATTTTTAACCCAAATGCTTCGAGTCAAACAATAATCAACTCGAGAACCATCCAAAACCAAATCCACCAGAATTTCAGCACACATTCAACTGACACAATCAATCAACCAATTATTTAAATTCAACCATTTAAATCTAAATAGAAATCCGACAGAGTGAGATTTACTCACCTTTGATTTCGCAATCCAAATCCAATCTCGTCTTGTTTCCTTCAGATTTTAACCTTGTACAAACAGTATGGATTTTATTAATACTAGAAATAATTAAATTATCAATTGCCATTTAATAAAATTTGATTTATCAATTATTTCATTCAAACCAATTTTCCCATAATAAATAATTATTCTGTTTCCTTTGAAACCCATACACTAAAAATTAATTAATTTATATTTTTTTTTCAAAAATCTATTTTTGTATAAATATTCAACATTTTAAAAATTTCCTTCTTCCTAAGCTCTATCTATATAAAACTTCTATTTACCGAAGTAAATTACAGCATGTAATTATATTTCTTCATATTTGTATATAGATTTCACAACTTAGTATTTCTTCACTGTATAATAACTTTAATATAGGAAGAGATCAATACGATACCTCACTGACTGCAGCTCACGCAACATCGACACCATCACCAACAAAGGCCCCCATCAACGACGAGACTAAAACATCGAGCATCATCATCGCGTCATCCTAAAATTGCCACGAACCCTAGCTCACGTGTGAAATCCAGATCGAAGTCGAAATCTCCAGAGACGCGAGCCCTAACCCAACCGGACTCGAGTCGAACTCGATTTCCCTCCTCGAACGCGGCTCAACACAATCCACGGCAACTCTCCCTCCTTATCTGAGTTGACGTCGCGATGCTCTTCCCCCCCCCGTGAGCGATCGCTTTGAGTTCCACTTATTAACCGTTGAGGACGAAAGGGACGCGAGAGAGAGAGAGAGGAAGCGTGCCGCCATTATGATTCCAATTTTTATTTTATTTGTTTGTTTTGGACGAAGCCTAGATTATTCGGCCATTTTGATTTTAGAGGGGAAACTTCACTTCAGAATGCCTTCTAAAAGAAGGAGCAGGGTTCGATTAAAGTACCGAAACTAGAGGCCTCCTTCGGAAGGTAAGGACAAGGTGATTGTTTTTTTTATTATTTATTTATTCTTGCACCAGAAAGCAACGTGATTAAGGGAAACTCGGAACGTTTGAATCGTTTAGCGTTCTGACGTTTCCTAGCTACAGTGACAATCGAAACGAAGGCTAAACGTTTTGAGCTATCAAGGTCAAATGACAACTCCGATTGCTACGGACATTGAAATCCGATAATAACTAATTATTATGGATCCAATGGAACTAGTTTCGTCAAATTCCAAGACTGTGCCTCGGAAGGCTATTTTTAAATATCGATTTAAACGATATATAATTAAAATTGAACAAATCACCATTAATTTAAATTTCAACCATTCTATTATCTTCAGTATCACCATTATAAATTTTATAAGACCTCAAATTATTTTAATAGGCTCAGAAATTTCATATTCAACAATTTACCCGATTTCAATTATTAAATTCAATATTTAGCTATATAATTCAATAAGTTTAATTACCAAGTAAATATTGATATCTTGAATTCAAGTTAAAATTAACTTTTGAATATTTTAAAATCAATTAAATATTCCAATTTAAATTGTTAGAAATTTCGGGTCGTCACAATTTTAGTTAATACAGTTAAATAAATTACATCATTTATAAATTATGAAACGCAAAAAAATATAACAAAAAAGATAATTTTTATTTTGTTCTGCTAATTTGAAATACAAATAATAATCTACATTCCACTCCTAAATTTCTCTAGTAGATACAACTCAATCTATCTACGCTCTTTATGTTTGTCCATTAGCATAATAAATGCTATGTAGTATGCCTTATCCTTAGCCCACATAACTATGATTTCCCATTCGAAAAATCAATTATTCTCTTATCGCACTTGCATAATCTGACTAAGGGTCTCTTTCAACTTATCCTTACGAGAAGAAGTTCCATTTTGCTGACATCTACGAGAGGAAGTAGCAGATGAGCGAAGCAGATATGAGGGAGCTCGAGAAGTGCGAGGAGTGTGATTGCTGATCTTTGCATTATCAGCATGAGAACGGCAGCGTACATCTGGATGTAGAACAGGACATTAGATGGTGGTGCCTTTGGAATGTCAAACTTGCAGGCTTTCCTTGATAATTACTTTCACGCCTGGGCTTTCCGTTCCCTTAATGGTAAAATTCTATATTTGGGTTTTCCACTAATACTATTTGCCTCTGTGCCTAAAAATGTTAACAATTGTGCTTGATCTTGAAACAAAGACACCTTCTCGAAAATATTTGATTGGGTCATGAATGCCGAGAAGGAAGTGGCCTTAAAGGAGGTCATATGTGATAAAGATCCCTCCCCGCTTACTATCTAGAATGGGTCTAAGCCAAGGAAACCTTCGATCATGAGCTCCAAATAAAGGAGATTCATAGAAACAAAAGGATCGCATTAAATGGCCTATCCAAAGTGACACCAACTCCAAATTTGTTTTCTATAGTTAGTAAGAATAAAA
This sequence comes from Allium cepa, assembly GCA_030765085.1. Taxonomy (NCBI): domain Eukaryota; kingdom Viridiplantae; phylum Streptophyta; class Magnoliopsida; order Asparagales; family Amaryllidaceae; genus Allium; species Allium cepa. The sequence goes on along the minus strand of CM060945.1, from coordinate 417,889,997 downwards.
GAAAACTAGGTCTATACAAATGTAGAAATAACATTCTATTTTACACAAATCATTCTCGTCCCGACCATTATATTGAGGAAGCTATTAGCTTGACCTCCTTGTCTTCTTTAGACGTTCCTTTTCTTTGCATCATCGAATTTTTGCAAATAGTTGTGCAGTCTTCCATCCTTGTTATGTCTCAATCAGCCCATACTCCCCCTATATCTTCCATGTCTATTATGCCCAACTCATTGCCTTTTGGTTCTTATACCTATAGTCATCCAAAAGGTATCAAGTCTGTCCCTATTTGTAACGACCTTATATTTTCAACCATTTGCATCCGCACACGTCGGACTTGAATTGCTCAAAATATCAGATTACTAATTGAAATTTGTCAAAACTTAACATCTACAGTAAATAAATCAATCACAGAATCACAAATACAGAGTAGTACAATGATACGCAGCGGAATAAATGAATAGTAGTTCATGAAGCTACTATATAAACAAAGTTAGAAATAAAATACATCAGAAAATCCCAGATGCAGTGAAGTCTCCAGTACGGGCAGATGACTTCTCTGAACCAATCGACTGGATGACTGAAAGGATAGATAGTTGAATCTTCAAGCAAAGCTCCAACTTTGAAGGTGAGTCTCAAATGTTGTATCACTCAGTCTGACCCGAGCTAAAGCATAACACAAAACACTCGAGTCAGGATTAACATTCTTATATCTATAAATCCAACTCAAGTGAAATATCAACTGAAATATAATTAACTTAGAGGATGTTTGGGATACCCATCCTCTAGGGATCCAAGGAACTATCTACAGGGTAGAAATATACACTATAACACCATGGTCATTTCAATTTTATTTATATTTCAAAACTAAAATATCATTTTCATTTCAAATATCTCTAATTCCCAAATTAGTATATATATATCCAATAACTTATGAAGTAAAGTATTTTTATTTCCTCAAACTTCACAAATCGCTTCAAAAATCAACTCGACCTTCCCGTTCAAATTTAATTAAATCAAAATTTATCAATTTCCATTCAATTTAGTTTCTGACTAAACTAATTCAAATTTTATCTATTTTAAATACGGATTTGAACCACAAAATAAACCATTTAAATTTCAATATAATTCGAAGTTAATATATTTCGGAGCTTTAAATATTCAACATTTCAAAGACTAAACTTTGATAGTTGCGTTTATCTCCCAACTTGGCTTCACTATTATTTAGTTTTGAAATATTCACTTAATAAATTCAATATTATTTATATGACCTTAAATTTACATTTTCTATATATTACCTTCGATTTTTTTAGACATGAATCATCCATTAAATTTCTTAAATAAATATTCAAGTTATAGGAACATATGTTAAAGTTTCGAATTTAATAGTTTCAAATTGATTTAACTAAATAAAATCCTTAATTAATGACAAATTCTAATAAGTCCCAAATATATCTTCAAACCTTAGCTTATAAAATTTATTCCACAAATCTATTTCAGAAATACAAATTTAATAAATCCTTAAACATATTTCATATTAATAAATCAATCTTAATTAAATTATCTTAATATTAAATCCATATATAAAATTACCTTTATATATAATAGTTTAAATCAATATTTATTAAAACCATACATTTCTTTTCAAGACCATAGAAATTATTTTCAAAACATTCATATAGACCACGGTGTCGATGTAAAATTTTCTGTTCTATGTACAAGGGATACGGATATTTATCATTTCAATCCGTAAGTTAAATATATACGGGTGGATATCATTTCAACCCGTAATCCCAAATTCAATTTAAATGAAAATCGCTTGGGTTTATCATTTCAACCCATAATTAAATTCTCCTATTCTAAAATTCGTTCGGGTATGTATCATTTCAACCCATAGTGACTTCTATACTAACAGCGAACTTGCAGAGTGATAACAGATATGAAAATAATAATAACAACGGGCATATATCATCAAAAATAAATATAAACAATGGGATATGGTGTCATATCCCATAAGTGAACAGTTACAGATAATAGCATATATAACAATTTAAATAACTACAGCATCATATTTCAACTGTCGTTTCAATTTAATCAAATTTAACAAATAAAAGAATGTTAATCGTGAGTGATTGCTCACCTTTCGAGGCTAGAGAATACAGAAGATGACATGGATACGCACACTGATACGGACACTGAAATTTGAATTATAAATCCGAGCACGAATTTCAAAGCAAAGTAGGATTGGCACGAATTGGACGAACGAGGCTGATAATCAAGAATTTATGAATTGAATCGGAATCAGTCTGATATATACAGAAATTTTTGCTATTTTAATAAAAATCAAACTTGCATCCCTAAGAAAAGTTTAAAGTCGAATCACACACACACACACACACATATATATATATATATAATTTACCTTTTTTCATACATAAACCAATAGTTTTAACATTTGAAATAAAACATATATGCTAAATAAAAATCCTTATAATTTTTCCAAACCATTTTAATTTTTACACATAGATCAAAATTTCTATTTACAAATCTAAGACCCAAACCACCCCATACGACCTATGTATATAATATCATTAAGATTTATATTTTATAATAAGATTAATATATAAAACTTCAACAAATTACACTGTTCAAATCTCATTTATAAACTACTATATATATATGGTACAAAATCCACTTCACAATACAATTATAAATTTTAAACACTTTACCTATATATATGAACTAATATATAACTGCCCATACATAAACAGTAAAGCCTATATTCAGACGTATATAAAATTTTAGACAACGGGTGTACGAATTACTTATATAACTTATATTATAACTTATTTTATAAATATATATATATTAATGTAACCTGTGCAGACCGAAAGTATAAGTTAGAATGTAAAGTTTATACAATATATATAAACAGCAACTATTATAACTTTATTTTATTTTTTTGCGAAAGCAACTGGTTTACACTAAAACACATATACACCCTTAACTTTTATGCAAACATGCATGCCAACTGAAATGAAAACTTATATATTAGAAAACTAACTCCATATATAAGTGTATGCAAAGTATATAGATATATATATATATATATATATATATATATATATATATATATATAAGGCCATAAAGATATATCTATAAATATAATAACTTTATATAAATATATGTCATATACAAACTTAGGAAAATAAACAACTTCAAAAATCCTATACAACTTCCATAATAATAAGATGTAAATTGACCTTCGATAAAAGTTATAAACCTATTTATTATAAAACTATATATATATAATAACGTATTTACAAAACTTATAAAATAAATCATACAATATGGTTTGTAAAATATACATATATGGACTCAATGTTAAAAATAAATATAAATTTACTTGCCAAATATGCAGACTCCATTTTGCAGATCCAACACAACTCACACATATTAAATATGCATACACTTTTAGAAAAAAACAAACTTTTCAAAAAAAAAATGGAAACCACGTTTGGTATATATATGTATTCAAATCCAACAACTTTATATAAACCACTATACGTATGCATCTTATATTTTTATACCACTATCAATATATCATAACTATACTCCATATAAACAATTATGCGTACCAACTTTGAATGCTAGAATATGCATCAACAGCACGTACAGGGGATGTGTACTGATAAAATCATCCATATCATAGCTAAATATAAAACTATATGTAATATATATATAAATAACACTTGAAAATATAAACTTAACTTACCTATGCTTGGTTATGCCAACGGTAGAGGAAACAGGGTAGGGTCGTTGCGTCTTCGATGGATATTGCGTAAGGGGAAGAGTGGGTTCGGTGGAGGAGCGGAGTTTGGAAAAGGTGAAGGAGAGGTCGAAATTTGTAGTGCTAGGCAAGTTTATATAGAAGAGGAAGAAACAATAGAGAGGGAAAGAAGAGAAATCTGGGAAGAAGCAATAAAAAAGGGAAGAAAATACGAACAGAAGTAAATGGAAACGACTGAATAAAAGTAACCAAAGAAATAGCACAATCACATGCTATGATTCAGTGGAGGATTTAAGGCAAAATATTAACGTTGATTCAGGAAAATAATCAAAGCAAAAAAATGGTAGCACGTTTCAAATTTGAACGGAAGGAAAGAGAAAAGTCACAATTCTGGAAAAATATCAAAGTAACAGCTACACATTTATTCAAGAGTTATTAAAGCAATTTTTAAATTGTGAAGGCAACGTTACTCTGCGGTATATTTTTAAAATAAGAATGCTGAAAAAAAATCAACAGTCAAATATGGTGCGGTGTAAAGGGCAAGAGTCACGCTGGTTACGGAATAAAATAAAACGAATAACCATTTATTTATTTATTTTAGACAGTGGAAAAATGAAGAAATAAAAGGTTAGTGAAAGCAGGAGTGAATATATTAGAAAAGTAACGATTCTAGTAGCAACAGTCATCTTAGATTAAGTTGAAAAATTTATAATAATTTATTACCGTGGCTATGGTTCAAATTTTTTTTGAAAACAAGGAAACCAAAAGGTCACAATTAAAGGTAAGCTTTAAATTTTTAATAAATACAAAACGTATCTAAGTTTATACGTTTATAACTTTCCACCTGTAGTGTATATGTATAATGAACGGTCATAATGAAAGAAGTGGTGTAACGACCCGTAAAATTTCGATAATTAAAAATAGCTAATTTAATAAGATTTCGTGATGTAATTTATTTGGAATAATAATAACTGGAATGAATTGCAACAATAATTATCCAAGAAATTGTTAATAGATTGAATGGAGTTCCAATCTAATTGAATTGACTCGAATATTATAACTTGGTTATAAGGGAATATATGGAAAAACAAATGTAAATAAGTGAATAAGAATTGTGAATTATTTAGGTAGAAATACAAATTTTAATAGATTGGTTTCGAAGTTTTGAATAGTAATAAGTATTGAAAAATAAATGCTACTTAGTGAATGCCTTTGCAATCAATAGTTGGATTGGATAATAAATGTTGAATTCATTGGGTAAAATAGAGTAATTGATGGATAAGTAAAATCTATTTAAAATGAAATAATTGAATATTGAATAGGTAAATTGTTTAAATTAAATATTTAAAACTTAGTGAATAATTGAATAACAGTAAAATGGAAATAGTGTTCTAAAATGTGAATTGGTTTTAAAAGTTGAATCTTATAAGTTCAATTTCAATATTTCAAAAGATAATGAATTGTTTAAATTTAATATTTGGAATTTATTGAATAAATGAATAACGGGAATCAAATAACTGTTTAGTGGAAATGGTTGTTCTATAATTTGAATGGTTTCAAAAGTTAATTTGATAAGTTCGTTTTGAATATTTCAAAGGATAGTGATTTAATAATAATCAAATTTTTTAAAATTTAATATTACAGATATTTGAATAATTAAATTCCGAATTGATATGATAAATTTGATATTGAAATTCTAATGTATGAAAATAGAGTGAATAACTGAAATTTGATTTAATATGATTCAAATTGGCTTCCAAAGTGAATGTAAGTTATATTTGGATTATAATAGAGCTATTAAGATTTTAAAATTGGAATTTTTAGTAATTCGATAAGTTTTGAAAAGTCGTCGACTTAATCGACGAGTTAAAATAGCTTTCTAGGGCACAGTCTCGGAATTCGACAAAACCAGTCCTTTTAGATTCGTAATAGTTTATTAGTATCGGGTTTCAATTTCCATAGCAATCGGAGTTGCCGTTTGACCGTGGCGGCTCAAAACGCTTAGAAATTAATTTAATCGATTAATTTAAAATTGATCGTTTATTTCCGTAACTCGCACATACGATCGAATTAGGTCCTGAAACATGTTCCATTGTGTTCGAAATGTGGGTAAAACATTGTAAATGCCTAGCGGCACGTCTTGATAAGAGTTTGAAATAAATATCTAGATATTCGAATTTAAAATAATAATAATTAATATATTGACTTGACTGTACCCATCACATCTGTCTCTTTTCTTTCTTTTCTAAGCCATCCTAACCTATCACTGTTCCATTTCCTTTTTAAATACGCTTCCTTCTATTCATAACAGCCGAGCACAGAGGGAAAATGATAATGAAGCTTTGAAAAAATTATATCTCACAAACTATAAATCTAAAAATCCTCAAACCAATTCCTAAATTCATGTTTCTTCCTTCTCTTCGATTTGGTATGGTCATTGGTGGGTGCGGCAACTATTTAGGGTCCATGTCGTTCTTAGGCGTGAACTAGGGTTGGAAATCATGGAGGATATAGGCTTCGATTCGCGAAACGGAGCTTTGATTTGAGCTCGTCATCGAAAATAGCACCTCGGAGCACGTTTTGGTGGTGCGCGATCACGTTGTGGGGCATGCGACATTTCACGTCGTGCATGCAGCTGGGCACAAGTCGCGACTTCCACGGTGGCGTCGAGCTTGGAAGGATGGGGGATGGTGGAGATTTCGATGAGAAGTCGGATGGCATTGTCGGTTCGTCGAGTTATGTAGCCTAGCTCTGTATCATTGGAAGGAAGTGTACGGCAATGGTGGGTTTGTGCATTTTGCGCATACAGGCTTTGTTTGGGGAAGAAGATGCTAAGTGGGTTGGGCCTCTTTTGCTTTGGGTATGAATTTATTTTAATATCTATATAAATTATTTTATAAATTCGAATGTCGATAACTTAAAAATGTATAACTTCTACATACGAGGTCCGATTGGAACGAGAATTTTTGCGTTGCGATCGTAATAACGAGAGTTTCGAAATGAAACTAGTTTGGACGAATTTGGAGACGGTTGAAATTTGGGGCTAAAATCGGGAGTCGCCCGGTTGAGTTCCAACCCGGAACGTCTCGGTGACAATGGAAAATCAAGGTGAGTGTTTTATAACGCTCACAACGTACTAAATATCTTATGATAGTTAAATTTGATATTATGAAGTGATATGAAATTTATTTGTCGTTGTTTGATAAAATTTAATTGTCATATAGATTGTCATTTGAATTCACCGTTGAAAATTAAATTGACAGTCAAATTGAAATTAAAACTGAATTGCGATTAAATTACTTGATATTGATAACTATGAAATTGTAGTGAATTGTATTGTCTATTGGATGATGTATTTCGATGAATGCTATTAGTTGATATTTAAATGTTTGGATGTTTATTTGCTTATATATATCCTATTATGCATACATATGAATCTGTGATTTGGTTTAAGTGATATATATATTCATCCCTGACATTTAATTGGAATAAATAATCACTTGGCCATAGGATAGAAAATTATATACGGACACCGGTTTGGTTAAATTAATAAAAGATTTAAATCGTTGATTTGAAATTTATTTAAATGTTTTGATTTAAAAGTTATAAAAAAAATCAATTTATAGAAATCGAATTTACTGCAAATTGAGTTTGGAATGTTGAAATAAATTTTGGTTAAAAGAAATTGTTAAATAATTTAAGTTGAGACGTTGAAATTTTAAATTTGGATATGATCGAATTTCGAAAATTTATTTGTTTTAAAGATTGAACATTATTTCGAGCTTTGAGTATTACTAAGTAAAGGCGATATAAAAATGATATTTTGGAATTAAGCTTGGAATTGAATCATATTTGAAATTTGGATTTAAATTTGAATATTGAAGGATAAATTTTGTTAAGTGCTATAAATTGATATTTTGAAAAATCAAGCTCCAAATCGATATAAATTGAAATTGAAGTAAATGAAGGTGAATGTAGAATTGAATTAATTTGAAGTCAAAGTTGACATTGATTTGAATTGAAATCGAAATTGAATCGGTAGAATGGAAATTGAAATTGTTTGAATTAGGAAGTTATAATTGAAATGGTTTGGTTTTGAAGCTGTTTCATTTTGTTTCCAAACTACTCTGTTATATAAACCATCTTCAAATACTTAAACTATTTTAACCTATATTAACTATATTAAATTATTTTTAACCCATCTTAAACCATGTTAACTTATTTTAATTATATTTCATCTATCTTAAATCCATTTAACTATATTAAATTAATTTATCTATTTGAAATCCATTTAAAGATTTTTAAGTATCTTTAACTATTTTAATTATTTAAAACTACTTTTAAACTACTTAAAACTATTTTCTAAAATTTGAAGCTGGTCACTAAGGTGAAATGTTTATGTTTGAATCTTGAATTTAAATACGAATTGGGTTAAATGAAGTTGCAACCTAAATTGAAATTCGAAATGATCTTGAAATCGAAATGAGATATTGAGGCGAAAAATGATTTTTGAGACGGAATCTTACATTTTGAATAGTTATGATGATATTTGAAATGGATTTGATTTTTTTTGAAACGAATAGGATATTTTGATATCAATTATGAATCGATTGAAATGTAATAAAAGCCACCGGTGTAATAATACATAGTTATTAAAGAGACCGGGATCGGATATGGACATACTCTCTGTCGATACCGAAAACCACCTTAATAACTATTATACGCGGAGTGTTGATCCAGAATAAAGTGGATGGTTTGGTGAACGCATTGATTGAAGAAAGAGAACGATATTGGATGACCCCTGGCATGACTAAAACAGGAGCCGCGCCGGGCCAATGAGGTTCGCCATCTCTAGCGGACACACTTCTTCGATACCATATCTATTACTTTTGTGATTCGATTTGGGTGCACCCCTCGATTTGGGAGTGTTGTTTCGCGGTGTTGAGGTGGCTGCTGGCTATGCTCAACATCAGTCCGGACCACGCAACTACTAGTATCCTAGTTGGTATCGCCTCATGTACCTTGTCATACTGATTATCCTATTCGCGACCACTACGTTTTGTTTTGTGTTATACCTATGGGGTACCCTCTGATAACCACCAGTTTACAAGGGGTTTACGGTGCTGTATAGACTATGGCATTATAAAAATGTGTTAAGGGGAATTATGGTAACGCCTTAACGCTATTTTAATACTTTTACTTTACTGTAGTCATATTATAATAGCGTATTGTACTACATAGTAGATAGTTTAACGGATCGTTGAGAGATGGAAAATCACGTAACATCTCTTAAGTTACTGCACGCACGTTGACATTGGATATGAGATGTCAAACCCCATACACATCTCTGACGCCGTTACACTCATATTTATTTACGATTGATTTAACTTACATGAGGATATTTTAGTCCTGACTCGAGTGTTTTGTCTTTTCATTATGCTCGGGTCAGACCTGAGTTTTTCAGCTTATTGAAGATCTTTTCTGGAGAACGAAGTCGAAGATTTGGTATACTATTCTATTATTATCTTTGCATCATGTTGTCTGCTGCATTATTTTATTTGTTTTGTTGTATATGTATAACTCTGATAAATGTTGTATAAATAATGATCAAAGTATTGTAAACAGCTTCATGAACTGTTTATTTGATTATTATATTTTATCGTTCCGCTGCGAGATTCTGTATTGTTTCACTTCCTTTATTTCTCTTTCTTTTCTTTTCTTATTTACCCCAATAACCATCTGCCCTTCTGAACGGTTTGGAACCGGCATGTGTATTTGATCGTCGATTTAAACTGTCCAAAAAGGTGGGTCGTTACAGTTGGTATCAGAGCTTTGGTTTAGCGATAACCTTAGCTTTGTGGGGTCTGACTCTTTATAAATAGGGTAGTAATACCCTATGATGAGTCGAGAACCTGGTTGCAAAATAAAAAAAAAAAAAAAAAAAAATGACTGAGACATTATCTGGTTATGTGAGTAACTCTTTTTATTTTAAAATTAAGTAAGGTTGTGCATGCTTATAGATTAGAAATGAACCTATATAAAATTGCTATGAATAGTTTACCTGTGATTTATGAACTGTTGAGCATTTATATTTGAATGTGGTGCATGTTTGTTCATCAGGGTATTGACTGTATACCCATTTGATGATTTTCTTCTGATTTGGCTGTGTTATGAATTAACATCTGAATGAAATATGTTTGGTTCTTGATAGAATAAAGTTAAAACACTTTATGTAGGTTAAATAAATTTGAAATAATGAATGAATGCATGAATTTTAAATCAAAAAGATTACTAGTTATAATACTGTAAAACAAGGAAACAACTTTCAATTTACAATATTATACATATTGATAAACACAGAGGATGATTGAATTTGTTTGATTGTATTTATTTCTGAAGGTGGTATATCTATCTAAGATTGTGGGAAATTATTTAATTGGGTTGAATTTTAGTTTAGGGTTGAAATTTGGAAGGTTCTGTTAGAACACTGGTTTACTGGGATTAGAAAAAGGTTTGGGTGCTGTGGCTTCTTGTATTTATTTTTTTTTTTAAAAAAATTTCATTATTTTAAATAAAAGTAATGATGCTATTTGTATGTATACATATATGTAAGATCTAAAGGTATGTATTTGTTTATACTTTGTAAATAAATGTATTTGTTTATTCATTTGTATGTAATATGTACATGTTCAATGTTAAAAGAATTTAATCAATATTTATGTATGTATATATATACATATATTGTATCTTAACAAATTTTTAAATGCTACTCATTTTTTTTTAAAACACTCATTTTAAACTTGAGATACTAACATATGTATTTATTTTACTTTTACAAATTTTTAAAAAGAAAGGAATTTAAAACAATTTGTACACTCACAAACAAATCACACACATATATATACATTTCTTAGTTTATTTTATTTTTGAATTAAGACTAGTATACCATTTAAATAAATAATTATCTATGTTTATATTATTTCAGATTTTTATTTCTTATTTTATAACCATTTTGTCCATTATTCCTACTTATTCTAATTTAAAGAAAGGAAATGAATTTTAAACTAATTATGTTTTTAATAAATAAACCCATATAAAATAGTATTTAGTTTTAAACAATTGTTTTGAAAATCATTTGTATCCAATTCAAAATACAACTTTTAAATCCAACTAATTTGATAAAAATATAAATTATTGAATTTTCAATTAAAAGTTCCATTTTAAAAATACCTAAATTTCACCTTAATGATTATGAGTGAGCGTATTTGTTAGTGATATAAAATGTTTTATATTGTGTCGGTTGATTTGTTGAGTGGCTTATGGATTCTGGTCAATACGAGTAATTAACGTCATTGATAGGGATCTCTAAACACTTAAACAGAACAATTCGACATAGTATTGTTTCGAAATTGGGTAAATGAAATAATTTTGCTCTAATTATATTTTGAATATAAAAAAAATTAAGAAATTATTGTGACTTATCTAGCTTACCTGGTTGTTAGAAATGATATATTGGTTATTATCATTAATTGGATATTGTAATTTAATAAATAAGGTAAATTACAAAATGAACAGTAATAAAACAACTTGTGGAATGTTTTAAGAAAGAAAATCTTATAAGAATATTTTATAAAGGTGACTTATAAATTAAAATAGATTTAAATTGGAAAATATTGAATTTAAGACCCGGAGGATTTGACAATGGTTCTCAAAGCTTTGAAGAAAATATATTGTGATATTAGTTGGAAAATATTTATGGGAAATATTTTGAAAGGGTTTTAAGAAGGAATGAATTCAGTACTCCTCTCTTCTGTCGCTGGAAAATAATTTCGGTGATGACTACGCAGCATCATCGACGTTCATTTTTGAGTCTCAAAGTGTGGAAGACTTCTAAGAAGCTTTTCTTTTCTTCGAAATTATTTTGGGTAAATGGGTTTTGGTTTAAACTCCAAAGGTATGATTTGATATATTAAAGATATAAGTGTATAAGTTTATTTCAAACGATTTGAAAAGAACCGGGTATTTAAATTTCAAAGTTATGTTAATTAGTAATTTTCAAATTATTTGAATGAAATGTGAATGACCAGAATTTATAAAATAAGAGGATTTAGATGTCTAAGCTTATGTTTTGGGAAAACTTTAGAGTTGTAGGGTACCTTTAAAGTTAAAAGGTAAAGAGGATTTAAATAACTTAAATATGGGAACATTCTAATTAAGTAAAATGAAATTCTATAAATTTGTATAATACCAAATTTGCATTCTAATAACATATAATATGACTTACCAAATATTAAGAAGTTGCAATGATGTTTTGGATATGTAATGAGATGTTGTAAAAATAAACAGAAGCTGAAAATAATTGAAGTATACAAGTAAGGAAAACTCAAAAGGAATTAAAATGTGTATAAATGGAAAACTTGGTTGTGACGACCCGGAATTTTTAAGTGATTTAAATCGGAATATTTAATCGATTTTAAATATTCAATGGTATAATTTTCAATTGAATTACGAATATCACAATTTATTTGATAATTAATTATCGAATTAAATAACTTGAATTTGAATAAAATGTTGAATCTGGAATTTTAAGCCTGTTAAACATAATTTGAAGACTTATAAAATCTATATTGATAATATTGAAGATAATGGAAGTTTTAAAATTTAAATTTAATGGTGATTTATTCGGTTTTAAAATTTCATTGTTTAAATTGAATTTAAAAATAACCTTCCGAGGCACAGTCTCGGAATTCGACGAAACCAGTTCCATTGGGTCCGTAATATTGAATTATTATCGGGTTTCAAATTTCGTAGCAATTGGAGTTGTTGTGTGAGCACACGATATATAAACGCGCTCAAATTTAATTGATATTAATCGATATACTTATAAAAGAAAACTCAAGTTTAAAGTCCAATCTTCCTCTACAGTCAAATCTTTTTCCATACGCTTCATTTCCCTTTTATTTCTAAGCCGAGCCTTCCTCAAGAATTCACGTATCAATCTTTTTACCTTCCCCTTTCTTCCTTTTAAATCCAACCCAGTTAAACGAGAAGAAAAAAAAAGACTAATGGCGGAACTGAACAAAGGGGGGATCGCGACTTCCCTTTTCCCCAAATCGTTCGTTCGAAAAACAAAATCGAGATCTCGAATTAAATCTCGAGTTGTCCTCCTTAATGGCCGAAGCACCCAGTTTTCCCTCTCGTCCTCTTTATTTCATCTCTGTTCGAATCGAGTCACTCGCGAGTTCAGGCGCCAGGAAGCCCTATCCACGGCGAGCTCGAGCACTGCGGTGGCATCGCAAGTCGAGGGGATCGAAGAGGAAACTTTGTGGGTGGAGTGCGATAAGGATGGATCGTGCTGCGGCATGGGTGGAGGTACGAGCTGTAGTAGTGGTCGCACGCGACATTTGGGTTCATGTAGGAGCGTGGGAATGGTGTAGTGCTCGGTGGCCAAGGTCGAAATTGTTATGGCAGAATTTTGGTGGTTGCTGTTCGCTTTTGCCTGGAACGTTTGAGATAGGTATTTAAATTCTACCCTTAATTTAATTCAACATATATAGAAATACAGATAAGTTACAGTGAATATACTTATAAGGATGTTAATATGTTTGAGAAATCTATAAAAATAAAAATAAAACAGTATTGATTTTGATTTAAACATATATATAAATTAGTAAGGCGATTAGTTGTTCTATTAACATATTTAATTTATTTTAGTTTCTAAAACTAAATTATTAAACGAGATTTAGTTTAAATGAAATTATTTGTTAATTAAATTAAAGTTAGCGAACGGAAATTATTGGTTCGATTTATTCGGATATTAACAAAATAAATCCAATGTTTATTCAAGGTTAAAGGTCATGAAAACAAGTCGAGATGGATAGGATGGCAAATTTAAAAGGGAAAAAGGTGAGTTAATCTCACTCAGTTAATTTAAATTTAAATGTTTAAATTTAAATAATTGTTTGGATGGATGAATTGAGTGATATGATTTAGTATGATATTTTAGAATTGGTATATTATATTGTGCTAACATTTGTGGATGCAGGGAAACAGGTTGGAGGGATCCAACTGGACCCCTCACATTTATTTAAATTATTCCATATTCTCTGTTGTGATTATTTGATATCTTATGATGAGTTATATTGGTATATTGAATGTTATGGTTGATTGGATATTTGGGTATAATGAATTACCAAAATATATGAATTGGATTGTTGGAAAGAAATAAAAAGGGAGTAAATTTGTAAGTGAAATAATTATAAAAAGTTTGAATAAATTAAGAATGAATTGAAAAGAAATAGAAGTAATATGAAAATAATAATAAATAACTTCGAGTATGAAGAGAAATGGAATTCTGAATAAAATGAAATTGATGAATTGTAAACTTAAGTTATATCAATTAAAGAAATAAGAATTATTTTAAAATTCAAAGTTTAAATTTATTTAAAAGAATAAAGAAGTAATTGAGAAATCTAAAAATTGGAAATTTTAGTTAAAGTGTTTTTAAATCATAATAAAAAATGAGATCTGAAATTAATAGATTCTTAATTAAAAGGGAATAAATTGGGAATCAATTTGGAAAATTGATTTAAGTGATTGAGATTGGAAATTTCCCTCTGAAAACCAAGTACGTTTTCAAAGTAAATTTTTTTAAATATAAATTAAAAGTTTAAGGTTGTTTTAAGAAGAATGTTTTGGAAAAAAAAATTAATTGTTTCTAAATGTTTAAATTCTAAAGTAAGTATTTTCTTTTAATCTATTATAGCAATAATTATTTTAAGAGTGACTTAGTATTTTATTTTTAAAAGTGAAATCTAGTTTTAAATTTTATTTAGTAACCTTATTTTCAAATATTCATATAGAATGTATTTTTAACAAATCATTGAAGTAGTTTTAACTTAAATTTTATAAAGTATATTTCTAAGTAAAGTGTTTTTAATTATTTTAAAAATCTAGTCTGTGCTTGGTAATTTCAGAGGAGATAGAAAATATTTGGGAAAGTTGATTCTGAAAAGAAAGATGGTTTTGAAAACTGTTTTCAAAGGGTTGAAAATAGAAATATATCTTGTGAAGATATTTTTGGAGATTAATAAATAATTTGGAAATTATTTATTGGTTGATGGTTGTTTTGTGAATATAATTGATAGTTAAATAACCGACTATCAATATTGGACAATGCGTTGATCGTTTCGAAGAGACCGGGATCGAGATTTATTTCTCGAAAACCACTTCGATCCGGTTTGTACGTTTCGTGGAAACGATTTTTTTTGGAGTCGAAAATGGAGCAGTGAAGTGCAAGGGCTAGTCGCTACTAATCCTGAGGATATTTCCAAAATGGATGTAGTAGGAATAGTGCCTTCGGTTCCGTTCGAACCCGGGACGGACTTGTATGGATGAATTCTTGCGAAACATCGTCAGGTGGACGATGGGCATTCTAAGAGATATTGTTCTTAAAGGTAACGCTTAGCCTCAAGCCTCATCAAATGGGAATGGCTGAAAATCAGAGGATATGCAGCAAGTCTTCGTGGGTAACCCCCACTGGACGGTGAGGTCATCCCTGTCTAGATGTCCCTTTATTTCAGCTTAGTGGGCGGTTGCTGATCCCAACCACGGGGTGATCTTGCTCGGGACTGTCCAGTAAGGGATGGTTCCGGTCTTGTGTTGCAGGGGATTTAGGGTGGCTCCTCGGTACGCTGATCTAGACCAAGTACTGTGACAGGTGGTACCCCAGTGCCTAGCCATTAGTTGGAATCCATTTTCCCTACGCGCCCGTACGGTTTTGATTGTGCCCAACTATTGCTGAAACGTGAGATGCAAGCATTTCAGCTAGATTCTATTTTACTTTCTATAGACACTATTATAATATCAGAGAACTTTAATAAAAAATGTTTTAGCTATCGTAAGGTAAAAAACCGATATGTTTATTTGTGGCGTGGTCTTACGAGATGCTTTTGTTTTCAAAGGGTTTTTGAAACTTTAATAATCAATTGGGTGTGATTTTCTCACGCTGGTAATCCAGACTGACTCGGGTATTATTTAACTGTAATGCTTGGGTCAGACCGAGTATTATAGAATACAGGATAGGATGCTGTGGAGCTCAGGAGACGAGCTGGATGATGATACGTACTCCCGTACTTGTATATATATATTATTCCGTTGCTTGAGTTGTTGTGCATCCATTGTATGATATTGGAGTTGAGTTGTGACTGATGTACTCTGATGATGAAATGTATGTAAATAGATATATTTGATTTTGAGTAAAGATTATTTATTATCTATTATATTTTATTCCGCTGCGATGGTTAGATTCTGATGTTGATTTTGTTTTCTCTTCTTCTACCTCTTCTTCTTTAACCCAAATGGCTCGTATTTCTGTACAACTTGAGTTGATTTAGGTAGAATAGTGTTGACTCAAGGGGTACGAATTTGCGGGCTGATACACTTGGTATCAGAGCGAGGTTGGTGATAACCTTGGCTCTGGTGGGAATTACTCATTTAAAATAGAGTCTATGGTACTCTATAATGAGTTTGAGCGTATTAATATATATGAGCGCGTATTTGTTAGTGAATATAACTTGTTTTAATATTGTGTTGATTGATTTATTGAGTGTCATATGAACCTTCGTCGACACAGTCTGCGCAACTGTATTGAAGGGGTTTCTAAACACTTGAATAGAACAATCGACACGATATTGTTTTAAATGAGGGTAAATGAAATAATTTTACCCCAAAATATATTTTCGATATAAAGAATAGTTTTGTAAACTATTTAGCTAATATATGGTTGCTTGGATGTTAGGAATGATAATATCAAAGTATTATCATTGTCAAGTGAAAATTTAACTAGGAATTGAAATATAATAATTTTTTTTTAAAAGGGATAAATTGATTATAGAATGAAATTTATAAATATGAATTATAGATGTGAATTATAAATTGTAATATAATTAATTGGGAATTTGTATAAGCATAAACTATACAAATGCATTTTAGTTAAAATTTGAATTAAAATAGAAATTGAAAACTTTAAAACCTCGGAGATTTTGGATGTATTTTGGAGGTAAATAGTATTATTGTTGTTTTTGGGTTATTTCTGAAAGGAAATTTGTTTTAAATTGGTTTTGAAAGGGAGATAGCATTGAATTCACTTCAGTCACTGAAAAATAACTTCGGTGATGATTGCAGCATCATCGATGTTCATTTTCGAGTTTCTAAGTGATGAATTGCTACCAAATTGATTTGTTCAGGAAAACCTGTTGTTTGTGAAATTTCAAAGGAAATTTATTGGGAATAAAACCAGGATTGGTTTGGCCTTTGAGAAATGTGATTTGTGATGTTCGAGAGTTTTAAATGATTTGAAACCAAAAGCCGGGTGTTTAAAAATCTTGATGAGATAGTTGTAAGCTTACAAATGGAAATGATTTTTATGTCAGGAAGGGAATATAAGCTTTGGATGTTGAGAATTTAAATTTAAAAGGGTGAAAGGTTAAAAATGAAATTAACTTAGTTTGGAGAATAAAATTTAACTAGATTAAAATAAATTGAATAAGCTGAAAATAATATCCAGTTGTATTCGAATTAAGTTAAAATCGAACTAAGTTAAAATAAAATTGAATTGGAATAAAAATTCAATTGAGTTATTAAATGGAATTAAATTCTTACCTGAATAAATGGAAAATAAGTTGGATAAGGATGGGATTGAAATAAATAAATCAGAATAACTTATAAAAGAATTAAAATCCATCGAAATAAAATATGCTTGGGCTATAAATAAATAGAAGGCTTGAGTTAAAAAAAATTTAAAAGATGAATATATTCAAGCTTATGATGAAATAGAATGGTATAAAACGATAAGTTGTGACTTATTAAATTGAAAATGGAATACAAGCCCGAAATCAATATTTTGATGAATTGAAAAATGAGAAGAAATTCCAAACTTGAATTATAAAATAAATTTGAACTTAAGAAATTAAATGAAGAGATTTTGAGATAAAAAAATCAAGTGTTGAATTTTGTCCAAGGGAAGAATTAATTAGATAATAAATTGGTTAATGTAATTGAATGGTGAGTTTATGATGAGGTTTGGAAATAAAACTCAAGTTATAAATAAAATTCGACTTGAATCATTAGTGAAGAGAATATAATTGAAAGTGATCTTGCAATTAATTAAATAAATAGAGAATAAAGCTGAATTGTGAGTTCATGAACTTTGGGGGTAAATTGAAAATGGATAATGAATTCAGAACTTGAGTTATTAATTAAAAATTTATTGTGAAGTGTTAACAAATTAAGTATAATTGAAATATATTGAATAAAAATGTAAATGGATTAAGATAGTAATGGTTTGAATATATAAATAAAATCCAACTAAGTGGAAATAAATTGGAAATGGCCATATAATAAATTGGATGAACTGAATCTGAAAGGTTAAATTTGATAAAAACAAGTCAGATGAAATTGTAAATTTTAAAATGAGATTTAACTGAAATAGAATTAAATTTAATGGAATATGAAAGATTTACTTGAGACGAAATAAGCTTAAGTATAAAATTGGAGTGAATAAACTTAAGCTAAAGGATGGAAAAGAGTTGAATTTAATTCAACTTAAACAAAGTGTAATAATATTGGATTAAATTTGAATCAAGTAAAAATAAATATGGATTGAAATAGAACTTGGTGGGTTGTAATAATATTTAAGGAAATGGAAAATTCGAAATGGGTTGAGTGGATAAACTAATTATGTTGAATGAGTAAATAGATAGAATAAATAGGAATCAAAATGAAGTGTGGTTTAAATAAGTTGGAAAATGGTTATGGAATGCAATAGCTTGGATTGTCTTTGAGCTAAATATAATCGTTTGGAATAAACAAATATGGAATGAAATGTAAATAAATAAATTGTAAATGAAATTTAAATGGAATGTGTCGAACTAAATAAATGATTGTGAATGGATTAAAATTTAATTGCAATGAAAACTGAGAATATATGGTTTGTGAATAAATTTAAAAGTGGAATAAAATTAAGTATAAATTGAGCTGAAACCCATTTCAATTGATTATAAAACATAAGTACTTATTTATTCACATAGATCTTGTCAAATTGCATAAAATAAATTGTCATTGGATGTAAATGGAAGTAATTAAAATTCTATAAATTGGTGGGAGTAAATAAATTGATTTTTGAAAGCAATTGAATTAAATATGAGTTCAGTTTGCTTAAAATGAATTAAGTGTAAGCTATTGTGTTTTAAACCATTCGAATTGATGAAGTTGTGTATGAATGGATTGAAAACCATTTAAATTGCATGAAAATGGTTTGTAAATTAATTGAAATAGTTGAATTACTATGAAAGTTGTAAAAAATTGCTTACGGAAAATGTTTGGTGAATTTTCTTTTAAAATCCATATGTTTTAACTAGTGTGAATAAGTGATATACTGTTAAACTTCATATATTCGGCACTTACATGTTTAAATTGAGTAAGTACAGGTACCTGGAAGCCGTGAGGCTGGATTGGGTTGTGCTATATGCTAAAAATAATAAGCCGCTTGTTTAAAATGCTAAATAAGGTACGCCTACGCAATAAAAATAGGAAATATGAACTGTTTTTGGTTTTCCGACCGTGTGGGTCGATGTATATATATTTATCTCTTTTGTCAAATTGCAAAAGCTCCTCTGTACAAAGGGGACTCTGCCAAAAAATTTCAGAAATTTTGGGAGTTAGAAAATTTTAGAAAAACTTTGGATAATTGTGTTAACGACTAGCGAATTCAAATTAGAAACTAAACTGAATTAGTAAGTGAAACTAATTAAAGTAATGACTTAAATTAGTTATAAATGAAGGATAAAATTTAAAAGTTCAAAGTTGAAAATAAATGAAATACATGCGTAATGTGGAAATCGATTTGAATAGAAATAAGTATAAACTAAAAGAGGTAAAGAGAAATAAAGATAAGAAACATATAAAATGTTTATACTAACTTAAGAAAGGAATGGTAAATTCTAGATTGGAAATTGATATTACAAATAAAATCTAAGATAAAATTGAAATGAATAGATATTGACATTTTGTAAGAAAATCGATAAAATATTTTAGGATATTGTGATTGGATATTAGTGCTAAGCAGGATATGCAGGTATTATAAGAGGGAAAAGGAAATTGGATTTGATTTCAAGAAGATAAATTTGAAATGCTCGACAAAAAGGTATGTATTTAAATTTGGTATGAAATTTGATTGGGACTTGGATTTGGATTGAGCCACTTGGCTTTTTGTTTTCTTTTGGATTTGGGAGGCCGTAGAGCCATTTTTTAGTAATACCGAGCTAGCCGCGCAAAGGAGACGCTGGCAAAAAATTTCGAAAATTTAGGGAGTTAGAAAATTTTGATAATTCAAAAATTTGGTTTTAAATTGAAACTTGAATGGTTAAAAAAATGGTATGGTTTGGAACCAGAGAAAGGTTTGGAAGTTAGTAAGAAAGATAATGAGTCTTTTATATAAAAGATAATTGGTAAGATGTTGAATTGTTAGAAAACTGTTTGGTTTAGGGAAATAATAAACGGGTATTGAATCATTCTTCCTAACTAGTAATTTCGGGGACGAAATTATTTTAAGCGGGGAGGAATGTGACGACCCGGAATTTTTAAGTGATTTAAATCGGAATATTTAATCGATTTTAAATATTCAATGGTATAATTTTCAATCGAATTACGAATATCACAATTTATTTGATAATTAATTATCGAATTAAATAACTTGAATTTGAATAAAATGTTGAATCTAGAATTTTAAGCCTGTTAAACATAATTTGAAGACTTATAAAATCTATATTGATAATATTGAAGATAATGGAAGTTTTAAAATTTAAATTTAATGGTGATTTATTCGGTTTTAAAATTTCATTGTTTAAATTGAATTTAAAAATAACCTTCCGAGGCACAGTCTCGGAATTCGACGAAACCAGTTCCATTGGGTCCGTAATATTGAATTATTATCGGGTTTCAAATTTCGTAGCAATTGGAGTTGTTGTGTGAGCACACGATATATAAACGCGCTCAAATTTAATTGATATTAATCGATATACTTATAAAAGAAAACTCAAGTTTAAAGTCCAATCTTCCTCTACAGTCAAATCTTTTTCCATACGCTTCATTTCCCTTTTATTTCTAAGCCGAGCCTTCCTCAAGAATTCACGTATCAATCTTTTTACCTTCCCCTTTCTTCCTTTTAAATCCAACCCAGTTAAACGAGAAGAAAAAAAAAGACTAATGGCGGAACTGAACAAAGGGGGGATCGCGACTTCCCTTTTCCCCAAATCGTTCGTTCGAAAAACAAAATCGAGATCTCGAATTAAATCTCGAGTTGTCCTCCTTAATGGCCGAAGCACCCAGTTTTCCCTCTCGTCCTCTTTATTTCATCTCTGTTCGAATCGAGTCACTCGCGAGTTCAGGCGCCAGGAAGCCCTATCCACGGCGAGCTCGAGCACTGCGGTGGCATCGCAAGTCGAGGGGATCGAAGAGGAAACTTTGTGGGTGGAGTGCGATAAGGATGGATCGTGCTGCGGCATGGGTGGAGGTACGAGCTGTAGTAGTGGTCGCACGCGACATTTGGGTTCATGTAGGAGCGTGGGAATGGTGTAGTGCTCGGTGGCCAAGGTCGAAATTGTTATGGCAGAATTTTGGTGGTTGCTGTTCGCTTTTGCCTGGAACGTTTGAGATAGGTATTTAAATTCTACCCTTAATTTAATTCAACATATATAGAAATACAGATAAGTTACAGTGAATATACTTATAAGGATGTTAATATGTTTGAGAAATCTATAAAAATAAAAATAAAACAGTATTGATTTTGATTTAAACATATATATAAATTAGTAAGGCGATTAGTTGTTCTATTAACATATTTAATTTATTTTAGTTTCTAAAACTAAATTATTAAACGAGATTTAGTTTAAATGAAATTATTTGTTAATTAAATTAAAGTTAGCGAACGGAAATTATTGGTTCGATTTATTCGGATATTAACAAAATAAATCCAATGTTTATTCAAGGTTAAAGGTCATGAAAACAAGTCGAGATGGATAGGATGGCAAATTTAAAAGGGAAAAAGGTGAGTTAATCTCACTCAGTTAATTTAAATTTAAATGTTTAAATTTAAATAATTGTTTGGATGGATGAATTGAGTGATATGATTTAGTATGATATTTTAGAATTGGTATATTATATTGTGCTAACATTTGTGGATGCAGGGAAACAGGTTGGAGGGATCCAACTGGACCCCTCACATTTATTTAAATTATTCCATATTCTCTGTTGTGATTATTTGATATCTTATGATGAGTTATATTGGTATATTGAATGTTATGGTTGATTGGATATTTGGGTATAATGAATTACCAAAATATATGAATTGGATTGTTGGAAAGAAATAAAAAGGGAGTAAATTTGTAAGTGAAATAATTATAAAAAGTTTGAGTAAATTAAGAATGAATTGAAAAGAAATAGAAGTAATATGAAAATAATAATAAATAACTTCGAGCATGAAGAGAAATGGAATTCTGAATAAAATGAAATTGATGAATTGTAAACTTAAGTTATATCAATTAAAGAAATAAGAATTATTTTAAAATTCAAAGTTTAAATTTATTTAAAAGAATAAAGAAGTAATTGAGAAATCTAAAAATTGGAAATTTTAGTTAAAGTGTTTTTAAATCATAATAAAAAATGAGATCTGAAATTAATAGATTCTTAATTAAAAGGGAATAAATTGGGAATCAATTTGGAAAATTGATTTAAGTGATTGAGATTGGAAATTTCCCTCTGAAAACCAAGTACGTTTTCAAAGTAAATTTTTTTAAATATAAATTAAAAGTTTAAGGTTGTTTTAAGAAGAATGTTTTGAGAAAAAAAATTAATTGTTTCTAAATGTTTAAATTCTAAAGTAAGTATTTTCTTTTAATCTATTATAGCAATAATTATTTTAAGAGTGACTTAGTATTTTATTTTTAAAAGTGAACTCTAGTTTTAAATTTTATTTAGTAACCTTATTTTCAAATATTCATATAGAATATATTTTTAACAAATCATTGAAGTAGTTTTAACTTAAATTTTATAAAGTATATTTCTAAGTAAAGTGTTTTTAATTATTTTAAAAATCTAGTCTGTGCTTGGTAATTTCAGAGGAGATAGAAAATATTTGGGAAAGTTGATTCTGAAAAGAAAGATGGTTTTGAAAACTGTTTTCAAAGGGTTGAAAATAGAAATATATCTTGTGAAGATATTTTTGGAGATTAATAAATAATTTGGAAATTATTTATTGGTTGATGGTTGTTTTGTGAATATAATTGATAGTTAAATAACCGACTATCAATATTGGACAATGCGTTGATCGTTTCGAAGAGACCGGGATCGAGATTTATTTCTCGAAAACCACTTCGATCCGGTTTGTACGTTTCGTGGAAACGATTTTTTTTGGAGTCGAAGATGGAGCAGTGAAGTGCAAGGGCTAGTCGCTACTAATCCTGAGGATATTTCCAAAATGGATGTAGTAGGAATAGTGCCTTCGGTTCCGTTCGAACCCGGGATGGACTTGTATGGATGAATGCTTGCGAAACATCGTCAGGTGGACGATGGGCATTCTAAGAGATATTGTTCTTAAGGGTAACGCTTAGCCTCAAGCCTCATCAAATGGGAATGGCTGAAAATCAGGGGATATGCAGCAAGGCTTCGTGTGTAGCGTCCACTGGAGGGTGAGGTCATCCCTGTCTAGATGTCCCTTTATTTCGGCTTAGTGGGCGGTTGCTGATCCCAACCGCGGGGTGATCTTGCTCGGGACTGTCCAGTAAGGGATGGTTCCGGTCTTGTGTTGCAGGGGAGTTAGGGTGGCTCCTCGGTACGCTGATCTAGACCAGGTACTGTGACAGGTGGTACCCCAGTGCCTAGCCATGAGTTGGAATCCATTTTCCCTACGCGCCCGTACGGTTTTGATTGTGCCCAACTATTGCTGAAACGTGAGATGCAAGCATTTCAGCTAGATTCTATTTTACTTTCTATAGACACTATTATAATATCAGAGCACTTTAATAAAAAGTGTTTTAGCTATCGTAAGGTAAAAACCCGACATGTTTATTTGTGGCGTGGTCTTACGAGATGCTTTTGTTTTCAAAGGATTTTTGAAAATTTAATAATCAATTGGGTGTTATTTTCTCACGCTGGTAATCCAGACTGACTCAGGTATTATTTAACTGTAATGCTCGGGTCAGACCGAGTATTATAGAATACAGGATAGGATGCTGTGGAGCTCAGGAGACGAGCTGGATGACGATACGTACTCCCGTACTTGTATATATATATTATTCCGTTGCTTGAGTTGTTGTGTATCCATTGTATGATATTGGAGTTGAGCTGTGATTGATGTACTCTGATGATGAAATGTATGTAAACAGATATATTTGATTTTGAGTAAAGATTATTTATTATCTATTATATTTTATTCCGCTGCGATGGTTAGATTCTGATGTTGATTTTGTTTTCTCTTCTTCTACATCTTCTTCTTTAACCCAAATGGTTCGTATTTCTGTACAACTTAAGTTGATTTAGGTAGAATAGTGTTGACTCAAGGGGTACGGATTTGCGGGCTGTTACATTGGTTGTGATAAAAATTATAAATACTTAAATATAACATGAAATGATGAATGGATAAATGGAACAAGTAAGTGAACTTAAGAAAGAAGATAAATGAATCGTATTATATCTTTGTAAATTGGTTATAGAAAATAAATATAAATTGCAAAGGGGATTGTAAAAAAATTGAATTTGTAACCTGTATGATAACTATAAACTAAGAAAAGTCATATATAAGAAGTTAGACTTTTATAGGATGACTATAAATTAAAGTGATGATTGATAAAATGTTTCGCAAATAAATTTGTTATTAACTGAATCTGAATATCAAGTAAATGTAAACAAAAGAATTTGGTATGGCAAAGAATCAATTGGAAAGGAAATTGAATTTAAATTTAAATTTGTATAATGTTTAAAAATGGACGTGAGTAAGCAAATTCTATCGAATAATGTTTAAGAAATGATAGTATTAAAGAATATACTTGGTAAAGAAATAGATACCAAGTAAATTAGGGACATAAATATTGTACTGTAAATCATTAACTGTAAATGAAATGAAGGTAACCAAAAGAAATATAATATAGATACATTGTATTGAAATCTATTGAAAGGTAATATGTAAGTTGTATGAGTATTATTTTATTCGCATAACGATTTGATCCAAATTCGAGCACAAAATTTCAAGATGATTTATATCGATCCAAGTTAGGATTTTTCAATCAATTCTCGACGGCGAACCTTGGACATGGATTTTTGATTTGATTCTGGAATTCTCTATCATAGTATATGGCTATGCAAGGAGAGTAACAGTTTCCAATCAAGGAACCAAATCTGAGTCCGCACTAGAGAGTCGTGTGAACGATACTAGTTTGTAAGTGAAATTATGCGATCGAATAAGCGATTAGGTTTGATATTGCTCACGGATGATATATGTACGGCTTACGGACTTAATTAAAGCTAATATTGGAAATTGAAGATGCCAAGTATAAAATGATTCTTTTAAATTGTATAATTGGATATCATTGGTAAATGAAATGCAGGTATTTAAAATCAAGAAAATGTGGATTGCCCAACAAAAGGTACGTGTTTATTTTGTCATTGGATTTGGTGATTTTTGATGAGCTACTTGGCTTTGGATTTTATTTTATTGGTTTGGGGCCCGTAGAGGCGTTTTGTAGCTGTACCAATCGACCCGCGTAAAGGAGACTCTGTCGAAATTTTTCGTAAATCCGGTTGTTAGAAAATTTTTCAAGTTTTAAAATTTTATAACTTGCTTGATAACTAACTCGTAAACTTCATAGGCTAATCATAGTAGCGTAGTGGAAGTGTAGTAACGATTTTATAAATGGAATTTCATTCTTTTATAAGTTGATAATTTTGAATAAAATATATCAAATGTTAAATTCTTTACTTAGTTCCTTTTCGATGACGAAAAGTTTTGAGTGGGGGAGAGTGTAACGACCCGTAAAATTTTGATGACTAAAAATAGCTAATTTAATAAGATTTCGTGATTAAATGTTAGAAAAAAAATGTAATTTATTTGGAATAATAATAATTGGAATGAATTGCAACAATAATTATCCAAGAAATTGTTAATAGATTGAATGGAGTTCCAATCTAATTGAATTGACTCGAATATTATAACTTGGTTATAAGGAAATATATGGAAAAACAAATGTAAATAAGTGAATAAGAACTGTGAATTATTTAGGTAGAAATACAAATTTTAATAAATTGGTTTCGAAGATTTGAATAGTAATAAGTATTGAAAAATAAATGCTACTTAGTGAATGCCTTTATAATCAATAATTGGATTGGATAATAAATGTTGAATTCATTGGGTATAATAGAGTAATTGATGGATAAGTAAAATCTATTTAAAATGAAATAATTGAATATTGAACAGGTAAATTGTTTAAATTAAATATTTAAAACTTATTGAATAATTGAATAACGGTAAAATGGAAATAGTGTTCTAAAATGTGAATTGGTTTTAAAAGTTGAATCTTATAAGTTCAATTTCAATATTTCAAAAGATAATGAATTGTTTAAATTTAATATTTGGAATTTATTGAATAATTGAATAACGGGAATCGAATAACTGTTTAATGGAAATGGTTGTTCTATAATTTGAATGGTTTCAAAAGTTGATTTGATAAGTTCGTTTTGAATATTTCAAAGGATAGTGATTTAATAATAATCAAATTTGTTAAAATTTAATATTACAGATATTTGAATAATTAAATTCCGAATTGATATGATTAATTTGATATTGAAATTCTAATGTATGAAAATAGAGTGCATAACTGAAATTTGATTTAATATGATTCAAATTGGCTTCCAAAGTGAACGTAAGTTATATTTGGATTATAATAGAGTTAATAAGATTTTAAAATTGGAATTTTTAGCAATTCGGTAAATTTTGAAAAGTCGTCGACTTAACCGACGAGTTAAAATAGCTTTTCGGGGCACAATCTCGGAATTCGACGAAACCAGTCCTATTAGATCCGTAATAGTTTATTACTATCAGATTTCAATTTCCATAGCAATCGGAGTTGCCGTTTGACCGTGGCAGCTCAAAACGCTTAGAAATTAATTTAATCGATTTAATTTAAACTTGATCGTTTATTTCCGTAACTCGCACATATGATCGAATTAGGCCCGGAAACATGTTCCATTGTGTTCGGAATGTGGGTAAAACATTATAAAAGCCTAGCGGAACATGTTGATAGGAGTTTGAAATAAATATCTAGATATTCGAATTTAAAATAATAATAATTAATATATTGACTTGACTGTACCCATCACATCTGTCTCTTTTCTTTCTTTTCTCAGCCATCCTAACCTATCACTGTTCCACTTCCTTTTTAAATATGCTTCCTTTTATTTATAACAGCCGAGCACAGAGGGAAAATGATAATGAAGCTTTGAAAAAATTATATCTCACAAACTATTGATCTAAAAATCCTCAAACCAATTCCTAAATTCATGTTTCTTCCTTCTCTTCAATTTGGTATGGTCGTTGGTGGGTGCGGCAACTATTTAGGGTCCATAGCATTCTTAAGCGTGAACTAGGGTTGGAAATCATGGAGGATATAGGCTTTGATTCGCGAAACGGAGCTTTGATTTGAGCTCGTCATCGAAAATAGCACCTCGGAGCACGTTTTGGTGGTGCGCGATCACATTGTGGAGCATGCGACATTTCACGTCGTGCATGCAGCTAGGCACGAGTCGCGACTTCCAGGGTGGCGTCGAGCTTGGAATTGGGGATGGGGAATGGTGTTGATTTCGATGAGAAGTCGGATGGCATTGTCGGTTCGTCGAGTTATGTAGCCTAGCTCCGTATCATTAGAAGGAAGTGCATGATAATGGTGGGTTTGTGCATTTTGCGCGTACAGGCTTTGTTTGGGGAAGAAGATGTTAAGTGGACTGGGCCTCTTTTGCTTTGGGTATGAATTTATTTTAGTATCTATATAAATTGTTTTATAAATTCGAATGTCGATTACTTAAAAACGTATAACTTCTACATACGAGGTCCGATTGGAACGAGAACTTTTGCGTTGTGATGGTCATGACGAGAGCTTCGAAATGAAACTGGTTTGGGAGAATTTGGAGATGGTTGAAATTTGGGGCTAAAATGGGAGTCGCCCGGTTGAGTTCCAAACCGGAACGTCTCGATGACAACGGAAAATCAAGGTGAGTGTTTTATAACGCTCACAACGTACTGAATATCTTTATGGTAGTTAAATTTGATATTATGAAGTGATATGAAATTTATTTGTCATTGTTTGATAAAATTTAATTGTCATATAGATTGTCATTTGAATTCACAGTTGAAAATTAGTGACAGTCAAATTGAAATTAAAATTGAATTGCGATTAAATTACCTGATATTGATAACTATGAAATTGCAGTGAATTGTATTGTCTATTGGATGATGTATTTCGATGGATGCTATTGGTTGATATTTAAATGTTTGGATGTTTATTTGCTTATATATATCCTATTATGCATACATATGACTCTGTGATTTAGTTTAAGTGATATATATATATATATATATATATATATATATATTCATCCGTGACATTTAATTGAAATAAATAATCACTTGGCCATAGGATAGAAAATTATATACGGACAACGGTTTGGTTAAATTAATAAAAAAAATCGTTGATTTGAAATTTATTTAAATATTTTGATTTAAAAGTTATTAAAAAAATTTTTATAGAAATCGAATTTATCGCAAATTGAGTATGGAATGTTGAAATAAGTTTTGGTTAAAAGAAATTGTTAAATAATTTAAGTTGAGACGTTGAAATTTAAAATTTGGATATGATCGAATTTCGAAAATTTATTTGTTTTAAAGATTGAACATTATTTCGAGCTTTGAGTACTACTAAGTAAAGGCGATATAAAAATGATATTTTGGAATTGAGCTTAGAATTGAATCATATTTGAAATTTGGATTTAAAATTGAATATTGAAGGATAAATTTTGTTAAGTGTTATAAATTGATATTTTGAAAAATCAAGCTACAAATCGATATAAATTGAAATTGAAGTAATTGAAGGTGAATGTAGAATTGAATTAATTTGAAGTCAAAGTTGACATTGATTTGAATGGAAATCGAAATTGAATCGGTAGAATGGAAATTGAAATTGTTTGAATTAGGAAGTTATAATTGAAATGGTTTTGTTCTGAAGCTGTTTCATTGTCTTTCCAAACTACTCTGTTATATAAACCATCTTCAAATACTTAAACTATTTTAACCTATATTAACTATATTAAATTATTTTTAAACCATGTTAACTTTTTTTAATTATATTTCATCTATCTTAAATCCATTTAACTATATTAAATTAATTTATCTATTTGAAATCCATTTAAATATTTTAAGTATCTTTAACTATTTTAATTATTTAAAACTACTTTTAAACTACTTACAACTATTTTCTAAAATTTGAAGCTGGTCACTAAGGTGAAATGTTTATGTTTGAATCTTGAATTTAAATACGAATTGGGTTAAATGAAGTTGCAACCTAAATTGAAATTCGAAATGATCTTGAAATCGAAATGAGATATTGAGGCGAAAAATGATTTTTGAAACGGAATCTTACATTTTGAATAGCTATGATGATATTTGAAATGGATTTGATTTTTTTGAAACGAATAGGATATTTTGATATCAATTATGAATCGATTGAAATGTAAAAAAGCCATCGGTGTAATAATACGTAGTTATTAAAGAGACCGGGATCGGATATGGACATACTCTCTGTCGATACCGAAAACCACTTTAATAACTATTATACGCGGAGTGTTGATCCAGAATGAAGTGGATGGTTTGGTGAACGCGTTGATTGAAGAAAGAGAACGATATTGGATGACCCCTGACATGACTAAAATAGGAGCCGCGCCTGGCCATTGAGGTTCGCCATCTCTAGCGGACACACTTCTTCGATACCATATCTATTACTTTTGTGATTCGATTTGGGTGCACCCCTCGATTTGGGAGTGTTGTTTCGCGGTGTTGAGGTAGCTGCTGGATTTGCTCAACATCAGTCCGGATCACGCAACTACTAGTATCCTAGTTGGTATCGCCTCATGCACCTTGTCATACTGATTATCCTATTCGCGACCACTACGTTTTGTTTTATGTTATACCTATAGGGTACCCTTTGATAACCACCAGTTTACGGTGGGGTTTACGGTGCTGTATAGACTATGGCATTATAAAAATGTGTTAAGGGGTATTATGGTAACGCCTTAACGCTATTTTAATACTTTTACTTTACTGTAGTCATATTATAATAGCATATTGTACTACATAGTAGATAGTTTAACGGATCCTTGAGAGATGGAAATACACGTAACATCTCTTAAGTTACTTCACGCACGTCGACACTGGATATGAGATGTCAAACCCCGTAAACATCTCTGACGCCGTTACACTAATATTTATTTACGATTGATTTAACTTACATGAGGATATTTTAGTCCTGAATCGAGTGTTTTGTCTTTTCATTACGCTCGGGTCAGACCTGAGTTTTTCAGCTTATTGAAGATCTTTTCTGGAGGACGAAGTCGAAGATTTGGTATACTATTCTATTATTATCTTTGCATCATGTTGTCTGCTGCATTATTTTATTTGTTTTGTTGTATATGTATAACTCTGATAAATGTTGTATAAATAATGATCAAAGTATTGTAAACAGCTTCATAAAATGTTTATTTGATTATTATATTTTATCGTTCCGCTGTGTGATTCTGTGTTGTTTCATTTCCTTTATTTCTCTTTCTTTTCTTTTCTTATTTACCCCAATAACCATCTGCCCTTTTGAACGGTTTGGAACCGGCATGTGTATTTGATCGTCGGTTTAAACTGTCCAAAAAGGTGGGTCGTTGCAGTTGGTATCAGAGCTTTGGTTTAGCAATAACCTTAGCTTTGTAGGGTCTGACTCTTTATAAATAGGGTAGTAATACCCTATGATGAGTCGTTGAGTGTATACATATGAGAGAGCGTATTTGTTAGTGATATAAAGTGTTTTATATTGTGTCGGTTGATTTGTTGAGTGGCTTATGGATTCTGGTCAATACGCGTAATTAACGTCATTGATAGGGATCTCTAAACACTTAAACAGAACAATTCGACATAGTATTGTTTTAAAATTGGGTAAATGAAATAATTTTGCTCTAATTATATTATGAATATAAAAAAAATTCAGAAATTATTGTGACTTATCTAGCTTACCTGGTTGTTAGAAATGATATATTGGTTATTATCATTAATTGGATATTGTAATTTAATAAATAAGGTAAATTACAAAATGAACAGTAATAAAACAACTTGTGGAATGTTTTAAGAAAGAAAATCTTATAAGAATATTTTATAAAGGTGACTTATAAATTAAAATAGATTTAAATTGGAAAATATTGAATTTAAGACCCAGAGGTTTTGACAATGGTTCTCAAAGCTTTGAAGAAAATATGTTGTGATATTAGTTGGAAAATATTTATGGGAAATATTTTGAAAGGATTTTAAGAAGGAATGAATTCAGTACTCCTGTCTTCTGTCGCTGGAAAATAATTTCGGTGATGACTGCGCAGCATCATCGACGTTCATTTTCGAGTCTCAAAGTGAGGGAGACTTCTAAGAAGCTTTGCTTTTCTTCGAAATTATTTTGGGTAAATGGGTTTTGGTTTAAACTCCAAAGGTATGATTTGATATATTAAAGATATAAGTGCATATGTTTATTTCAAACGATTTGAAAAGAACCGGGCATTTAAATTTCTAAGTTATGTTAATTAGTTATTTTCAAATTATTTGAATGAAATGTGAATAACCAGAGTTTATAAAATAAGAGGATTTAGATATCTAAGCTTATGTTTGGGAAAACTTTAGAGTTATAGGATACCTTCAAAGTTAAAAGGTAAAGAGAATTTAAATAAATTAAATTTGGGAACATTCTAATTAAGTAAAATGAAATTCTATAAATTTGTATAATACCAAATTTGCATTCTAATAACATATAATATGACTTACCAAATATTAAGAAGTTGAAATGATGTTTTGGATATGTAATGAGATGTTGTACAAATAAATAGAACCTGAAAATAATTGAAGTATACAAGTAAGGAAAACTCAAAAGGAATTAAAATGTGTATAAATGGAAAACTTGGTTGTGATAAAAATTATAAATACTTAAATATAACATGA
Source organism: Allium cepa (assembly GCA_030765085.1). Taxonomy (NCBI): domain Eukaryota; kingdom Viridiplantae; phylum Streptophyta; class Magnoliopsida; order Asparagales; family Amaryllidaceae; genus Allium; species Allium cepa. Next base: position 417,857,871 of record CM060945.1, on the reverse strand, counting down.
AATGATGAATGGATAAATGGAACAAGTAAGTGAACTTAAGAAAGAAGATAAATGAATCGTATTATATCTTTGTAAATTGGTTATAGAAAATAAATATAAATTGCAAAGGGGATTGTAAAAAAATTGAATTTGTAAACTGTAAGATAACTATAAACTAAGAAAAGTCATATATAAGAAGTTAGACTTTTATAGGATGACTATAAATTAAAGTGAAGATTGATAAAATGTTCCGCAAATAAATTTGTTATTAACTGAAACTGAATATGAAGTAAATGTAAACAAAAGAATTTGGTATGGCTAAGAATCAATTGGAAAGGAAATTGAATTTAAATTTAAATTTTTATAATGTTTAAAAATGGACTTGAGTAAGCAAATTCTATCGAATAATGTTTAAGAAATGATAGTATTAAAGAAGATACTTGGTAAAGAAATAGATACCAAGTAAATTAGGGACATAAATATTGTACTGTAAATCATTAACTGTAAATGAAATGAAGGTAAGCAAAAGAAATATAATATAGATAAATTGTATTGAAATCTATTGAAAGGTAATACGTAAGTTGTACGAGTATTCTTTTATTCGTATAACGATTTGATCCAAATTCGAGCACAAAATTTCAAGATGATTTATATCGATCCAAGTTAGGATTTTTCACTCGATTCTCGACGGCGAACCTTGGATATGGATTTTTTATTTGATTCTGGAATTCTCTATCATAGTATATGGCTTTGCAAGGAGAGTAACAGCTTCCAATCAAGGAACCAAATCTGAGTCCGCACTAGAGAGTCATGTGAACGATACTAGTTTGGAAGTGGAATTGTGTGATCAAATAAGCGATTAGGTTTGATATTGCTCATGGATGATATATGTACGGCTTACGGACTTAATTAAAGCTAATATTGGAAATTGAAGATGCGAAATATAAAATGATTCTTTTAAATTGTATAATTGGATACCATTGGTAAATGAGATGCAGGTATTTAAAATCAAGAAAATGTGGATTGCCCGACAAAAGGTACATGTTTATTTTGTCATTGGATTTGGTGATTTTTGATGAGCCACTTGGCTTTTGATTTTCTTTTATTGGTTTGGGGCCCATAGAGAGTTTTGTAGCTGTACCGATCGACCCGTGCAAAGGAGACTCTGCCGAAATTTTTCGTAAATCCGGGTGTTAGAAAATTTTTCAAGTTTTAAAATTTTATAACTTGTTTGATAACTAACTCGTAAACTTCATAGGCTAATCATAGTAGCGCAGTGGAAGTGTAGTAACGATTTTATAAATGGAATTTTATTGTTTTATAAGTTGATAATTTTGAATAACATATATCAAATGTTAATTTCTTTACTTAGTTTCTTTTCCCTTCTTTTTCCTTTTCGAGGACGAAAAGTTTTGAGTGGGGGAGAGTGTAACGACCCGTAAAATTTCGATAATTAAAAATAGCTAATTTAATAAGATTTCGTGATTAAATGTTAGAAAAAAATGTAATTTATTTGGAATAATAATAACTAGAATGAATTGCAACAATAATTATCTAAGAAATTGTTAATAGATTGAATGGAGTTCCAATCTAATTGAATAGACTCGAATATTATAACTTGGTTATAAGGGAATATATGGAAAAACAAATGTAAATAAGTGAATAAGAATTGTGAATTATTTAGGTAGAAATACAAATTTTAATAGATTGGTTTCGAAGATTTGAATGGTAATAAGTATTGAAAAATAAATGCTATTTAGTGAATGCCTTTGCAATCAATAGTTGGTTTGGATAATAAATGTTGAATTCATTGGGTATAATAGAGTAATTGATGGATAAGTAAAATCTATTTAAAATGAAATAATTGAATATTGAACAGGTAAATTGTTTAAATTAAATATTTAAAACTTATTGAATAATTGAATAACTGTAAAATGGAAATAGTGTTCTAAAATTGAATTGGTTTTAAAAGTTGAATCTTAAGTTCAATTTCAATATTTCAAAAGTTAATGAATTATTGGATAATCGAATTGTTTAAATTTAATATTTGGAATTTATTGAATAATTGAATAACGGGAATCGAATAACTGTTTAATGGAAATGGTTGTTCTATAATTTGAATGGTTTCAAAAGTTAATTTGATAAGTTCATTTTGAATATTTCAAAGGATAGTGATTTAATAATAATCAAATTTGTTAAAATTTAATATTACAGATATTTGAATAATTAAATTCCAAATTGATATGATTAATTTGATATTGAAATTCTAATGTATGAAAATAGAGTGAATAACTGAAATTTGATTTAATATAATTCAAATTGGCTTCCAAAGTTAATGTAAGTTATATTTGGATTATAATAGAGTTAATAAGATTTTAAAATTGGAATTTTTAGCAATTCGGTAAAATTTGAAAAGTCGTCGACTTAAGCGACGAGTTAAAATAGCTTTCTGGGGCACAGTCTCGGAATTCGACGAAACCAGTCCTATTAGATCCGTAATAGATTATTATTATCGGGTTTCAATTTCAATAGCAATCGGAGATGCCGTTTGACCGTGGAAGTTCAAAACGCTTAGAAATTAATTTAATCGGTTTAATTTAAAATTGATCGTTCATTTCCGTAACTCGATCGAATTAGGCCCTGAAACATGTTCCATTGTGTTCGGAATGTGGGTAAAACATTATAAACGCCTAGCGGCCCGTCTTGATAGGAATTTGAAATAAATATCTAGATATTCGAATTTAAAATAATAATAATTAATATATTGACTTGACTGTACCCATCACATCTGTCTCTTTTCTTTCTTTTCTTAGCCATCTTAACCTATCACTTTTCCACTTCCTTTTTAAATACGATTCCTTCTTTTCATAACAGCCGAGCACAGAGGGAAAATGATAATGAAGCTCTGAAAAAATTATATCTCACAAACTATTAATCTAAAAATCCTCAAACCAATTCCTAAATTCATGATTCTTCCTTCTCTTTGATTTGGTATGGTCGTTGGTGGGTGCGGCAACTATTTAGGGTCCATGCCGTTCTTAGGCGTGAACTAGGGTTGGAAATCATGGAGGATATAGGCTTCGATTCGCGAAACGAAGCTTTGATTTGAGCTCGTCATCGAAAATAGCACCTTGGAGCACGTTGTGGTGGTGCGCGATAACGTTGTAGGGCATGCGACATTTCAGGTCGTGCGTGTAGCTGGCACGAGTCGCGACTTCCAGGGTGGCATCGAGCTTGGAATTGGGGATGGGGGATGGTGGAGATTTCGATAAGAAGTCGGATGGCATTTTCGGTTCATCGAGTTATGTAGCCTAGCTCTGTATCATTGGAAGGAAGTGCACGGCAACGGTGGGTTTGTGCATTTTGCGCGTACAGGCTTTGTTTGGGGAAGAAGATGTTAAGTGGGCTGGGCCTCTTTTGCTTTGGGTATGAATTTATTTTAATATCTATATAAATTGTTTTATAAATTCGAATGTCGATAACATAAAAATGTATAACTTCTACATACGAGGTCCGATTGGAACGAGAATTTATGCGTTACGATCGTAATAATGAGAGCTTCGAAATGAATCTGGTTCGGGTGAATTTGGAGACGGTTGAAATTTAGGGTTAAAATCGGGAGTCGTCCGGTTGAGTTCCAAACCGGAACGTCTCGGTGACAACGGAAAATCAAGGTGAGTGTTTTATAACGCTCACAACGTACTGAATATCTTTATGGTAATTAAATTTGATATTATGAAGTGATATGAAATTTATTTTTCATTGTTTGATAAAATTTAATTGTCATATAGATTGTCATTTGAATTCACCGTTGAAAATTAAATTGACAGTCAAATTGAAATTAAAATTGAATTGCGATTGAATTACCTGATATTGATAACTATGAAATTGCAGTGAATTGTATTGTCTATTGGATGATGTATTTCGATGGATGCTACTGGTTGATATTTAAATGTTTGGATGTTTATTTGCTTATATATATCCTATTATGCATACATATGACTCTGTGATTTGGTTTAAGTGATATATATATTCATCCCTGACATTTAATTGAAATAAATAATCACTTGGCCATAGGATATAAAATTATATACGAACATTGGTTTGGTTAAATTAATAAAAAAAAATTAAATCGTTGATTTGAAATTTATTTAAATGTTTTGATTTAAAAGTTATAAAAAAAATCAATTTATAGAAATCGAATTTATCGCAAATTGAGTTTGGAATGTTGAAATAAATTTTGGTTAAAAGAAATTGTTAAATAATTTAAGTTGAGACGTTGAAATTTAAAATATGGATATGATCGAATTTCGAAAATTTATTTGTTTTAAAGATTGAACATTATTTCGAGCTTTGAGTATTACTAAGTAAAGGGGATATAAAAATGATATTTTGGAATTGAGCTTGGAATTGAATCATATTTGAAATTTGGATTTAATTTTGAATATTGAAGGATTAATTTTGCTAAGTGTTATAAATTGATATTTTGAAAAATCAAGCTCCAAATCGATATAAATTGAAATTGAAGTAATTGAAGGTGAATGTAGAATTGAATTAATTTGAAGTCAAAGTTGACACTGATTTGAATTGAAATCGAAATTGAATCGGTAGAATGGAAAATGAAATTGTTTGAATTAGGAAGTTATAATTGAAATGGTTCGGTTTTGAAGCTGTTTCATTTTATTTCCAAACTACACTGGTATACAAACCATCTTCAAATACTTAAACTATTTTAACCTATATTAACTATATTAAATTATTTTTATCCCATCTTAAACCATGTTAACTTATTTTAATTATATCTCATCTATCTTAAATCCATTTACCTATATTAAATTAATTTATCTATTTGAAATCCATTTAAAGATTTTAAGTATCTTTAACTATTTTAATTATTTAAAACTACTTAAAACTATTTTGTAAAATTTGAAGCCGGTCACTAAGTTGAAATGTTTATGTTTAAATGTTGAATTTTAATACAAATTGGGTTAAATGAAGATGCAACCTAAATTGAAATTCAAAATGATCTTGAAACCGAATTGAGATATTGAGGCGAAAAATGTTTTTGAAATGGAATCTTACATTTTGAATGGCTATGATGATATTTGAAATGTATTTGATTTTTTTGAAACGAATAGGATATTTTGATATCAATTATGAATCGATTGAAATGTAAAAAAGCCACCGGTGTAATAATACGTAGTTATTAAAGAGACAGGGATCAGATATGGACATACTCTCTGTCGATACCGAAAACCACTTTAATAACTATTATATGCGGAGTGTTGATCCAGAATGAAGTGGATGGTTTGGTGAACTCGTTGATTGAAGAAAGAGAACGATATTGGATGACCCCTGACATGACTAAAACAGGAGCCGCGCCGGGCCATTGAGGTTCACCATCTCTAGCGGACACACTTCTTCGATATCATATCTATTACTTTTGTGATTCGATTTGGTTGCACCCCTTGATTTGGGAATGTTGTTCGCGGTGTTGAGGTAGCTGCTGACTATGCTCAACATCAGTCCGGATCACGCAACTACTAGTATCCTAGTTGGTATCGCCTCATGTACCTTGTCATACTGATTATCCTATTCGCGACCACTACGTTTTGTTTTGTGTTATACCTATGGGGTACCCTCTGATAACCACCAGTTTACAAGGGGTTTACGGTGCTGTATAGACTATGGCATTATAAAAATGTGTTAAGGGGAATTATGGTAACGCCTTAACGCTATTTTAATACTTTTACTTTACTGTAGTCATATTATAATAGCGTATTGTACTACATAGTAGAGAGTTTAACGGATCCTTGAGAGATGGAAAATCCCGTAACATCTCTTAAGTTACTGCACACATGTTGACACTGGATATGAGATGTCAAATCCCGTAAACATCTCTGACGCCGTTACACTCATATTTATTTACGATTGATTTAACTTACATGAGGATATTTTAGTCCTGACTCGAGTGTTTTGTCTTTTCATTACGCTCGGGTCAGACCTGAGTTTTTCAGCTTATTGAAGATCTTTTCTGGAGGACTAAGTCGAAGATTTGGTATACTATTGTATTATTATCTTTGCATCATGTTGTCTGCTGCATTATTTTATTTGTTTTGTTGTATATGTATAACTCTGATAAATGTTGTATAAATAATGATCAAAGTATTGTAAACAGCTTCATGAACTGTTTATTTTATTATTATATTTTATCGTTCCGCTGCGAGATTTTGTGTTGTTTCATTTCCTTTATTTCTCTTTCTTTTCTTTTCTTATTTACCCCAATAACCATCTTCCCTTTTGAACGGTTTCGAACCGGCATGTGTATTTGATCGTCGGTTTAAACTGTCCAAAAAGGTGGGTCGTTGCAAATGGAAACAGGGAGCGTAGGAAAGGAAAGGTTAGAAAAATAAAAAATTTCACCCTTAAATTTCAGAGATAAATAAGGTAACGTACCTCTTTAATGAAATGTACAGCATTGGTCACAAGCTAAAATTTAGCTGAAAGTTTAAAGAAATAAGGGGAAGATGGTTTTTTATAAATTAATCACTTCCCAGAATTAATATGTCAGTGAAAAAAGGAAAGGAGATGAATCAGGAAACGTATTATAACTTATATATAACTATTAAATGGATAGATGGAAGAAAAGGTGAGCAGGTGAGTAAAAGTGGAAACTGATTTATAAGCGAAATGGAATGTGAGCTATTGCCTGGGAAGAAAATGGAACAGTTTAAAAATTAAAGGCAATGGACTGCTGAAATTAAATGAGTATAAAATGTGTAAAACTTATATACTGAAACGGCTATAAATTTCAATTATTATTATAAAATAGGGAATAACGAAAGGCAAGGACAATGATTCAAAGTTTATTAATGGTTAGGAATGGGAAAGTCTATCTGTGAATTGGAAAAATTATTAAGCAATTGAAACCGGTAGAAAAAGTAATAGCTACACACTGTTTTAGAAACAATCAAAGCAATTAATAGCTTGATTGGACAGTAAAAATAAATATGGAAGGACACGTTATAAAGGCAAAATGAACCGTTTGAAAATAAATAAAAGAAATGATGGCAAATAAAATAGTTGTGCCTTGAATTTTCTAAAATAAATTATTTTATGAACATCAATTATTACTGACTTAAATTGAACTGAATCACACTCTAAAATATACTTTCCTAATTTTTGATGAAAATTTTTCATTTGCCACATTTAACTATACATAATCCAAATGTAAGATTTTATTTCAAAATATTATTATTTAAAATTTCTCAAAAATCAAATTAAATACGCCAAATAAAACCATTAAAAATTAACAAAATTTTACGGGTCGTTACACTCTCCCCCACTCAAAACTTTTCGTCCCCAAAAAGGAAGAAGGTAGGAGAATAGAAACAACCAAAAAGATAAATAGATTGAAAGACAAGGATAAACAATTAATTTAAGACCATATAAATTTTACTTGAAATATTCATTTGAAATTAAATTTTCTTTAATACTTAAAAAAAAATTCAAACCCATTTGTAAAATTTCTTGCTTCCTTTATAAATACCATTTATAAGTTTTAAATAACACCTTTTTAAATATATATGAAAACTATTTGGAAATAGTTATTCACATCCTTGGTTATATTTTCAAGGAAGTTATTTGACAACATTAAATCCATAGTTTATAAATTTACTAATTTATCTCAAGACACTTTCAACATTATAGATAAATTAGTACTCATTTCTTAAATATGTTATATTAAATTAATAACTTCTGCAATATTAATGACACTAATGATTTACTATTAAAGCATGTAATATATAAATAAACAATACTATAAAGATTATATTCAAAAAGGAAAGGAGGGTAGATTCGAAAAAACGGAATATAGGTGAATAAATAAAGCTGAGCAGATAAGGTAGGTTCAAAGGGATAGTATCAGGCTTGAATAATTAAATCAAACCATAAAATTTTAATCTCAAATATTAATACAAAATTTCTTTGTTGGAAATACCTTTATAATAAAATACTTTTATATCGAAACAAATTTTTCCTTTCAAAAATACATTTATAACTCGATGTTTCAACAAGTTTATCCTCGTTCTTGCAGACTCTGGCCATGCGTTGATCAGTCGCAAAGCTAGAATTCTTCAAGTACTTAGTAGACCTGTTTCAACACCCAGTGAAAATACTTGAAAAACCTTAAAAAAACAGATATGGAAAGTACAATCCAAACAAAACAATCAAACCAAAACCTTTGTCCAACCATGGTTCGCAGATACACAATGGTTACGCCTGGATCCCCCAGGAAACAATCCGTATCCGTAAGCTTTCTCAGCCCTGCGAGTTATGCCATGATGACTAGTAGGGTGCAGGATACACAATGGTTACGCCTGAGTCCCCCAGGAAACAATCTGTACCCCTAGGCCGTCTCAGCCAGGCAGTTTCGCTACTAATGCGACCTACACAGATTGCATGATACATAATGGTTACGCCTGGACCCCCTAGGAAACAATCCGTACCCCTAGGCCAAACTCAGCCAGGCAGTTGCACTATGCAGTCGCGAGAGAAAAAAACCATGGGTTATGCCATGGTGGGAACACTCAGTATCACATCCGGAAAACCAAAAATCAAAGAGAATAATATCGATAGAATGAATCCACAATGTGGCCACAAAGCGGATATCAAGCAGAATGAACTTTCCATATCTTTACTTTGAAAATATATATCATATAGTACCTTTTCAAATCACTTTCAGATATCATACTTATATAAAGTCCATTACATATAGTATTTCATTCTCAAATCGAATACTTTCCAAATCAATAGTATATCAAATCACACTTATATAGACTTCGATTATATAAAATTCTCATTCCAAATTGAGTACCTTTCAAATCAATAGATTTCAAACCAACTTTATACTTATGCAAATCCATTTTATATAAGTTCGACCACTCCCAAATCAAGTACTTAATAATATAAGGTTCTCAATTTCAAATTATTTCAATATCAATTCAAAATCATATATGATTTCACCAAATTTTCTTCCAAATTAAATATCTCAATTTCAAAGTTTCCAAAATAATAGGTTTAGAAAAATAATCCCAGTTTCCAAATTAACATAATTCAAGTCAACAAATTCATTTCCAAAATCACCATATAAGTACTGGTTTTAATTCCAATCTAATTTCAAAACCAAATATTTTTCTCAAAATCAATTATACTCAAAATGGTTTCCAAATTTATATTATCCCTTAAAACCTTTAAAATATTTATTTCTATTTGAAATATACAATTTACCTTTCTGAAAACCATTATTTAAAACTTAAAAAAAATTCAAAACATTTTGAAACTAAATTCCATATTAGTATAATTCAAAATAGTCATATTCATTTACTTAACAAAAGGTTTCGAACTTAAACGTACAAAACTAAACTTATATGCTTTAACAAATATTTTATCCTCTTCGAGATTTCTTAGCTTTGAAAATTTAACCTCGATTTGGAAGTGTTCGAACATTCAAAATAGTTAGGGAAATCAAATTTCCAATTCAAGAGTTGAAAATCAACAAAAATCAATAAATCAATTTCAATAGATAGGATTATACCAAATCAAATCCGAAACTCGAGGACTGAATACCGGTCTCACTTCAAATTGTTTCAAATATATACATATATCTTTCGAAATTATCAAATTACTTCGAAATTTGGGATCAAAAACGGTTTTACAAAATCACTCGCATATCGAAGCTATTAAAGTGGCCTCTCCTCCACTTTGAAACTCGAAAATCAATGTCGATGATGCATGCACTCATCACCGAAATTAGTTTCCAGCGACATAAGTGAGTTCTGGACTTCTATTTTCTTGAAAACTTCTTTGAAATTTCTTCAAAATTATTGCAATTCATTTGAACTCATTTGAAACATTTCTTATTCAGAAAATACTTTTAAATCGTATTATTTTTATATATTTTTCAAAATCTTAAAACCAATTTCAAAATACCGGAATTCAATTCTCGAATTTCAAATTTTACCCTTCAGTTATAAATCATTTTTATATAAATCAATTTCTTATAAATTTCCAAAATTTCAAATCCTTTCAAAACTTTTATATATAGAATAAATTTCACTTTTATATATAGAATAAAATTATAGTTATCCAAATAATAATTTCGATATGTAAAATAATTTCAAACATAACCCGATTTTCAAAGGATGATTCAAGAATGGATTTCAAAGCAACGATAGAGATTTAAATTAGAGAAACTCCCATTAATAGAATCCTGATTCGAAGATAGACTCTATCGAAGATGAGATAATTAAATTATAAAACAGAAGATGGATATACTTCTATAAATCGTGGCGACCTTAATCGGGTCAACCGTGACTTCAGGAATATAATCGATGCGGAATTACAAAACAAATCGAGATTCGATTGCCAAAGATAGAATTCGCCATATCAAGATATAGCAACATTGTAAACCGAGGATACAGAAATCTTCGGTGAATCAATGCCAATTGTAAAGGAGTTTTCACCCCCTTTACAAAACATTCAGTGGAATTATGGGATACTCCAGAATCAAACGAATATAAATAGAAAGAGACAAGGATGAATTTCGAAACCGAGGGACATTCCAAAATTCAAAGGAAATCGAGTCAAAAAGGAAGAGATTCAACTCGAATGAAAGAGATTCTGTAAATAAATTTACCATATATGCTAAGTTTTGCCTAGAGCCATAGCTCTAATACCAATTGTAACGGGCTGCGCCAGTGGGGTAACGCCCACTGTAGCATACATTGGTACCTGTGTTCTGCCTTTACGGCCAGCCTCTCGACTGCACCATCAACCCCCGCAGGGACATGTAGGAGTAAGAGTTAACAGTTCGCTACCAAACCAGGAAGCGAGAACCCCCAATCATGTTGCACCCTCCAAGTGCAATGGCAGACACACATGTCGGACTTGAATTGCTCAAAATATCATATTGTTAATTGAAATTTGGCAAAACTTAACATCTAAAGTAAATAAATCAATCACAGAATCACAGATACAGAGTAGTACAATGATACGCAGCGGAATAAATGAATAGTAGTTCATGAAGCTACTATATAAACAAAGTTAGAAATAAAATACATCAGAAAATCCCAGATGCAGTGAAGTCTCCAGTACGGCAGATGACTTCTCTGAACCAATCGACTGGATGACCGAAAGGATAGATAGTTGAATCTTCAAGCAAAGCTCCAACTTCGAAGGTGAGTCTCAAATGTTGTATCACTCAGTCTGACCCGAGCTAAAGCAAAACACAAAACACTCGAGTCAGGATTAACATTCTTATATCTATAAATCCAACTCAAGTGAAATATCAACTGAAATATAATTAACTTAGAGGATGTTTGGGATACCCATCCTCTAAGGATCCAAGGAACTATCTACAGGGTAGAAATATACACTATAACACTGTGGTCATTTCAATTTTATTTATATTTCAAAACTAAAATATCATTTTCATTTCAAATATCTCTAATTTCCAAATTAGTATATATATATATATATATATATATCCAATAACTTATGAAGTAAAGTACTTTTATTTCCTCAAACTTCACAAATCGCTTCAAAAATCAAGTCGACCTTCCCGTTCAAATTTAATTAAATCAAAATTTATCAATTTCCATTCAATTTAGTTTCTGACTAAACTAATTCAAAGTTATCTATTTTAAATACGGATTTGAACCACAAAATAAACCATTTAAATTTCAATATAATTCGAAGTTAATATATTTCGGAGCTTTAAATATTCAACATTTCAAAGACTAAACTTTGATAGTTGCGTTTATCTCCCAACTTGACTTCGCTGTTATTTAGTTTTGAAATATTCACTTAATAAATTCAATATTATTTATATGACCTTAAATTTACATTTTCTATATATTACCTTCGATTTCTTTAGACATGAACAATCTATTAAATTTCTTAAATAAAGATTCAAGTTATAGGATCATATGTTAAAGCTTTGAATTTAATAGTTTCAAATTGATTTAACTAAATAAAATCCTTAATTAACGACAAATTCAAATAAGTCGCAAATATATCTTCAAACCTTAGCTTATAAAATTTATTCCACAAATCTATTTCAGAAATACAAATTTAATAAATCCTTAAACATATTTCATATTAATAAAATCAATCTTAATTAAATTATCTTCATATTAAATCTATATATAAAATAACCTTTATATATAATACTTTAAATCAATATTCATTAAAACCATACATTTCTTTTCAAGACCATAGAAATTATTTTCAAAACATTCATATAGACCATGGTGTCGATGTAAAATTTTCTATTCTATGTACAAGGGATACGGATATTTATCATTTCAATCTGTAAGTTAAATATATACGGGTGGATATCATTTCAACCCGTAATCCCAAATTCAATTCAAATGAAAATCACTTGGGTTTATCATTTCAACCCATAACGAAATTCTTCTATTCTAAAATCCGTTCGGGTATGTATCATTTCAACCCACAGTGAAATCTATACTAACAACGAACTTGCAGAGTGATAACAGATACGAAAATAATAATAACAACAGGCATAAATCATCAAAAATAAATATAAACAATAGGATATGGTGTCATATCCCATAAGTGAACAGTTACAGATAATAGCATATATAACAATTTAAATAACTACAGCATCATATTTCAACTGTCGTTTCAATTTAATCAAATTTAACAAATAAAAGAATGTTAATCGTGAGTGATTGCTCACCGTTCGAGGTTAGAGAATATAGAAGATGACATGGATACACACACTGATACGGACATTGAAATTTGAATTATAAATCCGAGCACGAATTTCAAAGCAAAGTAGGATTGGCACGAGTTGGACGAACGAGGCTGATAATCAAGAATTTATGAATTGAATCGGAATCAGTCTGATATATACAGAAATTTTTGCTATTTTAATAAAAATCAAACTTGCATCCCTAAGAAAAGTTTAAAGTCGAATCACACACACACATATATAATTTACCTTTTTTTCATACATAAACCAATAGTTTTAACATTTGAAATAAAACATATATGTTAAATAAAAATCCTTATAATTTTTCCAAATCATTTTAATTTTTACACATAGATCAAAATTTCTATTTAGAAATCTAAGACCCAAACCACCCTATACGACCTATGTATATAATATCATTAAGATTTATATTTTAAAATAAGATTAATATATAAAACTTCAACAAATTACACTGTTCAAATCTCATTTACAAACTACTATATACATATGGTACAAAATCCACTTCACAATACAATTATAAATTTTAAACACTTTACCTATATATATATATATATATATATATATATATATATAAACTAATATATAACTACCCGTACATAAACAGTAAAGCCTATGTTCAGACTTATATAAAATTTTAGACAACAGACGTGCGAATTACTTATATAACTTATATTATAAGTAATTTTATAAATATATATAGTACTGTAACCTGTGCAGACCGAAAGTATAAGTTAGAATGTAAAATTTATACAATATATATAAATAGCAACTAATATAACTTTAAATTTTTTTTTGCGAAAGCAACTGGTTTACACTAAAACACATATACACCCTTAACTTTTATGCAAACATGCATGCCAACTGAAATGAAAACTTATATATTAGAAAACTAACTCCGTACATAAGTGTATGCAAAGTATATAGATATATATATAAGGCCATAAAGGTATATCTATAATTATTATAACTTTATATAAATATATGTCTACGAACTTAGGAAAATAAACAACTTCAAAAATCCTATACAACTTCCATAATAATAAGATGTAAATTGACCTCAGTAAAAGTTATAAACCTGTTTATTATAAAACTATATATATATATATATATATATATAAAATAACGGATTTACAAAACTTATAAAATAAATCATACAATATGGTTTGTAATATATACATATATGGACTCAATGTTAAAACAAAAATGAATATAAATCTACTTGCCAAATATGCAGACTCCATTTTGCAGATCCAACACAACTCACATATTAAAAATGCATATACTTCTAGAAACAAAACAAATTTTCAAAAAAAATGAAAACCACGTTTGGTATATATATGTATTCAAATCCAACAACTTTATGTAAACCACTATATGTATGCATCTTATATTTTTATACCACTATCAATATATCATAACTATTCTCCATATAAATAATTATGCGTACCAACTTTGAATGCTAGAATATGCATCAACAGCATGTACAGGGGACGTGTATTGATAAAATCATCCATATCATAGCTAAATATAAAACTGTATAATATATATATATATAAATAACACTTGCAAATATAAACTTAACTTACCTATGCCTGGTCATGCGAACAGTAGAGGAAACAGGGGAGGGTCGCTGCGTCTTCGATGGATATTACGCAAGGGGAAGAATGGGTTCCGTAGAGGAGTGGAGTTTGGAAAAGGTGAAGGAGAGGCCGAAATTTGTAGTGCCAGGCAAGTTTATATAGAAGAGGAAGAAACAATAGAGAGGGAAAGAAGAGAAATCTGGGAAGAAGCAATAAAAAAGGGAAGAAAATACGAACAGAAGTAAATGGAAACGACTAAATAAAAGTAACCAAAGAAATAGCACAATCACGTGCTATGATTCAGTGGAGGATATAAGGCAAAATATTCACATTGATTCAGGAAAATAATCAAAGCAAAAAAATGGTAGCACGTTTCAAATTTGAACGGAAGGAAAGAGAAAAGTCACAATTCTGGAAAAATATCGAAGTAACAGCTACACATTTATTCAAGAGCTATTAAAGCAATTTTTAAATTGTGAAGGCAACGTTACTCTGTGGTATATTTTTAAAATTAGAATGTTGAACGAAAATCAATAGTCAAATATGGTGCGGTGTAAATGGAAGGAGTCACGCTGATTACTAGATAAAATAAAACGAATAACCATTTATTTATTTTTTTAGACGGTGGAAAAATGAAGAAATAAAAGGCCAGTGAAAGTAGGAATGAATATACTAGAAAAGTAACGATTCTAGTAGCAGCGGTCATCTTAGATTAAGTTGAAAATTTTATAATAATTTATTACCGTGGCTATGGTTCAAATTATTTTAAAAGCAAGGAAACCAAAAGGTCACAATTAAAGGTAAGCTTTAAATTTTTAATAAATACAAAATGTATCTAAGTTTATACGTTTATAACTTTTCAATTGTAGTGTATATATATAATGGTCATAATGAAAGAAGTGGAAACAGGGAGCGTAGAAAAGGAAAGATTAGAAAAATAAAATTTTCACCCTTAAATTTCGAAGATAAATAAGGTAACGTACCTCTTTAATGAAATGTACAGCAACGGTCACAAGCTAAAATTTAGCTGAAAGTTTAAAGAAATGAGGGGAAGATGGTTTTTTTATATTAATTACTTCCCAGAATTAATATGTCAATGAAAAAAGGAAAGAAGATGAATAAGGGAAAGGTATTATAACTTATATATAACTATTAAACGGACAGATGGAAGAAAAGGTGAGCAGGTGAGTAAAAGTGGAAACTGATTTATGAGCAAAATGAAACGTGAGCTATTGCCTGGGAAGAAAATGGAACAGTTTAAAAATTAAAGGCAATGGACTGCTGAAATTAAATGAGTATAAAACGTGTAAAAGTTACATACTGAAACGGCTATAAAGTTCAATTATTATTATAAAACGGGGAATAACGAAAGGCAAGGACGATGATTTCAAAGTTTATTAATGGCTAGGAATGGGAAAGTCTATCTGTGAATTGGAAAAATTATTAAGCAATTGAAATCGGTAGAAAAAGTAATAGCTACACAATGTTTTAGAAACAATCAAAACAATTAATAGCTTGATTGGACAGCGAGAATAAATATGGAAGGACACGTTATAAAGGCAAAATGAAGCGTTTGAAAATAAATAAAAGAAATGATGGCAAATAAAAAAGCTGTGCCTTGAATTTTCCAAAATAAATTATTTTATGAACATCAATTATTACTGACTTAAATTGAACAGAATCACACCCTAAAATATACTTTCTTAATTTTTGATGAAAATTTATCATTTGCCACATTTAACTATACGTAATCCAAATGTAAAATTTTATTTCAAAATATTATTATTTAAAATTTCTCAAAAATCAAATTAAATACGCTAAATAAAACCATTAAAAATTAACAAAATTTTACGGGTCGTTACACTATTGCTCCTCTCATTGAACGTCAAACTAGATCCACTCTAGATAAGAAGACAAAAGCTATTGCAGCCCTTCATACTTTTCCATTATTAGTATTCCAGTATTGAATATTCGAGGAATGGGTAACAGCCCAAACGTTAATTAGCTTTAGCATATCATCAGAAAGCACAATAATTTCGCCATTGCTAACCAAGAGCTTTTAGTTAAGGCTCATAACTTACCTTTTTTGATTTGGAAACTTGCTTCCAATGGGGGTTTCTATTACCACGATGCAAAAATCTCGGTTCTATTAAAATATGACTAGGAGGTGTTCTATCAATTTTTCTAATTTAATAGGGAATAGCATGAAAAGAACTTTAGCATATCAAAGAATAATAAGCTACCATATGGCTAAAATATAGTGGCTACCACATGTTTAAATCTAAGGAAGTATCACATGTCAAAGAGTGGAATGCTATCACATTGTTAAAATAGAGGAGCCATCATATGTTTAACGCCAAGGAGCTATCGCATGTCAAAAATAGAAAGCTATCAAATGGCTAAAATAGATGATCTATCACATGTTTTAAGTTAAGGAGCTATCACATATCAAGGATAAGGAATCTATCGCAAGCCTGAAGAAGGGTTATCACATGACTAAGACAATGGAGCTATCGTAAGTCTAAAAGAGGAGCTATCACATGACTAAAGCAAATGAACTTTCACGTGCTAGGTTAGGATACTATTGCATGTCCAAGATAGAGGGTCAATTGCAAGTCTAACATAAATTGTATTGCTTGTTTAAAGAAAGAAAAGATACTGCATGTTAATAATTGAAGGGATATTACATGAATAAAGTTAAAGAGCTATCACGCTTCTAGGCTAAAGTGTTATCGCGTGTATGAGCTGAAAATATATTCCTCATCTAATGAATAAATGTTCATATGCATAAATTCCTATTAAACATATAAAAATATCACAAAAATCATCCACATGTTAGCTTCCTGTTAGTCCATCTATGTCATGTGAACATAAAAGAATAAATAATAACACATATCATATGTCATTTCAACATTGTGCCACATCATCAATTAGCTAAAAAGTACTCAACCATCCAAGGGTGTTATCTGCCATGTGTCAAGAACCTAATGAGGTAATTTTCCTATAAATATGCATATACCTCCTACTTAAGAAAGGACTAATTCCTAGTTATCTTCTTCATCATTTTCATTTGTATCAAAGCATAAATAAAAAAAACTCAATTTGGGACATTAACAGCCAGTTAGGTCAAACTAAAATTGAACAATTATGACAAAAGACTTTTATATTTGCATATTTTCTTGCTTTTCTAAGAGCAACTCTCTTGTCCAAGAAAGATAAGCCCCTTTTAAGACCTTACATAAGCATTTGAGTTAGGTTTAATTTAAGCTTAACGGTTTGGTTCTTTCACCGAGAATTGAATTCAAGATATACACGTCCATTCCTTTAAAATCAAGACTATGCCTTCAACCCAACAAGGTTCCTCAAAACCCAAGAATTATTATTTC
Organism: Allium cepa; assembly: GCA_030765085.1. Taxonomy (NCBI): domain Eukaryota; kingdom Viridiplantae; phylum Streptophyta; class Magnoliopsida; order Asparagales; family Amaryllidaceae; genus Allium; species Allium cepa. The sequence continues at coordinate 417,840,127 of CM060945.1, read as the reverse complement.
TTCAAATGACTCATCGAATGATGAAACCAATTGGATCAAAGGAAAGAAATATTACTAGAATGGTGAAGAACAACTAATGAACCTCATAAACTTAGCACTTTGGACTACAGCATAAAAATGAGAATTGCACTATGTAACCCAAACAAATGGATCCTAAACCCATTCCATATTGGAGAAAAATCGATCTTCACCTTAGATTTAGGATTACATGAAAATGGAGAACTTTTGTAAAGGAATAAAGGGGTAAGTATTAGTAGTAGCAGAAAATCGCTTGTCCAAAATGAGAATGATAATTCAACCACAAGCCAAAGGAACCATCTTTCGAGAAAATATGCATAGCAAAACAAGTTAGTTTCCTTATGAGAGAAAAGAACATAGGGATATTCTAGAAAAGAAAAAAGGACGAAGAATGAAGAAATAGATAATTCTATTAGATAGGCTAAAAACACCCCAAAGAACCATTTGTTTAAAAGTTCTAAATCACAACTGAATACTTCCCTCCAAGTGCCATAAGAAGAGATTTATCTTTGCATGTAGACTAGAATATTGACCGTCGAAAAAGAAAAATAAGGAAAAAGAACAAATTAAAAGGTGAGAATATTACAAGTATAATGGACTATATGGACATGAAACAAACAACTATGAGTCCTACCTGGGATAATTGAAACATATATAAGACATGAGAATTGTAAGAAATTCATCACGAGTACAAATAGAGAAACTACAAAACTGAAGGAAAAATAAAGGAATGATCTGATTTTAGGAAATTCAAGCAAAAAGAAAACAATTTTTGTACAATTTTGTTTTCCTTTTTTTAAATAATTCTTTACCTAAATGTTGTTTTTAAATAAATATCGTATTTCTCAATTTTTTTACCAAGATAACAATTAAGAACCAATATAAGGAAGGGACCTATTTGGAAAACAAGCTCCATAAAAACCTTATTTAATAGTGCAGTTAGAGAGTTGTAAATAGAATCTTTCCTCAAACAAAAAAAAATTATACCCTCAAAACGTATAAATCACAAGGCAAACCCTCTACGCTTAATAAAGCTTCCTACCTAATGAGGTCAATGACATTCTTTAGCCAGTGGCACACCTTAAACACATCGGTGTTAAAAGGCCTCGACTAAGTCCTAAGGCATTAGACAATAAATTTGGAAATCCCTTAGCATCATATTATGGGGAAACCATTCGAATGTCCAGCAAAGGGCAAATGGAATGGCTTAAAGAAGCATTTGGTCTCGCCACTAGTGTAACGACCCGCAAGTTTACACTTTCAATATAAAAGTAATTGAAGATGATTTTTTAACAAAATGGAGAATTAAATATCTTGTCATAACTGTTGCAAAGGTATTTCTAAGCTATTTGGTGTGATATTTAAGTTTGATGCATTTGGAATCATAGTTTGCAAGATACAGTGTTTAAATAGGTCATGCAATCACTTTTGGACCAAATGGTTACATACAATAGAACCCGCCTTGTTGTCTACATATGTAAAGCTTGGAATCCTTAAAAGGAAGATTTCATTGATCATATTATCATTTCTTTTCATATTATAATCATTTCCAATCATTCAACATTGTGGTTATTATCCTATCTTCTTTAACCTACACATTTTTCTTCACTTTTCTTTATTACCCACTACAATGTTTACTTACGTATAATTATAATTCTACCTTCACACTAACTAAGCCTAACCATGGTATGCTCATTTTGTATATCTCATTATAATCATATTCTTGATTCTATGTTTATTTATTTTTCCCATATCAATTAACCCTTGTTTGCAATTATCTTTCAATGGTCGCTCTCATATTTCTATATTTATCTTAACATTTATGCCAAAATTAGGTATACTATTGAAAAATAAAACCATTCACCTAACTTAGGCTATAATAATGAAATAAAAGAATACATATTGTTCTTCATTGATAATTCATACTCATAAATTACCAAATGGACCAAAATTTGATTTGAATCTCCTCTTCCTCATCGTCTAAAATTTTCCCTAGGTTCCAACCTCCACGAATCACACTGAAATTGATCTCTTCGCCGATCTTCTCATGCACATATCTTTACCATTAAAACTATTAAATTTGATGGATAATTCCATCTGAAAATTCAAAACTAGGTTTTAAAATAATGAGTTTGTTCGTTTAGAGAATAGGAATGAGAAGTAATTGTACGTAGGTAGTTTTTTTAAAATTTGCAAGCTACTCTCCTTGATGCTAACTGGGTATAGGACTCTGACTTAGCCTAAACCATACCAAATACTAATTTGGAAATAACTCATAATCCCTTTATCGCATTAATATATGCTTATAATGAAACTTGACCAGAAAATTTTATTCTTTATAATGGTACAAGCTTCGTTGTTTAACTCATTTGTTTGTAAAATCGCAATTTTACTACATCTAAGTGAAATTACTAATCCTTTCATAATTTAGTACTTAACTTATCAAAATTTATGTGGTGTTATAATGGTCAAAAGTTGGTGTGTATGTTACGAATACTAAATTTTGCATATATATGCATATACATACACACATCCTTACAAACATGCAAAATAAATTAAGAAGTTGTTATATTTTTTATAAACATTGTATGCTCACTTTTGCTATTTGATCATCATGAATCTCAATGATTACAAACACCATTCATTGTTCATTTCATATGCTTCTTAGTTTATTTAAACCATATATTGACATGGATATTGTGAATATGAATTTTTAACAATCAAATTAAAATGAATTAAATTTAAATTATATCAAACTGTTTATGTTTTCTTAGAGTATACAAGCAAAGCATGGTTCTCTGCATCTTCTAACAATACATTAAATTTACAAACACAATAAATGAATAAAACATTAAACCAAAAATAGACAAAAGTAAATTCAAAAAAATCTACCGTTTAAACTAAAATTCAATAAATATGATTGAGCATAAATAATTATTCATGAAAATACAAAATAAAATTTTGATGCAGATAATTCTTTAAAACATAGGATAAAGATCTAGTGCAAAAGTTACAAAATCAATGTTTTGGAATTCCCTCTTTTACCCTGTTTCCAATACACCTAATTTAATAGTAACATAATCATCATGTCATGTAATCATAATCAAAGTACAATTTAAACATTTAAAAGCAACCTTAGTCTCAAGTCTGAGATTATTGTCATTACATGAAAACTTTCTTAGCCTGGTTTTCACAAGATTACTACACATCTTTACATAAGAAGAGGGTGAAAATGAAATTGCAGAAAGAAAAATGGACATGGGTTTAGGAACTGCTCGGGTATGCTCTAGCGCTTCTTTTTTAGCCTACGTTTTGAAAGTTGACTTTGAAAGCTCATATCAATCTCTTTCATAAGCCAAACTCCATTTTACAAAACAATATTATGCCTTATTCATTAATACAAACCAAAAATCACTTTGAGTCTTGACACGAGGTTTACTTCAAGTTATTTTTAACATGACCCAAGGTCTGCTTGTATATCTTTTTAGTCACTTTTCTTTCTTGTCTTTGCTTGAGTTTAAGGCAGTTTCATAATTTTTTCCTTTCAATCCTCGAATGTTTTAATAACTTTTTTTTCATTTCTTAAAGATAGAAAACATGTATAACAAAAGGTTAAACCATGTGCCTTTACACAAGTTCATTTATAATTTTCCCATAATTAGCTTCCATATATAGCTCTAAATCCATTTTCATAAGCTAGAAGCTCTCTATTGTTTGAATGATTTATTAGGACACAATGAATCCTATTTAAAAACCCCATGAAAATAATAAGAATTAACTAATTAATAACAAGGCTAAAAATGAAATTTTTTATTGGAATTTGACCGTGAAAGTTATGCCATTGCATTCAGAATTTTATGATCAATTTTCAAATATAAAGTTATGCAATCGTAGCTCAAATGAAAAGTTGTTGACGCATGAAGATTTCAAATTCACGATAATTCAAATCCTAAAAGTAATTAAAATTAATTTTGAAATTTAAAAATAAACATTAGTTAGAAATGGGGTTAGAGAAAATGTTAAAATAAAAGTTAATGTTAAAAATTAACTAAGGAATTAAATAATAATCAAATGGAAAGAATAAAAAGGTTCCAAATATAAGCTACCAATCGATCGTCTTCCTTGGGTCGGTCGACTGCGAGGGGAAGGGCGGTCGACTGGTATAGTGGTGAGGACTAGGGTTTTTTTAGGCCAAGAATGGTTCAACGTTATTAATTTGAATTTGATGGTTCTAGTGACTTCTAACTACTATAAATAAGAGCATATCCTTTTATTTTATTCACAAATTATTTAGGAACGTAAGCAGAGCTTTTTTAGTTTCTTCCTTCCACATGATTCAGAAATTTCTAGAGGTCTTCAAATAAGGGATTTTAGATATTTATATTCAATTTCTAATTCTATTATACTCCAATCCCTAAAATTCTGAATCTGATTGGTATATACTCCGATTATTGTATATTTCAAAAAGGAAGATATCTGAGAAGAGATTGATTAGCAATCGTATTCAAGTCCAAAGGAGAAATCTGGGATATCTATGAATTGAAATATTAGTTATTGTCATTTTAGTAAATGTATAGTATAGGTTTGATTTGATGTAATTTTCGTAATTAATAAAAATTTTATATTTTACATTTTATTACACTTCTCATTTTCCTTTTTTGATATGATTAAGCGTTCTAAAAGTTAGGAAATAGTCTATAAAATGCAAATTCTCTTATTTGTAGTTTGCACTGCCGACTTCCATAATTTAAATATGAGTCAAATTTCCATTTTGTATGTGGAAGTTAAGTAGAGTGTAAAAGGATTAGATTATAAACTCTTTTGATGTTTATTGTATTATTTTAATAGAAAATTAGTTTGGCAACTAATTCTATTTTTCTTATACAAATCTATTGTTGGGTAAAGGATATTAGCTAATTTGTATGTTATTATATGAAATTAGACTTGTATAAATTGACATTTAATGATTAGTATAGGGTATAATCTTCGCATACCTCGAAATATTTTAATTACGTATTTATATATATATATATATATATATACACACACACACACATATATGAATAATGTATAATTAATAACGTATTAATTATGTAATAAATAGGTTAGTAATTAGCATTAAAACCCCATAGGATGGAAGTTATGGATGATTATGATTGGTGGTGAAATAAAGGGGCTCCTTTTATAGCCTTACTAGAATGCAGTGAGGTATGTGATAGTATGGTTAGAGGAGTGTAAATTATGACTAATTTATAGGGATGCGTGGTTAGTCAAAAGCGCATAGAAGTCTACCCAGCTAATCTGGCTACTAGTATTATGACTTTGGAGATGATGTGAAACATTGTGCTTATAATAAGAACAAAAGGAGGATGTGAGGTTTGTCCTAATTCTATAAGATAAGTCTACTTAGTTAATATAGCTACTGGTGCCTACGAATGGTTGGATTAATGTGAGATGTCACAGTTAGGTTTTGGGTCATGATACATAGGACCTGCTTGGGGGATCAGGGATAGTAAGTAGCAGTTGTAGGGTCTGCTCCCTCCCTTATTACGAAATATTAAATGGTCAAGAATAGTCTTTAGGCACGGTTGATGGCAACCTCGAAAGGGGTATGCTTTAGATTTGAGGTATTAAGTGGCTGTTGTAGAGTCTTCCTCTTTCAAAAAGAGGTATTAAATGGCCTGATGAGATTCCACGTGATGTCAGATTGCACCGGAGAAAGGTCCGCCATAGGTTAGGAATTAAGTGATAAGGACCTACCTAAGATGTAGGTAACAAATTATCAGAGTCTGCCTAATTGCAACTGAAAAGTATTAAATGGCATGGGTACTTTCTCTCACATTGTTAGAAATGGGTCTAATATTTGATGGGCCATTTCTGGGCCAAAAATTAGGCATGTTTTGAGGTGGGTGGTTACATTTGATATCAGAGCTTAGGTTGCTCGATCAGTGGGTATCCGTATATGTATGAGTGCATACTTGTTATTTTTGAAAGTATTTTAGAAAAAAACTTACATGTATATATTACGCACCAAACTCTATATATTCCGACCATAAAAGAAATTGCGACCATATTCCAAAAGGATGGATGAAGCAACTATGAGTTATGCCAAAAATAGAGTTAAATATATTCACTACCTCTATTAGCCCATGGAGTGCAGGCGGTATTGCAAGGTGTTAACCAAGAAGAGAATGAGCACAAAATTTACAAGAATCCCATAGACTAGATGGTACTAGACTCATTTTTTCGGCCTAGGCTTCCTTATGATTGTGAATTCTGATGGATTGCCAATAGAAGATGCACATTTCATCCAGACAAACGAGAAGTGAGAAACTATATACTACGGGCATCCATAATTAAGGTATGAAGAAAGAGTGAAGCAAGTTCCTACAAGAAGGTGTGCGCTATTAACTACTAGAAGGTAGTCAAATTTTTGACAAAGAAGAGTTAAGAATGAGTAGTAAGAAGGAAAGTCCGTATCCGAGTTCGACCCCACGTGAAAGAATTCAACTAGAAGATTTTTAAAGTTTCTTGAAATGTTTTGAATGGGATTTTCAAAGGATTTACTGGAAGTTGTTGTTTTTAAAAAGCGAGGAAATTTGGAATTTCTTAATTTAAAATTGGTTAAGCCAAAAAGTTTTGGTTTAAGATATTTGATAAAGGATTTTCATTTTTGAAATAAATGAAAAGTAGAGCGTAGGTTTGGCTTGCTAATCTTTCCTATTTTTATAAATTTGTTAGTTTCATTTAGAAAAAACTTCTTTCTAAGGGTTAGACAAATGGAAATGATACTTGATTAAATTGAGGTATAGAGAATAGAAGGGTAAGAATGCCTGATAGTTAAGATAGGAGGAACATTCTGTATAAGAAAAATATAGAAAATAACAACTGAAGTAGAAGCCATTTAGGTAGAGGAAATATAAATGTTGCAATATTGGGAGATTTGAGTAGAAATAATATCAGGAATAAAAAATAGGATTAGTAATCTATTTAGAAATAATATAAAGAGAAGCACTAGGAATAGGGCAGGAAGAATGGATAAATTCTATAGACTTGTAGTAATAGCACATATATTTTAGATAGACACGTATATAGATCTTGCAATTATATATATATATATATATATATATATATATATATATATTTAAAAGTCCCGCTTATATGCTATTAAAAATCTCTATCAAAGGTGGAAGCAGGGATAACATGAGTAAAAGGTAAATAATAGGATGAATGTTATCCTTGTCTACTCCACTTTTCATTGTTTAAATTTACGGAAGATATTTTTGGAAAAAAAAAGTTTGTTTTAATAATTGAGTTTTAAATGTTTTCAGTTAAAAATCTATGTTTTAAAAGAAATAAATCTCTACTGTAGAAAGTCCTTAAAAATGTAATGTTAGTTTAAAAAAGAAAAAAAAATTCATGGCTTCGTTTTGGAGATCAAGCAATTTTTGAATTTGATAAAAAGGTTTTCAAGTTTATAATTTTATAGATAAAAGTTTTGGACTAGGTACTTCTGATTGTGAATTTATAGTTTCATAAAGAATGGTGAAACCCAAACCAAATTTTGATATAGATTAAGGAATGACTGCCTAGGTAAAATGAGCGAAAAATTTAGGCTATGAATTAAATAACTATAGATGCTTGAAAAAATAGCAATAAGGAATCTCTGTTTAGTATAAGAAGTATTGGAATGTTAGTTGGAGATGTATGAAAGTCATAAGAAGAACCCTCAAAGGATTCGGGAATGGTATCAAAGTAAAATTTGCAAGTCTAGGGTATACACGCATGAAGGGTCAAGGATGTAGAGGAAGTAAATGCCTAAGTTTGAGAATACTATTTAAAAGTCATCTCTCTCGTTTAATTATTTTAGCCTTAAACTATTTTTATCATCTTTTATAATTTGATTTCAAAATCATCTTTTATTTTTAAGTTGTTTTCCAATTTTAATATTATAGTTTTAAAATCTCAAAATTATTCTATACTTAGTTTTTTATATTACTCTATATTATAGATTATATATTTTAAGATTATTTTTAATTCTCTTTTATAAGTTTAAAATATATTCAAAATGGCTTATAAACTTCAAAAACCGTTTTGACAAGTTTTAGAATAGAAATCTTTTTTAAAAGAAAATTCAATTTTCAGAATATACATGGGCATGTCGACATACCCCATCCCCCTATATCGACAAATATTCTTTACAAAACCCTACCGAAATCCTAGGTGAATCAAACTTGATCTTCTCTAGTTTGATTCTCTGCCTCTCTCCCTCTCTCTCAAAGATGTCGATGCTATTCAGAGTTATAGGATCATTTGTAATCAAAGAAGCATATCGAGTCTCTCTGTCTATCAAAGTGATGTTGGAAAATGTATGACTGTAACCTCTAAATCAATTAGGTGTGACTATAGCTTGTAAATCAATCGGATAATCTTGTAGCCTAGTTAAATCAAGAGAGTTTTCCCTGGACTCGAAGACAGGAGAGTGTATCTTGTAGCCTTGAAATAGGGATTTTAATATCGACATTAATTTTGAAAAGAAATCCGCATAAGAAATTGTATGGGACTGGATGTAGAGTAACTACGAGCCAGTACAAAATTCTGGTATGTTCTTTCGTTTTACGGCTTTTTGTTTACTATTTGCATCTGTGTCTGATTTTATGATTGTTTCTATATTTTTTAATTTGAAAAGATTTTAAAATATTTCGTAAAATTTATTAAACACTATTCATCCTCCTCTAGTATTAATTCTGCAATAAGATGCGGTATTAGAGCATTGATTTTCAAAGTTATCATAATCTGAATTTTGAAAATGTTTAAAATGAAAATTTTTGAAAATTCTGTTACACTAGTTCAAAACTGTCCAAATCATCATTGTATCATAATATTTCATATTGTTGTTATTGAAAATCAAGTTATCTACTGAATTGGTGTGTTATGCAGGAACAGATGTGTTATATGCCTTTTGATGAACCAATATTCAATGGACAAATGGTGCAAATCAAGAAAAACAAATGGATACTTGATAGTGGATACTCAAGACACATGATTGGCAATTCGAACATACTAAATGACATAATTTATGTTGATGGAGGACAGTTCAACTTTGGATACAATTCAAAAGGATATATGGTTGGCATCGGCATTGTCGGTAACTCTAAAATCCCTACTATTTCTGATGTTTTGTCAATTAGGAATCAAAAACACAATTTACTTAGCATAAGTCAACATGTGATAAGGGCTACAAAATTAAATTTGAAAAGGATAAGTGTCTCATCGAAGATAATAAATCAAATATTATCTTTGAAGGAATTAGGAGGATAATATTTATATTCTCGGTATGAAAATCTCATATGATAACCTACGTCTTTTGGCTAATATAAGTAACCCTTGGATTTGGTATAAAGGATTTGGGCTTTTGAATTTCAAACTCTTATATAGACTTTCAAAACTTGATCTAGTAAGAGGTCTACCTAAAGTGGATTTTAATGTAGATAGTATATGTGATGCTTGTCAATTAGGAAAATTTAGGAAGAGTTCATTCAAATTAAAAGATATGATTTCAACTTCAAAACCCCTTGAGTTACATCATTTAGATCCGTTTGGTCCATCTCAAATTCAGTCAACAAATCACATTAAATATGTTTTTGTAATTGTAGATGATTATTCTAGATTTACATGGACGATTTTTCTAAAATTTAAAGGTAATGATTTTGATTTATTTAAAACTTTTGCAAAAAGAATGCAGAATCAACTTTCTTTAAAAATCAAAACTATTCGTAGTGATCACGGTGGAGAATTTGGAAATAAAAATTTTGAGAATTTCTGTAATAAAAAGGAATAACTCATAATTTTTTCTTTCCAAGAACTCCACAACAAAACGGAGTGGTAGAGCGTAAAAATAGGATGATTCAAGAGTGTGCAAGAACTATGCTTTCAGATAGTGAATTACCAAGAAATTCTTAGGCTGAAGCAGTCACTACAGCTTGTTGCACTTTGAATAGAATTTTAATTAGATCTATAACTAATAAAACAACATATGAAATTCTTTTCAATAAGAAACAAATGGTATATTATTTTAAAGTATTTGGAAGTAAATGTTTCATTCTCAATACAAAAGATAATTTGGATAAATTTGATCCTAAATCTGACAAAGGAATCTTTATCGGATATTCTAATAGAAGTAAAGTATATAGAGTTTTCAATTTAAAAACTAACACTATTGTAGAAACAATGCATGTATCTTTTGATGAAATTTCAAAGATTTTGTTCAAATAAATGATGAAGATGATTTTGTTACTTTAAATAATGAATCAAATGAAAAAAATTATGAAACCTTTCATCCTTATAAGAGAATCAAGCTTTTAAAAGGTCGTCCTATAGATAATATACTAGGAAATATTGAATCTGTTGTTAGAACTAGAAATCAACTAAACAATATGAGTAATGTAGCTTTTATATCAACTATTGTACCTAAAAATTCAAAGGAAGCATCACCTCATGATTCATGGATTCTTTTTATGCAAGAAGAACTGGATTAATTCACTAAAAATGATGTATGTGAACTTGTTCCTAGACCTGAGAACAAAACTATAATAGGTACTAAATGGGTTTATAAAAATAAAATGAATGAGCAAGGTGAGGTCGTTACAAATAAAGCTCGGTCCGTAGTGCAAGTTTATTGCCAAGAGGAAGGAATAGACTATGATGAAACCTTTGCACCCGTAGCAAGATTGGAAGCCATTAGAATTCTACTTGCTTTCGCAAACCATAACAATTTTAAATTATTTCAAATGGATGTCAAAAGTGCATTTTTAAATGGTTTTGTTAAAGAAGATGTTTATGTTGAACAAGCCCCACTTTTTGAAGATGAGAAATTTTCAAATCATGATTACGAATTAAAGAAAGCTTTATATGGTCTGAAACAAGCTCCTAGAGCCTAGTATGACATACTAAGATCTTATCTGTTATAATCAAATTTTGAAATTGATAAAGTAGTTGATACTCATTCTATCAAAAGAAACAAAAATGATATTTAATTAGAATAGATATACGTATATGATATAATTTTTGGATCAACAAACAATGAAATGAACAATGAGTTTTTTGAAATAATGACAAAAGAGTTTGAGATGAATCATATGGGTGAACTTGCTTTCTTTTTAGGATTACAAATAAAACAATTAGATAGTAGTAGTTTCATTAAGCATGCTAGGGATCTTATTAGTAAATTTGATATGACCACTGCGAGTGGAAAACCCACTCCCATGGCGATCAATGAAGCTTTAAACAAAGAAGACATATCAAAAGATGTCGATCAAAAACTATACAGGGAATGATTGGATCGCTACTCTATATAACTGTGAGTCGACTTGATATCATGCATAGTGTATGTCTCTATGAAAGATACCAATCTCAACCCAAAGAGACCTATTTAAAAGCTATTAAACATATCCTAAGATATGTTAAACACACTTTAGACAATGGCCTATTTTACCCTAAAAATGATACATTTGATTTAATTTCATATTGTGATGCTGACTATGCTGGTTGTAAATCAGACCGACAAAATACAAGTTGAATTTGTCACTTTCTAGGACATTCTCTGGTTTCCTACTTTAGCAAAAAGTAAAATACTACCTCTCTATCAACAACTGAAGCAGAATATATTTCTGCTGCTTTGGCTTATTCTCAAGTTGTCTATATGCAACAGGCCCTAAAAGAATTTGGTTTAAATATTTCTAAATCATCAATTTATTGTGACATTAAAAGTGTAATAAATTTATCCAAATATCATACTCATCATGCTAGACCCAAACATATTGATATCAGACATCATTTTCTCAGAGATACTATAAGCAAAGAAATTATTTCTCTTGAATCTATCAATACTTAGAATCAAATAGCTGATATTCTCACCAAACCTTTAAATCAACCAACCTTCACTAAATTTGGGAGAGAACTATGTGTTTTGCTCTATAACTGAGATATAAAATATAGATATAGTAACATATATATTTAAATAAATAAAGAAAATTAAAATTGTCAAAATTTCTGTAGGGATGTCGACACCCCCTACCCCCATGTCGACTTACAACTGTAAAATTTATAATTTTGATTTTCCCTCTAAAATTGGTTTAGTAGTTATATATTCTTTATATTTCGAATTCTTCTGCCTTCCTCTTCATTTCTCTCTGTAATAAACTTCTGAAAACACAAAATAATAGCCTCCTCCTCCAAATCAAACCAAAATGCAACCTTTTCTTTCCCTTCTCCTACTTCTGGTCCATTTCGACAAACTACATTGGCTTAAGTCATGGATACAGAGGAAACTTTAAAGGACTATTTTCAAATGATGACTGAATTGCAAGTCATGCAAATCAAGATGGCTAAAGAGAAAGAGAAGCAAGGAAAAATTCTTAGAAATTTACAAAAATTCCTATTGGATAATCACGCGGACCCGATCGTAATTGAAGATGAATCATCAACATTCATATTCACAATCCATTAGTGGAAGACTACTACGAAGAAGAAGAAGAAGCAGCAGAAGCGCATATGGAAGAAGACGATAAAGTTATTTGCACTGGAGAAATCTGTTTTGATAAAGATGGTAATTTGGTCGAACAACGTGGAAATATTTGTCTCCGTTGCCCAAATTTTTTGACTCATAAGTCGCCAATTATCAAAGACTCTCATTAGTTTGTTTTTATGTTAACGATTTTATATATTGTGTGTATTTGTATATAATAATGTATATATGTGTAATATAACAACGTATATAATAAAATTATATTTACGTTTCGCTTATTATACTTCGTTATCGGTATTTAGTATTAGTTTAAGGGGGAGTTATATAGTTTAGGATTAGTTTTTGTTGATGACAAAGGGGGTGAATTATAAAATAGGTTAAATAGGTTTAGATTAAAGGGGAGTTAGTAGATTAAGGAGGAGTTGTTGGTGTAAGGGGGAGTTAGAGTAGAATCAGAGTTTGGTGGAGAAGATTTTATAAACAAAGGTTGTCATGTCAAAAAGGGGGAGATTGTTAGTTACTAAGATGACGGTTTTGATGACAACAACCTTAAGACTTGTTACAAAATATAAGTACTAATATTCTTTTGTGTGTGTGTGTGTGTATATATATATATATATATATATATGTATATATATATATATATATATATATATATATCTGTGTGTGTATGTATATGTATATGTAGGATATATATGAAGGTATTGAAGAATGAAGACTGTACAGTATAAAGATTCAAGACTAACGAATTCAATATTGAAGAAATCAAGACTGAAGACTCATGAGTGTCAAGAGTTTAAGATATGAAGAGTTCATGTGTTCAAGGTATCAATACAAGTAATTAAGTCTAGACTTATGTTAAAACTTCAATAGCACTAAAATCCTTATTCAGATTTTAATAGTGGGATGGAACCCATGACCTTCTCTAGTGAAATTTTCAAAAAGACGTATTTTAATATTTTTTAAAAGCTGTTAAAAAGTCATCTCTCTCGGTTTAAATATTTTAGCCTTAAACTATTTTTATCGTCTTTTATAATTTGATTTCAAAATCATCTCTTTTTTTTAAACAATCTTCTGGTTTAATACTATAGTTTTAAATCTCAAAATATATTCTATACTTAGTTTTTATATTACTTTATATTATAGGTTATATATTTTTAAGGTTATTTTTAAATCTCTTTTGTAAGTTTAAAGTATATTCAAAATGGTTTATGAACTTCAGAAATTGTTTTGACAAGTTTTAGAAATCGTTTTTCAAGGAAAATCAATTTTCAAAATGTACATGGGCATGTCGACATACCCCATCTCCCCATGTCGACATGGTGGCCGTTAAATTCAAATTTTATATTTTCAAAAGAACTGTCTATTCGTCATAACCTTTCACGAATGGACATGACTGTTGTTCTTCTATAAATACCTATTGTTTTAAATGAACTTTTACATAAGTATTCTTCTTTTTCTCTCCTCTTTCTCTTACATTCTTATTTTCAAATATTCTTAACAAAACTCTGCCAAAATCCTAAGTGAATTAAACTCGACCTTCTATAGTTTGATTCTCTGCCTCTCTCTCAAAGATCTCAGTGCTATTCAGAGTCATAGGATCATTTTTAATCGAAGAAGCGTATTGAGTCTCTCTATCTATCAAAGTGATATTGGAAAAGGTGTGATTGTGGCCCATAAATCAATTGGGTGTGATTGTAGCCCATAATTCAATTAGGTGATCTTGTAACCTAATTAAATCAAGAGAGTTTTCCCTGGACTCGAAGACAGGATGGTGTATCTCGTAGCCTGAAATCAAGATTGTAATATCGACATTATATTTGAAAAAAATCTGCACAAGAAATTGTGTGGGACTGGATGTATAGTAACTCCGAACCAGTATAAAATTCTGATTTATTCTTTCTTTTTACTGCTTTTATTTACTATTTGCATCTGTGTCTGATTCTGTAATTGTTTCTGTGTTTGTGAATTGCATCTATTTGTGTTTAATTTGAAAAGATTTCAAAATATTCCATAAAATCATTAAACACTACTCACCCCCCCCCCCCTCACCCCTCTAATGTTAATTCTTCCTTAAGATCCGTAATTTGCATTTTCCCATAGTTGATGGTTCGGAAAAGCTTTGACCACTATATAAATATATTGGAAAAAGGTGTAAATAACGAGATCACATAAGGACACTTAACTAGCGATATTAGGAATTCCTCTCTAGTTAGTTACTAACCGCCAATCGAACACACTCTAGACTATTTGGTGCCAACAGAGGTTAGACCAGCATTAATGGACCACACTGCGTTAGAGAAAAGAAGGATGCAACAATAGTTGACGTTTTGGGCAATTTAAGTAGCGGAGAGCATTTTTCCCATAACGGTAGACATGCACCAAACGTAAAAGGATGTTTGAGGAATAATGGATGTCTTTATGTCCATTTGGTTGAGGATGTTTTATAAGAAGTGTTAGCACCATTCTACGATGACCATTCATCACGGAGAAGATAAGATGTATAGAGACATGAAGCAAAATTTTCTATTGGCTAGGAATAAAGAAGAGGCAGCTGAATTTGTCTCTATGTGTTTGACGTGTTAAAGGATAAAGACTGAACAAGGAAAGCCTGGAGGATTGTTATTTCCATTGGACGCCTCGACTTGGAAATTGGAGCATATATCAATGAACTTTATAGAACGGTTGCCTAGGAGTTGAAGGGAAATGAAGCTATTTGGTTTATAGTAGATATGCTCACTAAAAATGCGAATTTAATTCTCATTATATGCAATAGGACCAACATCCTTAGCATAAATTTACATTAAGGAGGTGATTCGACTTTATGGAATCCCATTTAGCATTAAGTGATAGGGACCTCTTATATACTAGCAAAAATTAAAGGAGCTTGTAGTCAGCTTTAGGAACCTCATTGAATTTTAGCATTGCTTACCACCCATATATCGATGGTAAGACAGAAAGGGTAAGCAAGATTTTGGAAGATTTCTTGAGAGCTTACATCATGGATTTTAGAGGACACTAGAGCAAGTTGAATTTGTATACAATAATAGTCGCCAAGCGATAGTTGGCATGTCACCCTTTGAAGCGTTATATGGGAGGCCATGCAAATTGCTTAATTGTTGGTTCGAAACTACCGACAAAATTCTTTCGAACCAAATTTGGTTCTCGAAACCTCAAAAAAGATAGAGTTGATTAGGCAGCAATAAAGGCTACACAGGATCGTCTAAAGTAAAGAATTGGAGTTTGAGTTAGGAGATATGGCGCTCAATAGAGTTTCCCCTCTTAGGAAGGTTATGAGATTTGGTAAGCGGGAGAAGTTAGCATCAAGGTTTGCTGGGTCTTTCCCAATCTTGAAAAGAATAAGGAAACTTGCATATTGAGTAGAGTTACCAAATAAGTTGGTAGGAGTCCATGACATATTTCACGTTTCGCACTTAAGGAAATGCCTTCATAGCATAGCCACTATAGTAGAGCCTGAACGGTTAGTACACATTGAGACGGATCCCATAGCACCCGTGCCACTACACATAGTGGAGCACGGAACTAGGAAGCTCCACAATAAAGTAATTAAGCTGGTTCGAGTACAGTGGGGGATAATCTAGTGGAAAACTCATGGGAAACTGATGAGAAGATGAGAATTTCTTATTTTGGACTTCTCTTTGGTAAAAAAAATTTCCGAAATTAGGTTTCATCGGCATTGTGGTTCTAGATTGGATGGTAGGGAATGCTTACCACACTTTTTACTGTCATTTATGTAGAAGTTTTTGCATGTTTAGGATGTTTGCATACATGCATATATGTCACGATCTTCCATTCATGCCAGGACTGAGTTGACCTATAGTATGCTTGCATACATGATAATGCTAAATTTTTGGTTGAGTAGATGGTTATAGATAACATGGTTGTATGGCAAGGATGTTGTAATGTGCGTTACATTGTCTATCCCTTAGGGATTATGGGAGCAAATTTCTTTTTAGTAGGGAGAATTTAACACAACATAAAAATTAGTAAGAAATTAATTAATTAATAATAAGGCTGAAAATGAAAATTTTGTAGATATCAAAATTTGGCTACCAAAGTTACATTTTTGCGTTCGTGGCGATTTTCTAATTGATTTCCGTATATATAGTACTTTAATCGAGTTTAACAGAAAATTTATTAACGTTTGAAGTTTTTAAATTCAAAATAATTGAAATAGAATCAAATTCAAAAGTGTAGCTAATATTAAAAATTGAAATTTAAAAAATTAACGTTGATTAAAAAACGGTGAACATAAAAGTTAAAATAAACGTTAACGTTAAAAGTTAATTAAGGAATTAAATAATTAAGTGGCAGGAATAAAAATGTCCCAAATATAAGCTATAAGTCGACCGCCTTCCTTGAGTCGATCGATCGATTGGGAAGGGCAGTCGATCGTTATAGTGGTGGCAGCTAAGGTAATTTTAGGTGAAGAACAATTCAAATTTTATTTGTTTAAATTTGATAGTTCTAGTGACTTCTAATCACTATAAATAAGAACCTAACATCCTAACTTTTATTCACAAATTATTTAGGAATGCAAGTAGTGCTTTGTCAGTTTCTTCCTTCCATAAGATTTAGAAATTTTTTAAGGTCTTCAGGTAAGGGATTTTAGATACTTATATTCAACCTCTAAGTCTATTCATCTCCAGTCCCTGAAACTCTAAATCTAGTTAATCTACAATCCAATTGTATATTTCAAAAAGAAAGAGATCTAGAAAGAGATTGAATAGCAGACATGTTCAAACCCAAAGGAGAAAGTTGGGAATTATTTATGAGTGGAAATCTTAATTTTTCTCAATTTAGTAATTCTATACTATATGTTGGATTTGATATATGCCTTGGGGAATTTTGATTTGCGAAAACTTCAAATCTAAACCTTGAAAGTTTCCCTAAAGTGAAATGGCAATTCTTATGTTATACGAATCTCAATCTATTAAATAATAGTAAAGCGGAAAAATTTAAAGCTCTCTCCTTGCTTTTAGGAATTATCTCTCTTCTCCTTACTTCTATTTAAGTATATATTTTATTTTCAAAATCCTATTATTTACCACTTTACAATTATAATATTACCCACTTTTAAAAAAATTTACAATTATTTACAAATCTTCCATGGTTCTTTCATGAAACTTTTCATTATAGTCCGCACATTTAAATTAATTACATTATCCAAAATTTAAACCAATGATGAACTTTGTCAACTAATATTTATTAATAAATTCTAAAGATGAAAATTTCAATATATATACTATAGGCGCATCAACAAATTGGTATGAAAAAATCATTTAGATGAAAATATATATAAATCACATAACATAAATTATACAAATTAAAGACAATAATAAATTTAGTTTATAATTTATTTACTAAATGAATTTATCATACATTACACTTTAAAATTCTATTAACTTCAAATATCTAAAATTTTAAATTTTTACAATTACTTATAAACCATTCTCAATTATCTTCTAGTATTTTACATTAAATTCCATATATTTAACTAATTATGTAGTCTTAAATTTAAACTATTTAAATAAATATGATTAACTAATATTTACTAACCCATCTAATTCACAACCTATCGTTTAATTTGGATCAATGTAGTTTTCGGATATTCAAATTTGAAAACCTGATCCTGGTCTCATTGAAATCCAAACCGCCATCTTTTAAGTCCAAGTTGTTTTAAAGTTAAAATAATTCAATTCATTATCTATATTCACATAGATAGATAATTCACATTATCACAAATAGATAATCCGTATCATCATAATTCAACCAAAGCATCTCATATCATAGATCAACACATATCTCATATCAGAGATATCAAACAATCCAAGGCATTCAATATCATTTAACCATCCATAAGCAATGATCTATTAATCACACCATCTCTAATTAATTTAAAATAAAATAAATAAATTACTTCCATTACTATAAATCTTGCTTACTTAACATTGATTAATTACAAATCAATTAATTAATCATCCTTTAATTATCCATCTTAATTAATGATCCTTGATTAATTATTCTTTAATTACATAAAGTAATTAGCCTTTAATTAGTTACACAAATTAATTATCCTTAACCATTACAGTAATTAACTATAATTACTTTGAATAGTTAATCATGATAATTAATTAATGTAATTAATTAAGGATTAATGTAATAAATTATAGTTAATTAGTTATTGAAAGCAATTAAAGGTTAGTTGCTGTAAATGGTTAAGGATAATTAATTTGTATAATTAACTACAGGCTAATTACTTAATGTAATTAAAGAATAATTACTCAGGGATGACTAATTAAGATGGATAACTAAAGGATGATTAATTAATTGATTTGTAATTAATCAATGTTAAGTAAGCAAGATTTATAGTAATGGAAGTAATTAATTTAATTTATTTTAAATTAATTAGAGATGGTGTGATTAATAGATCGTTGCTTATAAATGGCTGAATGATATTGAATGCCTTGGATTGTTTGATATCTCTGATCTAAGATATGCGTTGATCTGTGATATGAGATGCTTTGGTTGAATTGTGATGATATGGATTATCTACTTGTGATAATATGAATTATCTATCTGTGTGAATATAGATAATGAATTGAATTGTTTTAGCTTTAAAACAACTTGGACTTAAAAGACGGCGTTTTGGATTTCGATGAGATCGGGATCGGGTTCCCAAATTTTTATCTGAAAACTACATCGATCCAAATTAAAAGATAGGTCGTGAAATCCGAAAAAGACAATACAGGAGCACTCGCCAATCTCGCCTTAAGATCCTGAAAAACTTCCTGTAGAAACCCTATAATCCAAGAAAACTGCGAACTTCCAAAGAGTCTAGGGATACTTCCACTCAAGAACAGCTGCTACCTCGCTTCCACTACGCAACTCTAATCTTGAATAGCTACTAAAAATATAAGGATTTTAATACATACAATATTCGCATAAATGAGAACAACAATAAAATTATTTCTTCTTTATTCAAATATATGAAAATATTTAAATCATATAACATAAAATGTATATACACATAAATAAAAGTAACTCTTTTAAAGTTCAAATTCATTTATCCCAAAAAAGTTACCGTACACTACATAATATAATTTCATTTTTAATAACCTTTAAAAGATAAATTTATATTTTACAATATTACGATGTGAACGTACAGATTACATCAATAAAAAATAGATTATATAAACATTCTCACTTTCAACGCATTATCAAATTATACCCAACTCACAACTCAACTAAATGCGATATAACATTATTTTGAAATTATCAAAGTTGTAAATATGACACTCTAATAAGAACATAAAATCTATGATTAACTGCAAGGAAAAAATTGCTTAAAAATGAAAACTTAATAATGACTAAAAGTTTACATGCTTAATTCAAAAACAAAAGTTCACATGTAGATAAGCTAACCATAAGATCTATATTTTTCTCAACTGAAAATTTTTACAAAGCTCTTCTCAGTTTGCTTCGACTTTTTTTTACATTTATCTTCTTATATTTAATTAGTTACGTTGATCATTGATTCAAATTATTCAAATAAATTCAACTATTTAATGTTCATTAATCAATTTATAAATCCTTAAAAAGATGACAATTCAATATATATACAACAATCATATTAATAAAATGGTGAAGTTACTTATTCACTCATGCATATAAAATATATATATATCACATAACATAAATTATTAACATATATATAGTGTTAACAATTTTAATTTACAATTTTCTTTATTTAGGATATTAATTTTTACAGAATATGTAGTTAGTGAGTATTGAATCCTTAACTTTGTATTTTGAGCGTCGCAAGTCATTTTAGTTTATGATTAATACATCACGATAAATTTATCATGTATTGCATCATAGAATATATTTAGAGCGATAATTAATATAAAAATACTATTTTTTAACAACATTACCGTGTTAAACGCACGGGTTACACACTAGTTTCTATATTAAAATAGTAGAATTTGGGTAGTTATTGGAATTTTAATATTTTAAATTCTATTCCATTCTCATTTTTCTCTTTTGATGTGGCTACGGGTTCTAAAAGTTAAGAAATGGTATGCAAAATACAAATTCTCTTATTCCTAGTTTGCATTGCCTAGTTCCATAATTTAAACATAGGCCCTTTTCTATTTTATATGTGGAAGTTTAACAGAATGTAAAAGAATTGAACTGTAAATTCTATTGGTATTGATTCCACTATTTTAATATAAAATAAGTTTGAAAACAGATACTATTTTCTTATACAAGCCTTTTGTTGGGCTAAAGATATTAACTAATTTGCGTGTTATGTTATGTATTTAGACTTCTATAAATTGACATTTTTAGGCGTAAGCTTCGCATGTCTAGAAATATTTTAGTTATGTATTTATAAATACACACACATGTGCGTGTGCGTGTGCGTTTAGTGCCATTTTAGGATCTAATTCCCATAGCTTATAGAGCTAATCATGGTTCATAAACACATAAATACGTATAGAAGTGCCATTCTTGTGAATTCTTATGTAGAATTTTGATTACCTGTAAATGTTTGCATGCTGTGAAGAAACAAGAAAATGTTGGTTTGCATCAAGCTTTTGGATCTCTTTCTTCTCACATTTCACCCAAGAA
Organism: Allium cepa; assembly: GCA_030765085.1. Lineage (NCBI taxonomy): Eukaryota > Viridiplantae > Streptophyta > Magnoliopsida > Asparagales > Amaryllidaceae > Allium > Allium cepa. Next base: position 417,818,931 of record CM060945.1, on the reverse strand, counting down.
AACATTGTATCCATTAAATAAAAGTACAAGTTAAAATATGCATTCAAATAGGATACAATAAATAAAGAAGCTAAAATTTATCATACGTGGCTTAGCACTGCCTAGGACAACACAGGTACTTCCTATAACAGGCAGTGTAGCCACGTATTGCCTTTACAGGCAGTGCTCAATACTGCCTGAAACAGGCAGTTCTACAATGCCTTTACAGGCAGAGCTCAGCTATACTTTGAACTTGCAAATCAAATGCAATACTTTAATTTTTCTACTCACTAAGGTTGTTGACGAAGATGTTGCCTCATAATACATTGATCAATACTAAATGATAAGATCATAAAAGCTCATGTCATCATATGGGGCACCATTAACTTTTATCATCTTATCAATTGATTATATTGATCAACGATATGAAAAGTAAACATCTTCATCAATAATTTTACTAATCAAATGAATAAAACTACCTCATAGATATATAGAACTTTGTGCAACTCTATTAGTTCTGTTGTTTCAAGATACTACCAAAATGAGAAATAAATTAAAGTATTTAAGAGTTTCCATACCTAAACTAAGTGGACTCCTAAAAAGTTTGTTCTTAAAAGAGCACAAGATAATTTCAATTCTCAGTAAAGTTAGTGTTTCATTGAAGTTTAAAGAAATTGATTACTGCAAATTTACTCAATAAGTTGCTAATACTAATCTATACATCAGTAACCGCATTCATATAACCCTATGAATAAGTCACATTTACTTATCCCACCTATCATTTCCTATTTAACACTTATCCTATGAGAAGAAACTACATACGTGATAGACCATTTAGATTTCATATCTCTATAGCCAGTTCCTAATGTTATTTATTTTAAACTGTGAAAGCATGGCAGACAAAACAATTCCTAGCTGTTTCGCATTATGTACTTTAATTGGATTTCATATTATAAACTTGGAGTAAACCCAATTTTAATGCTGATACACGCTATAATTTTCTCTGCATAAATGTTAGGTTTTGTCCACCGCACCTGCCATGATTGTATGAAAATACATAATTCTTTTCTTTTCTTTTTAGAATCAAATTCAATGTTTTATATGTTACCATACGTACAATATATTAGTGTCGGTTGTGTAAGTCGATTGAATAAGAATTATTACGTGAAAATATTATTTGGAGAATATCCAATGATTCCAAATAAAAAATGTGATACAGAATAGTATCTTTTTCAATCGATACTGAAGCATGGAGTCAAACATCAGTCTGATCAATAAACCAATTCAATTGTTTCATTCCATATAAGTCTGATGATATCGTATTGTATTAGTTCTTTTATTTCATTTTTATTAGAACACATTTAACATATAGAAACATAAAAAACTAGTTGCAGTAACAGGTCCTTGAAAACTTTTTGATGAAATAGATTTGGTTTAAGTTGGCATGACACTACTTACCTCATTTGAATTTGCAAGTAAAATTCTAAAATTTGTATTTTAACATTACAAAATCATGTAAGTTCAACATTCATTTCAATATCAATCCACTTTATTGTATCTAGTGTAGTTCAAAACTATGAGAAGTTATAATTTTAAAATTGTATCTAGTGTAGTTTCTCTATGTTAAGATGGTTCTAAACCAGGGTTAAACATCCCGTAGCAACTAGAAACTCTCTATGTCACCACCTCAATGTCTTTATTACCATCATCATTTAAATTTATGAACTTTTATATGAATATTAAATAATCTAGCAAAACGTGTACTCTATTAGAAAAATACTCACATCGAACATAAACATCATCCACTTTCTTGAAATCGTTGATGTCCACTAACTTAAACTAAGAAATTAGTATAAGCATGACACAAGCCAACTACATGAAAATTTTCAGGCTCCTTAATTGTGAATTCAAAATTATAGATTATCATAAAATGTGGAGGATCATATAGTTAGATGTATGAACTAATTGTAAGTGATACGTACATGGATAGTTGTAATTTTCTTGAATTGTTAGTATCAAATATCATTCTAAATCATGTCCCCAAAGTATGTGGTCCCTACTGATTCTACGTGCCCTTTCAAAGTATGCAATTCTCGATGCCTAATCAAATACATATATTAAGAAAAGGTCATATTCAAAAGTGAAGAAGCATCAAATGGTAAATATAATCAACTGCAAATTTTACCCATCTATTTACAAAACTTACCACTTCAGCCCTTTTCTTTGCCTGCTCTGTGATTTCTGAAAGCTCGAAGTAACTATTTTTATATACAACAAGTTTAGCGGCTTCTAGAGGTCTTAAGGCCGAACCAAATTAGACTGCAAAAGTCTGAGGCTAATTGAACTGATTTATTGAATAAAGCAATAGTTGTGTGTATGTATAGTTGTGTATGCAAGTAAAATTAAATATGATAAAGGATATTAATACATTTCCACCAAAAATGTTTACCTTGAGATCTCATCATTCTTGCACCTCTGATAGGTGAAAATAACGAAGAAGAAGAAGAAATAACTGATATATCAACTCCAAGTGATCCTATTTTAGTAACATCCTTGCTAAAGCATCTGCCTTTACATGAAAACATGGTTATTCCCTCTTTATAGAACATATTGTCACCAACACAAATTTGACACCATGTTAATACATATACGTTATCTGCATCTCTAAAAACAATCACCACTAGATATCTGACCCACAAACAATTCACCTTATTTATCCCCATATCCAGTTTATTCATGACAACTTTGCAACCTTTTTATCTTTAATACACTTTCAGCCTTCTACTAGTTACAAACACTACCTACCCCACAGCCGATTTATTCATGACAATTTTGCCACCTTTTATCTATAATTTACTTTTAGCCCACTTCTAGTTACAAACTAGTTTAGAAATGAAAGGTAAGAAATGTTGGAAGAACTTCCAAGCAATATACTCGAAATTTTCTGCTTTGATGATTATTCTACTACAACTCAATATTCAAATGGATATTTTGTATATTAAAACATTAATTTACATATTTTCTTTTCAATTAAATTCAACTTCAAAATTTGATTGAATTGCACTTGTCTGTTGTTGTTAATCGGGGTTGTTAAATAAATAAATTGATTTATATGTCCATAGTTTGCAATGAATAGGTTATTTATATAGCCATAAATCTATTAATATTATTGAATACTAGTTCGATTTTATAGGTAATTTACAATCAGCTATTATAGTATTTTTTTAAATGAATAGAAACTTACGCAATCAATCCCTCACCTCAATATCGTCACCATTATCTTCAGTGCCAGCAAACCACTTCGTAAATCCCCCAAATTATCGCTACTAAGCCGTCAGTTTGTGCCTCGTCGCCATGTCAAAGTTACCAGCACCAAATCCTCAGCCTAGCCTTATCGCGAAATCATCCTTATAACACAGCCACCTGGATCATTCTTTCTCCTCCGGGTGTCTTTCCAAATACATCGTCTATGTTCTCCATTTCCAGCTGCGTTAACGATTACCCATTTGCAAAATTATAATTTTTTCTCTCTTTGTTAATTGATTTGGGGTGAAGCCACAAATGGAGCATTAATTGGTTTGAGGTGAAGCCACATATTTTGAAAGATGAAGTTAAGGGATTTTGTTAATAAATAATAAAAGAGGACGAATAAGATATTTTTGGAGTTTCCACGAGGACAACAAAAAAATTGATAAGCCTTTAAAGGGTTATGAGCGGCCACATAAAATTCTAGCAAATTTTAATTGTTAGAGCATCTCAAACAGTTTGAGAATTATCAAATGTGCACCGAAGATGCTCTCCAATAGGGATGTAGAAAATCGTAGAGTGTAGAAAGGATGGGCCAAAGTGTGAAGATATCTGATCAGACGAGGCGCCTGTTAAACAGGCGCCTGGATACTAGGCGCCTATTGAACAGGCATCTTACACTGAGGTGCCTATTCAACAGGCGCCTGGTATCCAGGTGCCTGTTTAACACGCGTCCCTTTATTCCCCCCAACGGCTATCCCAACGGCCATATTTCCCCTTCAAATATAACTCCCTTCATCTTCTTTCCTTGAGAACCAATTTTCTTCATCCATCATAATTTTTTACTCTCACTAATCTTAATTGAACATGTACTCTGATTTCGACGTCGATGCTGCAAAGTCCATTTTTGAAGACTACGACTTACAAGACGTTATGGTTCCAATCAGGGGAGAGGTAACTAATGCAAGTTTGAGCGCTGCGGAAGACTACGATCTTTGCTACATTTACTGTGCGCTCTCAGTCGATCCTATTCGAGGGGCCGGTCAAAGAAGTGAGACTTTTTGAGGCAAAATTACTAATTGCTACAATCGGAAGAACATCGATCGGAAAGAACGTTATCTTCAGTCAAAGGTCATTATGGAAAAATAAATCGTCAAACTCAAACTTTCGATTTTCAAATTTTCAAGCTAAAGCAAACGAATTTTAGTGGATGTAGAAATGAAATGCATTTGGTAAACTTTAACATAATTTCATTGTACTACTTTTTATCATAGTTCTCTAATTATACTAGTGTTTTTTTATAGAGAATGGACGTAAACAAGTTGCTCAAACAAATCTATAAAGCTGATAGTAAACAAGCACTACATTTTTATCAGTTCATGCATATTTATCACACGTTGGTTGAGCACATTAAATGGAAATCATCACTTCAGAAAACCATTCAACCATTTAGCCTTTGTATCTTTTAATTACCGTTAGCTATATATTGTGTTTTGAATGCAAGCAATTATTAACAAAAGTATTTTCATTGAAATTGCATTACATTGGAAAAAGATTATAACAACATTACATTAATTAAACATAAACATATTACAATAATAATAATAATAACAACAATATAAACAACAGTAGGAAAAGTGACAACAGAAATATAGTTTCACTGATTTCCAGAAAAGCTCCAAAGATGATCTATGAGTTCATTTTGCAGTCTTCGATACAGATGAACACTACGGTAGGACATTTGACTTTCTACATGAAACTCGAGTTCTAGTGCGCTTCCAATCATATCGTTACGCCAAACAGGTGGTGGTGTTAGAGCACTCTCGAAACGTGATCTTCTTCATGTCTCTTTCATCCTCTATAATCATGTTATGTAAAATAACACTAGTGTATATTATTTTGGTCATTTTAACTGGTGTCCAAAGTCTGCATGGATTACTAACTATGGCAAATCTAGATTGAAGAACCACAAATGCTCTTTCAATGTCCTTCCTCTGGCTTTCTTACATCGCTGCAAACTTTGATTGTTTATTGTTTTGTGGGTTAGGAATTGTCTTGATAATAGTACTCCATTTAGGATATATACCATCGCCAAGATAATATCCATGATCGTACGTGTTACCTCCTAAAGTAAAGGTACAAGGAGTTGATCTACCGTTTGCTAAATCATTGAACAACTTTGATCGTTCAACTATGTTAAGATCATTGTTTGAACCCAGAATTCAAAAAAAATGCATGTCATATCCATAAGCCATACGATGCTACGGCTACAAGAATAAAAGAGGTCCTGTGAGACTTATCCTGATAAGCTCCAACCTACGCCTTTGGACAATTCTTCCACTCCTAATGCATGCAGTCTATACTGCCTAACATTCCAGGCCAACCTCTACCGCCATGCATATTTAATAACATTACTATATCCGCCTTGTTCGGTCTATGTAAGTATTGATCACCGTAAATGTCCACGATAGCTTGACAGAAATGCTCCAAACACTTTAATACCGTGCTTTCCACCACTTTCAAATTTTCATCAAGTGCGTCTGTCGATCCTGCATATTCAAGCATTCTTAGTGCGGTTATCATTTTTTGAATTCCAGTCAATCCCATTATATGTGATGCACTGGGTTTGAAGATAAAATATTTGTCGTACTGCTTGATACACTGTAGGATTCTAAGAAGTAGAGGTCGCCGCATGTGGAATCTTCTTCTAACATCAACATCTGTTTAAGTAGGATTTGGAACAAAGTAGTCTTCCATCAGTATGTCATTGTGCCATGAATGTCTACAATTTTTATACCGATGACCAACAACTGATCCACCATGTTGCCTGCTCGATTGACCAACCTACGGTGCAGCCATACTTATTAGTTTCTTCTCGCGACGAAAATGATCTTCCATCATTTCATCAAATTCGTCGTCGCTATCATCAAAAGATATATAATCTTCGGCAGTCATTTGTTATATTTGAAATTGTATGAAATAATAATGAGCAATAATACTTCTCAGCATCTAACAAGCTTTTTTAGCTTAAATCACATGCTGGCTTTCATAACGAGACATACAATCACATGTGGGTAGCATTAATTCAATTCAACCACTATCTATAAAGTAGATTCCATTTATGTCACGTCTGTAGTGTCTCGTCCCATCTAAACTCTATTGACTGTTGATGTAGTGTCTCGTCCCATCATACCATTGTAGCCATATTCTTAACATACACTATTGACTGTTGATACAGTGTCTCGTCCGCGGTGTCTTGTCCCCTCCATACACTATTGACTATTGATGCAGTGTTTCGTCCCATCATACAACTGTAGCCATGTTCTTAAGGCAATAATACAGAAAGAAACATGACAATGTTACTGAAACACCCAAACAATAATATAGTCAACGACAATACATACGTAAATAATAATACACTCCACAATAATACACTCCACAATAATACAACCAGCAAAAATACCCTGATTAGGACTTAGAACTGACACAAAGAAACTATCGGTTACGGCCAAATTATAAGTTGTGCACGACATTTTGGAGACGTCTTATTTCTCGTTCCAGCTCGTTGGCATATGTTATGGCCCTTGGGCACACCCATTCATCAACCCATTCTATATAATTGCACCCTTTAGGCCAGAAAGGACACTACTGGATTTGACGACCAATATCTTCGCCATCAGCTCTAAAAACAACTTCAACCTTATAACCGTGGCAACATACTGCGTAAGAGTCAACCTCTTGTTCAATCGAAGGTTGCAAATTTGGTACTAGTTCGACCTCCTGTGGTTGTTGATGAATCAACTGTTCGTGTAGAGGTTGGACAACCGTACATTCATACCGAGGTTGAACATCTTCTAGAAGTGTAAGTTGGTCAAGATTTGGGAATTCACGAGCAACATCCTCGTAATACTATTCTTGGTAATTGATATTCCAATCTTCATCGGTGTGTTCGCTTTACGTTGGAACGTAGCTGAAATCAGAGTAAATAGATGATGGCCGGGAAGGCATTGATATGAGGATTAGAAGATTGAAGGAGCGGAGAACTAAATTTTGTGTTTGAGAAGAAAAGCTCTTACGTATATATTAAAGCGTGTGAATGCTAAAAATTATTTATGTTTAAATATGAGCACAGTATTTTGATTTGATAGTACAGTAGAAAGTGAAATTACTCATAAACAAGACAATAATAAATATGCATACACAGAAACAATAATACACTCGACAATAATACACTCAAATTATGAATATCCAAATCGTTCTAGCCAAATTTGATGTATGATATAAGCCTTATGTCCAATGAATGTGCTGTGATATTTGAGAAAGTAATGACCTTCAAATGTAGAATGGGTTGGTTTGAACAAATTTTCAAATATAACTTCATTGATAACCGTACTGTACCGCGTACAAGCGTTACAGAAGTTCCCATAAGCAGTCCTCAACTCTACCTTCGTACGTCTACTGCTACACTTAGCATTGCTATTTTAAAGTTCAGCAATAGTGTCCCAAAACTGAGTTGTCATTATCTCTTCATCATCGCACATCTGATCAGTTTGTATAAAAAAATTATTAACAGTTTCAATTCTGTAGCCGAAAATATTATGTTAGACATTGATTGAATTTACCGAATTTTTAAATGTTGTGACATTTGAATATAACATTATCTTAAATAAAGAGGTCATAATCTGCATCAAAAAATGAAGCATGAGATTAACGTCCACGTATCAAACATGTATAAAAATTTTGACAAACAAACACAACTATGTTTGTTACTTCAACATTTTGTGTAACGATAGCGATTTTTCGTTGCCGAAAAACCGAAATGTTATGGGTTTTAGAAAGAAGAAAAGACAAAAAGAAAGAGGTAGAAGAGAGAAAAGAAAATAAACAGAACAGAAACAACAACAGGACAACATCAGAATCTCACAATTCGCAGCGGAACAATATATAATAGATAAATGAATAATCTTTAAACAAAGAATTATATCAGTTATTACATTACATTTCATTACATCATATCATCAGAGTGTACAACAAAAACAATGCAGCGGAAAAGAAATACTATATAAACTAGTAATACGCCATGCCATCCAGCTTGCTTCCAGCAACTCCTGAATTCCAGAATATCCTGATAAACCTTAACTCTTTACTGCCCGTGTGAAAATTTGTGGGCACCCAGAGTTTAGGAAGGAAAACAATAAACTCCGAGTCAGTCATGTGACTGGTGCGAGAACTCAAAACAGTTTATTTTTCTTTAAAGGTAAAAATAGAGGAATATTTTTAAATTCAATTCGCAATGCTTTTAAGAATGAGACTACCATAAGACCTCCCGCCACACACACAATGCAAACGCAGACTTGGAGGAGATTTCTTCTTATGTTAGTCAAAGATGCTTGATACGCATTAAAATCAAATCAATTTTGATATTATTATTAGTGCATAGTGTAGAAGATATTTCGAAAGTAGAATATAAATCTTAGCCATCATAGGTACCATTATATTATGCCTACTATAGCTACTTCCTGAGGAAGCAGGTTCTACAACTAAAACCGTACAAGTCTCGTATTGTTTCTTTGGATTTCCAACGAATGATCAGGCCAAGGAACTTCCCATTGCCACATGAGAATGCCTCTGGATGGACATCCCCGAGAACCAAACCGGATCTCTACCAACACAAGGCCGGGTTACCCCTAACTGAGTAACAACTGACCGAATATGCCATCCCCCGGTCCTTTGGGACCTTTCACCGAGCGCTCGCAATCAATTCACACAATTATAAAGTGTTTTCAACATGAGTAAGTATCTGGGCTCCATACCATGATACCACCCTTTTCCAGAAGGAAATGCACATATCCTAAAGGGCGCTACCCCTCATAACCCTGCCGCATCTTTCCTGTTTTGACCATTCCGGGGTGTGAGGCTCGACGAAGTTTCGTCCACAAAAACATACTTTATACAAAAGCCATGTTTTGGGTCAACAAATGATCATAGAAATGATCACCAAAATAGACGATCAAACAAATGATCCTATCACAAATAATCAACACAATGATCATTTCACAGCAACACTCAGTATGTCACATTACCAAATTGGGAATATATCGCTGATAACCTTCAACTATATAACCTCTGAGCTCGTACGTCTCAGAGAAGGGTGTTAAGCTAAGAGAATAAATTCTCCGCCACCAACAGAAATATATATGAAAGAAATCGGCTTTACATCTCAATTTGTAATGTCAGGCATACTATCCATACAAGTCTGTTCCGGGCTCGAACAGAACCGAAGGCACTTACAAAGAAGTCCTTGCAATCCGAATAATCTCTAATCACGTTCGGATTTCCCATCAAATATGGAGATCTCAATACCGGGGATCAGCCAGTGCAGAGACAATCAACAAGAAACCCTTACGTTTTTGAAAATATCCGGTCTTCAACACCGATCTTCAAATGCAATTCATAACGACATATCACATATTCGGAATGGGTTATACGACCCCAAGGTCCTTTCCCGGTTAACCCGAATAGTGAGCGCTTATTTTAAAAAAAAATAAGTGTGGCATTCAATTTCAAGCAAATCACAACAAATACCTATTTAAAGGTAAATATTGATAGTCGGTTATTGAACTATCAATAGATATGCCAACATCACCAGGTTCCAAATAATTTTCCAAATTATTTATTTCCCAAAAATATCTTTACAAGATATAAACTTTCCATACTTCAAAAATAAATCAATATTTATTTTTAAACCCAATTTCCAATTTCATTTATAAATTCTATATTGAATTTACATTCCAAAATATTTATGAATATACGATTTCCATTCGTTTTCAAATATTCATTTCAATTTATCTTCAAAAAGATAAATTCAAAATATTCACTTAATATTGGAAAAGCATTTCTATACTTATTTATTTATAAGTAATTCACAAGCCTTTTTATTTTCTACACTTAGAAAATATTTAATATACTCTAATCGAAATTTAGTATATATTTCATTCTTTAAGGAAATTATTCTCTTTAACATATTTATTTGGGCCAAAACGAATGTTGCGTAAAACATCGTTACGACGTCCCAAAATCACTAGTATAGGGATTCGAAATTAAAATAGATATATAAATCCCAATAACATACAAAACATTTCCTTTCGGAAATCATCTATTACAACAACAGTGTTATAATCTATCATTTCCTTTTATTTCTCGAAAACGTCTATTTCAACAATAAATGTTGAAATCTATGGTTTCGAATCTCAATACATTTTAAAACATCTTTAGATCGTTTTAATTCTATTTAAAACATCACATCCAAAACATTTTCTTTAACATATTATTCACTATTCAAAAACGTGAACATACCTTGTTAATAAATTTCATCACTTCTATTCATTTTATTTTAAAGGATTATTCACTGTCTAAAACATGAATATAATTCCATTAACAAATTACAACAATTCCTTATCAAAATAAGTCGTTGCGAATTTATAAAATAATGTTTATAAATTCCATTTCTATTTATTTTACAACAACTTCCTTTTATAAATTTCCTTTATAAATCTATTCAATTTTGTATCTCAATGATATACTAAAATTTCATATTATAAGTTAAATACTTATAATTTATTGGTTTACAAAAATCGTTCCTTTAAACTTTCCAAATTTATAAATCTTATAACTTATAAGATTCATTTATTTATCCAAAATCTATTCCTTTAAATAACTTTACTAATTTTATAAACCTACTGTTTATAAAATTCCATTTATAACTTCACCGTTATAATTCTATAATTCCAATTTATGAAATTTATTTAGAATTCATTCTAATACTTGTAAAAGCTCGTTTTATAATTCCAATATTTTTAATTTATAAATATCAATTTATAAATCTTTTAATATAAATCAATCTATATCATTCTTTTAAAACGTCTTTAAACTCCTTTATAATTTCACCATTTTGATTTATAAAATAATCAAATTCCATAAATCCTATATTTAAACTTTTTATAATAAATTCAGAAATCCCAGTTTAAACTATTTTATAAAATCATCAATCCCATATTTTCAAAAATCAACTTTTAACTGTATTTCTCAAAAATCATAATTTTTAAAATGTTAAAATTATAACGTTTATTTATTTAAGATGAATCAATTCCAAAAATATTTTATAACGTATATTTCCAAAAATCACTTTAGAAATCAAAATCGTTATTTTTAAACTTCAAACTTGGATCCGATGATGCAACACATCAAATAGTCAATCACGACTTTCCAATATCATATATCGATATGATAAACAATCAAATATCACAATATATGAAATCAAATAAATATTTGTAAGGAATCCAGTTGGATCCCTCCAACCTGTTTCCCTGCATCCACAGACATTAGCACAATACCCATTCCACTTCGAGGTGGAATATCGCGGTACATGGGATTTTATAAATATTATCCGCTTACTAACGGCGCATAGGGTCTCATCCGCTATACAATGCGGGAAATCAATCAACTGCAATATATACATATGCCAATATATATATATATATATATATATATATTGCTATATATATAATATAATACCAATTCCACTTCGAGGTGGAATATCGCGGCATATGTGTGTAATAAATAACCTCCGCTTACTAACGGCGTATAGGGTCTATTCACATCCAATAACTATATATATATATATATATATATATATATATATATATATATAACAATCATCATTCAAGCATTCAATCCACACAACGAACAATTTTAAATCTAACTATTTAAAATTTAAATAAATCCTTTTGAGTGAGAAGTTCTCACCTTTGCTTTTATTTGCAATCCACTTCCAATTCAACTTGTTTTCTTCATTTATACCTTGTATAAATATTTACACAATTTATTAATATTCGAAATAATCGAATAATAAATTTTCATTTGATTTAACTAGTTTATAATTTAATTTGGGCTTAATCACTCATTTTACTTAAAATTGATATCTTTAAATCAATTTTTTTTTATTTATAAATTTGTTTGACTAAAAATTTAAATTTCTTTTAATAAACTTTCTTAACTAACTATCTATTTAAATTAATCTTCCTTTTGAAAATAATCCTAACTAGAAATTTCCCATTGAACTTAATTTCCTTTTTATAAATTTTAAATCAACTAATTTCTCTTAAATAAAATTATTTTTCTTTGTTTAATAAATTTATTTTAACTAAAATTTTACTTTAAATTAATATCCTTATATCAATTTCTTTTAAATAATTTATTTATCCAATAAATCAAATTCCTAACAAATCTTCTTTCACAAAATATTTTTCATTTGAAACTAAATTTATATTTAACTAATAATTTAGTTTTTTACAAATAATTAAATTTTAGACATATTTTCTTTACTGTAAATGTTTACATACAGATTTTATTTTCTGTTTATAATTCTCTGTTTTTTTTTATTTACTGTTAATAACATGTATAAATGTTTATTAAATTAAATCAAAAATAAAAATAAAAATCAATATACCTTACTGCGAAAATCCCCAAGTTCGAACTCAAAGACTGGATCACCACGTCGCCTGTAGCATTTGATCACCGAGCCTATGCTCGAGCGCGCGCCCAGAAACCCTAGCGCCGTCGTCGCTTGCTTGCGAATCACACGCCATCTCCTTGCTCACGAGCTCCAAGTCGTCGCCTCTGCCTCCACCCAGTTGCACGCACCCTCGCCTCAGCTTCCATCGATTTGCATCGCCGCCTCCTCAACTACATCGCGATCGAACCTCTGAACCTCGCGACAACCCCATTTCGATTTCGCTCGCACGCAAAGCCACTCGTGCGTGCGAACGCGATACCCTAGCCGATGCCGCCATGCCCCAAATTCGCGAGCCTCCACCTCCATTGAAACGAATTCGATTTCGTTTTTTTTTTTTCGTTTGTTACTGAGAGGCTACGGCCTATTTGTTTTCATTTTTTTTTGAACGAGATTAAAGCCTTTTAATAATTTTAATTTTTGAGGGGAGGGAACGAGATTTAGTATAAAGGGATGTCGCCATTGATTTTGTTTTCAAACGAAGAGAAACTGAGGAGGGAAAGAGAGTGATGGGTTCGGCATATATAAAAAGAAATGGAGGCATGGTTATCACGATTTTAGGCGTGATTTTTGCCGTGAATTTAGGCGTGAATTCTTGGGGGAAAGTAACGTGTGTGCTTTGACAAATTAAAATTTAAAATTTAATTTGAATTCAATTTGATTTCGGCGCGTTTACTAACCGTGTGATCACATAACAGCTCCGAAAAATACGAAATTTGAAATCCGAGAATAGTTCAATATTACGGACCCAATGGAACAGGTTTCGTCGAATTCCGAGACTGTGCCTCGGACGGCTATTTTAAATATCGATTCAAACGATTAAAATTTCAAAACTGAACAATTCACTTTAAATTTCAATTCTGAAGCTTCTATAATCCTCAATACTATCAATATGAATTTTACAAGCCTTTGAAATATTTTTAATTGGCTTAAAATTGAAGATTCAAATTTTTATTCAACTTTCAATAGATTAAATTCTAAAATTTAATCGCCATATTCAAAGTTATATTGAAAATTCAATCCAAACCATCACTCAAATATTTAAAATTAATTAAATATTTCCAAATTAAATTGTTCAAAATTCTGGGTCGTTACAATCTTCCCCCCTTAAAAGAATTTCGTCCCGAAATTACAAGTTAAGAAGAATGCCCTTATCCCGTCTATCATTTTCCACAATCTAAATAGTTTTATCAACTTACTAACCTAAATCTTTTTACTAGAGATTCACTATCATTTCAACTAGCTTTCCAACTTCAATTATAAGTTTCAAACAATATTGTTTACCTAACCATTTAAATTTTATTTCAAATTTTAAAACTTTCAAAATTTCTCAAAAATTTTCTAACACCCTAAATTTTCGAAAAATTTCGCCAGCGTCTCCTTTACGCGGCTAGCTCGGTACGACTACAAAATGGCACCACGGCCCCTCAGAATCAAAAAGAAAAGAGAAAGCCAAGTGGCTGGAGAAGAAAATCATCAAATTTCATACTGAAATTCAAATACGTACCTTTTTGTCGAGCCATTCAATTTTATCTTTGAAATCAAAATCCAATCCCTTTATGATACCTGTATATCCTGCTATTCATAATATCCAATTCCAACATACAAACCATTTTGCCAATTCTTTACAAAATTTTCCAACATATGCTTCTTATACATTTTTACTTTACTATTGAAGTTACATATTCAATTCCATTCTATTTTCATTTCAATTTAATTCACAATTTTAATTCTATTTGAATTCAATTCTCAATTCTAAATATTGAATTCTATCGATTAACTTTCATTTAGCAATTCATATTACTACTTCAAATTAGTTTCATTCACTAATTCATTTTAAATTTCAATTTTCCATATTCAATTCATCTCGAATTTTACTTAATTACTAACAAAGAGAATTTAAATTTATTTCCTTTACTTACTTGAATTTATATACAAATTCAAATTTATCTTCAAATTTAGCTCACGACTAAACTTTAATTTAACCATTCAAATTCCAATTCATTAGTCCATGAATTAATAATTTATCAAGTTAGTTTACTTGAATTCAATCCATTTTATTTAATTCCATATACTAATGATAATAATTCAATATTATCACTTCCGAACAATCATGCAACCATATACTATAATAATTCATAGAAAATCATTTCTTTTCTATACTAAAATAGTTTTGGGCAAAATTATCGTATTCACCCGATTCAAAAACAATTTCATATTCACTAACAAATACGCGCTCATATCTATTATTACACTCAAACTCATTCTAGAGTTCTGCTGACTCTATCTCTAATGAGTAATACCCAACAGAACCATGGTTGTCGCTTAACCAACAGCTCTGATACCAAATGTAACGATAGCGATTTTTCGTTGTCGAAAAACCGAAATGTTATGGGTTTTAGAAAGAAGAAAAGACAAAAAGAAAGAGGTGGAAGAGAGAAAAGAAAATAAACAGAACAGAAACAACAACAGGACAACATCAGAATCTCACAATTCGCAGCGGAACAACATATAATAGATAAATGAATAATCTTTAAACAAAGAATTATATCAGTTATTACATTACATTTCATTACATCATATCATCAGAGTGTACAACAACAACAATGCAGCGGAAAAGAAATACTATATAAACTAGTAATACGCCATGCCATCCAGCTTGCTTCCAGCAACTCCTGAATTCCAGAATATCCTGATAAACCTTAACTCTTTACTGCCCGTGTGAAAATTTGTGGGCACCCAGAGTTTAGGAAGGAAAACAATAAACTCCGAGTCAGTCATGTGACTGGTGCGAGAACTCAAAACAGTTTATTTTTCTTTAAAGGTAAAAATAGAGGAATATTTTTAAATTCAATTCGCAATGCTTTTAAGAATGAGACTACCATAAGACCTCCCGCCACACACACAATGCAAACGCAGACTTGGAGGAGATTTCTTCTTATGTTAGTCAAAGATGCTTGATACGCATTAAAACCAAATCAATTTTGATATTATTATTAGTGCATAGTGTAGAAGATATTTCGAAAGTAGAATATAAATCTTAGCCAGCATAGGTACCATTATATTATGCCTACTATAGCTACTTCCTGAGGAAGCAGGTTCTACAACTAAAACCGTACAAGTCTCGTATTGTTTCTTTGGATTTCCAACGAATGATCAGGCCAAGGAACTTCCCATTGCCACATGAGAATGCCTCTGGATGGACATCCCCGAGAACCAAACCGGATCTCTACCAATACAAGGCCGGGTTACCCCTAACTGAGTAACAACTGACCGAATATGCCATCCCCCGGTCCTTTGGGACCTTTCACCGAGCGCTCGCAATCAATTCACACAATCATAAAGTGTTTTCAACATGAGTAAGTATCTGGGCTCCATACCATGATACCACCCTTTTCCAGAAGGAAATGCACATATCCTAAAGGGCGCTACCCCTCATAACCTTGCCACATCTTTCCTGTTTTGACCATTCCGGGGTGTGAGGCTCGACGAAGTTTCGTCCACAAAAACATACTTTATACAAAAGCCATGTTTTGGGTCAACAAATGATCATAGAAATGATCACCAAGATAGACGATCAAACAAATGATCCTATCACAAATAATCAACACAATGATCATTTCACAGCAACACTCAGTATGTCACATTACCAAATTGGGAATATATCGCTGATAACCTTCAACTATATAACCTCTGAGCTCGTACGTCTCAGAGAAGGGTGTTAAGCTAAGAGAATAAATTCTCCGCCACCAACAGAAATATATTTGAAAGAAATCGGCTTTACATCTCAATTTGTAATATCAGGCATACTATCCATCCAAGTCTGTTCCGGGTTCGAACAGAACCGAAGGCACTTACAAAGAAGTCCTTGCAATCCGAATAATCTCTAATCACGTTCGGATTTCCCATCACATATGGAGATCTCAATACTGGGGATCAGCCAGTGCAGAGACAATCAACAAGAAACCCTTACGTTTTTGAAAATATCCGGTCTTCAACACCGATCTTCAAATGCAATTCATAACGACGTATCATATATTCGGAATGGGTTATACGACCCCAAGGTCCTTTCCCGGTTAACTCGAATAGTGAGCGCTTATTTTAAAAAAAATAAGTGTGGCATTCAATTTCAAGCAAATCACAACAAATACCTATTTAAAGGTAAATATTGATAGTCGGTTATTGAACTATCAATAGATATGCCAACATCACCAGGTTCCAAATAATTTTCCAAATTATTTATTTCCCAAAAATATCTTTACAAGATATAAACTTTCCATACTTCAAAAATAAATCAATATTTATTTTTAAACCCAATTTCCAAATTCATTTATAAATTCTATATTGAATTTACATTCCAAAATATTTATGAATATACGATTTCCATTCGTTTTCAAATATTCATTTCAATTTATCTTCAAAAAGATAAATTCAAAATATTCACTTAATATTGGAAAAGCATTTCTATACTTATTTATTTATAAGTAATTCACAAGCCTTTTTATTTTCTACACTTAGAAAATATTTAATATACTCTAATCGAAATTTAGTATATATTTCATTCTTTAAGGAAATTATTCTCTTTAACATATTTATTTGGGCCAAAACGAATGTTGCGTAAAACATCGTTATGACGTCCCAAAATCACTAGTATAGGGATTCGAAATTAAAATAGATATATAAATCCCAATACCATACAAAACATTTCCTTTCGGAAATCATCTATTACAACAACAGTGTTATAATCTATCATTTCCTTTTATTTCTCGAAAACGTCTATTTCAACAATAAATGTTGAAATCTATGGTTTCGAATCTCAATACATTTTAAAACATCTTTAGATCGTTTTAATTCTATTTAAAACATCACATCCAAAACATTTTCTTTAACATATTATTCACTATTCAAAAACGTGAACATACCTTGTTAATAAATTTCATCACTTCTATTCATTTTATTTTAAAGGATTATTCACTGTCTAAAACATGAATATAATTCCATTAACAAATTACAACAATTCCTTATCAAAATAAGTCGTTGCGAATTTATAAAATAATGTTTATAAATTCCATTTCTATTTATTTTACAACAACTTCCTTTTATAAATTTCCTTTATAAATCTATTCAATTTTATATCTCAATGATATACTAAAATTTCATATTATAAGTTAAATACTTATAATTTATTGGTTTACAAAAATCGTTCCTTTAAACTTTCCAAATTTATAAATCTTATAACTTATAAGATTTATTTATTTATCCAAAATCTATTCCTTTAAATAACTTTACTAATTTTATAAACCTACTGTTTATAAAATTCCATTTATAACTTCACCGTTATAATTCTATAATTCCAATTTATGAAATTTATTTAGAATTCATTCTAATACTTGTAAAAGCTCGTTTTATAATTCCAATATTTTTAATTTATAAATATCAATTTATAAATCTTTTAATATAAATCAATCTATATCATTCTTTTAAAACGTCTTTAAACTCCTTTATAATTTCACCATTTTGATTTATAAAATAATCAAATTCCATAAATCCTATATTTAAACTTTTTATAATAAATTCAGAAATCCCAGTTTAAACTATTTTATAAAATCATCAATCCCATATTTTCAAAAATCAACTTTTAACTGTATTTCTCAAAAATCATAATTTTTAAAATATTAAAATTATAACGTTTATTTATTTAAGATGAATCAATTCCAAAAATATTTTATAACGTATATTTCCAAAAATCACTTTAGAAATCAAAATCGTTATTCTTAAACTTCAAAATTGGATCCGATGATGCAACACATCAAATAGTCAATCACGACTTTCCAATATCATATATCGATATGATAAACAATCAAATATCACAATATATGAAATCAAATAAATATTTGTGAGGAATCCAGTTGGATCCCTCCAACCTGTTTCCCTGCATCCACAGACATTAGCACAATACCCATTCAACTTCGAGGTGGAATATCGCGGTACATGGGATTTTATAAATATTATCCGCTTATTAACGGCGCATAGGGTCTCATCTGCTATACAATGCGGGAAATCAATCAACTGCAATATATACATATGCTAATATATATATATATTGCTCTATATATAATATAATACCAATTCCACTTCGAGGTGGAATATCGCGGTATATGTGTGTAATAAATAACCTCCGCTTACTAACGGCGTATAGGGTCTATTCACATCCAATAACTATATATATATATATATAACAATCATCATTCAAGCATTCAATCCACACAACTAACAATTTTAAATCTAACTATTTAAAATTTAAATAAATCCTTTTGAGTGAGAAGTTCTCACCTTTGCTTTTATTTGCAATCCACTTCCAATTCAACTTGTTTTCTTCATTTATACCTTGTATAAATATTTACACAATTTATTAATATTCGAAATAATCGAATAATAAATTTTCATTTGATTTAACTAGTTTATAATTTAATTTGGGCTTAATCACTCATTTTACTTAAAATTGATATCTTTAAATCAATTTTTTTTTATTTATAAATTTGTTTGACTAAAAATTTAAATTTCTTTTAATAAACTTTCTTAACTAACTATTTATTTAAATTAATCTTCCTTTTGAAAATAATCCTAACTAGAAATTTCCCATTGAACTTAATTTCCTTTTTATAAATTTTAAATCAACTAATTTCTCTTAAATAAAATTATTTTTCTTTGTTTAATAAATTTATTAACTAAAATTTTACTTTAAATTAATATCCTTATATCAATTTCTTTTAAATAATTTATTTATCCAATAAATCAAATTCCTAACAAATCTTCTTTCACAAAATATTTTTCATTTGAAACTAAATTTATATTTAACTAATAATTTAGTTTTTTACAAATAATTAAATTTTAGACATATTTTCTTTACTGTAAATGTTTACATACAGATTTTATTTTCTGTTTATAATTCTCTATTTTTTTTTATTATTATTATTTACTGTTAATAACATGTATAAATGTTTATTAAATTAAATCAAAAATAAAAATAAAAATCAATATACCTTACTGCGAAAATCCCCAAGTTCGAACTCAAAGACTGGATCACCACGTCGCCTGTAGCATTTGATCACCGAGCCTATGCTCGAGCGCGCGCCCAGAAACCCTAGCGCCGCCGTCGCTTGCTTGCGAATCACGCGCCATCTCCTTGCTCACGAGCTCCAAGTCGGCGCCTCTGCCTCCACCCAGTTGCACGCACCCTCGCCTCAGCTTCCATCGATTTGCATCGCCGCCTCCTCAACTACATCGCGATCGAACCTCTGAACCTCGCGACAACCCCATTTTGATTTCGCTCGCACGTAAAGCCACTCGTGCGTGCGAACGCGATACCCTAGCCGATGCCGCCATGCCCCAAATTCGCGAGCCTCCACCTCCATTGAAACGAATTCGATTTCGTTTTTTTTCGTTTGTTACTGAGAGGCTACGGCCTATTTGTTTTCATTTTTTTTTGAACGAGATTAAAGCCTTTTATTAATTTTAATTTTTGAGGGGAGGGAACGAGATTCAGTATAAAGGGATGTCGCCATTGATTTTGTTTTCAAACGAAGAGAAACTGAGGAGGGAAAGAGAGTGATGGGTTCGGCATATATAAAAAGAAATGGAGGCATGGTTATCACGATTTTAGGCGTGATTCTTGCCGTGAATTTAGGCGTGAATTCTTGGAGGAAAGTAACGTGTGTGCTTTGACAATTTAAAATTTAAAATTTAATTTGAATTCAATTTGATTTCGGCGCGTTTACTAACCGTGTGATCACATAACAGCTCCGAAAAATACGAAATTTGAAATCCGAGAATAGTTCAATATTACGGACCCAATAGAACAGGTTTCGTCGAATTCCGAGACTGTGCCACGGACGGCTATTTTAAATATCGATTCAAACGATTAAAATTTCAAAACTGAACAATTCACTTTAAATTTCAATTCTGAAGCTTCTATAATCCTCAATACTATCAATATGAATTTTACAAGCCTTTGAAATATTTCTAATTGGCTTAAAATTGAAGATTCAAATTTTTATTCAACTTTCAATAGATTAAATTCTAAAATTTAATCGCCATATTCAAAGTTATATTGAAAATTCAATCCAAACCATCACTCAAATATTTAAAATTAATTAAATATTTCCAAATTAAATTGTTTAAAATTCTAGGTCCTTACATTTTGACTTTGTATACGCTTAATAATAAACAAACGTAAATTATGATCAATGCAATGCTATACTCAACATAAAATATAATTGACATAATGCCATAACATATAGACAATCACATATAACAGCAGCATCATCACCAACATAATACGCCACCAACTAATGTAAGGTGTGAAAAATAATAACATAATCTAAGACATCTAAATGCAGCACATCAGTCTATGTGATCGGAATTGCTATCAATCTCCTCATCGTCTCCACTATCATCGTCACTGCCATCGTTGACGTCATCAAAGTCATGAGGCTCAGGTCCGGCATGGAGCTGCTCCTGAAGCTGTTGAATCTGGGTCTTTAATCCCTGTATCTGTGCATCATACTAAGTCTGTCGCTGCTGGATCGCAGTCTGGTAACTCCGATACATCATCTGTGTATAATCGAGTGTCATATGCTCAAATGCAGCAATCAATCGTCTATCATAATCCATGTACTGAGAAAACTGATATGCGCATAAGAAAAATTATACATAGGTGGAGAATATAATGATAAGTAATTTAAAGAAAATTTAAAATTCGTACAAACCTGATGAGGCTGATACAATCCGACAGATGGTACACCCGTTATAGCGTCATCT
This sequence comes from Allium cepa, assembly GCA_030765085.1. Taxonomy (NCBI): domain Eukaryota; kingdom Viridiplantae; phylum Streptophyta; class Magnoliopsida; order Asparagales; family Amaryllidaceae; genus Allium; species Allium cepa. The sequence continues at coordinate 417,797,315 of CM060945.1, read as the reverse complement.
GTAGGATACTGCAAGGGATACTCCAGCACTGACCATGTACATCATACGCTCTAAACGAATGAGGAGGGAGTCGAAAGTAGGAGGCTGCGTGTATTGAGATGAATAGGCTCAAAGATGGCAGGCGGCAGTGGAACTCTACCAAAAGAGGCACGTGGACCAATATGATCGGAGTTCAAACCCCAAATATAATCAGGCAACGTGTAAGCACGTGGGGATACTCGAGCCCAATATCAATTAAAGTCTCCCAAAATTGCATAAAGCTCACCATCCACCCATCCCGCACCCCTCATCATAAGAATATAAGGTGGTCCAACCCTAATATCACCATATATATCATCCCATGTTAGCGGATCTGATGGAATGCGAACTATACCATGCAACTGTAGCCAACAGCGCTCCCCTAAATACCATGGGAATGGACATGTAGGAACCTAAATGCAAACCCTGCATCATGACATGGAAAACTGAAAAGTAAGTGTATGATCAGGACCGGGCTCTAGCAACTGTAAGTACTGATCCCATGGACGAACGATAATGTTACCACGCCGCCTCATATCCATCTGTTGTCTAGCCTCCATCAGCTCATTGTGCACCCCTTGTGCAACACAGGACAAATGCATAGGAGGACCCTAACGATACAATCTAGGAAAGTAAATATAAGGGTGGCATTCATCTCTACAATAAGTCAGGGGTGCATATTTGCAGTATACTCGTAGTACCAAAATGGAAGAATGTACCAAAATCCATATATCTGTCTAGACTGCTGAAGCGCATAAGTATGCAATGCAACATACAGATAACCAATAATAGCGGTACCGTAATCATATATATGCATTCCATCCACATCTACTAATCCAGTTAAAAAGCCAAGCCTAATAGTACCCTTATTGTTACTAAAAGATGTAGATCCAAAAAGGTATAATATGATGGTACAGATAACCGGAGTGTGCATATCCTCTACGGCCTCTACTATATACCGCTGCAAACAAGTGAGAGTAGTAGCTCCTTCTCTAACCTCCTCGTCGGTCAAAGTCGGTAAATAAGATGAATATGACTCGAACTACTCAAATGAACTATCAAATGGAACAGGGAGACGGTCCGGTCGACCAACCTATATGCCAGGGAGCATATAAAAATCTATAGGAGTCAGTCCTAGCTTAAAATCAGGGAAATGAAATGTGTGAGTGGTAGGCCACCATCTCTCGGTGAGGGCCTGTACCAGGAAATGATCTACACGTGTAAATCTAGGTAAATCTAGAAATTCACCAAAAGGTGACGCATGGAGCCTATCCAAAATCGGCTACGATAACTGATCAAAATACACAGACATACACCTATACCAACTACCTCACATCTCTACATGACGAACCTAAATATACGATTATTTAATGTTAAAATAAACAAAAAATTATCATACATATACAGTTACACGGTTGTTCATCAAGCAATAAAGAAATTAACGTATACCTATGGCATCGCTATAGCTGCAGTAAGTAGATGTGAAATAGTATAGGGCAAGTCATGCAAGGATCGAAGATCGTCTAGAGTCATGGTAGTATCAGGTCGGATATGAGCAGGTCCGATATTGGCATCTATCGCATCACTACTACAAAACAGGCCATTTGCATCGCCTCATTTGAATCGGTTGCAGTAAAAACTGATGCAAATAGAACTATTTGCATCAGTTCTATCTTAATAACTGATGCAATTGATACGTGAAAAGCAATAAGTAATAAAAAATCAAATTTGCATTAGTTGTCACCAACAACCGATGCAAATACGTCGATGCAAATAGTTTTAGTCGCATCGGTTTTAAAGTCAACCGATGCAACTACATCCAAAATAATAATTTTGGCATCGGTTTGCTAGCACAGGCGATGCAATATTATTTAGGGTATTCGTTGCTCACATCTTAAATCCCGCCTTTCCAATTTTTCGCCGCTCCCATTCTTTTCCCCAAAAATTCGCTGCTTAAAAAAAACCCTAAAATCGAGAGCGATTCCATGATGGCAGTCGCTTTGGGTGATTTAGGTAGTGATTGAAGCAATTGCAGGCGATTGGATGAGGAGCTGGGGAACAATGTCGTCGAACTGAGTGAGGTTGCGATAGGGCTTTGAGTTTGATGTTGGTTGGTGATGTTGTAGGAGTTCGATTGGGGCGGTGAGTGGAGGTGAATGAGGTCGGAGTTGGACCTGCTAGGGTCGTAGGCGATGTTGGTTCAGGCGATGGTCAATATTGAAGTTTGTTGGATGATATGTATCTGAAATCGTTTGTAGGCAGTACTGTGGGGTTGTCGAATGATGTAGTGAAGCAGTTTATAAAGGTAATGGTGGTGCTCGTGTGGTTTGCAGGTTAGTTGTGATGGAAGTATTGTCAGCTGTATGAAAGGAAAGCAGGGAGTGGTTATGTGAAATGTTGTAAGCAAGATGGTGGACAAGGTCACATGCAATGGTGGATGGATAAATAGTAAACGAACTGTAAGTATCTATTATGCAATAACTGCTTTATGGTTTATATCAATGAATAAATAGTAAATATTTTCTTCAGAGATTTGAGCAATAACACATTCGAAGCTAAGGGATATATTTGTGTTTTGTTGGTTTTTTTAGATATGTTGTCGTAAATGTATAAGATGGAATATTGTATTTTCTATATCAAATCCACCTGTTCCTTGATATAAAAGTTTGAGATCTTTAACTTCATTGACCGTGATTTTCTTTTCAATCAAATTCAATTTACATTACATTTGCAAAGCTGATGTGGTGCCATACTATAATCTAATGTGATAAGCTTGCTTACCTTATTGCTACATTGCAAGGGATAAATGCATGATTAACTTCATAGTTATCAAATGTTTGTTTTCTTAAGTAAAAGAAAAATACTAAAACATGCTTAACTAAACTTGTGATAATAATTGGATTATGTTAGAATGAAAATTTTGTAGATAACCAAAAAAATTAACACTAGCTTTTTAATTATGTATCCATTATCAAATATGAAATAATAACTATTTCACTGATTTTATATATAATATATATATATATATAAGTTGATTTTCAAACTTTACATTATTTAAAAACAATATACTGGTGTTAGAAAACATTGTTGTAGTTCTGGTTGCATATTATACATTAAAAAAGCACAGTGTGGGTCATAGTGTGAAAATAGTACACATAATTTTTTTTTACTAAATGTTTGAAATTTTATGTCTACAGTTAAGTTATGAAATAGAATAGGCGAGTAAAAGTTGTGTATATGTGACTAATCATTTATATCTTGGAGATATCTTCCTTGCAAATTCAAAATAAATAATAAGGCTAGATGTGCCAGACCAAGAAGTAGCAGGTAATGCATTTGTTAAAGAACAAATAGAAGCCCATACTAATATACATGATAGTTACTGTTACCATAGTTTCATTTGTACAGCAAGTTGTTTCATTTTTAGTTTATAAAATTTTGATTATTATTGGATATGGATATGACTATTTATAACTTATTGAACACATATATATATGCACGCACACACGCGCACATACCCATGCACATGTGCATGCGCGTGCACATACACATATTAAGTAACTAATACATGTGCACTTCTTGCGTTACACCTCTATGTTTTTCGAACTATGAAATTTAAATGAAGCTATATTTTGTAGATGATTCTTCTAACAGTCAAGATCACCATTAAAACAAATGATTGTTCAAGCCATCTATCTTTGTAATTAGAATTGTTTCGTATCATTGAATAAATTCACTGATTTTGCTGAAGCTGATAATGGTCTTATGTTAGTTCCATTTTTTTTCCTTTGGATGATTAACTTTGAAAGTGAAAACGAGTGAGGGAAGTTGATTTCTATAACCTTTTTACCTTTGAATTGACAATAAAATCTAAAATTTTCTCATAAAGAAATAAGGTTTTTTTAGCTTCTTAATATGCTGATTGGATTAATAGTATCTCAGAGGAGATAAGTACAAATAGCATATTGTATAAAGGAAGCTGAGTAGGCTTTGTAAAAAGTGCATGTATAGGTAGCTTATTTCATTAAGCAATAAGTGATATTAATTTTATTGGAAAAGATGATGAAAAAAGCCTTATTTTTCCTAGATGCAAAGATGGTCATATGTATTTCTAAGCTTAAGTTTGTTTCCTTCTTTTTCTTTTTTGATTGAGTTGGCTAATGATACAGATGAAGAGATTGTTGACAGGATGCAGCAAGTCCTAATTTTGTTAAGAACTAGAAGTTGTGACATTGTGCTTTAGTAATTGGAATGATGAAAATATATAACTCTATGGAATGAATCTTGAGGCATTAATTTATTATGTTTTGAAACGCTTATCATACAGTTGTGACATAAGGGCTACTGCAGGCTTGTTGCCAATTGAAACTAAATAAGTACATAGAAAATAACGTTATTGTTTATAAAATTCAAATTTTTGGTGATATCATATTAACCAACTGGGATGTTATATCATTGAAAACCTATGTTATATATAATTTTCATGCTCATTAAGTAATTGATCTGATTGTAAATAACTTAAGACGTAGAAAAAGGCACAAACCTGACATGGAACGAGACACTGAGATTTTTGGTGCATTATGTGGAAGGATCTAGGAACGAGCATAAACTCATTCTGAGAATCATGGACAAAGACACTTTCACTACAGATGATTTTATCGGCCAAGCTACGTATGTGGCTACTTTGAATATGCTATCATTTCTAGCAATAGTTTAACAGGCTAACCACAAAGTTACAATAAATGCAGGATCAACGTAGCAGATATAATAGAATTGGGATTTGAGTGCTGTATGTGCTCTTGATATCATGTCAAGCTTATCTTACCCATTAAAAGTGGGACAGAAGACGACGTTATAGTCGGAAGCCTTGCAGGTAAAGGTACTGGTTCCATCATCAAAAGCATAGTTATAAGCTCTAGGGCAGGCCCTCTTAAAAATGGTGGAGTAAAATGAAGGCTTGCATGTGGTTGGGTTAGCAAACTTTCCACTGCAACAGTACTGATCCAGACCGAATGCTTCACATGCACTTTTGCATGCCACCACACCGTTTTCCTCTTCCACCTGAAGCTCCCTTGGGCAGCCTACATATTTTACAAAGGTCGGTTCCTCTATTTTTTCTCTCCTTTTTTTCCTTCTTTCTTTTCCATTTATTTACACATGTTCAAAATCTGTTTATTAGCGGTCATCTTCTTCTTCTTCTTATAATAAATACTGTAAGTTATTAAAGGCTGTTGCACTCACTGGAATTGAGATCATATGCACATCCAGTAGCGTTGCAGTACCCTTGATAATAACATCAATGATAACATAATAAAAGAAGTAATATTATATAATTATGCATTCTTAGATACAATTAACTTTAGTCCAGGAGAGGCATTTGTCATGCGTAACATTGCTGCCATGGTTCCACCTTATGATAAAGTATGTAATCATATGCAACATTCTGTTCCAATTTATACAAACAACATTAGTGTGCCCATTATTTACAATTTATTGTCTGTATTACGTTGGTGCAGACTAAGTTTTCTGCAACTGGAGCAGTAGTTGAGTATGCAGTTCAGCATCTCAAGGTAAATTTTTTTAATTCAAACATTTTTTTGCATATTTTCACTCATTCAATACTTGTATACACATGTCTTAATTGGCTAGTCAAAGTGGAATAATATTTACTCATGTGTTATTCTTTGATTTATTTTATTGGAATTTCTGTAAAGCTACCCTTATAATCTATTCAAAAGGAAAAATGTGACTTATGGGACTCTCCTTGTGGAACTTTGTTCTATGAGGGATGCAATCTATAAGATTCAGAATGCTATTAATTGCATGTGCAGTCTATCATATGACTATTATAAATAGTGACATACATGGTAAACCCACCATTTTTCCACTTCACCTCATAGTATTAAGTAAGACATTGCTTATATATTGCATAATTTGAAGTATTTGTGTTTAGCAGCATTTTAATCATAGCTGACATTTAATTAATTAACAATATTTATCCAGGTGGAGAATATAGTGGTTATTGGACATAGTTGTTGTGGAGGGATTAAGGGGCTCATGTCTTTCGCTGGTGATGGCTCTAGCGGCACGTAAGTCCTGCTTACAATAATTTAGTAACTAATTATATATCTTCTATTTAATTGAAATGCTTTTAAAGACAAGATAGAGTAAACTGTTGAAATGCACTTAATTACGGTGATAATATTGCATATATAGCCGTTAAACTATGATCGATCATGTATAGAGAAAGTAAGCTGGTTTTCAAAGCCAGCTAGAGCCAATTATATTTGATCATACCTCCAGTCAAATATATATTTGAATTGCTCCACATATTTATCAAACTTCAGTTTCAATTGTAGATAAGAATATACTAGTTGGAAAGCACTATTTAGATAGTGGAGTAATATGGAAAAGCATATAACTTTGGACCGTTGGATCTCATTGTGTTCACTCATAGGGTTGAGTTTAGGTGAAGTTCAATATTCAACGTGTTAGTAATCGTGTCCCATTTTGTATCCCGGTAGATTTTTTCCAAAATTGAATTGGGACTTTTGAAGAATTTGGTAGTCTTTTGTAAATTTGAATTTTTTGGGCAAGGTTATTTATTAAACATTCCATGTTTTTTAGTAATAATTTTGTATCGAGTTGTTGTGTCTTTATAAACCTCTCTACTGGAAAATAACAAAAGCTGTTGGTCGTGGATGTCGTGTTGATTAAAACATGTTAAACTGTTCACCACACTTAAATTTTTTGCTTCTGTGTTGGAGAGTGAATCAAATTATAGTGTGGAGACTTGTTGCTTGCTAATTGATTATCAGTGCATATCAATGGGTTAAATCAAGGTTAGTAGAATCTGGGTGTAACTTATTAAATTAGATATTATATGGATTGGCTTGTAAATTTATTATAAGTAAATAATCAAAGAGAGAATCGTGTAACTAGTCGATCACCAGTTCTAACGATAATGGAGATTTTGGAACCTGAAATTTTTTAATATAGTCTTTTTTCTTAGTGATAGTGTACTAGTTCAGCGGCAATGCACTTGGAATGTCTTCATTCAACAACACTACTACACAACAAATCATCTCTACTATGCAACATTTCTTCACAGCAACTCACTACACATACTGAGTTCATTAAAGAATTCTTACTGTCATACTGTCACTCAAACATCACTTCAGTTAGACTACGCATATCTCGGCCATTTAGCTCCAAATCTGTCAACGTTCTTCACTGATTGCCTTCTCATGTCTTCAAAAACCTACATACACACTCTCTACTTGGTTGCCTCCATGGTTTAAAGCAAATTAAAGCACCTCGTTCCATTTTAATCTGACGCCAAACATTAGCATCATTGCACTATCTTCGCGGCTCAGTACAAAGTGACAGCCACTGTATTCATATGAAACAATGTATTTATATCAATTGCTTATGTTCTTTTATCATTAAATCAGGTGTGTGAGCAATATTTTATGAATGTTACTACTTTAAAATCAGTTTCTACTAAATGTTGTTATTTTTCTTTTAACTATCGTATGCTTTTGACTAGTTGTTGCACTATTGTTGAGGGAGGATACGAAAGTGGGTTGTGTGTAGTAGGGATGTCTTGGTTGAAGATAAAGGGGCATAAAATACAGGCATTGCGGGACAGTGTGTGTTTTTAGGTGAATGAGGTGCTTCATTGCATGCTTAAGGATACAAATGAAGGAGAGGAAATAGCCAGAATGATTTTTTGATGCGGATTCAGGTTTGATAGTCAAAATTAGTTTGTTATACACCGGCTTTAAAACTAATTTAGAACACACAATCATCTAAATAGCATACAACTGATGTGCTGTTAAATATACCACATTCCGTATCACATAGGTGAATTCATAATACTTCTTATACCATTTCATACTTAATATTAGCTCGACAATTTCAAATGAAAATGCTCTTTTTTGCAACAAAATTACCAAGAACCATATTCTGCATTGCATTTTTTACCAATTAAAAAATCTTTGCTTAACATTCAGACCAAAAGACAAGTCAATAGGAACTGATCTGTTATCTCATAAACTAACTCATATTAAAAAGAGAGTATCAAACGGTAGCAAATGCAAAATTGCAGTTCAAATTTGTATGCATAAGAAATTCACTTATATTTTCGTATTTTATACTTCTTAATCATTAATGGAGTAGAATTATCTAGGTGTAACTGAAGTATACCTACTATGGGATTTTAGTTCAGAAAGAAACATATATGTTCCTATACTTCCTCTCTTTTTTCCTAATTTTACTGGAGCTTTGACTACCAAAAGTTAAGGATTATATTCCAAATTTACACTAATTTGCCATTTACCATGTATCATGGTATTGAACATATCGTTTCTATAGTTTTAGAATACTTTTTTCACAAATATCCAACTTGGTCAAACATCAAGTCCAAATGTATTATTCGGCATTCCCATGGTTCCCAAAATTCACTGTTTGACAACAGAAAAAATAGTAAAATTTAGTGTTATATGATCAATTTGAGCCTTTGGAGTTGTTTATATTATAAATGTTCAGTATCATCACCTAGTTTCAACTAATACATGTTTTAATTGGTAATATTTGGTAGTTGGTTTATTTTAACTAAAAAATGAACTTAACAATGTCTTGAGAAGTGATTATTAACATTTTGAAACATTTCTTGATTTGGAGCAGGAAGGCTTGGAAATAACATGGTCCTGACAGGAAATGTGCTTCTCAATGGGAAAGGAGAAGACTCAATTATGGTGTAGTGGTACATATATTACACTTTTCTTACATGTTTGGTCGATTTATACGTATAACACACTCGTTCGGGCTGCTGTACATGAAGGCAAACTGGTGGGTAGACTTCAGGTTGGTGGCAGGACTTTAGGTTGTTTGAAGTAGGGTGCAGCTGGTGAAGGCGGTTGTTGGAAGGCAGCAGAAGGTGGTTGGACTGACTGAGTAAGTTGTGATGTTGATGGTAGAGAGGACAGTGCACAGTGTAGTGTAGTTTTTTTTTTATAGAAATCGAGAATGTACAGTGATGAAAGTGCCAATGAATTGAAATGTAATTGAAAAATTGTAACAAAATTGAAGATGAATGCAATGTTCTCTTTTTTGTGTATGTTTTTTTCTTTTTTTATATATATAAAGATTATCAATAATATATATATAGTCTATTTGAGTACTGTAATAATGGTTTCTGAGTGATTAGTTTGCATCGGTTGTTATAAAAAACCGATGCAATAGAGGGATTAGTTTGCATCGTTTTCAACAACCTATGTAACAGTTCCTTTGTTGCATCGGTTTTCATTACAACCGATGCAACAAGGGGGCTATGTTCAAGCAACCAACCATGATATTTTGCATCAGTTGTTAGTAACAACCGATGCAAAAAAGGCCTCTTTGCATCGGTTTCAGAACTGATGCAAAAGTGTTAAGCCTGTTGCATCGGTTGCATATGCATCGGTTGTTGAACTGATGCAAAAGGGGGTAAACAACCGATGCAAATGGCCTGTTTTGTAGTAGTGCATATCGAACAGTGTGTCTACCTGTTTTGACCGGGCGAGGCAGCATTTGGACGCAAAATAAAAAAAATTAACTGAAAAGATGATGAAAGAGGTGGAAATGAAGAGGAGAGGGGAAGAGGCGCCTGATATAGGCGCCAGCATCAGGTGCCTGCTCAACAGGCGCCTAGTTCTTTTAAACGCGGGCGCATGTTGAACAGGTGCCTAGTCCCATTTCTGTTGAAGAAATGAGGCCTCCAACATTTCGGAGTGCGGAAAATCCAATTTTCACACTCCGAACTGTTGGAGATGCTCTTAACGGGAATAATGTAGTAGTGTTTATTTATTATTATTTATATTTTAAAATAACCAATGTTTGCATATATCTTAAAGCGCTACCAACATTTGCAACTAATAGCAAGTTTTGTTGTAGTGCCCGTATATTGCATGACATTGCATATGGGTATTAGACGACTTTCATCTTTTGAGTGCTGGAGTTACTAAAAGATCATAGTCCACTAACGGTGACAACGTTTTAATTTTTAATATAAGGCTAGATTATTCTATGATTCCAGCATCTAGATATTATCTAGCCAGTAAATGTGACACCGACCCATTCCTTTTAGGCAACTTCTCCATCTTATTCGGTTGATGTTTGCTTAGAAGTTTTTCAAACAACATCTATCATATGGAGCATTTCTTCATTGCTCCTACTAGTGGAAATTGGATTTGGTATATGTATGTCTCGATCACAAAGCTTGTTTCTTCCAAGTGATTTTTCACTTGAGCTCTCCCTCTTATCAAAATTCCTTTCAAGGTAACGCATCGATATTTCATGTCTTCCCATTATAGCAAGCTAAGAAATAAGTGGCTTTTAATGAAAGCATCAAATTGTTATCACAAAATTTATGCTACCTATCGTGAATTTATAGTTATTGGATAGAAGAATTTCCAAGGAGAAAAATGCAATAGAATATACCTACTTCCATCAAATATACATACAATCTCTTTTGGGCCAAATGGTCACGTACGACTGAGCTCATCCCATTGCCTATATAAGTAACACTTAAAACCTTAGAAGCAAGATTTCATCGATCATATTATCATTTATTTTCATATTATACTCATGTCCAATCGTTCAAGCGTGGTTATGTTCCTATCTTTATTAATTTACACATTTTTCTTTACTTTTCTTTATTACCCCACTGCAATGTTTACTTATGCATAATTATTATTTCACCTTCGCATTTCCTAAGCTTAACCATAATAAGTTTATATGTCATTGTTATCATTTTATCATCTATGATTTATTCATTTTTCCCGTACCAATTAACCCATGTTTACAATTATCTCTTAATAGCCGCTTTCATATTCCTACATTTATCCAAACACAAATATCCAATGTAGGTACACTATTGAATAAGGACGTTAACCAAACATAGGCAGTAATAATTATTTAGAAGTGTATATATTGTTATATATCTCAATTGATAATTCCTACTCATCGATTACCATATAAAGCCCCAATTTGAATTAAATCTCTTTTTTCCCATCATCTAGAATTTTCCCTAGAATCCAACCTCCACGAATCGCACTAAAATTGATCTCTTTGTCACTCTCCTCATGCAGATTTTTTACTCTCAAAATATGTTAAATTTGATCGATACTTCCCTTTGGAAATTCAAAATTAGGTTTTAGAGTAATGAGTCGGTTAATTCTGAGAAAAGGAATGAGAAGTAATTGTAACTAGGTAGTTTTTTTTCAAATTAGAAAACCACTGTATTTTAAGTTTAACACTAACACACCCAGCTGAATACTAATTCGACAATAGCACCTAATCTCCTTGTCCAATTAGTATGTTCTAATAATGAAACTTGGCTAGAAAATCTCAGCCTTTGCAACGGTATAAGATTTATTGCTTAACCCATTCATTTGTAAAATTATGATTTCACCCCCATTTAAGTGAATTTACTAATCCCTTCATTATGTGTTACTTAAAAATTTAAAATTGATAGGGTCTTGCAATTATCGAAAGTGTGTATATACATGTTACACATAATATATATTTGTATATGTGTGTGTATGCGCACACATCTCCCTATAAACATGTAAAATAATTTCAGAAGATATTATACTTGTTATAAACATTGCATGCGCATTTGTATTATGTGATCATAAATCATATAACCACAAATACACATCATTGTTCATTTCTATGCTTCTTAATTTATTTAAATAATATATTGGCATTCATATTGTGAATATGAATTTTTAAGAAATAAAATAAAACTAATTGAATTTAAATTACAATAAATTATTCATAACGTCTTAAAGTTTACAAGCAAAACTTAGTTCTCTAGGTCTTTAAAAAATTACAATTTACATATATATTAAATGATTAAAACATTAAACCAAAACAAAACAAAATTAAATTCAAACAATAAACTACCTTTAAACTAAAACTCAATAAGTATGATTTAGTGCAAATGATTATTCACAAAAATATAAAATAAAAATTTTATGCAAATTATTCGTGAGAACACAAAATAAAGATCTAGAACAAAATTAATAAAAGATGTTTCTTGAAATTTCCCTCTCTTACTCCATTTTCAATGCACCTGATTTAACAGTAATATGATTATCATGTCATGGGATTGACCATAGTCAAAGTACAATCGAGATATTTAAAAGCAACCATACTCCCAAGTCTAAAGGTTACTATCATTAGATGAAAACTTTCTTAGCCCAATTTTGATAAGATTGCCACATATCTTTATATAAGAAGAGAGTGAAAATGGTATTGTAGAAAGAAAAATAGACATAGATTTGGGCATTGCTTGGGTAAGCTCAAGTGCTTCTTTTTAAGCATTTGTTTCGAACGTTGACTTTCAAAGCTCATTTTGATCTCTTTCATAATCCATTTACCATTTTCCAAAATAATATTTTGCCTTGTTTATTAGTACAAACCAAAAAATACTTTGTGACTTCACAAGGCTGACTTCAAGATAAAAAGTGACCCAGGGTTGGCTTCTTATATCTTCTTTAGTAATTTTTTTATGAACTTCTTTAATAATTTTTCTTGTTTTTAAGTTAAGGCTATTTTATAATTTTTTCCTTTCAATTTTGGAATATATGTTACCCTGCATTTTGGCAAGGCCGTGATATAATTGACTTAGCTAAGAGCGAACGTTCAATAGCCTTAAGAATTATCTACGTACAATACTAAAAAAAGTGGTCGGGCAAATTTGAACCAGGACCCAATCGAGGTGCAGCGAGGATGGAGTAACTAGCATGGTTCTGTGAAGTTATATTTCAATTGGAGTTGATTGGAGTTCATATGCTCATGTTACGGATGAAGCAAGGATTTGTATGGATTGACCAAGAACGATCTATGAAACAGTTCATGTCATCAAAGAACATTCAATATCTCGAAGTCCACGAAACCAATTCATGTGAAACCTTTAGAGCATCAACAAATGAATGGGAGAGCCTACAAAAATGATCGCATATCAAAAAGTGAAGATTGGAGGATGACCGGTAGTTATTGACTGATCATTCTTGCCGATCCATCAAAATGATCGGTATAGTTCAATGTACAATACAACTTCAATCAAGATCGACCATATCTCCCTTTGCAAGTCATAATGATTCCAATTTCATATTTCAGAAGCAACATTAAGAAACATGTGGGACTCCCCAAAAACGGTCGAACCATGATTGAAGCCAAGAAAAAGGATCGGCTAACATTAGCCTGATCGTTCCTAATCATCAAGTTAGCATTGTCGATTGATATGGTGGGCTTCTCAAGAGCTGAGAGCCTTCTGCCGAAATCTTAGCAAAATATCTCATCGTTTCTCCCTATCAATACAACAGGCATGATGTTAGAAAATGGATACTTCTTTCTCTACTGAGGGTCTGCCATTTTTATTCTTCACTTTTTTACTAATGGAGCTTAGCAGATCCAAACATCTTTGTAATCATAATCAAGTGCAAGATCAATAAAAATATGAAGTGGACATAGGCCAAGATTGCCGAACCACTATAAAAATCTATGTGTACATTTACTTTTTCGGCTATATTTCTTAATTTCATCCATCATTTAATCTCTACGAGATTTTATTAAGTATTAATGCTCATTTTTGGCATCAGCATTTTGGTGCTTTCATTGAGAGCTGAATTCTCAATTTGATTGAATCTCATCTTCTACTTTTGGATTTTCATGTTCATGAGATAGATCCACCTTTCAATCGAAAAGTATTTTATTCTACTCAAATTTGAAATAGATCTACAAGGAAACTATTAGCCATGGCCTGAGAAGCCAAGTCTACTTCCCCAGCAGAAGAAGGAAATCATGATACCAATGATCGATTGGTCAGGTGTTTGATGAATGTGCATACATTTTCAAGTTTTGAAGCATATGTGAACCATCGATCATCGGCCATGCCCCATACATACTCAATGAATGATCGTTCCCTACAAATCCATATGTTGCATCATCATGTACGACCGTTCCAAACGATCGTTCTCATTGGTCATTCCACCAACGTGAATTTGATCGATCATTTTTTCTGTACAATCGTTCTATACCGATTGTTTCTATACGATCATTCTTGTACGATCGTCCCACTACTATGTGGATTTACACCAATCATTTTTATATGATCATTTTTGTACAATCGTTTCGGTTAACCTCCTAACCAATCATTCCAATTGCTATCTTAACCAATCATTCTAGTTCCATCTTCACCGATAATTCCAAGATCGCAAACGTTGATCGTTTCCTATTAGCATATTCATCAACAAATGTATAGCTATTTACCGCGGGTTCTTCCCACAATTCAGCAATAATTGATATTTTTTCACTTATTCAAACTCCCAATTTTAACATCTTCTTAGATAAAATATTTATAGTTTTTCGAATACATCTCTCTTCTCTTCTCAGTCACTTTCCAGAATAAGAAAATTTTCTCTTAAAATTTACTAATTCCCAACCTTTTTTTATAGAGCTAGTATCATATATTTTTTCTTTGTTCTTATTATGGAAAAATATAGATAAATGACATACAATATTTGTTAAAGCTTAATGTTGGTATAATGCTTAATGTATTGTTAAAGCTTGACGGTTATATGTCCATTTATCATTTGGCCTAACTTTGCATGTGCTTTGAAAATTGCAAAAGTAAGCAAGATTTTAGAACCCAAGAAACTTTGGCCCAAAGCCAAACTTAGGTAAGACCAAGGTTTTCTCCCAGAAAACGCCAAGATGACTCCAAGCACCATTCTTCTCTGACCCATCACTTTGAATTCAGTGACTCCAAGCAAACTAATTGCTGACTCCAAGCAAATAGCAGATTTTCTCGGGTCCGACTCCAAGTAACTTACCACTAATCCATTAATACCAAACCATATTGCTTTTCTTATATCTCGAGGATGCATACATCGTTCACAAGCATAACAAGTAACTGTAACTTAAAAACGAATAGGATTGACAATGACTGAAGCAACTCCACCAGTCGAAGCCTATTCATTGAAGCCGTTCAGTCTGTAGAATATCCAAGAAGATTCAATGTACCAATCCTACTGGTTTACTCAGGGAAAATTGATGGATGACATCTCATGAAATTTACGTGGCATATGAATTCCGCCAAAGAGATACGTGACATCAAATGCAGACACCTTCCTATATTCCTCGAAGGTGTATCGATCTTATGGTTTATGCGATTATCGCCAAAATTCATCTCCTCATTCGATCAACCGAATCAGAAGTTTGCCGAGTAGTTTAGAATGCATGTGACCCGCACCAAGGATGTGATGTCGTTATCCAATTTATTCCAGATTCTAGGTGACCAGGTACTTAGAGTTGGGGCGCCAACCAATCTATGAAGACATGATCGAACCTTTGGAGTTTCACCAAGATAAGCATGATTGAACTACTCATCTGTTACCATATGCCCTTAACTTAGGGCGAAGGACATGAAATTGAAAAGCCCATCAAGGTCAAGATCCAGCAAAAAGTGGACACCACTGACCGTCCACTCATCAAATTTTGCGCCTGACTTGGATACCAAAGAAAAACTTGGAGTATATGCAACTAATCATTCACTCCCTAACTCATACTTGAAGTTTGCTAAAATACTAAGAGCTCAAATGACGTAGTTCCAAATAAATTCGACGCAATTCGACCATGCACACATTGGCTTCTGCCCTGAAAACAGGAGGCAGTTCAAAAATTCAACTTAAAGTAGACATGACCAATTGACTGCCTACTCATCAATCACCATCCTCAACACATGGGCCCGACTACAGCTTGAGGTGGATGTGACATGACCGTCCAACCCAAACATGGATGTAATCCAACAATTCATCACCTACTCCCTTCTTTGACTTGACAAGAGAAGCTACAAACACCAAGCGAATAAGAATCGATCATTTCACTCGCTAAGTTATGTCCTTGATGTTTGGGGCATAATTCTACTCCATGGATGAACATGGTCCGACCATTCGTTCGACAACTCTTATCTAGACTTAATAACCGAAGTATAAATATCAAAAGGGTGTGACTGACCACCCATTGAAATAATTCTGAGTCCCCAGAGCGTGGACCGGGGTATAAACATAAATCGAGCAGAAAGTGATTGCCCGTAAAACAACTCCGAGTCCTCAGGGCATGAACGAGGGTACAAAAATAAATTAGGCGGAGACCGACTGGCCGCAAAGCAATTCCGAGTCCCTAGAGTGTAGACTAAAATATAAAATCAGATTGGGTGTGATCCGACCACCCACTAACTAATCATATCCTCCTAGTGTGGATATTAACATGAATGAATAGATGAGTGGAGTTCAATCGTTCTCTATTCCATAAACTTCGGCCTGAAATCGATAGAAGGAATATAAGTGAACTACGAATGGAATTTGACCATCCACGAACTAACTCTATTAACCCAAGACTATTGGCAAGAGTATAAACTACTAAAAGTTAAATACGACAACTCACTATAGCTTCGACTTAGTGATCTTTACGACTTAAGGCAACGATCACAAGGAGGCCATAATATGAAACTAATCAGAACGATGTCCAAAGTTACGGGCGACTAAAATATCGTGCTGCTGGGTTGATGGTCAATATCGATCCGCACTAAAATATCATATCGCTAAGTCGAGGGTCAATATTGATCCACACCAAAATATCGTGCCGCTGGGTCGATGGTCAATATCGATCCACACCAAAATATCGTGCCGCTGGGTCGACGGTCAATATTGATCCACACCAAAATATCGTGCCATTGGATCGATGGTCAATATAGATCCACACCAAAAAACTGTGTCGTTGGGTCGACTGTCAATATCGATCCACACCCAACACAAATGGACGTGACCTGACATCCTACGAACAACTTCGATCACTGGAGCGGAAATAGGATAATAAATCACAAATGAATGTGACTTGGCCATTCATTTTCCAATACCGTCCTTTGATCCGTCAGGAGGAGTATGAAATTAGATGAGAATGACCCTTCTATGCCTTTGTTGACTCTGTCCCCATATCTGATGGGAGAATATGAATCAACATGGACGCGACTAATCGTCTAGCTCTAAATGAAAGTGGCCTTTCATTTGTTTACTCTTACCATGATCTGACTGAAAGAGCAATATGAAATGAACGTGAATTGGCCATCCGCATACTGATCCTTGACCTTTATCCAACAGGGAGGGTATCAATCATTAATTCGATGTGACTTGATCATCTATTCTTTAGTCCTGCCAAGAGTATGGCAACATATGCACTAGAAGTAGACGTGACTAACTGCCCAGTGCACAACCCATGCACAAAATCTGATGGAAAATTAAAGTCTTCCCCCTAATGGGAAAAGCCAGAATATAATCCAAAATGGGTGCGACCCATCCTTCTATCAAATAACTTGATCCCACGATTCAATGGAAAAGGGAATAAAGCTAAAATAGACATGGCTTGCCTTCCTACTTATCAATGTATGCCCTAAACTTGGGGGCATGAGAGAGAAGCAAGATGAATGTGAATCGACTATTCATTTGTCAACTTTAAGTCTTTGGAGCTAAGGTGGGAGTATAAACTTGACTGGGATGAGAGTCGATCGTATATGCAGTACATTTATCAACTCAAGACCGGAGATAGAAGTGTGATCATCCAAAGAATGATTATGATAGCTCAATATAGCGATTCATATCCAATGTTTATAATGAATCTAGGCCACGACCTAAGGGAGGCCTTGGGCTGGATTTATCAAATCAGCGTCCAATTCAATGAGCAACGAGTCACAAGTGCATAAAATTAAGAATGTTATAATTTGCACATTCGAATAAGTAAATGCAAAATGCGTATGTAAGAATAAAAGAATTCTTATTTACAAGAAACTAGTTGTACATCACATTAGTCTATCCAAAATGCAAGACAAAAGTAGAGGGCTACGCCCAAGAAAATACAACCAACAAAAAAGAGAAATGATCATCTGAACTATTTACTTGTCTGAAGATTAATTCCTCGACTTTATATTCTTCCTATGTTTCTTTGGATTTTCTCCCTCTAAACTATCGCCCGACCTCCCTTTTGACCCTTTGCCGCCTTGGCTTTTCTTCGAGGGAGTTTCCTCGGTTCTATGAATCTAGGCGGTATCAATTTTTCAAAGTAGGGGGATGGAGGCATCCTTAGCACCAGAAGCAAGGTGAATGTCATCAGAAGGAATCGTGCCACCAAGAGGGATCATCTGAAGTGGGGCAGGAACAGATTCATCTAAGACCGGATCAAGAGGCTCACCCTTTTTCATCTATTTTGATAGTTCTTCTCGCTCAATCTGCTCTTTTATGCTAAGCTCACTAGTAGGACCGGATGAACCAGTGATCACGAATTTCTCATCCAAAGGGATTTCATGGTGCGGATCACTTCCCTCCTTGAATAATGCCTCCATGAATTGGTTGTCGATAACAAAGGTATCTTCTTGAGCATTTTAAGTGGCAATCGAAGTCGTAACTTTAATAGATTGTGTCATGGCCATTTGCGACTCCAATTGAGGCTTTTGTGAAGGGAGAGGAGAAATGCCTGATGGATTCAAAGATGAGGAAAAATAGGAAATAAGATTATAAATATCAATTGATAGCACCACAACTTTTTGAAAGACGGGAAAAGTTGACAGAATACCTTCTTCCGTATGAATTCTAGGTTGAGTCGAAGCGTCTTCAGAACTGCGCTCGAGAATTGGAGA